>CP049707.1:12393512-12669139 GCA_004148225.2 Heterodera glycines | reverse complement strand
ATTATTTTTATTTAATATTTGACTTTGATATGTACAGTAAAATTACAAAAAATATTTATTTTTAGTAAATTCCTCTCATAAATTTGCATGTTTTTCATGCGATATGTTCTTATTATCACTTGTTTTAGAATACCACTTCAAAACTCTGACTTTTCATAATGGCTGCACGTTCTAATACTAATAAAGAAACTCTAAAGAACCATCAAACGAGTAAAACAATTGCAACCAAGAAGCTGGTGGTTCAAGACTACAAAAATCGATTAAAGGACAGTATAAAATCGTTAAATGATAATTTTGAATGTATATTGGGCGCTTCGAAGGTCCTGTTATTGCTGATTCGTGTATTTGTCGGCATCGTAAAGAATGGGGTCACAAATATAAAATTACTATTTATTTGAGCTCAAAATAAGTGATTGGGGGTTTTCGAGGGCGCTGATCACGAAACTGAACTCGGATTTGCCCAATTCAGAACCTCGGACCCGAATTCGAACAAAAAAGTTGGATTTTTTCTGGTAAAAGCTTCGAATTCATTTAACAACTATTTATTTTGATCCAAAATAATGCTTCAACTATTAATTGCATAAAAATATGCAATTTACGCCAAAAGAACATCGATTTTAACGCGTATTTTGAATAAAAATTGAACTTTTTGTTCGAATTCGTGTCCGAGGTTCGGAATTGGGCAAATTCGAGTCCACATTCGTAATCAGCACCCTCGAAAACCCCCGGAAACTGATTTTAAGCCTAAAATAAAAAGTTAAATTAGGGACCCTCATTCTTTACGATTGCCGCTTTGTCATTGTGTATGTACATATGCTAAAGGTAAATTGCGATGATGCGACACATCGATCAAACAGTGCCGGAAAATTAGGAGAGCATTATGCAATCAGAAACGAAGCAATTGCGAGGGCTGCGCTTCTCGTCAAGGCAACAAATGAGTTAAAAATGCTGACAAAGTAAGTTTTTATTTATTATGAATTTCAATTAATTAGTAATTTAGTGAAATCCGAGAATTTCTCACTATTCGCGACTTCAATTTTATAAGCAACTCAATTTCCAAGTCAGTATTCGTTCGCTTAGCTATTTACCCGACGATAAAAGCAATCAAAGAAATTCAGAGCAGAAGAAGATTTCAAAAAGCGATTGAAACAATATGAAAATGATTACAGTGCACTTCGGATGAGCATAAGCACAATGGCATCAGAGATTGATCGAGAATTGGTGGAAAATTCTTTGTATAGATTCTGAGTTATTTTTGTTTTAAATTATGAACAAACATTTCCTTACATTCAGACATTGGAAATTAAGTCCGTCATTTTCCTGTCGGTTTTTTATTCGCGCACTTTTTTAAAATATTTCAGTAGGAATGAGTGAGTCAATTAACGTTAGAGACTTATGGAGGGAATTCAATGAGATAAAGTCAGCGCTTCAGAAAAAAATGCTTAAAAAACCGAATTTCCACGAAGCAATTGTGCAGTGTCGTCGTATTGCTACTTTATTGGAGTGAGTGAAATGCATTCTTATTAAGTAGGAGTTTGGGTTTTTGGAACATCCATTGCTTTAGGGACAATGAACAATTCGATCAGTCGGCAGTATGTCATCGAGAAATTGCAGCATTTTGTGCAAAGATTGGAAATCATTTTATGGAGCGACGGCATTTGCTGAAGGCGGCAAAATTATATTATTATGCGCAGATGATGATCCAACGAACGAATTCGGAATGTATCTTGGGAAAGGACTAATTGTTGCAATGGGTGGATGGAAGGATTTTCTCCGCTTGATTTTTTGCTAATTTCTCGCCATTTTAGGCTCTGCTGAGTTTGGCAAACTCATGGAGCAGTGCTATTTGGAAGTGATCCATGGTTTGCTGAGGTCGGAGTCTTCCTTCAATTATTTCTCAATCGTTGGCTTGGTTCATTTTGAACTTGCAATTCAACTGATTTCGCTAAAAGAACCGTTCAAAGCATTCATTTATTTGAGGAGAGGTCAGAGAAAAATTGGGCAAAAAAGGGGCCAAATAAATCGAATTCATTTCCTTTAGCAAATCGATTTGTGCAGGGAAATTTGCCTTTACAAATTCAAATCATTGAGAATTTATGCAATTTGGTGCTAACAATTGGAAAGGAACATTCTGCGCAAGTTTTGTTCGAGGTGGACTCCATTTGGCTGTCTTTGCCGAAGTAAGTGACTGAAAATTCGAAATTTGTTTTGAAGGGGATTAATTGTGAAACAAAAAGCCAAATTGTTGCAGAAGGGAAGGGATGCGCCAACGAATGCTTTCGCTCGAGGCACGGATTATTCTTTTGCATTTGAAACAAAGCAAAGAAATGGTAAGGTTATCTTCTGCGTTTTTCAAAACCTTCTGCTGGAAAAGGGGAAACTTCTGAGAATAATCATTTTTCTCTTCTAAATTTGCCCTATGTTTGAATAGAAGATTCTAACACAAATTATGGCCTAATTCATTTTTTAAAAAATATGCATTTTGATCGAATGGCACAAAAAATCGTTGAAATTCATTCTTGGACCCTCCATTGTTCCTATTCCTATTGTGATGGTCAATTAATCAACAAAGACTTTTACCGTATCTTTTCAAAAAAAAAGGCCTTTTTTCTCCTTATTAAGATTTGTTCAACAGTTGCGTCTGTTTTTTCTTTGAAAAGACATTTTTTATCGACTTATGAAGGCAATTGGAAGGACATCGAGCGCAAAAGTGTCGCAACGGAAAAGGAATTCCAATTGTTTTCGCGGTTTATTTCTTCTATCCAAAATGACAATTTTGTGGAATCCTCGCATATTTATGCCGTTCAATTAGCAAAACTGTTGGATTTGGAAGGCAAAGAAATTTGTAACGAATTAATCGACTCGTTGAATTTTAATGAGCAGAAGGATTCAGAAACGGATGATATCTTCGCATCATCAGAAATGTTAGAATTAGAAAAACGTGACAAAATTTTCGAAATTTTAAATAATTTGACGAAATTCGCGAAAACGCCACACTTGTAAAAGTTTATTTTTTACATTCACCCACACGTTTATGCTTTTTTAATATCGTTTTAGTCGACTATATTTTGCTCGTTGTGCAAATTTGCCTGTATGAATATGGCATTGATTTGTGTCATGCCCCCTTCCCCATATTACTACGTTTTCGCATTTGTTATTTTCCAATTTTTGGTAATTAATCTAAGAATTGAAAACAATTGTTTTCTTTTCATAAAAAATTAAAACACAAATCAGAAACAAAAGTCGTATTGGTTTTTCGTCTCACAATCAGTGTTGTTGATTTGCACATGCCAATTCCATGAACGTGGCCACAAATGCTTCCAAATGGTAAATGTCCTTGCTGCCCAACTTTGAACTGTGCTCATAGCGCGCCGCCGCAGAAACCAATGGACCGACAAGCGAACGGTCGCAAATTTTGGACAATTCGTCCACCAAATTCTGAATTGGTTTGAGTGAATTCAGTGTGTCGTCCTTTTATGGCTTCCACTTTCCATTAATAATTTCATACAATAAAAATGGCAGTCGACGGAATGCAACGGCACAGCAATTCATAAAAGCGTTGTCTGACTTCGAGGATGCTTAACTTTGGGGTTCGCTTGTCTTTCCGTGTCAAATGGTCTCTCAGAATGACAGTGACTCACCCATTCGCATTTTTCTTTTGCATTATCAATTCCGCGGTTTGTTTCAGATACGTCTCCCACTCGGGCTCCATGATGTTTTGCTTGTCCAAACTTTTACCACTAAATCACATATTCCCATTAAATTGGCTCATTATTTCCTTCACTTTTGTGCTACACTCCCTTCCAACAAACAAATCGCACGTCGGACATTTCCGCCCGCTTTTTCGATTAACATTTTCATCCAAAATTCCGACAAATTCACGCGTTCCTTTGCGCAGACCGACTCAATGCATTCGCGCATCTGAAGAAATGTTTTGTCGAGAATCGCAATGAATTTCAAATTGAAAATTTGAGAAACTCGGAAAAGTGTAACACCTGAGATTTACACAAATAAGACAAAGGGGAATATATTTTTTATAATGTTTATTATTCTGACGCGCGTTGCGTTGGGCTCGTCCCACCTGCGCGTCGTTTGGTGCCGCCACTCTGATCAACATGCATCGACTGCGCAACGGGTCGATGATGCGACTCGCCGACTCGCAACACAAAATGATTTTGCACGTCCCCGCGTATTTTTCCATGGTCCGACGCAACGAATGCTGCGCCTCTCTGCTCAGATTCTCCGCTTCCATCAGAACGACCACTTTGAAAGCCTTTTGCGTGGACCTGTTCAGCTGCTCAACTTGTGCCATTGTTTTGACCACTTCTTGCACAATCACTCGGTCGTAAATGCCAACGTCACTGAAATGGGTCACGGATGAGGGAAAACATTCATAATAAAGCCAAGTCTAAATATTATAAATTGACAGAAAATGTAAAAATTAGCAAATTAATTGGTGGGGACAACCTCGGGGTCAGCTCTATGTGGTAGTTACTGTTGACCGAGTGAATTTGAAGCTTCTTACCGCTGGGCACCTGAAAGAACGAATAAAAATTAGGGAACAAAATTTTTGAAAAATCAAAACTTTTTCAAATTTTCTTACCGAAAAGGGAATTTCCTCCACTCGCACATTTTCCACGCCTTTCCCGTATAATTTCTTCAGTAAACAATGAATTCGCGTCCGTTTTCCAGCTCCGCTTGGTCCGCAGAAGAGTAAATGTGGAAAATCACTGGTGCTAACCAAACTGACAAGTTGTTCTGCTTGCTCTTGGTGGAAAGTGAGCTTAGAAAAGTCTCGTGGTCTGTATTTGTCCACCCAAAGGGCCATCCAAGCGATTTCTTTATAATGCACCTAATTATTATTTATATGAGATCGGTTAACTATTACACACACAGTTAGTAAAGCCCGGAATTTTAAAGTCGGAATCGGGATTAGGGATTGGAATCAGGCCGGGATATAGACTGGGATTGGATCACGGCCGCGAAAGGAAATTTATTCTCGAACTCTTTATACACATAGACAAATTAAACGTAATATTTAGTGCAAGCTCCGGTAAAAGCCCGGAAATTTAAAATTACGGGTCCCGCCGCGGATTGGTCCCTGGAACTCAACACATCTTGGCGCTCTTTTGGCGCATATGTTTTGGCGCCAAACATAATTTTAAAAAATAATAAAAAAAATCACGCTCAAGCAAAAAATCAATTTTTTAAAAATTTTTGTAACAGCTTTTCATCAAAAAGGCCAATTTTTGCAATCAAAAACCAAGCGTCGACTTTTTCGCATTTAAAAAGGCTTTTTTTGCGGCGCGTTTTTTCAAAAAATTTTGGGGGATAGACAGGGACGTCCGGTGGCGCCGATAGGCGCCGGCAGGAAAAATTTTGTAATTTTTAATGCGACTTGTTAACAGATTGTTGTCCAACAAAGACCAAATTTTGCTTCAAATCTTATATTTTTTGATAAAAGTGACATTTTGCCATAAATTTTCAAAATTACGAGTTTATTTAAGAAATCAGAACAAATTTTGGTACTTGTGCAGTTTACGCAGGGCGCGTATCTGTCCTGATTTATCAGATTTGTCCTGATTTGAAGGGTCCAAATCTGATAAAATTAAAATGTCCTGATTTGTCAGATTTGTCCTGATTTGGAGGGAGTGACCCAACTTTGTCCTGATTTCTTAAATAAACTTACAATTTTGAAATTTTATGGCATAATGTCACTATTTTATCAATAAAATATGTATAAGATTTATGACAAAATTTGGTTATTTTTTTAATAAAAATCTGTTAACAAATCGATTAAAAATCGCAAAAAATTTTCCCGGCGGCGCCTATCAATTTTTATAGGTTTTCTGGGTCGATGATCACGAATCTGAACACAGAATAGTACTATTTCGAATCCCCAATTCGAACATCTGTAAAAATGCAAATGTAACAATAATCAACGAATGGTTGTTGACTCAAAATCGGTGAAAATCAATTTTGGAAAATTTTGCGGATGTTCGAATTCGGGTTCGGAAATCGAAATAGCATGATTCTGAGTTCAGGTACCGATGGTATCACACCTTTTTTGAAATTTTTTTAAAAGAACATAAGCCAAAGGCGAGCACCTAATTGTGACGAGTTTCGCATAATTATTTGGATAATAAACATTACCTTTCACTCCGAGGACTCCCTCGTCAAGGTAATTGCCTTGGATTGCGCTGTTGGAGACAGAATTAACCCTTAAACTCAACTCGTTTACATATAGGACAACTTATGGGATTTACATAAACATCGCAATGGTGCAGGCCACAGTAAGCGCAAAATACCTAATAGCAATCAAACAATATTAGGGGTTGTGTTTCGTTAATTTACCAGGTACTAATTAATTTGGGTCCCTTTTTAAAAAACAAAAAGGGGGACCCTTTTGTATAACTTGTTCTTAGGAGTTTCCGGGGTAGCGATCAGGAATCCCATATCCATTTCGACCAATTCATAATCCCTAACCCGAACAAAAGGTCGGAAAACTAATCTTGCAAATTATTGTCGGAAGTGGACTGGTTATTTTGTTGGAACATTTTTTCAAGTTCTTTTCTTTGTAGTTTCTACAGTTTTCTCGTGTACTAGGGTCAAAATTGTCAACCAAACAAGTTTTGTGTGAATTTCGAAAAATTTGAGTTTTCGATTTTTGTTCGAATTCGGATCAGGGGTTCGGAATTGGGTGAAATGGATGCCATATTCGTGCTCAGCGACCCCGAAAACCTTATAATAAATATTTTTATGACTTTTGAAATTTTTTAAAAAAATTTCAAAAAAGGTGTGATACCATCGGTACTATTACCTGATTCTGAGTTCAGATTCGTGATCAGTGACCCCGAAAACCTATAAAAATTGGTTTTTATTATATTTAAAAAAAAATTTTATGGGGCGTAAACTGCATAAGTGCCCAAATTTTGATCGCTACCTCCAAATCAGGACAAATCTGACAAATCAGGACATTTTCATTTTATCAGATTTGGACCCTCCAAATCTGGACAAATCTGATAAATCAGGACAGGTCGCACCCCTGATATACATACTAATTAATTTATTATTCCGGCGAAATGCCACGGAGAAATTCAAAATAATAGGTATAATGATTTGGATTTCTGTTGTAATTGTAACCATTTCATTGTTTGGGATAATAAAACTAATTGGAGAAAAAAATAGATCGCCCAAAACGAGTTGGGTTTTTACCGAAATTACATAGCGCCAAGGAATTTATTTCGAAATGCTTTTAGCTATTTTAATCGTGGCCCGATCACCAATGACTGAAGTTGGAGTAGACTTTTTGGTCAGATTAAAAGTTAGTTAGAACAAAATTTTCTGCATTTTTTCTCTACTTACATAAAATTGAGTTTACAGATGAACATCTTGATGCAAACCTTTGCAAATGGCAACGAACCAAAGTTTCAGGAAGAATATTTCAAAATCAACAACATAATCCCTCCCATCCCTTTCTATTACTATTTAATATATTTTCAAAAATACATCCAATAATCATTAATTAATCTATCGTAAATACAAAAATGAGAACAAAGAAACAATTGCAGAGATTACAAAGGGTACGCAATCACTCACAAATGGAAGAAAATACAATGAAAACGAAGTCAAAACATGCAAAAAAGGAACTAATACCTGCAAAAAGGGAACAAATAAAGAAAGGATAATATCTAAAAGATTAATTTAGAAATTGAGTTAGTAAATCCTAAGGAAAGAATATAGGTAAGTAAATGTTAATGGCGCTCTCTCTCTGTCTCCTCCCCCCTCTCTATTTCTATGTCTCTCCTTTCTCTGTCTCCTTACTTTTTCCTCTCTCGGTTTCTCTCATCTCTCTCTCTCTCTCTCTCCTCTCTATTCTGTCTATTCGCTATCTTTAAACTAAAAACAAAAGTTAAATATTTCGCAATTCGTAGCTATTCCTTTGGCGTTTTGCCCACGGTTCGTTTTTTGAGTGTTTCCGCCGCCCTTAGCAAAAGTCAGCTATCAATTAGCGTTCTCTGCAAATATTCACTGATGTCCGTAAGGATTCTGAGACGCTGCCGACTTTTGCACATGTTCAAAATGCCGTGGTATGCGTCTGAAAGAAACGCATTTCGAAATCCTCCACCCCTCGGCAATGCCTCACATTCGTAGTGTTTCCATTCCACCGCAACTCCAAATTGCCGGAGCCGTTGTGCGTACAGAATTCCCTCGTCGCGGAGAATGTCCACGCCGGCGGTGCAAATCATTGCCGGGCAAAGGCCCTCCAAATTTTTGCCCACGAGTGGGCAGATGTCAGGATTGGTTAGGAAAGGAGCCATCTTTTTTGAAAGCTAAATCGGCAAGCTTTATTGACCAAACGGGGCATTAAGCCCTCCCGAAGCTTGCTGTGCCATCCCCGCCCCATTGGTTGTGCCATCCCCATTCGTTCCCCTCCATCCGTTGTGCCGTGTTCCTCCATTCTCACCTCGTCGTCTTCCGGCAACGCCTCTTCCTTTATTTTGTTGTGTTTGCTGCGTCCATTCCGCTGCGTCTCCCTTCCCTTCTCTTCTCCCTCTACGCCACGCATTCTCTCTTCCTCTCCCGGCATCCCCGGAGGCAAATTTCGCTCGTCAATTAATGCCATCAATTCCTCGTCCTCCAAAATCTGCTTTGACAAGTGCCTGTTTTGAGCGATTTTTCTGATGTTGCGCTGAGACGGATCAATGCCCAAATACATAAGGCACCTGAGAAAAGCCGTAACATAAAGCC
Source organism: Heterodera glycines (assembly GCA_004148225.2). Taxonomy (NCBI): domain Eukaryota; kingdom Metazoa; phylum Nematoda; class Chromadorea; order Rhabditida; family Heteroderidae; genus Heterodera; species Heterodera glycines. Next base: position 12,660,388 of record CP049707.1, on the reverse strand, counting down.
ATGAAGCTTTGATAAAAAGTGATTAGACAGCGTAAAATGTATGCCAAACAAAAGCATTTTCTAGTGTAATCCAATTTATTTTTGAATTTTTAAAAATCGATTCTGTTCAGAGGTAAATTGATTGTTTGTCGGTTTTTAAACAAGTTTCTCATCAAAAACCCTTATGTTCTTTTCAAGATATACAAAGTTCAAAATTTTGGCATTTCCTTAGGAATTTCTCAAAATCTTGAGATTTCACTGTGTCTGAGTTTGGCGTCCCGGCCCGGTGTTTTAGAATGGCTGGAAAGGGTACTCAAAACTTCCTTTTTTAGTAATTTTAATCGCGAGAAAATCGTTGTTTTTGCTTGCCTTTTTCACTTACCAGCGGATCAGTAAATTTGGGTTAAGCAGCCCTGTTCCCGGGTAACTTTGGTAAAAGTGACGATAGGAAGGTGATCGGAAATTCAGCATGTGGATCAGAGGGTAGACCAAAATTTGGCACTGAATTTGTATGTTTCCAATTGGCGGTTGGCATTCTGTCCCTTGCCCTGATCGTCGGTCCCTTCGTGGCCTTCAGATATCTCTGACAAATTACGGCGCATAAATTAGCGCCCGCTGAATCGCCCATTAATGCAATCTTGGTCGGGTCGATGCCATAAGTCGAAAATGGCACTTTGTTCAATTCCGCAATGACTCTTTCACATTGGAGAAGTGCCGTTGGGAATTTTGCCTCGGGCGAAAGGGAATAATCGATGGAAATGATTGGGATGCCGACTTTCCAACTCAAACACAGCAAAGCGCCGTCGTAATACCCTGAAAATGGGCAACATTACGATCAATTGTTTGCTTAGGACAAATGGCGCCACTTCCATTGGCTAAATTAGTCAATTAGATTTGCTTGCTTGGCTTTCCGATGCACCATCCGCCGCCGTGAATAAACACAACAGCACCGTTGTGCCGTCGTTTGTCCCCCTTTGGCACGTACAATCGGCACGGCACCCCCGCAATGGATTCGTCGCGCACATCGCACCAATGGGCGGCGAAGAGCCAACGGAAAAGCCAACGAGGGAAGACGGGGAAGGTGAGGAGAGAAAGGGCACGACTCAATTTGTTACGTGCGGAATGACCGGCGGCGATTTCGACGAGGGAACCCTTTGGGGGAAAAAGGGAGAGAAATGAGAGGGAAAAGCAAAAGGAAAAGGAAAAGCCGAATGAATCGGAGAATGTGTGCACTGAGTTAACACTTATCCCCCACCAACTAAATATTCGTTGAACAATCGCATCAAAAACTCAAAAAGCGCAATTTTCCTTCGGTCGGCGATTCGCGCGGGGAGCGGTCGATGGAGGGCGACGAGCAACAGCAAAAGGATGAAAATGAAAAGGAAAAGCCAACAGAGAGCCATGCCGATGAGAGAGGACAGCACAGAGAGGAAGAGACCGAAAGAGTCGGGCTGAAAAAGACGGGGAAATTGACACAAAAATGGGAGAAAGGGACAAATGAGAAATTGGCAAAATATACGCTCAATTAAACACTTCCCCCCCCCCTCAATCTGCTGAATAAATTGGTAAATCGAAGTTTCGCTGCAAAATGTCCGTCCCTTCGCCGCCTTTCCCTTCTCTTTCCAATTCCATTTTGTTTACCCTCACCAAAGGGAAGGGCCGGGGGGACCACCTTATTAAGGGGCTGCTGTTGCTGATAGTGCGCCATTTTATCATTGGCCGTCCCTTTGGGCCCATTTGCCTCTGCCGGGTAAAACAATTTTGAGAACAGCTCAAAGAGAAAGTCGCCGTACAAATGACGGCGTGTCACAAAGAAGGAGAGCATTGCTGGGCAGTTTCGATGAGAAATGTTAGTGTATTAGTAGATTAAGCTAAACGAAACTCATTAAATTTGTCCCTTTTCAAAGCGGCCCTTCGCCGGAAGTGCCATTTTTTGTGCCACTTTTTCTGCTCTGTTAATAATTTGCGTTGTTTCAAAAATGAAAGTGTTGTGTTGCGCATGACAGCAAATGAATGAATCGATCAAATCAAAACGAATTCATTTCCCGCACATTTAGAAGAAACGCACAGAGAAAAGGACCAAAGGGAGGGAAAAGGCAGGAAAAATAATTGGGCAATTGCAATTATTGAAATTATTAACTTTTATCATCAGAAACAATCAAATTAAACAATGTTTTTCATTGAAATTATAATATGATATAAATTGGAATGTAAAGGGAATGAATGTTTTCTGCTGAACCCGAATTGGCAGCATTTCGTGCCAAAAGCGACCCGAATATTTAATTCACAGAATATGAATAACGCCGAAGCACTGACTTGGTTCGGATTGGATCATTCAATTAATAAGAACATTAGAATTGATGAAAAAACAACGAAGGATGGAAATGGAAATGGAGACGCGGGGGGGGGGAAAGGGAGGGGGGGGGGAACTTTTCCTGTTTCTTCCCCTCCATTTTCCTCACATAACGCCGTATTGTCCGGTTGTGTTAACGAAGAACACCTCCCTCATTCATTCATTAATTGAGTGTTTCGAGCAGCACATCAATTAATTAAATTAATCGATGAAAAAAAAGGAAATCAAAAGATGCCGATTCTTCTTTTTGATTTTGAGGTGCTGTGTCGTTCAGTAAAGATTTTCAAAATGATTTGAAACAAAAATAATAAAGAAAATGAAGACATTTGATTTTTTATTCATAAATTGCAGTTAAATAAACACAGCGTTTTAATTATTTTGGCCTCCCCTCCCAGTCAGGGGTCTGTAAACTCGCTTAATTCCAAAGGCAATTCGGTAGCAAATTTTGTGCTCTATAAAATGGGCCTACTCAAAATTTCCAGAAAAATTTTCCCAACCCCCTAGAAATTTTTTTTGAAATTTACCCCTCGTTCCCAGCCAAAATGGGCTGATCAGATCACCATGAAGGAGTGATCTGATCAACTTGGTGTTGCTACCTTTTTTGATCAGCATCCAAAGTTATGCTTACCTGAATTTTTTTAGATTTTTTTAATGCTGATCCAGAGAAGCAATATTTTAAAAATGAAATGGGACAACACTTTTGACCACCTATATTTTGATCAAATTGTGAATATGGTAAAATAAATCAAATAAATGTTTATGTCACAAATGCAAATATGGTATCATTGGAAAGCCCATAAAAAATGCTATCCAATGGTATGCTACTTATCTGTTGAAATTGGAAAATGACAATTTTATACGCAATTATTTTTTTCAAAGCATGATGGGACAACACTTATGACCATGACTGTACGAGTCCAACATTTGGCGATGATGGAACGCGTTTTGTCGCTAGTTTTTTAATAGGGTGTGCCTTAAAACGGAAAAGTCCCATAAATTCAATTAAACTCCATTAATTATAAATGTTTCAATTGTATATTTTGACGAGTTCATTTGAAGTGGCGGGAAGCGAAGTGATCGGACAACAGTGCTCAATTCGGACCTGAAAAGAGTCAGTTCCGACTATGGTTTGTCAGCAAACAAAATAAATCGTACGAAGTTGAAAATGCAGGAATGGCAAAACACGTAGCCGGAAACGGTGAGAACGGTGTCATTTTTGCGGGTCCGACGACAAATTGGGCATTTGTCCACTTCCATGCAAAGAGTTTGCTGTTCAGTCGGTAAATTCTAAACGAAAGTCAAACAAAGTCAGGCGGAAAAGCATTCCGAATTCGCAAAACATTGGCCAAGTGATAGCGTACGTTGAACGGATGCGTCGGAATTCGAATATTCCGACGCCCTTCCACAAATTGCCCGAAGCGACGGCCGAGTTCATCCGAGTAGAAATACTCGAGAAATTGGACCAGGAAAAGAGCGTAAGTAAAGAGACGGCCCAAAGTCGAGGGAAGCGAAACCAACGAACGCCAAAGACGCGCGAAAACACTGACAAAGGGAGGGAAGGGAAGCGATGGCATACTTTAGGATTTGAGACATAAATTCGATGATATTTCGCAAAATTTGATCAAATCAAAATTGCGTCGCTTAACGATTGAGTCAAAAAACTCGCAAAAATAGCTGTCTAATTTTATTTCGGATAAACTTTGCCATTTTTAGAAGTGCCGCGATGAGCACGGTATTGGGTACGGTATTGTCGGCGTTCTGTGTTTCTCTTTGCGCCCCGCCGATCACTCACTTTGTCCTCCGCAAATGAAAAGGCAATTGGCCCTCAGCGTCGAATTGCGCCACGTCGGAGAGAGTTAACTTCTCAAGACGACATTTGGCCAAAAGAAGGGAAAGGCTGGGGACAGAAGAGAAGGAAAAGACGAAGGCCAATTGTAAGAGCAACGTGACGAGGAAGAGAAGGGCTTTCAGAGACGGATAAAAGCGAAGGAAAAGACGACGCCATCCCTCGAAGGGAAAAGGATTGGGGGGGGGGACAAATCCGAGGGGGGGCAGGAAGAGCAGGGTGCTGAAAAACCCCCCCCCCCCGCATCGGTTCCCCCGAGAAATTTCTGACGGATTGTCCGGACCCCGGGAAGAGCAAGGGGGCAAATCCGAGGGAAATTAAAACCAAATTAATAAGGTTTTTCAGATAAGGGCAAAAGTGCGTCGTTCGCCTTTTTCGGATTGTTTCGTTTTGCACTGACTTTTTGCCGAATTGCATCCCTTTCACTTTCAATTTGTTCACTTAATCTTTCGAATTTGTCGTGAATGTAAGGCAAAACAACCTGAAGGATTTTAGAGGAACAAATTCTCAAATTAATTAATTAAACGTTTTTGAACTTACAATTAGAAAAAGCGACCGAAAGCGATGGCCCAGCCGAGAAAAGGACGACGCATTCATTCGCCACGGAACCCTTTTCATCCCATAGAAATTCTCGGAAAATGAAGCGGCTTAATTTGAGAATTGCTGAAATTTATAAAAAAAGACAACAAAATCGTTTGAGAAAGCGATTCTCCAGGAACAAATGAAGCAGCAAAAACAGCTCGTCAAAATGAGAGTCGACGAAAGAGAGACGACGGCCCGAAAAATGGGAAAACAGCTGAAAATGGGCAATTAGGGACAACGGCACCAATTAAAGTGGCAAAACGGGGAGAAAACAATCACAATCCGACTTTGACCCGCTTTTTACATTTAAAACACTGCGAATGCCCTGCTTCATCGACCCGCTCAGAGATTCTTGCGCCAAATATTCGAAAATGGACGGCAAAGTCATTGCGCACGGATTACCCGCGTCAGTGCGTGCGCCGAGGACAGTAGCAAAGTTTGGATTTAGTGGAAACATTTTACCAAAATTTAATCTTTTAAATTTAGAAAATTTACCAATTTAAAAATAAAATAGAAAGTATGAACAAAAAGTTGCTTATTTAAAATTCATTTTCCAGTTTCGAGCATAATAAATAAAGTCCTTGGGATAAATATAAATGCAAGCGGAGAATGAATAAATTAAAAAGCTGAAAGTTCAGTTTGGTCTTCGCCACAGGGAAGAAAACAATGAAACAAATCGCTGGTCAAATCGTTCGCGTCTCTTTTCTCAGTCCACCTCCATTTTTTCCCCCTTTCTTCGGCCCGGGCGTCCTCCATGGTTTTGCTGCTGTCTGATCGCTTGGTTTTGTGCCTTTTCCGCCCGTCTCTCCTCTTTCAGTTGTTCAGGGTCGTTCAAACGGAAAAGCGGACGAAAATCATTGGGCGAACGCTTTAACATTGCAATTCCATACCTAAAAAAGGATGTAAAATTGGGTAATATTGCGTTTAAGGTGGTGATTACATCTAAAGATTTCTTACATGACTTTCCATCGGAGTGACGCCAAACTTTGCTTGCCAACATTAGCCGCGACATTATGCGAAAGTTCTAATGGGTCCTGAATGTTGACCAGAGAAAAGCGCCATTTCTTCTCAATTCTCTTGTCTTCGTCCACGTAAAGACTCTTAAATTCGTCCAGTCCAAACATTCGCCCGTCCCGCGGGGCGATCACACGACTTTCTTTGATTTGCTGGTAGAGGAAAGTGAAAAGCCCCTTAAAAGCCACTGGGTAATTCGTAAAGTGTAACAATGGAAACAAACTTTGAGAAGAGTAGGCAGTCCTTCGTCGAGTGCAAAAAAGGAAAGGTCGTATTCAATGGGCCATCCTTCGACCAATCGGGAATTGTGCCGGAGCAAAAGTTGAATGGGCGGAATGCGATTCTTCTGCTGGAGGAAAGCGACGACGAGCAGAGAAAGGGCGTACGAATTCCAATGAGTCTTCGGATGGGCCGTCGACCGCTGTTTTGAGGTGGCCGTCGTGCCCTCTTCGCCCTCCGCCGCTTTTTTCTTTTCTGCCAATTGAGGGTCAGGCGAGAAAAGTCCGTTGCAGGAGGCCCAAAGTTTGAAAAAGAAAATGAGACGCCAAAGGGTACCTAAATGAGCGAGAAAATGTAATTTAGCAAATCAAGGAAGGGAGGGGAAAAGCCATAAGTGGACAATGGGGGGGGCGAAATTAATTAAACTCTCATGGTTTTCAGACCTTCTTTTTAAAAAAAATTAGTTTTGTGGCTTTTGAGATAGATAATTTAAAAAAATGGGTGGGAAATTGAAAATTATAATAGATTTTTGAACAGATCTTACAGCAAAAATGGTTTATTGTGAATTTTTAGTTGGATTTAATTTTTGAATTTACCGAGTCCCTTTCAAACATGCCAACTTATTGTCAGTTATGAGGCTAATCCACACGAATACCAACCAGTGGTTTCAGCTCGGACCAAATCACGAATCAGATTGGCTTTGCATTCTCCTAACAAATTCTGCACAGAGAGTTCACAAGAAACGCGTGCCGATGAGAGGCGAGTCAAAAAACGAACGACGGGAGTACGCGCGTCGGGAATGGGAACATGCGCAGTGACCGACCCTTTCTCCTTGCGAAACTCGTTAATAAGACGATTAAGCAGACGAACACGATCTGACAATAATGTGAGTAACAGACAATTGACTCTTCCCTTAATAAACACAATTCGAAACGCTAATCTAAAGGAAATTCGAACAAATACAATTCGAAATGCTTTTTGGTCAATTTGTACTATAATTTATGTATCGGTGGGTATGAAAAGTAGCAAAACCTATTTTGGGAAGTCGGTTGAAAGTATCTCTGTCAATCGGGCTTCGTTTGAGCTTTTCAGGAGTCAGTTGTTGGTCGATGTCATCCAATGTCGGGCCATTTTCGGGTGATGAAACGGAGGGAATTCTGGCAAAATCGCCGCAATTAATTAAATCCTCATCAAATACCAAATTAAGATCCTGAAAAGCATGTTGTACTAAAACATTCACAATTGAAATTTACCAAGTCCGAATTGACAAAGCCAAGGCCAGTGGAAGACGAGCCGAACACTCGAATTTGGAGAGGAGAAACGAAATAAGGTTGAACGAATGTTTTAAGTTGCTGAGTAAATTCTGCCCTTTCGTTCATCTGAAAGTCCACACAATCGACTTCTTTTTAAAGTTATTTTGTTACCTTATTCGGCGTTAGTGACAATTTGGAAACAAGTGCATTCTAAAGCTTCAAAATTGAAAGGACATATTAACATGTTTACGTTAGCATAAGTGACAAGACAAGTGAATTTACACAAGCATTTGCAATGTGACGGGACCGCGAAATTCACCCCCCCCCCCGTTAAACCATGCCGTGTCTGCCAACACGAAAGTGTTTCGATGTGTTCGTTTTTCTGTCAGTATCGATGTGAGAAAATTCATGAACATCTTTTTTCAAATGTCAGGTTTTATCAGGACAGCAGAAGCAAGGTATTTTATGAGTTTCAATTGCAAATTTACCAGTTGACTCCCGAAGTCGCTTGCTCCATTGGCATTCAAAAAATTAAGCACTTCTTCAGAGTTAATTTCGCTTTGTTCGGAAAGTGAGCGGCAAAAGGTTGCCACCCCTTCGAAGTCGACACGTCTCGGATGGATTCTGACGTTACACTAAACGAAAAATTAACGGCACAACCCCTCGCTGAAAGCACCTTTCCAATGCGCAAACGTTCAAATGAATTGAGCAAATTCTGAGCGGCGTCTTCCTCCTTAAATTCCACAATGGCAAAAGCGCCGCTGCCACTTTTGTCCATAATCACTCTGTCAACTTCGCCGAATTGTCCCATGATCCGAGTCAACTCAGAATCATCAATTGGCTTCGTAAAATTGTTGAGATATACAGAACGATTCATTAATCGATCTGCTGTTGCTCGAAGTTCGATGTTTTGATTGTGCACTTTTCCCTTGAGGTGATCGTCCCAATGTGCTTGGGAATGGACCAAAACACGACAAATATCGCATTTAAATTCCATCAAGAAGACGAATTATTAAATGATTAAACGTAAATTGGAAAATAATCTGGTGCATTCAGTAACAAAAAAACATTTAAAAGAAATTACAATAATTCTAACTATTTTTTTCAAAATCTATAACATAACCGTTTACTATCATCCAAATTGATCAACAGAATTTGTTGGCTCGTTTTGGTTCGCTTTCTGAGTAGATTTCCAATTGAGATATTCATAAAACTTCCTTTGTTTTTGGTTCTGAAATATTACTCATAAACAAAGTCACAAATCAAATACAATTCTTACCAAGCCAACCTCTCTGAATTTCGAACGTTCGTCCATATACTCATCAATCACTTTCTTACGAAATTCATCGTCTTGGAACCTAAGAAGTTTATCTAATAATAACTTTATGAATGGACGAACTTCATCAACTTGCAGTCTTCGTAAACATTAATATACGGCTTGCATTTCTGTGGTCCTACTATGGAATTTTCAGCACGCAAACATTGGACAAAAGCAGTAAATTCTTGGAGGCATTCAGATTTATGGACCTTTTCTCAAAAGTGAAAGTTTTTTGTGATTTGTGGATATTCTTAATGACTTACCTGTTTACCCATCAAATCGGGAATAACTATTTCTTGCTCAACTTTGCTTAATGTTTTGCTTTCCGGATCTCCTAAAGCATTTTGTCCTCAAAAGAATAATAAAATCTTGTACCCAGTCCAAGTGGTCCACCAACCATTGTTGGATAAATTGTCTTCCTAAAAAGCATTTAGCTATTTCAAATTCAGAAATGACATTTCTCCATCAAAAGTACTCCCATGTTTACCTCGCTCTGTAGAATTTTCCATTCGTCCCCTTGACAATTTCACCTTCTTTAAGATCTTTTAGCTGCTTGTTGTCATTTAAGTTAACAATTTTAACTGAGGAGGAGCTGGGCTGAGACATCTTAACAATTTCATGCGTTTTTGTTTAAAAAACTTTTAACAAGCAAAGGTAGAAGAGATTTCAGGACAAAAGTGGTATCAATCGAATCGAAAGCTTAGACAAAGCCATATAGGGGTCAAATAAGTTATTAGAAGCGATTATAAAAAACAAGTCGTGGGAAAAGAGTTGAAACTGATTTTTGAACAGGTTCAAGATCCAAGGTAAATTTAAAATACTAAATTTATATTTTAATTACCGTATTTTCTCTAATTATATGCCAGTCTCCATTAATATACCCATCTCCAATTATCTCGCTTTTTAGAAATAGGTTGAAAAATAATTTCTCCTTCTTAATCTCCCCGTCTCCAATTTCTCACCCTTTCTGAGGAGGTTGAAAAATAATAATACCCGGCATATAATTAGAGAAAGTACGGTATGAGTTAAAAATAGGGTTCGGACCCCGCCCCCGTCACCCCCGCCCCCGCCGGGGGCGGGACAGGTTTTTTGGCCTCACCCCCGCCCCCGCGACTCTGACCCCCGCCATCCCTCGCCCCCGCGACCTTCACCCCCGCGGGGGTGAAAATACACCCCTAAGAATGACATATTCATGGATAAAAGGCAAAAAATTTATACAATTTTGATTTTTTTAACCATTTTGACAAATTTTTTATGAATTAAAGTTAATTTTATTATTGGCCATTGATGTGTAGTGTGGTGTAGTGGTTGGTGAATCAACCTTGACATTACTTTCTGTCGTGAGTTCGATTCAGTTTGATGGTTTCTTTTTTAATTTATTTTTTTAATTTTAAAATTCGCCTGGCGCTGCCTATCGGCATCGCAGGGCCCAAAAATTCGTAAATCTTATTAAAAAAATTCTCTAAAAATTGCAAAAACCTATCATTTTTTGGACAAAATCTATTAACAGATCCATCAGTTTTCAAAAAATTTTCCCGGCGGCGCCTATCGGCACCGCCGGACCTCTACGCTCGCACATTCACCAAGTTTTGTTTTTTTTTTTTTTGGAAAAATGTGCCTCAAGAAAATATGTTACAAATCTGAGTTCCAATTTTGCTTGAGTAAATCATGATAATTTAATATATTAAAAAAACAAAAATTTATCGTAAAAATCTTATTTTTTTTTGTAAACATCTGTTAGAAATCGAGCTTAAATTTCAAAATTCGCCAGGCGGCCTATCGGCACCGCCGGCCCCCCAAAAACCTATTTTTTCTTAAAAAATTAGCCAAAAATCTCTAAAATTTGGTAATTCTTTAGGCAAAATCTGTGTATTTATGCCAAAAGGAATTGAATTGAGGCGATACATTGACTAAAGGAATGTGGAGCCATCACATCATTCATAAAAAATTAATTTTTGTCATTGCGCTTCCAAGTTAGGCTTCCTAAATGCAAAAAAAGAAAGAAAACAATAAAGTAATTGACAAAAATGCGAAATTTTCTGAGAATTTCAGTGATTTCACTCATGAAAAGCCACCCCCGCCCACGGGGTCCGAACCCTACAAAAAAGTCATTCATGAAAACTACGACGGCCAGTGCGTCTCTTCGGTTGTTTTCGTTCACCCGGATTGCCCCGACAATCTCTCTGTTCACAAATTTTCCTGTATATTATTACTGTGCGCCCCAATTGGTATTGGAAGGAGTTTCGCTTCTGAGTCAATGGAAAGAATTGCCGGGTCCATTGGCACTTTCGCTGATTCCGAACTTTTAGTCTGCAAATGTTGTTCTCCCAGACAATGACGCATAATTTCATAAGTAGGGCTGAGCTGAGAATGGTGAGGAATCTGCTGATTATTTTTTGTTTGTTTTCTTGCTCTTCGCTATGCTTGTAAATATGCAATTCTCCTCTCATTTCATTCCGTTATCCCTTCTGCTGGACATTCATCTTCCTATGAATCAGGATTTTGCTTATTTGTTAACCTACTAATTGTGTTTAAAATTTGCCTTAACCAGGATTTATTCAAACGGGATTTTTTATAATTTGTCCATGACAGTAATTGAGACAATAAGAAGGCCAAAACGGAAAAACAATTTTAAATTTTAATGTAATTAAATTGTGAGGAATTAACACTTTCCATGTTGTGCCTTCTATGGATTTCCGGTCATACAATTCCAATAAACCATTAAAAACATTGAAAATAATAAACTTATTCGTTTCATTTTTCTTCAATAAACTTCAGTAGGAAAATTTTGATCTGAGGTTCCAGACAGATTCAAAATTGTCCAAAACTATTTTTGTTTATTTTCTTAGGCGCTGAAAACGATGGAAGAAAAAAAAATCCACGGCGAAGCTTTGTCCATCTTATTCGAGTTTTAAAGCGGTTCAAACTCAATTTAAACGCTTTGCCGCGGATTTTTTTCCATCGTTTTCAGCGCCTAAGAAAAACTAAAAGTGGTGAGGCTGGAACCTCAGATTAATATTTACCCTACAGTATAGTCATTTTAAAAGCATTTGCTCGAAATCGCTTTTATGTTGGCTGTGGTAAATGTCGCCTCCGGAGCATCGCGGAATGTGCGAGTTTGCTGTAGGCGGCAAATCGTCGTGAAGCGATTGACTGGTCCGAAACCGAAGCTTGTTCAATGTTCTTTGACGAGTTCGTTCCTGCTAAAATTGTGAATCGCTTTTGTGTTCCTTCCGTGTCACCATCGTATTGTTTTGCGTTTGCAAGTGGTGCTGTTTTATCGACTTGGGCTGACTGTTGAATCCCTTCGGCTCCCTTTGATCGTTCGGGACACGGACAATATTCTGAATGTGGCGATGTTTAGAAGGGCTCATCTTCGCTCCCGTTCTGTTCGACCTGCGTCCGCCCCCGGCGAACCCTGCGCGCCCGGCATTCCTTGGGCGCCGTCTTTGCCCCTCTCGCCCGAACGGCCCGGAGGCCCCATCTCCCCTTGGGGGCCTGAATTTCTCGCATGAACATTCCCGCGTCATTTTTTTCCTTCACCCGGTGGGGAGTCGTCCCCTCTTTCCCCGGGCGGTCCTTCGTCTCCGACCATCCCCGGAGCGCCGATTTCTCCTTTCGGGCCGGGGGCACCCTTAGCGTAGCCAATCCCGTCTTCTCCGGGCGTGCCCCTGGGGCCATTGTCCCCAATATCGCCGGGCAGTCCGTTCTCCCCCTCCGGGCCTTCATCCCCAGGCTGTCCGTCCCTTCCAGGCATGCCAGGAGCACCTTCAACTCCGTAATCGTTTGTGAGAGTGTAACTAAATTTGTCGTACCCTTTTGCCCCTTTTCTCCACGTGTCCCTCGTTTTCCTTTGTAACCTAAACAATCGTAAATTATTTTTTCAATTGTTTGGAATGCCTGGTAATCCCATAGGTCCTGCTGGGCTGAAAATACACTGATAAAGCTTTCCTCCATTACAATTCACCATTTTCCACAGCTCTGACCATTTCCTCCGGCCCCATATGGGTTTTCCGATGGGGGCTCTGCCGCAAGGCTTAAACCGAGCGACCCCGGAGAACCTGGCTCACCATCCGAGCCTGAATTGGCCTTGGTCAGAAGAATGCCTTGTTCAAGCCTAACCCGGTTCCCCGCTTTCTCCGGGACTGCCTTTTGGCCCCTGTGGGCACGACGATGACACTTTGGGTACGGCTGTTGGAGAAGATTCATCTTGAGAAAAAAATAATTGTTGGACTTAGAGCCCCGAGGGCGGATAGAATCCCACGCAGAATTTTGCGGGGTCCCAGTCCGCAATCCCTGATCTTTTCCGAAAATTGTTGAATTCTTAATCCCGCAGCGAGAGCCGCAAATTTGAAATTTCCGGGCTCTAGTTGGACCCAAGGCAATCTCTTCCATTTAATGTGCTTACATTGCCTTCGCCGACGGATTACACCGACGGAGCGTTCCAAGCGAATCATTTCATTTTGCTCCATTACACTTCTCCACATTTTATTGCTCTGTTTGTTCCATTTAATTATTTTAAATTAGCGAAGTTTACCAAGTCCATGTACATTTGTCTGTGCTCAGATATTTCTCCCTCCAAATGTGCCTATAATGAAACTGATAGATAAAAGTAGTCTGGTAAAAAAAAATTCCGAGAACGGGAAAATGAAAAAAAAATTATTAACGGGAATCGCGCCAGGGACGGTAAAAACTTTTGTATAAAAAATTAGATTTTTTCAAAAAATTTAATTGATTATTTTCAATTAAAAACGAAAATTGTACCACGACGGATTCTTTACATCTTTAACAAGACTTTAATTTAAACCATTTAAAATGTGTTAAATACTCCGAAACTTAATTTTTTTATTGAATTTACATTTTTTAATTATATTTATTAACAATTTTTTTAATTCATAAAATTAAAAAGCCAAAAAATTATATGAATTAAAATTATCACTTAATTCTAATTATTCCACTTACATTTCATTCTCAATCATCAAGATTGTACACTTAAACATCTCAAATAACAATGTATTATCAAAATAATAATAATTAAATTTTAACAAAATGGCAAATTCGTAATAAAAGATTTTTGGAGGGGACATCAATGAATTGTAATTAATATGATTTTTAAATTGCGCTTTTTGTTTTCTTTTACCACTTCAATGAGCATAATCGGAACGCTGACAAAAACGGAGGCGAACGACAAAAAGGCCATTGAAGCGGCTGCCCAAGTGACCCTTTGCAGGAGAACACAGCGATTGGCACTGCCAACCGCGGGAGAACGACCCATCCGAATACTTTCCGTTCTTCCTCTTTTTGTTCGATTATCAAAACACGTTTAAAGGGTTCTGCCGTGGTCCACGCGGGCAATAATCTTTTTTCTGAAAATCTCATTTCATTTTAAATTTTGAGTTGCATTTAAAACCAAATTCCATGCGCATTGAACCAAACGAATGCGTATGAATTGGATTTTTTACACATTCATCCAACTTAACGCGTCAATCTTGGTATCCTAAAAATAGTGTATAAGGGCATCCCTTTTCGGGAGTTTGTCCCGGGCACACTTTTGGCCATGGTTCAGACTAGAGTGCCACGGGACCGGGGATTTTGGGCAACCCGGGACCGGGACCTTTTCGGTTTGAAAAACCGGGAATTTTTGGCTGGGAAACCGGGACCTTGGTACTCAGTTGTCCGCTTCCAGGTCCCGGTCCCGTGGCACTCTAGTTCAGACCAGGGGTGGGGCGCGCACAGAAAAATCCCGCGGTCGCGGATCGCGCATCGCGGATTCAATTTGCCGCGGTCGCGGATCGCGGATCGCGCAAAAAAAATCCCGCGGTCGCGGATTCAATTTGCCGCGGTCGCAGATCGCGGATCGCGCAAAAAACGCCGCGGATCGCACATTTGTAAAAGCATAATTAGAAAATTCCCATATTATCAATAAACAAAATTGTAAAGGATAATATTATGATGAAGAAAAATAAGCCGTTCGAGATTTTCATGCGAGAGACTTTTTCGGAGGTCATTCAAAATAAATCCTGCATACAAAAAAGTAGAGTGCCACGGGACCGGGAATTTTTGCCAAAACCGGGACCGGGACTTGCCGGGACCTGAGAAGCCGGGACCGGGACCTCGATTTTTTTTCGGGACCGGGACCGCAAGAAAAACCGGGAACCGGGACCAACCGGGAAATTTTAAAAATTCAAAAAAATTTTAAAAATTTAAAAAAAATTCAAATTTTAATTTATATCAAGTGAAAATAATACAAAATTATTTGGTTTTTTATTTAATAAATTAAATTAATGAAAATTTTCAAACAAATTTTCTTCAATTATTTCAAACAATTAATCATTTTTGGACTAAATCATCGAATATTAATAGAAATTCAGATTTGATTTTCACATCACTTTTTTCGGAGCGCTTTTTCAAAAAACTTTTGGGAAAGAAGGGGTCCGGCGGTGCCGATAGGCGCCGCCGGGGAAAATTTTAAAAATTTGGGTGCAATTTGTTAACAGATTTTCAACAAAAAAAGGTTGGTTTTTGCGATTATTAAGCTCAATCTTACATTTGGCATAAGAAGAATTGTGAATTTTGTCAAAATAAAACCAAATAGAGTCTTTTTCGTTGGTCATTTGGTCTAAATTACAAAGAGGAAAATTGTCTATAAAATGAACGATGAATGTATAAATATTTTCTGATTGCATATTCCATTTAAATGCGCGAGAAAATTGGAATTTTGGTCGTTTTCAAAATTTTATACCTTCAAATCTAAATATTCAAAAAAGAAAATCGCTTCAATAAATTTTCTTTATAAAAATTTTGCCCTAAAAAATGCGCGGCGCGCCGCGCACAGAAAAATCCCGCGGTCGCGGATCGCGCATCGCGGATTCAAATTGCCGCGGTCGCGGATCGCGGATCGCGCAAAAAAAAACGCCGCGAATCGCGGATCGCGGTCGCGTCCCAGCCCTGGTTCAGACCGATACACCTTACACCGGTAGGGGTCAGTTGCGTCTGAGCCAAGCATAAAACATCATAACTTTTTTCATTGTTGGTAAAATTTTATAAATTTGGCATCATTCGAAAGATCTACATGTTTAGAAGCTTTTGATAAGATATTGCTAAGCGATTGAACAAATTATAAAAAAGTTACAACATGAACACACCAAAAAGTCAGAATTTTTGCATATTTTAATTTATAACTTTTTTATATGTCGGTATGTCTTTGTGATTTTTGGATAGCCGATAGAGCTTGTTAAGCTCTTTCGAATGATACCAACATTGTTGGATTTGGTCAACAAAGAAAAAAGTTATGGTGGTCTAAACTTGGCTCAGACGCAACTGGCCCGTTTCGCCTTACACATGTGTTCTGGGTTATTTTTACGTGGAGTAAAAGGTATTAATGCTATTTTGCCCTTTTTATAGCACTCTGCCATGGGGGACGTTTTAGTGTGGACACTTTAAGATAGTACACTAAAAAAAGCCAAAACACTGGCAATTAATAACATTTAGGCTTTTATAATAATTATTTCAATTGCCTACAAAATAAAAGCTGTTAAAGATATGGCAATGACTTTGACCTTCCTAAAATGCAATAATTGGGCGGGGGGGACAAACAGAGCGATGAAATGAATAAAAAAATAAAATAAAAAGAAGTGAAGCAGAAACATTCGTAGTGCATTTGCAAGCGATTAAATACATTTGAAAGAAAGCAAATGCACTTTATGTGCACATAATTAGCAAAGAATGAGCAGCATCCTGTTTTGTTGTTGTGAAAGGACAGGGATTAGTATGTTAAATTAGCACTCATTTTCAGCTGATCAGCCCCAATTTTTGTTTAATTTTATAAGAAAAATAATGAGTCGTTTCGGCGCAGTCGAGTTTTTTGACGGTAACTTTTTTCGTTGTCGACCAAATCAAACAATTTTGGTATCATGCAAAAATTCCTCACGAGCTCTACAATTAGCCTAACAAAAAGCACAGATTTTCAAGAAAAAAGTTCAAAATTTACAAGTTTTTTGTTATTTTAACCTTGACCAGCTCACTTTGTGCCGATGGTTTTATCAAATTTTGGCGGTATGAGAATAAACATAGGGTTTTTTGAACATAATAATCGGAAGTGGAAAAGAATTAGCCTTTTGGCCATAAGCAGAAAGTGTTCCTTTTCGAGTCCAAATCGGAGTTGGAAATAGTCAAAAACCAAGGGCTTCCTTCTGCTCTGTCCCCGTGTCAAAGCTCAAAACAAAAGAATAATCAATGAACAAAAGAATCGCTGCGCCGCCATTCTCTGCCCAAAAAGATGAAACATTTGTTAGCATTAATCTCCCCCCCCCCCCTCTCATCAGTCGCATTGCGATTCTCAAGTCTGCTCAGAGTGAGCTCTTCCGCAGAAGTATTTGTTTTCCCTGCCTGAGACAAAGTAATAAAACCGAGCAGAAGTGTGAGGACAAATATGAAAAACCAAGGAGGAGGAGGAGGGAGAGTAATGTGTTAAACTCTTTCAAATGGTCGGCACACCCCAAAAGAGTGGGAAATTGGAAAAGAAAAAGCGCTGCTGATAGCCTCAACAAATAATGAATAAAAATTTAGAAAGTGAAGGAAAAATGTATCCTTCCGAATCCGTAGAAAATAAAAATAAAAAACAAGAATAAATGGAGGAAAATACAAAACCGAATGAGTGGATAATGGGAAATAAAATATGTGAAATAAGGAAGAAACGGTACTTGTGTAGTTTACAGGCTACTTTAACATACATTTTCAAATTCCTATAAATGTGTTTTAGAAATTAATGAAAATGAGTTTTAAGGGGTTTTCAAGGTCGCTGATCACGAATTCGGGCTCAGATCAGCGCTACCATTCACTACATGAGCTGTACAGGGACAAAGAATTGATAGGCTTCCTGTACCAATAATACCCTCATTGGCAAGATGCCCATGAGGATATCATCCATACACTTTAAATTTTATACTTCCTATACCAAGGTTACCCTCATGGGTAAGATGCCAATGAGGATATATCATCCATACAAATTTTTTAATTTTATTTTTGTTCGAGTTCGGGTCAGGGGTTCGAAATTGGCAAAAATGGGTGCTATATTCGTGATCAGCGACCTTGAAAACCCCTTAAAACTTATTTTCATTAATTTCTAAAACACATTTATAGGAATTTGAAAATGTATGTTAAAAACAACAGAAAAAGCGATTCATTCATTCTTTCCACAGAGAAAAGGGCGCCGACGCGGGCGAAGAATTCGAAAGGCGAGGGAACGAAAATTGCGAAGGCATCTGACAATGAGCATTGGGCAGAAGCTGAGAAGGAAAGGCACGGAACTGAAATCGGAAGAAGACATTGACCATAATTGTGAGAATTAACGAACCGAATCACGATGAATGTACAAACACTTGGCCTAAATGACGACAAATGTTAATTTCAAAGATTATTAAAACAGCCCTTTTAGTTTAATTAAATAATCACTGACAGCCAAAAATTCTTTCACTGTTTTGCTAATTCGAGAAGGCCGGGTCCGACGGTCCATCCCAAGAAAATTTAAAAGGACGGAAATTTTTTTGACTTACCCCATAAATACAAAAACCAAATTGTTCGAAGTTACGGCAAAGTTTCGTCTTGTAATTGTGCGGAAGCTGAACGAAGAAAGTGTTCCGTGGCATTCGATTTGCCATTGACTCTGCCCACCTGCCGCGAACGGAGTTGTTCGTTGCTGTGCGCGAAACGGCACGCGTCGCCATATTGGCACATTCCGGAAGCGCGATAAATACGACAAATTTCCGTCCGGTATGCGTTCGTAATACGATGGATACGCTTGTCTTCCAATCTTTGAGCGTCCGATTTGCTTCCGTCGACCAATGCGTTTTCAAATTTCTATAAAATAAAAGACGAGGCCATTATACCTTTTTTTTCTAAATGCCCTTTAAATTTTGTGAGTCCATTAATTAACCACCCTCGTAACATCTCACCCCATATTTTATGTTTTTTAAAAATGGAATTAGAATAACATACCGCGAGGAGCTCTTCGATGTCGACTTTGGCAGCCATTTTCAAAATTATGTACAAAATGAAATTCAATTAAAAAAGAGGAGTAAAAAGAAAAATATTCGGCTCTATTGTTAAAAGAAAGATAAAATTTGGGAAATAAGTGGGATATTAGTCTCCAGACATAAAACATGAATAAAAGATTAATAAACTGAAAAGTTAAACAAAAATTGCTCTCGGGACTTAGGCATCACGGGACCCACGAAACAGCAAAATCTTGGAACGGAAGAAAAATCATATGGCCAAAACCAAAAAAAATATAAAATCACTTTCGTAGGTTTTCATAAGCGCTGATTTCTAAGATTTTGTATTGATTTTTTAAGGGTCCGAAATTTTAGAAATTAAAATTTAATACTGTAATTTTTAAAAAGGCTTTTTTTTACATGCAGTAAAATCCTTATGCACAATGCTAGTGCTACCTATCTGCAGCTGAAGATTTTTTGGTAATACTGTAGATGATCCCCTCATTTTTCAAAAAAAAATCGAAAGAACAGGGGGTTTTCGGGGTAGCTGATCATGAATCCGACATCTATTTCACCAAATTCCGAACCCCGGACCCCAACTCTAACAAAATCGAAAATCAAAAATTTTCGAATTTTACTTTTATGTTCGAATCTGCATAGGATGATTCATTTTTGATGTTGCTATGGGTTATGACTAAATTTAGCTTGTTTTAATCAATTCTAGAACACAAATTAGACCGGCGGGTCGGGATTCGAAATTTGTCGAAATGAGTGTCAATTCGTGATCAGCGACCCCCCCCCCCAACGAAAAGCCAAGAAAAGGTGTTTGTACGGCTATTTTTTAAATTTTTAATTGCTACTTGAGAAAATTTTAAGATAGTTAACAAATAAAAAGATTTAATCAAATAGTATTCCCCATAATGTAATGATAAAAATGGTAAATGTTTATCTGAGCTCCCAAACTAAAAAACACCCAAAACTACTTTTATAGGTTTTATGCGCTGAAAACGGTAGAACAATCAAAAAATTTTACGCGCTTCAACTTTAAACCGGTTTTTGAACCGGTTTAAAACTCGAAAAATTGAGGAAAAAGGTGGCCTCCTGACCTTTTAAAAGGGTCAAATCCAGTCAAATTTGGTATCATTCGACAGCTCTTGATGAGTTAAAACGACTAAACCATCAAAAAAAAATTGCGCGGCAAAGCAAATAAACAGGTTTTTGAACCGATTTAAATCACGAAAAAATGGACAAAATTTACGCAAAAGTGAACACGCGAAGACGGAGCAAGTAGTGAGGCGAGACTCCAGAAGGAATCCGCGCGTGACGTACTCGAGTGTGCACTTGTTTTTAGCGTAACAATTTTTAAATACATATTTAAAGTATTTTAGAATTTTCTTCGGGTTTCGTACTGTTCAGAAACCAAAACACCCCTAGAAACATGTTATAAGAATTTTCAGAAAAAAATATGATCGCCTTTTTGTTGGTTTAGTCGTATTCAGCACCTAAGATAACCTAAAAAAGCTTTTATGCAGTTTTGAGTCTGAGACCTATGATCAGGGCTCCCAGATCTGAGGCTTTAGCCTCATTTTGTGGTTTTTTGATAGGTCAATGAGGCTAAATTTTCAAAATGAGGCTTTAAGGTTTTTTGTGGTTTTTTGAGAAATTTTGAGGATTTTTGATGTTTTGGGGGAAAATTCGTCAGATTTTTTAAATTTTGATTAATTTTGATAAGTTGGCATAATGTTTGGCAATTAAAAAAATTTTTTAAATGAAAATATGCTAAAAATATGGTCAAAATTCTTAATTTTTCCCCCGGCGGCGCCTATCGGCACCGCCGGACTGTAAAAATCCTTAATTTACAAACAAAAATTTGCTCAACATCGCAAAATTTGGTCATTTTTCGGACAAAATCTGTTAACAAATCGCATTGAAAATTACAAAATTTTTCCCGGCGGCGCCTATCGGCACCGCCGGCCCTCCTTGCGCCCAAAAGTTTTTTGGGAAAAGCGCCGCAAAAAAATCAACTTCGTTTTTCATGTTCAGAATCCCAAAAAATGCTTATTTCTAACAAAAAATTGCTCAAATTGATCATGGAAAATCAAAAATATAAAATTTGAACATTTTAAACGTGTTTTGAATAAATTTTGTAAAAATGAGGCTTTTTGACCCAAAAGCAGGCTTTTTTGCCTGCCAAATGAGGCTCTTGAAAATTTTGATCTGGGAGCCCTGCCTATGATGGATATTTTCCGAATAGTATATATCCATTCATCGAATTTGGTGATGTACAGATATTCTTCAATTTTTCCTTTGTTTGTTATTGTTTATTTCTATATTTTTATAAAAAATTTCAATTTTTGAAAATTGAAATCGATAAATTTTCCTTTATTCATGATTTTTTATTTTTTTTGATTTCATGTAAAATTAGGTTTGTTGGGGAAATGCGTTCGCTGATCATGAATCCGATCTCAGATTTCCATTATCTATGATTTTGTCTATGATTTTTCATTAAGTTATTCAGGTCTATCGAATTCATGTTTAGGATGGGAACCGCCCACTTCGGCGCCGGCCTTTTCGGCGCCGTTGCTAACAACTTTTTTCCTGATCAACCAAATTAAAAATTTTTGTTATCATTCGATAGCTCTTCAGATTCTCTATTAGCCTGTAAAATTTCAAAAAATTTCGTCAGTTTACAAAAAAGTTATGGCCAAAAAACCTCAAAAATTAACTTTTTCTTGGCTTTTTCGGCGCCGCGTGGCATAACTTTTTTATTTTTGAATCATTCATTTCTCTTTTTACATGTAAATATAGAGCACACATAGAGCTTTCAAATGATGCCAGATTGGCTAAAGCTAACTGACAAATAAAAAAGTTATAGCATTTCAAAATTTGCGGCGCCGAAATGGTCCGCGCCGAAGTGACCCCGACCCGTTTAGGATTGAATTAGAACAAAATAAATGTTATATTCGGAATCTACGCATCAAAAAACCCGAGACTCATTTACGATTTGGCAAATTATGTCGTTTGTCGTTTGAATAAGCCATTTTTTCGTTTGTCGTTTGTCTCTGTCGTGTGAATTGTCTCCAATCACAATTGACATAATCTACCGTAAATTGGTCGTTTGTCACCAAAATAAAGTTGTTTTGGCTTTGAAAAATAAAGATCGATTGCAAAATATTTTTGAGTAAGGGGGCGGAGAAAACCAAATGATAAACAAACTTATGCTCATATGAAAGCATTTAATCATCCAAAAAATTCTTAGCCAATTTTGGTCACATAATGTCTTATCGTGGAACCAATTTGGGTGCCGATGAAATGTTGGCTTTTGCAAAGGTAGTTATATCCTCAAAAATTAATCCCAGCGAATATTAAGGCCGTTGAAAAAAGACACGAAACTCTTCAATACGGCAAGTGGGCCGGCATTTCGGAAAATGATCGACAACTGCTGGATTGAAGTTGCTGAAGAATACGCCGAATTGGGGCACTTTCGATTTAAGGACAAAACAGTGAAGCAATTGAGAGGGGATATTTGGCAAAAAAAGAAGGAAGCGGCATTAAAAAATATGATTTTTCACAAAAGACAGGCACGGGAGCAACAAAATTTGAAGAGGTCTTGACCGAAGCAAACTAATTTAAACTAGGCATTTAAGTGGGAGCTCGTAATTTTGTGTTGCAAGAAACCGTAATGTGATTAAAATTTTGTGGTTAACAGATAATGCATGGTTTGTGGTAGAAATTGATTGTAATTTGATTCCAATTTTAAGAATAAGTAATTCAATTTGGCGGGGAGTTAGACGAAATCGTTGTTGAAATTCATTTGTCGTTAGATTTGAATATTCAACGGGGTCATTAAATGAGTAATGCCGGCGATGATTGAATTCGTCGGCGGAAGAATTCTCTTCGGGATCAGATTCAAGATTTACGAACTCATATTCCATATTTTATAATTTGAGGAAGGAAATTCGGAAGATTTAATGAAATATTTGGTACTTATACAGTTTGACCCACATAAAATTTTTTGCTTTTAATGATAAAAAGTGTTTCCAGGGGTTTTCGGGGCCGCTGATCATGAATATGAACTCTATTTGACGAATTTCCGGACCCCTAACCCGGAATTCAAACATTCTTGAAAAAAAAATTTCAGACCAAGCATTAATGCCAATTTTATTTGTTTTTTTGATGAATTACGTGGCATCAGTGCTTGGTCTGAATCAATATATTATGAGCATCACACCGGAGAATCATGGAGCACATATTTTGGTACATTTAAAACCATTTTTGGAAAAAAAAAATTTTCAAAAAACTTTCGTATTTCGGGTTAGGGTTTCGGAAATTCGTCAAATAGAGTTTATATTCATGATCAGCAGGCCCCGAAAACCCCTAGAAACACTTTTTATCATTAAAAAGAAAAAAAATTTTGTATGTGGGTCAAACTGTATAAGTACCAAATATTTTTTTGGATCAAAATAATTTGGATTTTTGGGACACTTCTCAGACGACAAATTTGAGGGGCGGTGTTGAGCGCCCCCCCCCCCCAAATATTTGGCGTTTGACGTCTGAAATTTGGCGTTTGTCGTTGGTTTCAATCACAATTACGAACACCACGACGAACGCCAAATTTCAGACGACAAACGACAAATTTTTTAATTATGATTGGAGATAACGACAAACGACGTATATTACGACAGATTTGGCGTTTGTCGTTTATCTTTTGTCGTTCGTAATTCTGAAAGGCCCCTGCTGGACCCACCAACTGCACATTTTCTGTCCCATAACTTGAGTTGAATAGACAAATGTCAAACAGATTCCCAAACTTCATGTCATTATTATCGGTACTTAATTGGCAAAATATAATTTTAAAAACAATTTTTATTTAATTTTATTTAAAATTTGGAATTATTTAATTTTGGATGCGATGTCGTGTATAACTTTCCAATTTTGTGTCGAATTTCCGCGGATATCGCATTGCTGTCTCGCATATCTTTTTGCGGGTTTTCAGTCTGTTCCCAGTTCAGGAATTTTTTATAATTTCATCCCGTTGACGATTTTTGAAAAAACAGCAAGAATCGGGAAAGATTCAAATGCTTGATAGTCCTTCCGCCCTTCCGCCGTCAAGTGCCATTCACTTTCGTTTTGCCATTCATTTTCATTTGCGTTCCCAATTAATCCCTCCAAAAACTATGCCCACCCAATCGACTGATGCAAATTGACGTGCTAAGGAAGAGAAAAGAGGAATAAGCTAAATAAATCTCAGCGAAGCGATCGATAGGAGGGATAAAGGGGGGGAGGGAAGCAGAGGGAGTGTGGTGGACTGACTGGACACGACATGGGATGGACGACAGAACGACACCCACGGCTTAATTTGTTTTATATTTTCAGTCGTCAGCTGTGCGTTTCAACCCTTCAGAGTGCCTTTTGGCTACTGCGGATGATGATCGGACAGTTTCCTCTTCATTTCTCCGCGTTTGTGGTAGTGGACAAGGCTGACCAGTTTTGGACTAGCATAATAAATGAGGGAGTGCGATGCCCGGGGCACTCTCAAAACCCTTTGGAAAGGTTGCAAAACGATGGGAGGACATTGATGAGAAATGAACGGAGCGAATGAATGGATGCTCTTCCCGTGAATGTTTGGCTTTTACCGAAAATCATTCGTCGCCTTTCCCTTTGCCTTAGTCTTTTTCTTAAAATGCCTCCTTTTTTGACCATTTCAACCTTTTTTTTATTCTGTTATGCCGCAATCGGCTCACTGTAAACGCCGCCGGTGCCGTCCTTTTCTTCTCTTTTCTCGGAGTTTTCGTCGGTTTCGTCCCCGCCATTCTCCGGCGCGGCTTTTCGTTCAACGCAAGCGCATTCTTCATTTTGGCCTTTTGTTTTTGCTCCTTTCACAAACGAATGGCCAATTTGGAGAAATCGCGTCAGTACCAATTAATGTCATAAAATTGACCCACCGCCGAAGCAAAAAAATTCCTCAAATTCGCGTCCCTCTCATTCAGTTCCGTCATTTCCTCTCTCGTGGCCAGCGGTGCCCCCGCCGGTTTGGCCGGTCTCGGCACTGCCGGCTCTTTGGGGTCATTGGGCGCTTCGGCAGGCTCTGGTGCCGCAAGTGCTCTGAGCAATATTGGGCCACGTTGGACCTTTTGGATTAGAGTTGGTGCTTCATTTTAAAAAACATTTAGTGTACCAATTGGCTCAAGCCGCCCTTCAACTGACGGGCACTGGGGTGGGCATTGCCAATCAGGCATCAGAAAGGTACGAATGCCAAGGAACCGATCGGTGCATTCATTCAGAGAATTCTTTCAGTGCTTGGTTCCCTGTGGTCGTGGAAAATGCGGTCAGTTTGCTGTTGTGAAGAAAAGGGAGAAGAAATGAGTGAAGTGATTCAGGCGAAAATGAGTCGCGATTTCCAGGACAGATTGGTCCAGGGGGGCCTCGGGGGCACGGGAGGAGGGCACGAGACGGGCACAGCGAGTAACAGAGCATTGGTAGTCAAGCTAATGCCGATTTTGCATGCTTAGAAAGTGCGATAAAAGAACGGTCGGGCAGCAAAAATGGGGGCGAATTTGGCACGGATTACGGAAAGGAATTTGGAAGTGAAGAGAAAGGCACTTTCGGAAGGGGAGCGGGAGGCATCGGAAGTGTGGACACTTCTTTGGCCAACCTTTTCGGTACCCGCGTTTCTATGCTGCCACTTTTGCCCGGCTTTGGCACAACTTTGGCCACTCTTTTACCCGAGGCCACGAAACGGTGAAATAATGCAACAAAACCAAACCAAGACAAATTCACAGACCACTGTTGCCAGGAGAGGGGGCATTGCTTCCCGGGGAAAGTCCGCTGGGAGAGTTTGGCGAAAGAGAAAACGGAGGAGGGCATGGAGAGGTAGGGACTGCTTATGTGGCCACGATCTAAGAAGAAAAATCAAAGACTCAGAAACTGATCGGAATTGGCACTGTGGAGGAAGTGCCCTTGTCGCCCCCCTCAACGGAATCCGAGCAAAAGCACGAGTTTGGAATTGACCACTCGGAGACGTCCTTCCCATCGCCGAATGGCCGATTATTACCGGGAGAAGTTGCGTCGGCTAAGGAAAACACAGCGAAGCGAATTAACAGTTCAACGTCAGGCAGAAAGGAAGAGGCAAATCATTTGAGTATATCATCGCCGAAAATCACCGTTAAATTGCCCGATTATGACGAAGAAAAAGACGGAGGGAAAAGCCAGGAAAGGGGCGAAACGGGGGCGAAAAAGACGGGGCGGGGGGAGGACAAAATTAAGACGGAATTCAACGAGGACAATGACGGGGGAGGACGGACGACGGACGAAGAAAGTCGATTGGAACCACTGGTCAGACCAAAACAGTGACCATGTCGCATGCTTAATCCATGCGCAGATCCCTTCTGAGAGGTTTTCCGTGCAACGCCTTCGGCAATTAAATATGACGCAAATCGAATTGGGAAACGATGGAAAGGACGAAGAAGAAGGCGAAGACGGCGAGGGAAACGAAGTGCCGAAACTGCAAAAACTGATCAGCCAACTGAAGACGAGCAATTTGAGCGAATTGGACCTGGAGGAGTTGCAGAAGCAGGTCAACTGACAATGAGAAGGAATTGCAAATTGAATTTTTAATCGTGTTATTTTTTATTCGTTTTTCAGTTGGCGGAGAACGAAGAGCCCGGAGAACCGCGAGAAAACACTGAGCCAACGACGACGACGGCACTTTCGAAGGAAGACGAAACGACGGTGATGGGCAACGGAGCAGAAACGGAGCAGCAGGGAAAGACGGGCAGCAAAAGCAAAGGCAATGGAAAATTGGGGAAAATGAGGGGGGGGGGAATTAAAAAGACAAATATAACAAAAAAAAAGAAAAAACTAAATGTTACGTGCCCTTTTTAACAGGTTCAAAACGAATTCGGCCACCAAACCCAAAAAGAGAAGAAGCATCCAATCGAAATTTGGAGGCATTTCGGAAGGGGTCGGAAAGGGAAACGGACGAAAGGGACGGAGAGGGGGCGGAAAAAGCGGAGAAAGGCGAGAGCGAAGGCGTGGAACTGGTGGACGGACAGCGGGACCCGATTCTACGCAAAATAGTCGACTTCCAACACCCTCCGGTCATCCTTTCGCTGGAGAGACCCCATCCCAGCCCAGCGGAAGGGGTTCGTTTGCTCAGCTCATTTGGCCAAAGGCTTTTCTAATCGTTCGGCGAATTCCCCCGGGGCGAGTCAAACTAACTTTTGTCATTTCTGCTGTGCCCATTTTGCAGCTCACTCCATTCTTTCTCCATTGCCTTCGTCAGATCGACTCGAAAGAATAAGCGAATCGAAGGGCGAGGCACTGAGAGCGGAGAAGAAAAAGCGAAGGACGAGCAGAAGCAACGGCAGCGCAGCAGCGAAGCGATTCCAACGCGTGCTTTGGGGGTGCGATCAGAAAAAGTGGACGAAAGAGCGGCGGCGGAGGACGGAGTGATCGGAAGCGGAGAATGGGGGACGGAAGAGGGGAGGCGGACAAGGATGAAAAGCAGTGGAAGAATAACGGGAGATGGAGGGAAGACGACGACGAAAAGCACAATAACAAAGGCGAGGGAGGGGCCGAGGAGAAGAGAGAGTGAGAGACAGAGAAAAGGAGAGAAGCAGAGAAAAGGGAGAGAGACGGATGGGGTGATAAATGAATGATGATTTTAATTAGCAGAATTTCAATTCGAGACGACCTCAGCAGAAGAGACAACCGTTGGCAATTACAAAGAAAGACACGACGACCGAAACGGAGCAAATGGAAGAGGACAATGAACTGCCAATTGTGGATTCGATGGTGGAAAAGTCGGAGATGGAGCAGCAGCAGCTGCAGCAGGTGGGAAGGAAAGTGGGCGGAACGGAAGGACAAAAGGACCGACTCATTAAGCAATAATTAATTACACAAATGTCCTTCGATAGAGCCGAAACATCGGAAAGCAAAGCTTTTATCATCCGCATTTTCGATTTTCAGCCCCTCCCCCGGCAAACCGCCGTTTCCGCTGCGCCATGGCAATTTCCATCGCCGCACTCCGTGCCAAATGCCCAAAATACGCAGTTCCCATGGCTTCAACAACAAACAGCACAATTTAATCAGCAGAACAATCAGTTGCAAAGGGAGGAGCAACCGAAGGCAAATTGGCAACAAAATAATTGGCAAGGACAGCAGCAATGGGCACCAACTCACAATCAGCAGAATCATAACACACAGCAACAAACACCACAACAGAATCAGCAACGATATCAACACAATTATCAACAACAACCGTACCCGCAACAGCAACAGTACCCTGGACAATTACAGTATCACCAACAGCAACGACAGCAGCAACAGTATCACCAACAACAACAGTATCAACAGTTACCGTACAAGGAACAATTAAACCAACAGCAAAAACAGAATCTTAATCCATCGAATCCATTAAATAATAATTATCAGCCATATCCTTACAACCAGCAACAGAACAACAATTTTCATTCGGGGCCTAGTCAATTTGTGCAACCCCAAAAAGAATTGAGTGTACGAAATGGCCCTTTCCCCCAAAACGGTGCCAATTCCTTTCGCGGTCGTCAGTTTGGCCAACGACAACATGCGGTTAAGCAGCCAATTGAACACAGCCGGCAGAATGTTCAGAAAGTGGCAAATGGACGTAAAATAAAAGTGCCGCCGAAGGCTCCGCCCGCTTTTCCCCCGAGGCGAATCCCTTCGGCGGCAAAAGGAAACACAGCAGGAAAAGCTCCGCGCATATTTCCTCCGAGGACCATTGCCCCACCGACTTATCAGACGACGACGAACCCAACGGAGGTGAGTAGCAAAGGGAGCGCAAGGGACGGACGAAACAGTACTCGCAGGTACAGTACCCTTTCTCCAGCGGCACTTTGCTTACATTGGCCCAACCCGCGCAATTTCAAACGCAGACGAAACATACCGCCAGAAAATAAAACAGAAACTGTAAATATTTATATAAAAATATATTCAAATAAATTACAATTATTTGAAAGAATATCAAAGTGCACATTATGCTTTTGCTTCCTTCCTTCCCCCCCCCCCTCTATCTCTTCCCTTCCTCTTCCTCCTCTGTGTTACAATCCTTCCTCCTCTTCTTCTCCACTCTCTCTTATCTCCTCCCCTCTTTTCCATTCCCTCTCTCTCTACTCCCCTCCCTCTGTTTATTATCCTTTCCGTTTCCTTCTCCGTTCGCTGTCCATTCATCAGTCCGCCACTGTCATCTCCAAGATGGACCCCTCCCTCCCCGGCATCGCTTCTCCTCCGTCCCCTCCCCTCGTCGTTGTTGCCATTGTGTGCCTTTGGTTGCTGATATTTCTTCCCTTTTGCCTGTACGCGTTCCGTGCCACATTTTCCCCGTATGAATTCGAACTCATCGTTCGCCCCACACAATTGCCGCCCATTGTCGAAAGCGATGCCCCCAGGGCATCTCTGTCGATTTGCTCTGACAGTCGGTGGTTCCGCAAAAGCATTATCATTTCCGTTTTCCTCTGCACAATTCATTTTTTTGAGTTTCTTCAATTTGTTCTTTCACCTGTTCTTTTCGCTTTTTGAAGCTGAAAGTGTCCCAAACGGCAGAGCGAAAGCGTTGAGAAAGAAAAGCATACAAAATGGGATTAATGCCACTGGCGAAAAACAGCAGAAGGAAAGTGGTGGGTTGAACCAAAGCCGAAAGACAATTCAAACAGCGGGGGGCTGCAGGGACAAAAGGGAAAAAATGAGACATATAAGGCATATAATCCCTTTGAGAAAGAATGTTTTAGCAGTAAAAATACGGACCATTCCTTTTTTAGATTACATTTGTAGTAAGAGAATTAACATCTTTTGGATAAAACACCGAGAGAATGAAAAGACACAATTGAAATTGGCATACTCGTCGTTATTTAATGAGTGTTGTGCCAGAAGAACTAACCATAATACTATGTCAATTATCAGAACAGGTGTAGCCAAAAAGTTATTAGGTACGTAATTAATTTTAATAATTTCCTCTTTCGCTACAACCTGTCCCCAGACGAACAAAAGGAATAAAACACAGGAAGAAGAGAGAGGAAAGTAGAAACGAATGTTGTTCATTAAAAAGGTAATTGCAATTATTTTCCAATAAGCATACCCACCATTAACTTCCCTCCAAACAGACCAAGTGAAGTAAATCTGTTCAATTGTGAGCAATTAACGACAATTATTCATTTCGGATATTCATACGTATCGAGGCAAAGAAAGAACAGCGAATGCGAGCACAATGACAGCACAAAGGCGAATGACACGGCGACGGCTGTCCACCAACTAAAAAATGAAAATGAATGCTCCGCTAGGATTGGTCGTGCCGTTAAATGTCGTGCCACCTCAATCTTCGGCAGTCTTCGCAAATGCCCTCCTCCCCCCGCTTCGATGCCCAAACTGTTCAGCTGCGACAACTTCCGTTGGCTCAATTGTGAACTTTTTCGTCCTCCGCCGGCGGAAACCATCGAAAGTTTTTGGGTGGGACTGTCGCGCGAGGAGTGGCGCCGACCGAACACAGAACCATTGAGCAGCAGCAGAGAACTCTCTAAAAGCTAACAATTCGGAGACAAAATTGGCACTCTGCCAACTTTTTGGGTTCGTCCCCAAATTGGCATTTTTTGTTGGCCTGGTCAAATGCGAAGTGCGCACCACCGAATCATCGTCAGTTGTCCGAATCAGTACCAAACTTGGGGGAGAAAAGTACTAATAGAGAAAGAGGACGGAGGGGGAGGGGGGCTGACAAATGAGAAACGGGCAGGCCGAATTTGGCAGCCGTTTTTCAAGGACAGGTCCGGCCGAGGAGACGAAAAAATCAAATAATAATCGAAAAGACCAAAAAAAACGTAAAAAATTACCCAATGCTCGCGTAAATTGTAAAGAGCAAAGTCAACGGGAGAATGTACCAAACCATCAGATTAACGGAGGACACCAATTGGAGAACGTTAATGTCCGACCTTTGGGTGGGGAGGGGGGACAGATCAAACAGTTATTCTACCGAAGGATTAGGCATGGCATTTTCACTAATGAACACAATAATCTTCGGTGGAAATGGCATAAATTGTCGAAATGCCCACCAAAGGAGGAAACGGCGAGTGCAAATCTGCCAAAGGAACAAAAACAGTGAGTGATCGGATTGTGGGCACAGCAAACCCCGTGACTTTGGTCAGGAAGGTGAATATTTTGCAATTCGATGTATTGGACGGCGATCAGATAGGGAATGTTCATCAGAGCGGACAGTGACCACACCAGAGCAGTGCATAGACACAGCACGGACCTGGGAAAAGGAAGTGATCGGCGGGCGGGGGGAGAGAACAAAAGACCGATCGGACTGACTTTGTGAGCAATTGGTGGACGAGCATCGGACGCAAAACGGCGATGAACCGTTCCACGGAGAGAAGCACCTTTGGGAAAAGCAAAGCAAAAGTAACGGGGAGCCATGCTTAAGAAAGAAAAGATCACCAAAATGCCAGCGGAAGAATTTGGAATCCTAAAAAGAGAATCGAAACTGAAAAGGACAACGGACTAACATATGCAAAATGTAAACATAGGCATGGCAAAGGACACGGCCGAAAGGCCAACTGCCGTGGGCAAACACCACGAAATGTGCCGCATTTTGACACACGCAAAAAATGCCAACTGAAAAACAAAGGGAAAATTCACGGGCATTCGCTCGTCTGGCATAAGCACCGAGAAGGTCGGCGATGGCCAAATTGGCCAGAAAAAAATTGGTGACAGTGCGCATCGAACGGTTGACAACAATGCAAATCAAAACAATGGAATTGCCTATCGAAGCAAAAGGAAAAGCGTAGGGAAATTTCCAAAGGAAGACGGACCAACGACGCAGGAGACGAACACGAGAATATAGGCGAACAGGAAGAAGCCCTTGACCAACGGAAGGTTCATCACATTGCCATCCTCCGAATTGTCGGGAATTGTGCCAATGGACAGATTCAAATGCGAGGGTACCGAATCAAATTCATCCGATTCCATTTGAACTGGGAAAGGGCGGAAAAATTGCAAATAAATAAACATTTCTATTTGGCCACAGCCTATTTGGTGGGGAGCGACCAAAAGCGGAGGTATGTGGCAAGTCCGATGCAGAAATTAAAACAAAATCGCTTTCATCCCTCCGAATTAATTTTATTGCTGATTGACATGCAATAAACGACTGTCTCCGTCCCAATCTCTCGTCCGTCCCTTCTCACAATGTTTGAGCCCTCGGGGGAGGTGCTCCCCTACCCCTCACTGTTCTCATAACTGCTGAATGGGTTATGCCAGGAGGAGGCCTGGAGCTTGAGAAAAATAACATGGGAAGAATAATGATGAATTTAAGTATTAAAAGCATAATTATGGTGAATAAAATGTATATTCACGATTTTTATCCAAAAAAAAATTTAAACAAAGAAGGGCGAGAAGAAATGCTGAGGACAGAGGGGGACGGACGCAGGGGAGAGAAACGAGCGACTTAATGCCAGGAACAGGGGGCGAAGGAGGGGAAGAAATGCCGGAGACGGAATAATGACAGAAATTATTCTGGTTAAAGCGTTGGAAAACGACGCTTCTTCTCCATCTCAAATGGAGCAAATTTCGGCACAAATTTTAGGCATGAAATGCAATGGGAGGTGCAAAGCTTGGAGGTGAAATTATGGAAATGAACAGAAGGAAGACGGAAGAGAGGGGAAAGGGCGTAGGGGAAGAGGCAAAAACCTAAAAAATCTATATGTTATATATATATAAGAAGTTAGCAAATAACTAGGTCCTCAACTTCATTGTATTTGATTGACAACATGTCCGATGCTAAAATGGAAATTGAGGAGAGTGCGACGTCTACTTCTGTTGCTTCATTATCAGCGATTAAGAAGCGTTTTGAAGTAGATTGATACAAAAATTCGATTTGGTTAATAAAATATATTAAGGTCAAAAAATGGAACGCAGTTGCACTTCAACTAAAATCGAATAAATCTGAAGAACAAAGATTGGGTTGTGCGAGAAAGTACCAAAATAAGGCGGCCAAATGCCATAAGTGGCACACTTAAATTGTGCAGAATTCTTTTTTTAAGGGAGGAAAAGAAAGGAAAAAAGGGGGAGGGGGAAGCTCAATGAGTGCCAAATGGGAAAATGAATGAATTGGCTGCTGCTGTGCCGCTCCCTTTTGGTGACAAGATGCTTTTCCTCGTGGTATTTTCGTGGAGAGACAATGCCAAATTACATAATAGCCGAGAAGGGATAAGAGAGGCGGAAGGAATTTGTCAACAGAAGGAGGGGAATTAAATTAACTAATGACTAATGACATAATGGGCCAGTGGCATATTTTATTTTTGAGGCCGCTGATTGAATTGGTCGAGGGCCAAAGGAGTATTTTTATCTAGCAAAATGAATCAATTTTCCCATTTGATTTTATTTTTAAGTTCCATATTTGCCAAAAATTTCGTTTGTCTTTGGTTGGAAAAGCAGAAAAAGCGACTCAAATCAGCGCAAATTTGAGGAAAATGAGGGAAAACCAAAAATGACGGCATTGTTTTGAGTTGAAAAAAGCCGTAACCGAAAAGTGAGTGAATAAAAATTAAATGAATGAAAGGGCATTTTGTGGGAGTAATAAAAGGGACTAAAAGCGGAGACGGACAAAGGAATTGTCACCCCGGGGGGGGGACTGAAGAAGCGGCCAACTTAAGCAGAGGTGACAACTGCCTTTACCTCTTTTTATGGGACCAGTAAAACCGATGATTACCCAATTATTAACACAATGTGCGACTCTGTCTTCCTCCCCCCACATTCGATTCTATTGCACTATAATTCCAATCACATCTCGCGTGAATGAACAAATGTATCCCGAGCAAAGAAAGAGCATTCATTCAAAGGAAGGCCAAAAAGAACAAACCGCGCGAAGGGAGGGAAAAAGGAGAAGCGAAAAAACTAAATTAAAGGCAGGTGAATACAGAAGGGGTCTAAGAAAGTAAGCCGATTTTCGAAGAGTGAAAAAGACATGCAGCCTAAGGCATCTTCGAACGGAGTCTTTTGCCAATCTCTCCCCCTTCTCTCTCTTTTTTTCACCTTTTTCTCTCTCTCCCCGTTTTTTCCCTTTTCTCCCTCCCACCCTGCTCTTTCTTTTCCTCTATCTGTCTGTTCCAAATTCCCTTATCCGTCTGTTTTTCATAAAGTTTTTTCTTCATTTGTTTCATTTAAAGTTTGCTAAAGTTAATTTTTGGAAATAATTAAATTAATAACGGGGAGAGAGAAAGAGAGAGTGTGGGAGAGAGGGGAGGGGAAGGGAGAGAGTAGGTGAGAGTGAGAGGAGAGGGGAAAGAGGAAGGGAGAGGTAGGTGAGTGAGAAGGGAGGGGAAAGGGGAAGGGAGAGAAAGGAGAGGAAGGGGCTTGACACCTAATATATAACTGATTATTTTAAACGTGCTTAAAAATTTAAAAAATGATCGATTTGATTGTCGAAATAATCACCTGAGAAAGTGAGTTGTGGTATAATACAATAATTGAAATATAAAAATCACAGTTGTTGCACAAAAACATTTTGGCACTGCAACGAAGGAAATTGGCATTTCAAATAAATGACAGGGAAAATGCCGCTGGGATGGGTCGGATTTCGCTGCATTGGGTGCGGTAACCGCCTCGGCTTGGAAGAAATTGGAGAAACGGAGGAGGAGGAAGCGAATTCAGACGAAACGCAGGTGAAATTAGCGGAAGAAATATGCAGAAGAAGCGGTGGCAGCAGTGCCTTTCTTCATTTCTTTTTCGGCATTGGCAAATTGCCATTCATTCGACGAGCAAAAAAAAAAAGAATAAATACATATGGCATTTTCTTAAAATGGCAATTCATTGCCGACAAAAAATGTTGTGAGAAGTGAGAAGACTCAAATGAATTGGAAAAGCCTCAAAAATAGAGATCGGCACGGTCGATAATGTTGAGTTTTAGGTATGTAGGCTTTGCTACCCCCCATAAAAATGTCATAATCACGACAAAGGAAAGCACTTTTCGGCTCTATTCCAGGGATGCGATCTGTTCTGATTTGAAGGGTCCAAATCTGATAAAATAAAAATGTTCTGATTTGTCAGAAATGTTCTGATTTTGGGGTAGCGACCAAAATTTGTTCTGATTTCTTAAACAAACTCATAATTTTAAAATTTTATGGCCTAATGTCACTATTTTACAAAAAAAATATAAAATTTATGGCAAAATTTGGTCATTTTTTGGACAAAAATCTGTTAACAAATCAGAACGAAATTACAAAAAATTTTCCGGCGGCGCCTATCGGCACCGCCGACCCTCCCCCCTCGCCCATTTCCCAAAAGTTTTTTTGGAAAAATGCGCCGCAAAAAATTCTTTAAAATCTGATTTTTTGATCCCGATTCCACTGAAATTTACGATTTGTTAATTTCCTCACCAAAATTTTTAAAGATGATAATTGGAGGCGAAAAATATAATATTTCATGATTTTTGATTAAATTAATTGTAAAAATAAAAGATTTGAAGCAATTTTGCAAAATGTTCTGATTTTTGACCCCAAAATCTGATTTTTTGGGCCCGATGTCCTGATTTTGAAAAATTTTCGATCGCATCCCTGCTCTATTCCAGTTTACGCATCTAATCAATGTTTACGCGTCCAATGAGTGACCACCCTCAATTTTTAGACCATAACTTTTTTCTTAATTGGTCAATCCATGCATTCTTGGTATCATTCGAAAGCTTAAAGTTTAGGGAATTTATAAATATAAGAAAAGAACAAATACT
The DNA here is from genome assembly GCA_004148225.2 of Heterodera glycines. Taxonomy (NCBI): domain Eukaryota; kingdom Metazoa; phylum Nematoda; class Chromadorea; order Rhabditida; family Heteroderidae; genus Heterodera; species Heterodera glycines. The sequence continues at coordinate 12,625,088 of CP049707.1, read as the reverse complement.
TTTATTTGGATTAACCAAGTAAGAAAAAAGTTATGACCTAAAAAAGTGAGGGTGGTCACTCATTGGACGCGTAAACATTGATTGGACGCCTAAACTGGAATAGAGCCCACTTTTCTAGGGTAGTTTTGGGAGCTGATCAACAGGGCTGCAAAAAATATGCACGAAAAGTGACCAAAATATGCACATAAATATGCAAATAAAATTGCCAAATATGCACAAAAATCGCAAAATATGCACAAAAAAACTTGAAAATTAGGGGTGCAAAATAATTCAAAAATTTTATTTCTCATAAATTATGTATATAGGTTGTTTTTGTAATTGTAAATCAAAAATTTCTCAAGGTTTTTGGCAGTGAAACTCACTGTTGACCCACTCGCGCATCAATTCAGATTTGGATTTAATTTTAGGCATTTTCAAAATTTTTTCCTAAGAGATATTCAAATCGGAAAATATTTGACGAAAAATGGCAAAATATGCAAAAAAATCTAAAAATATTTCAAAAAATGGCAAAATATGCATTAAATATTCAGAAAATATGCAAATAAAAATCCCTATTTTTATACGCAAACACAAAAAAGAAAGTGTTTTTCCTACTATTTAAAGCAGGGAGAAGTCAGGAAAAAAAAAATGCATTTGCATGTTTTTTGCAGCCCTGCTGATCAAGAATTTGACGTCACAACTCATCCCAATACAAAATTTGTTGGGCTATAACTTTTGATAGAGACATCATAGAATCCTGAAACAAGTACCATTCGATTCCTCTCCACTATAGGAACCGATTGATATATGATAAGAATCGTTATTTCTTGGTTAAAAAAATCATTAGATGAAAATCATTGATTAAATCATAGATTTTTGCAGTTTTGACGTCAGATTCTTGATCAGCGCCCAAAACTACCCTAAAAAAGTGCTTTCCTTTGTCGGGATTAGGGGGGGGGGGTAGCAAAACCTACAAGTACCGAGTTTTATGATCTTTTTCGATATCGATTTTTTCAATATTTAATGAAAAGTAGCGATCGAAAGTACCTGATCAAAAAAAGTCTTTTACACCAACTTGGTTAGATCACTCCTTCATGGTGATCTGAACACACAAAAACACACTGAAAATCGGGAAAATTTTGGAAAAATTTCCTAGTGGGTTTGAAAAATTTTTTGGAAACTTTTAGTAGACCCATTGAAAAAAACACAAAATTCGCTACCGAATTGCCTTTTGGATGGTGGGTCTACGATTAATACCAGCAGAGAACCAGAAGAAGGTGTCAAAATTGGAAATCTCAAAAATAACTGATTTCTACCGTATTTCAAGGGAAAATGACCAAAAATTGATCAATTTTATGGTACTCAATTTTTCTACCAAGTATAACTTTTAATGTAATGGCGTAGACCCAAATCAAAAGCAATTCGGTAGCGAATTTTATGCTCTTTCCAATGGGTCTAAACTAAAAATTCTGATAATGAATTACGCTATTTGAAAGTATAATTAAAACCCATTATTATTCTTTTTCGTTTAAGTCATTATATTGGTGATCATTTTGAGTCAGTATAACGCAGAATGGAGACTTGAACAAGTTTTGCCTTTGCCCGCCTGGGCCCGTATTTTTCGGGCATACCACCGGGCCTCCCGGTAAAACGGTTTTTTAGGACCGGCCAGGTCCAAGAGTGGTGGGCGGTCAAATTTGTTAATGGGACCTACCCATAAAAATTTACTATTTTAGGTATGTTATTGTTTACATCTTTTTTTGCGGCGCTCTTTTTGAAAAAAATTTGGGAAAAGCAGGGGGTGGGGGGGGAGGGATCCGGCGGCGCCTATAAGCACCGCCGGGAAAATGTTTACTATGAAAAATATATCCTGAATTTACTGTAATTTATTCAAATTTTTTTGTCATTCTGTACAGAATACGAATCAAACGGCCGCGGGATCTCGCACAAAAAAGCAAATTTGCGAACCCGTTTCGGGACTGGAACTCAAAATTTTTTGCGTATAGGGCGCAAAATCCTGCGCGGGATCCCGTCCTGTTCTGGCTTTAAATATTACTTCTTCCTTTTTTACTTTTAAAACAAAAATAAAAATTTCAAACCAAAAATGTATTAACCTATTTGTTCATTTTAGATTTCTCTAAAATATATTTGATGAAGCCGCAAGAATTTTCTGGAGCTGACAATGAGCAGCCATCTCCGAGTCGCCACTCAATAATTGGTGTTAAGCGCAAGTTCAGTTCGATTGATTATGCGTCATCTAACAGTCCTGTAAAAGTGCTGCCGAGTTTTACTAGCACATTTCTGCCTGATTTATCAAATGCGCAAGTGTTGAAGCCAAAGCCCACCAATGTTGATCGTCTTCCTTTATCAAATGAAGAATTTATAACTCCAACTCAGCCAAAAAAGGTTCACTCTAATGAACGAATTAAATCATCCTCCCTCTTAATATTAAAAGATTAATTTTGGATTTTGTTTCGGGACAAAAATCTGAATCTGAGGTTTTACTTAATTTAAGTAAAATGCAAGCACTGACTCATTACTATTAATGCCAAAAATTATTTTAGCAGCAAAGTCGTCCAAATTCCCCAGCAAATGGCGTATCCAAATTGATACTTCCGAGAAGCCGAGTCGCTTCAATACGTCGTGAGTCGGATTGCAATTCAGAGAAAGGATTTGGTGAGGCGGAAGCGGCACACGAAAAAATGGTAAAATCGGCACAGCAAGTCGCGATGGGTTTTGAGGATTTTTGTCTCGTGAGTGCAAATATATTTTTTAAAATCTATCTTTGTTTTTAAGGACGACAAGGCTTTCGAGGAGCGCAAAAGGGCCAAGTCGTTGTCTGAGCCTATTTGCATTTTCACCAATGCGTTCCTTCCCCAATGTTCGTCACCGTCGCCGAGTAGGGGTTCAATGGATGGACAGAAAGTAAGGACAACTGACTCTGATTTTGACCGCCACTCCGTTGTCATTCGCTCAGCAATGCTATTCTCCGTCTGCCCAGCAAGTCGTCCGCAGCAATTTGGCGTATTCTCCGAGTCCGAGTCCAACTCCGTCTGGCACTCAGTCAATGCACCGAATGAGGTCTTGCGAGAGTCAAACGCACCTTCCCGATGATTAATTTATTGAATTCGCTGAAATAAGAGACTATTAATTTTCCAGAAATTGTTTATGTGTTCGCAATTCAGCGTTTATTTTTTGATCTTTCCTCTTTATTTTATTTTATTTTATTTCATTAGTATGGAATCCATTTTTTGTTTTCGTCTTACATTTTTACTTTTTATTCATGCTATTTTGGCCACTGACAGTAAAATTGAGACGGAAATGCAGCCCCAACCATTGGACCCTTCTTTTTCAGCAGAAAAAGCCCCAAAAAAGGATGAGCCGGTGAATGTCACCACTCTATTAATTCACAAACCTATTAGGTACTTTAGATTATTGTCATTGGCGGTGGACTCGCTGGGATGTCGGCCACTTTGGAGGCACTAAGTAATGGTGCCAAAGTGATTTTGATCGATAAGGAGCCGACTTTGGGCGGCAACAGTGCCAAAGCGAGCAGCGGTTTTGGATTGTCGTTGCTTTTCTTTCAATGGCATGAAGGCAATTAAGGGATCAATGGTTGTGGGACGAAAGTGCAGGAAAAGTTGGGCATTGACGACACAGCGGAACGGTTTCACTCGGACACAATGGCAGCGGGCGACAGAGAGAACGACCCCGGCCTCGTCGACCTTTTGGTCGTCCTACCCGCTATTTGTTATGTCACATTTCTTCTAGGTTCACCAGTCAGCGTCGGCTATCGATTTTCTGACAGAAAATGGAGTCGATTTGGCCGACATAAACCTTTGCGGAGGACATTCTGTGCCCAGGACTCATTGGTCATTTCGCGTTTCAATGGTTTTTGAAGAGACAATTTGCCCTTTCTCTAAAGGCTGCTCTCGCCAAAAGAAGGAAAACCGTTGCCGGTCGGAGTTGCAATAATTCGAACTTTAAACGCGAAATTGGAAGAATGGAAAGCAAGGGATCCCGAAAGACTGAAAATTATTCTCGGCACTGCCGTTTTGGGTTTGGTCACATGGAATGATTACGTAACGGGCGTACGGATCAGAGACGGAGACAACAAAATCAGTGCATTAAATGCATTTGTCTTAAATCGTTTCTTACACTTTTAGTGGAGATTAATGGAAAGGCGGTGATTCTGACCACCGGCGGATTTTCTTCCGGTAGAATTTGTCATTGTGATCCACTTCTAACTTTTCTTGTTACTACAATATAAAGATCGGGACAACGAGACTTCCTTGTTGGTCGAATTTGCGCCCTCCGTTCTCCCCTTGCCAACGACCAATGGCCCATTCGCCACTGGAGACGGCGTGAAAATGGCCCGAGCGATGGGCGCTGGTTTAGTTGGAATGGGAAAGGTTCAAATTCATCCGACTGCATTCGTCGGTAGGCAAAACAGTTTTTGAATTAATCGCTTAAACTCTATACCAATTCTTCCAACAGATCCTAAAAATCCAACAGCCCACACAAAATTTTTGGCAGCGGAGGCATTGCGCGGAAAGGGCGCGATTTTGGTAATTAGGGAACTTAATTGGTGGCATTTCCAGCTAAAACACAAAAGTTTTAGGTCAATGAAAAGGGGCAACGGTTTGGCAACGAACTCGGACGAAGAGACTATCTGACTGAGAAAATGAACAAAGTGAACCACTGTTGTTGTTGACTGAGAAATGAGCAAATGGCTTTCCTCCTTCTGCAGAATTGTGCTCGACAAAAGTCTGTGGCTGATTTGCCCATTGCGTGGATGCTAATGAACGACCAAATGGCCGATTCCTTTGGGCGTCCCGCGTTTAATTTCTATGCAAAAATCAAAGGATTTTTCACTGTCTTTCGATGTTCTCGTTAACAAAGGAAAATGCCAGTTTTTCAGCATTTTGCGAATGTCGACGAACTTGCGACTGAGATTGGCTGTTCTGGCGAAATGTTGCGCAAAACACTCGCCGAATGCAACGAATACGCGGAGATGAGCACGAAAAGTGACAAATTCGTCGATCCCTTCGGAAGGAGTAAGTCAATGGAGCAGGTCGTTTCCCCTCCCCCCCCCATCGTCGTAACAAAATTTTCAAACAGAAATTTTCTAAAAAAATCCTTAGGAAATTTCTTAGAAAGAAAATTTCAATAACTTTTCAGCGATTTTTTTGATGAAACTACTAACAATAAGTTGAAAAAAATTTTTGATGAATTTTTTTTACTAAGAAATTTCACTAATTTGTAAGATTTTTTTTTGGAAAATTTCTGTTTGAGAAATTTTTTTTTTTAATTTTTCGGGGGGGGGGGGAATGAAGTGCTCCCGTAAGTCAATGGCAAAATAAAGCAATTTCATTTTTAGAGAATTTCCCGTTCAAATTCAATCTTAATGACAAAATTTATGCCGCGAGAGTTACACCGTAATTTTGGTTATGTGTTTAATGTATTCAAATCGTTTTAGGGCTATTCATTACACAATGGGTGGCCTTCAAATTGACAAAAAAGTGCCGTGGTTTTATTTTCTTTTGTGCTCACTTTTTTGTTTTTAAGGCCGTCGTTTTCAATGAATTTATGGGCCGGCCTTTTCAAGGACTTTTGGCTGCAGGCGAAGTGACCGGCGGAGTGCACGGCAACAACCGATTGGCAGGAAATTCTCTGTTGGAATGCGTTGTTTTCGGAAGAATTTCGGGTCGGTCGGCAGCCGAAATTGATTATCAAGTTAGTGGCATTGAAAACAACAGAAATAAAGAAAACATCATTAAAGGGGGCGGTTGGTATTCAAAGTGCGGGTGAGAACAATTACATCAAAAGAAATTCGGAAGAAGACGAACGAGGCGAACTTTGACGACACAGCCATTTGATCGGAGGCTTTGGTGTAAGTTGACTCATCAAAGACATATTCCGATATTTATTTTACAAATCCAGAATAATCGAGGGGACAGAAACTGGAGTTCGGCGATGCCGACATTCGATATAGAAAAATTTTTGGATGATTTTTCTACTTTCGGGAGAGATTCCCCCACCCCCGGGTATGGGTCTGATTTTGAATTTGTTTTACGCAAAGTTTCATAAACTTCATGTTTTTTCCTTGCATATTTTTTGTTGATATTTTAATAATTAAATAATATTAAATGCCTCATTTCGATGTATATGAAGCCCTTTTCAATGCCATTTAAATTCATTGTAACGTTTTTGTCTAAATATTTTTTTTGTGGCGACGTTATGTCCCGGCGACGTTTTGGGGTGTACCCCGGTCCCTTAGTCTATATAAAAAAAGCTCAAATGCAAAATTTATGAAAAAAAATTTTCATCACTAGGGTTGGAAATTATATATATGCACATGCATATTTTTCCTAACTGTGTGAGGCATGAAACGTACGAAAAACATATTTTTAGCTTGTTTGAAGCTTCTAGAACGTATTTCCATATGCATCTTAGTGCATATTTCGCGATTTATGTGCATATTTTGGCATTTCGTGCATATTTTATATGCATATTTGAGCATTTTTTCCACAAATCCTCTATTAAAACGGCCCCCTCTATTAAAGCGGCCCTTTAGGTTCTAATGACCGAAAAACTTTCAAATATATTTTTTGATTTAAATTTATGCCAAAAATAAGTAATAAAATAGAAATGCACCCTTTTTACCAATTTTCTTCAAAATAAATAAATTTTATTTTGTATTTTGGGTTTTAAAATGCTTATTCATACGATATTTAGCTATTTTCGAGATTTTTACGCTTAAATTTAACAAATTTGTAAAATTTTGCCCTCAATTTGGAAAAATTTATGTGCATATTTTGCATTTTTGGTTTTTATGTGCATATTTTAAGATTTTATATGCATATAATTCCCAACCCTATTCATAACTTTGCTCAAAAGTAACTAAATTAATTTTTGATTTCATTCGGCAGTGTTAAATATTCTATATTAGCTTTTGAAATTTGTAGGATAAAAATGAAAGTTTAGTGCTATCAAACGTTAAGAATATTTATTAATATGATTATTTTTGAGCAAATTTATAACCAATATCATTAAATTTTTTCATATAACGGAGGACATAGAGCTATCGTATGATATAGAAAAATGCAAAAGTAAAATTATTCTTAAGAGGGTGTTTCTTTCCATTCATTATTCATCAATCAGCAGCTTGGAACAAAGGGAAATTTATCAACATAAAAAACGGGCAAAGGTGAGGGGGCATTTGCGATGAATAAACAAAAATTCCCTTAAGGGTTGGGTTGTTGATTAATTTATTTTGCTTAATTTATCACCATATATGTATGTATGAATAGATAGAGCCTCCTATCGTTGCGGAATGAACGTGTGTAATGAATGTTAAAATGATGAATCCCCCCCCCTCCTTTTGCCTTTGCCTTTTACGCCTTTCCATAATCCTTCTCCATTCAGCATCACCAATCCCTGTGCGTGCTGTGCACTGTGCGGGGGTGTGTTTGGTTGGCGAATGTTCGGTCGATCATTTTGTAATTTCTTTTTTCCACGCTGTCAATGCGTGCGTTTCGTTGGCAATGACTTTCCCTAGGCTCATTCTGCACAAAATTATATTCTTTCGGCAATTCCAAATCTTTTTGCTTTAACAATTGAATATTAGGCCATCTTTTACGAGTTTCTACTTTATTTTTTCAAATGTGCCTTTCTCGATTGGGACAAATCATTTATGGGGGACTCGCTCTTGTCACGATTGTTCTCATTTGTGTGTCGATGTTCACAGACGGTGAGTGAGGAGCATTTTCTGTGATGGTCAGAGAAAGATTTGTTTGAATGCAATTTAAAAAATGGAAAAACATTCTTTGTTTGGGTTCCGTTTTTGTCAAAATTTTTTCTTTTATTGAACCATTCTGAGAATTTATTTCACCAGGCATTTCTGGATTTTTGGGGGAATTTGGTGCATTTTATAAATTCTTTTTACAATTTTTTGCTGCGTTTTTCAAAAGTGGAGGCGCCCGGTGGTGCCGGAAGGCGCCCCCGGGAAATTTTTGGTTTATTGTGTTAAAAAATAAACAAATAAAATTTTACTGTATTATCTATGTATCTCGAGATCAAGTTTTACTAAATTCAAATATAATGTTAAACAAAATACAAAAATAAATTATTTTTTTAAAATGTGCTGCTCTAGTTCAGTTTATGCTTCCAAGCATATATGAATAGAATATGACGTGGTTTATCATAAAATAGCAAAAATTCCTTGTGTTAATTTGAATATACCATTCGAAGAGAAAACTTAAGCCAAAAACGATTTCGACCAAAACATTGGTCCCATTTTGACATTATGTCCATATTGACATTTTCCCAAAAAGCCTCTATTAAAACGGCCTCCTTCAGCTAAATTGGCCTTTTTGCTCCTAAAGATAGGAAGATTTTCCGAAAAAATAATTTTTTAAGGAAATTTCTCGAGAATTTTGTTAGGTAAATTATAAATTTTCTTAAAAGTTGGTAATGTGCCAAAAATAAGCAAAATATCTCAACAAAAACTTTCGAATGATGCCTTTATCAGGCGACTTTTCTAAAAATCTCCAATTTAAATCAAGGGGACTTTTAGCCCCGTTCTTTCCCGATAATAGTCAAATCCCGGTCACATTCTTATTTGTTGTCCCTAATTACTAAAATATTCAAAGGATGGCGCAAACTCAATTCTTCCTCGAACGCCACCGGCACTGTGATGGATTTTGTTGAGAATCCGACGGTCAATATGGGGCTGATGTTCTGCAAAGGGCCGACGATGGGCGTCAACGGCAGCGCATCGGCCGACGGTGCGTCGGTGGCGCACAACGAAAAGGAATTGGTGGATGTGTGCAAGGAATGGTTCCTGGTCAGCTCCGTTGACCAATTGCCAGCACAATTTGTCCCTTCACCACAGAATAAACCCGACTGGGAGAAATTCGTTGTCGGTGCGATGGTCGTCTCTTTGGTTTTGGCCTGCCTCGCGTTCATTTGGAATTTGGTCACTTTCTGCGCCTGCTTTTGCCACTCCCACGTGATGAAACCGTTGCCCGGGTTGGCCGGACTCACCGCCATGTGTTTGGCAGTGGCACTCACTGTTTTCTACATGAAAAATCAGCAATACATCCGTAACTCCCGTTGTTTGAATTTAGGCATAAAACAATGCTTTGGTTTTAGCGATGATGAAGGACAAACAGTTCGACAACACTGAAGAATTTCGGAAGTTCATCCAAAAACTCGACAATGTAAAAAAACGCAGTTTTAATAGGCTTCCCCCATTTTGAGAAAATTTTGCTTCGAGGGGGATTTTTGAATAGCTGATCACATGTGACATCCATTAGAGTTGTCAACCACTTCACTTTACGTCACTGATCTGCTGATTTAGGATGGAAACCATGTCGGCTATTCCTTTTACATGGGCTGTGGCGCGGCCATCGTCGCTTTGGCGAATTCGGTCGTTGGTGCCTTTATGGTGTGTCTCGCTGACAAATATCTCTGATGCGCGCGAGGGTTGCCAACGTTTTGACGCATTTTGACTTTTCTCATTTTTGCATTTTCTCTTTTTAAAAAACACCTTATTGTATTATTATTTATCGATTTCCTCGACGCGTCGGAGAGGAAAGAACAAAACTTCGGTAGGAGCAAGCATTTTTTAAATCTAAATAATCAACAGAGCCGGACCTGAGTTTAAAAATCGACCGGGGAAGGAATTGCCGGTCCTTTTTTCGATCGGGGCCCGAATGGTACCAAGACTTAAAAAAATAATGAAAAAATTTGTTAGATGCCAAAAATTAAAAAATTATTAATTTATTTTAAAATCATTTTTAATTTTTAGTATTTTAAAAGAGAAAGAAGCATCCAATGAAAGAAGTTCCTTTTAAAAAATTTACAATATCATATTAAAGCAATTTTGCGTTTTTTACAGGTAATAGTAAAACGCCAACGGGAAATTTTTTTAGATTTAATTATCTTGAAGAATTGAGTAAAAATTATGCAATTTATATATTTTAAATTTGCGTCCCAAACATTTTGAGAAAGCCCCGGCCGGCCGGTTAAAGGGATTTTTCCGGGAATCTTGGGCCTGGTCATTTCATCTCAAAAATGTTGGCAGGTGAGGCGCCGTAGGACCACAAAAAGGATTTTGGTAATATTCGTCAATTCAATAAATTGAAAATTTAAAGACTCGAGCTTTGAACTTCTTTCCTATTAACCTCTATTATCAGGCCCGAGATTACCATGTAAATCAAGAGGCACGATGAAAGAGTGCCGCATTTATCACAGTTAAGTTTTTATTTGTCATTATATATAGAAAAACGCATAATTTTCAATGGATTTTTAACGCTGTCTTTGTGTGGTCCACTATTTCATCCTCATCTTCATCCTCAGCGTAATCATCAAAAAATTCATCCATTTGGTGGTGGTGGTGTCTGTCCGTTCCCAGATGATACAGAGACGACCCGTGCCCAGTCGGGTAAACTTTTCCTCCTCCACCGCTTCCGAAAGTGCCAATTTTCCCAACGGCTGATGATGAAGAACCATCTCCGGTGAAATATTGATGGTATTGGCTTTGAACTGCGAATTGGTCGGCTTTTCCTTTACGCTGCAGGGAATTGCGTTGGTTAGCCGGTTTTATGGTGACAATCAAATTGTGTGCCTGAAATTTAATAAATTTTATTTACTACACATGAACAAAAAAAAGGGGGTGGGGTCAGAAATTTCCCTTTATGAAAAATGAACTCCAAAAATTTTCTGAATATTTTTTGTGCTCTTCGCAGTGACTTTTAATTCGATAATACACCTTAAATTGAAAAAATCTTTGACTAAAAATTTAATGAATATCGTCAGAGGTTTCTATGGCATCATGTTCAATTGGAGACTGGACTGGGCCCGGTTTTTACAGGGCCTGGGAACCGTTCTTTTTAAAAAAAAATGCCAACCCAGTCCAGGCCGGAGACCTAGCCTAAATTCTTCAATTTCATTTTAAAATATAAAAATTGAATCAAAACAGTGATGTTATTTATTTATTTTTGGTAAAGTCTGCTAATTGTATGAATTATGACTATTAGCTCCAAAAGCGTATTTAACACAATCGTTTTTTGAATTTCTACAGAATAAACCAGAATAAAAAAATCAATGGACCATGAAAACGTACATTAGCAACCATCATATCAGCGACTTGGTCCAACTTTTTTCCATTCACCTTCAAAAGATTGATTTTAGTAAGGATAGCAAAAGACCCATTGCCTCAATCCCATTGACTTCAACCACTTCGTCGCCAACACTCAGTAAGCCCGTCGATTCGGCCAGTCCTCCTTCGACAAGCCTTGAGATGAAAATTCCTTCGCATTTAATCGGCCCTTGGTGAGTCATCCTCAATGACGTCCCTTTTGACCAATAAATTTTAATCCTTCAAAACAAACAACTTACCATCTCTTATGAAAAAGCCCAACTTCCGGTCGTCTCCGCCATATTTACAAAGTTTCACTCGCCGGTGGCTTGCCGGCACAACGTTAACATCGATAATTGAAGAAACCTGAAGTGGCATTGGAAAAGGAATGCCATGCAAAAAAGGGACTTGTCTAAAGTCTTCGGGGTTGCTTATGTTGTAATTCCTTTTGTTGGGTCGCGCATTGGCGGAAATGAGCATCGAAAGGCCTTTCCGCCGCCTATCTGTGGCATCAGTGCCATACCCATATTTTTCCTCCCAGGATTCGCCTTTTCGCTGAATTAATAGCTGTAAATAGGGTCTTGCTGATTCAAGAGACTTTCGAAAATTCTAAAAAATAAATTAAAAAAAAATCCAAATAAAGTAAACAACGTCATCATTTGTGATGGGCAGCAAATCGCCAGTATAACTGGTGTAACAAAGTGTGAACGGAATTTGGTGTAGGGAATGCACTGTTTCAATGAAGGAGCGAAATTCTGAAAAACTCATGATACGTTCGCCATTGACAGGGATGGAAAAACGACGGAACTCCGAATCGAACTTGGATTTGATCTAAAGAAATTTCCAATGCAAAATTCCACTGGAATCCAAGATGAAGGAAACTTACATGCATTAATGCCATAAATGATGGAATGAAGCAGCAAACTAAACTGTTGATATGTTTTTACAAGGAATATTTGGTCTAAAGTTTTGCGTAATTTCATCAGAAAATGTCTTTTTCTGCGGTGCACCCAGAAATCATGGCCTAACACAGGGCTCGCATTGGAAAAATTCGCCTTCAAAGAACGTGTAGAGCATTTCATTAAATTCAAGGACATTTAAAAAGTTTCATATTCAGCATGAGCACTTTTTTCGGCGCGCCTTTTCCAAAATGGGGAACAGTGGGGTCCAGCGATGCGGCCGAGAAAATTTTTTAAATTTGAAGCAATTTATTAACACAGCGTCCGGGAAATGAGCTCCTGTGCCAGAAAAGATTTGCATGTGTGGCTCAGTGGTTTTTGTAAGATAGTAAAAGGACAAAGGGTGGTGGTTCGAGTCCGTTGTGCAACATGAATATTTTCATTTATTTTTGTCCAAAATATTAAAAAATCACGATATTTGGGAATTATTTTTGAAGGTTTTTGCCAACCAAATTGGATAATCTTGGTATCTTTCGAAAGCTCTGAAAAGGAAAGGAAAAGCCAAGGAAAAGGAAAGGAAAAGCCAAGGAAAAGGAAAGGAAAAGCCAAGGAAAAGGAAAGGAAAAGCCAAGGAAAAGGAAAGGAAAAGCCAAGGAAAAGGAAAGGAAAAGCCAAGGAAAAGGAAAGGAAAGGCCAAGGAAAAGGAAAGGAAAAGCCAAGGAAAAGGAAAGGAAAAGCCAAGGAAAAGTAGCGAAGTAAATGTTGTTTTTCCTAATAATAAAAATATTAGATAGTACGCCAAAAGGAGACAAAAAATTAGAGAAAAAAAGATAATGTTTTTCTCTGGCACTCTCTATTTATTGGTGCACATCCTCGGCTGGTCCGTGACATCGCTTTGAAAGTCATTTTCACTATTATGTAATTGACGCTCTGCAATTTTCCATAAAATAAAAAAATTTTATTTCTTGAAAAATGTTCGAATCCGGGTTCGGGTCCGGCGCGGCTATTGCAATTGTGGCAATAGTAACTTTTTTGAGTCAATGTACATGACATTTTTAAGAGCTCACTAAAGATACAAAATGTTACCAATGAGGCAGCAGCGGATGCATGGAGCGAATCATGAGGAATCTACGTTTAAGTCACACCTTCAAGACGAAGTGAGACAAATTCTGCTCACTTGGGAAAACGAACACCGGAACAATGATTGGGAAATTGAGCCATCTTTGAAACGGTCAGTTTCCAAAATTAGTTCACAGCTCTTATTCACGCATACATCCGCCGGCACCATCCCTACCTTATTCTCCTGTCATGCTTTAATGTATTTAGAATGGCCGAAATACTCGAGGAAGCGATAAACGATTATCTACAGAACAACCCAGACCCAATGGTTGATACAATTACATTAACTGTGAAAAAAAGATGTTTAGGATGAACGGCACCCATTCAAATCGCAACCCTCGCGCCCGCTAGGCTATTTGCTGAAAATGATAACAAAGGAAGAGAACTTTCTCAACAAGGTTTCTATTTTTTCGCTTTGCTCTTTCTCATTCCATTGTTTTCAGTTGATCATTTCGTATCTTCTCGCCAGGGACAACCCCCGACTGAATATGTTCGCTGCCCGACTTCTTTTGGATTTGTTGCCTGGAATTGACACCAATGTGATCCTTGCGGTAATTAATAATTATTCAATTACAATTGGATTTAATCGTTCTTAGGATGCCGAATCATTATTAACACAACTCTTTCGCTGGGCAGAAAATGGCGATTCTCGCGAACTCAGAGCGTATAGTATGGCTTTACTTGGATCGGCAATGGACGCTGAACAAGCGCATCAATATAGGCAGCAGAACGCGACTTTGATCCCAATCGCCTTGCAACGCCTTCAGTCGCTTTATGTAACATTAAAAGTTACGCACCGAAATACTAGTAGAGCATTGTTTTCTCTTAGTCACAAATGTTGTCAGAATATGATCATCAAGACGAGCAACTCAGAAAGGAAAGCAAAGTAGTCGGGCCAACCGATTTTTCACTTTTACGTCAAGAAGAACAACATGAAGAAGCATTTATTGGTACGACTTCTACACCAGATTCTAATGAGGAAATGCGTTGCCGGCCATCAATATCCAATGTGAATTTATTCTTAAATTATTTACCAATATTTAACTGATTAACTTCTGCGAAATAAATGGATCAAACTGTCCATTATCTTACAAGTCTTCTTCAGGAAGAACTCATAAAGGTCGGCAGAAAACGGCATAATGAACGACAGAGTGGATTGTCACCGCCTTCAAAGCGGTCATTTCCCGACCAAATTACGGACAATGATTCTATGCTGATTAATTCGATACGGGGCGTTTCTACCATTGACGGCGGTAACAGCAACAGCAGTTGGCGTCAAATAATGCAGCCGATTTTGGTTGGCACCCATTCATTGTACCCGCTTTCGATTGAAATGGAGCAACGACTTATTCTTAACTATTTGGGACCGACCAGTGAATATCAAGATGTATTTTCGGGTTTTATCTTAACTTTATTTCCGTACCTTCTTTAGAATCTGAGTATTGTTCTCGAGAACCATGCACTTGATGTTGTTTTAAACTTTTTGGAAATCGATGGTCCGAATCACAAATGCAGAGACATTCGGCTTCTTTTCGACGGCGTTCGCTATATCTCCTCGCTGCTCATTCACCGCAAATTTGCCTGGGAATTTATTGCGGCGCAGGGAATCCAACGCCTCCTGCGAATTAATCGTAAATCAATTGCCTCAACTGCAGTGACCACGTGCCTTTATTATTTGGCCTATTCAGCGGATATAATGGAAAAAGTTTTACTGTGTTTTGTTATTGATTCCATCCAATTCAAAATAGGTGTGTCATTTGCCTGAACAAGTTTTGAATGACATCATCGATTACGCTTTGTATGCGCTTGACCATAACCATGAAAGTGGTCGTGCTTCAATTGCCATGTTTCTTGCCCATGCCCTCCAATTTCGTCCCATCCTCGACCGTTTTGACCAGCGTGATGGTCTTCGCCGTCTCTATAATTACATTTCAACATTGACCGTACTGCAGAGAATTGAGGAAGACGGGTCAGATCTGCTCAACGACGATCACATCGCGCAAAGCATTGTCACTATTAAAAATGCTGTTTTTGCTTTTAGGACGTGGGTTTTTTTTTAAAATCGACAAAATATGAATACTAGCTAATTAAACGATGTCTCTAATAATAACCTTTTGCTCTTTGAGGTATTTGTCAGCGCATATCTTCCTCAAAATGGAGCAGATTAAGCGGTCTCATGGTGGGCGTCATCATCAGCTTCAGTCGAACATTTCTCGTCTTCCTTCTATTCCATGCGCCATTCCAAGCACTTCTCACCCGTATTCAAAGGTATGATGAGTAGGGAATAGAATTACATGGAAATCCATATTTTTTTCCTGGACTGTGGGAGGCCTGAAACGCACGAAAAACATGTTTTTAGCTTGGTTTGAAGCTTTTAGGATGGGTTTCCATATACATATTTCGCGATTTATGTCCATATTTTGGCATTTTGTCCATATTTTATGTCTATATTTTGATATTTTTCCAAAAAAAACCTCTAATAGAACGGCCCCAACAGATAAGTTGGCCTTTTTACCTCAAAAAAACGGAAAATTTTTCAAAAAAAAATCAGTTTTTCACAAAATTTTTCCCGAGAATATTGAATAAATTTAATTTTATTAAAAATTGTTAAATTTATGTCAAAAAAGCAAAATTTTGCTTTTTGGTTTGATTTTTCGCTAAAAATGAATAAATTTTAGCTTTATCATGTTTTTTTTCTTCTAAAATGATTTTTAATACCATATTTAGCCATTTTTGAAGGCTTTACTTTATATTTAACAAATTTGAAAAATTTTGAGAAATTATACCCTCAATTTTGAAAAGTTTATGTCCATGTTTTTGCTATTTTTTGTCTAATGTTTACGGGAATAAATATTGCACATCATTTTTAAATGTGCCTATAATGTAAACATTCTAATTTTATGGTATTAGGGGTGTTAACAAATTGAAAATCTTTCGTTGAGCTGCTGCTGGCGAAAACCCAGCAGCAGAAAGATTCAAAGCCCTTAAAATTTTGAAATTTACCCTTAAAATGCAAGAATCGGTATTTTTTGTGAAAATCTATTGTTTTTAGCGTTGCTTTACCCAAAATTCCGCAAAAATTTTTTTTTTTTTTAATATTAGATAAAAATCTAAAAATCGACTCGCCCATTCTCTGATATGTAGTTATATTTGTTTTAATGTATGCATTTAGCCATTGTCTTTGGATGACGAAACGGAGCGATGTTGTATTGAATATCTGATCAAGAGTCAGTGCATGCTTCAGCCACACCATCACAATTGGCGTCCAATTGAAGAGATGCGCAATTTGGGTGTCTTCAAATTGCTGTTCAATCTCATTACCAATTATCCAAACTGGAACAGCTGGGAGCGTTCCGTCAACAAATTTGAAACGTTGAAACTATTGCTTGAGCTTTTTCGGTTGGCCACTGTGTCGCCAAAAGTTCAATTGGACAGTTGCGAAACAATGAAAATTCGTTCATCGCCAATTCAAGGGATTAGGTAAAGAAAAAACCATTTCAAAATCATTTTTCAAATTCATTATTAGCCTCATTATGGAATTGGCTGAAGGTATACTCATTAACGATATCCAAGTGCAACGTTTGGCGCTTGAAGTTTTGACGAACTGTTTGTGCGGTCCAACCAACCAGGTGATGCTGATTGTGAATTTTGTCTTATGTATGTTTCTTTTTGTTCAGGCAAATGGCTGTTTGGGTCTTCATTATCGTTTTACATCCAATTTCGAACGTGATCTTCTTCCCAGCGAACTCTCAATGAAATTTCCATCATCCAATTTGCCCACTTGCGATGGTGCGCATCTTCCAGCTTCTTCGCTTCCGAACTTACAACAAAATTTGCGATTATTTGTCACCCCTATACAGTTGCTTAAAATTATTTGGAAATGTTCACAGCAAAATAATGCAATTATGGTAAGATGTGAGAATTTTGATTTTTATAATATTTTTTAGGTTCTCACTACCTTGTTGCATAAGCAACAACCCGCAACTGAAGCAGACTCGATCCGGGAATTGGCCTGCCGCGCGCTGAACGGAATCGCTCGGTTTGAGCCGATCCGCCAAATTTTGAGCAAATTGCCAATAATTGCAAATAATGAACTGATAAGTGAGTTTCTCATTTTGTATGATTATTCACTTTAATTTCTAGCATTAATCCAATCTCCTATTCTGCTTGAGAAACGTATTGAACATAGTCGTTTTTGTGAGCAAGCGCGTCAGTTAATTGAGTGTGTCAGTCAGACCAAATTACAGGACTTTGCCATTGGAATGACTCAGGTTTTTTTTGTTAACATTGCATAGAAGACACTTATTTATTAAGGAGCATCTTTGGCGGGCTGCCGTTGTCGCGAAGACACACATCAAATTCAATGAAAAGGAACTGTTGCAACTGATTTACCAGCATTTGAGTGACATTGGCTTTAAACGGACTGCCAAACAGCTGCAAATGGAGGGGGAACTTCCGAATGTTCCCGCAAGTCGAATTCCTTCAACGCCCGCTTCTCTGCCCGGATTTGTGAATTGCATTTGCTTGTCAAATGTTTCAGAAATTCATTTGATTAAGCCTCGTCAAAATGAAGCTGCGTTCGCCAATGTTCTTGCGCGACGGATTTCAAAGGCAGACGCTCCAATTTCACACCCCCAGCCGTTTACTCCTCGGCCACAGTCCGTTTCCTCCTCAAAGCAAATCACTTCTGGCAGCAGACTTCCTCTGAAACTGCTCTCATCGGCTCATAACACTTTGTCAACGGGCTCCTCTAATTTCTCTGTTGCGTCCAATTTGTCTCAGCAAACACCAATCGCTAATGTGAACAATGCATTTTCGTTGAAAATGCGACCTCCCAAATCACTCAGTGAAATTGTTATTAATTACTTTAGGTAACTTTTTATTTAAAAAAACACAGTAAATCATTCATCTTTATTTAGAAATGAACATTTCATGTGTCGTGTTCCTGTCGCTAACTGTCCTCCCTTTTCCCTTTTTTAGTGAGTTTTCATTGGACTGTGAATTTGATTTCTTTTTTCAGTCCTCATCGTTGTCCTGAACCAAAAATGCTTTATCCTGCACAAGCTAACATTGTCAACCGTCTGCTGTCTCGTCCGAGTCCATCCTACCGTTGCACCATGGACACACTTCGTCGAGCTGATCGACGATTAGTGTTCAGTAGATTCAGACATTGGAAGTCATTCAGCGAAGAGTCTGAAGCACTTACATGCTGTGCTTTTTCGGTTCGTCATAATCGGCAACGTATTCATATTTATGAAATATTACACGAATTAGAATGTTTTTTAGAAGTTAAAACTGCAAATATTTATTTAAATAATTTCGAGTAAAGTCCTTCATTTAGCCCACAGATAATCATGCTTTTCTGGGAACATATGCTGGTGACATTTTCGTCTTCAACATTCACACTGGAACAGTCGAAACGAATTACAATGCACAGCATTCCGCGATCAGGACAATTCAGCCATCGAAGGTAGTCATCATTATTAATGTTTTATTATTATAGGAACAACGAGTTTTTTCGGTATTTAATGATCTTATTTGTCTAAGGACCGGTTGATGCTAACATCGTCAGCCTATGTAAAGCCTTATTGTATTCTTTGGAAAATGGACGAAAAGGGAATTTCCATCCATGAGCGCTTGATTGATTTCAATGAGGAAGAATCGGTCGAATTTGCTAATTTGTCCACCAGTCAAATTGTTGCCACCCAAGGCCCACGCGCAACTGTTTGTTTATTTATAATTAATATTGGCGAAATTTTTCTTTTAAAGATTTATGACACAGAAACGGCAACACCGGTGGTGCAATTGTATGATGAGCGACTGGCCAATCATTATGTTCGGAACAAAGCTTTCTTCGACCCAATGGACGAATTAGTGCTAAACGACGGCATTTTATTCGACCCGCGCATTGGCGCTCGTGGACAAGTAGTGCATAAATTTGACAAACTCAATCCTGAAAACAGTGGCATTTTCCACCCTCGTGGCACTGAAGTGATTATAAATTGTGAAGTGGTCTGTCTGCCCAATAAAACCCTATTAAATGTCATTTTTAATAATATTTAGTGGGACTTGCGAACTCATCGTTTACTGCACACGGTACCCGCGCTGAATCAATGCAAAATTTCTTTTAATGCGACGGGTTCGATTTTATACGGCATCGTGCATCAATCTGCTGAGGAAATTGACGACCGATTTCAACAAATGTTCGGGAATTACTATCGAACATTTGACTCCACAGATTACCAGGTTTAGATTTGTGTTTTGAAACGGGAAAATCTCCAAGTGTCATTTCTCCTTTTGTCCTTCCCGCCCGGGTTCAAATTTTGAAGAATTACGAATGGAACTCACCCTCTGTACCTCCCCCTTTTAAGGTTATAACGACTGTTGACACCAAAAAACCTCTTTTGGATTTCTGTGCTGGTTACACCGACAATTTCGTTGGCCTCATTGAAATTGGACGATCTGATGACGACACAAACTTCTTTAAACTTTACGAGATTGGACGTCGAAGGGACTTCGATGAGGAAGAAGAAGACCAGGATGAACAAGTGAGGGGATTAACAGTCATTTATTATTACTGTTAAAGTAAGTATCTTAAAATGAATATTAAGAATCCGGAAGAGGAGGAGGACTTTTCACTGGGAAGCAGTTCGCCGAGCAGTAGTAGCAGCAGTTCCAACAATTCCGACACAGAATCTCATTATCCACATGAAAACGGAAGTATAAGAGACATTGAGGAGGGAGCAGAAGACCAGGACGGACAGGTGGGAGAAATCTTCCTATTTAAACCTTAATATTCTTTAGTAAGATATTTTAAAAAACAAAAAAAATCATGTTGTGTAAAGGTTTTTTTAACTTGCAGATGAAAAAAGCTTAATTTCCACAGTTAAACCGATTTAAATCGGTAAGACTGCCTTGACCCAAACCGACTCCAAATTTAGAGCTGAACAAAAAAATTCAAGAAAGCACGCAATATTTAATTTTTCATAAGATTTTCCATTTTTATATATGAAATTTCCCTGGAAAATAAATAAATGCCAATTGTTAAGAATCCTGAGGAGGATGAGGACTTTTCACTGGGAAGCAGTTCACCGAGCAGTAGTAGCAGCAGTTCCTACAACTCTGATGCAGAATCACATTACTCATTGTTGTAATTTATGTATTATTTATCATTGGAATGAATTCAAATGATTAATCGTGATTTACGCACACAGAGGGTGAGACACAATGAGATATTAAAGCGCATTATTAAGTAGCAGTAGAATTTTCATCTTCCTAAAAATACTTTGTCGATTTTCCGATTTCTTCCCTTTCGCGTGTCCTGAAAAACGTTCCATCGGTTTCCAACTGCGATGGAATGAAAGGAGAAATAAAAATGAAGGGCCATCGCGAGCCAAGACAGGCGCTAAGATTTTCTCGAAAGGACAAATTATAAGCGTGGACATCCTAAATAATAAAACAAGGTTTTGTAGTGGCGAGGTGAATCCGTAAACTATTCACCATCAAATATTCGACACGCGTTTGGCCATGCCAAAAACAGAAAATCTGGGCAAAGATGAGATAAGTAGTGAAGAGCAAAGTGATGAAAGAGAAGGCAAAGGCCAAAATCACGAAGAATTGGTGGAAAGAGACGAAGCGGAACAGCAAAGCCATGTGCGGGAAGACCCATTTGAGAAAGTCGGACAGACTGATCGGAGAGAAGGCGAGCAAAAGCGCATGCCAATTCCAACTGAAGGGAAAGAAAATGGGGGGGGGGGATAAACACGGAAAACAAAGATTACACGCAGCATGAAAACACGACTGGCCACAGGTTAAATACAGCGGCAACAAAATAACGCTGATTGAAGTGACCCACGCAAGAACCGGTGAAGGAACAGTGGTGGTCACGGCGGAAGACGCAAAAGTTGCAAACTGTCAGATTTGAAGAGCAAAATCTGAGGTAAAAATACGATAAATACCCGGACAGTGAAATGAACGCGGAGGCGAATTCGATTGGCAAAGGTGGCAGAAGTGAAAGTCGCGCTTCACCACCGACGGCAAAACATTGCGCTGGGAATTCGGTCCCACTTTGAACATCATCAGCGCGTTTAAGTAAACATTGAGGCCGAGAAGTGAGCAGGGGACGACCCTCACAAGCCAACCATAAAAAAGGACGGAATTACTAAATGTAACCATTTTAAGCATACCTTGCTGAACGGGTCAAACGAAAGGGAAAGTGGAAAAGTTACGGCATATAAAAATCCAATCGGAAGGGCAAAAAAGATAAAAATCCCAATCTGAACTCAATTTGTATGACAATTCACATGCGAAATGAACAACTTACAATGTCTTGTGTGTGCATCTTGACCATAAATTTACGGGCCGATTGGATGCAATTATTGTTTTGTTTTGTAAGACCTTCAATAGACGTAGAAGCGTAAGAGTCATTGTGATTATTCGTGGACATCTGAAATATCACTACTCATAATTTTGTTTATGCATATAATGGTCGAGAAAATATAAAAAATCCACCCTTTGTCCCTTTACTATCTTACAAAAAACAATATATTTTTTGAAATTTATTTATTAATCCCTAGGAGTCAAAAAATTTTTATATGATTTAAAAAATAATTTCTTTTTATGGTCTGTAAGGTACTTTATGAAAATATCTGCATTTTTTTAATAGATCAGATCACTTTGCAACTTCGCCTACAATTTTATTTTCCTGAACTGTGATGAAGAATGACATTGATAATTACCGAAAGTGTCCCAAATGTAAAACGAGTGAATTTCAAAATCGTTCTTTGGTATTTTAATTCTTTTTGCTTGTTGAAACCTTGCATTTTCAGGTTATGATGATCAACGAATGTTGTCATCCGTTATGCCAAAATTGCGTTGAAAACTTATTTGCCCGAAATGTTGCCCCATGTCCCTATAATGAATGCGGCAAAATGTTAAAGAGGTCTGGATTTTGGGTACAACAATTCGATGACCCTCGAGTGGAGCGTGAAAATTTTATACGCAAAAGACTTGCCAAGGTTATTGCTTCTCAATTTGGAAGTCCTAAGCTGGTTTTATTTTTTAAGAGACCATTTTTAAGACTTATAACCTCCATGAAGACGACTTCGAAACTTTGCGAGAGTTTAACGATTATTTGGAACGAGTGGAGGAAATTGTATTCAGGTGGCTTTAATTTTATTGAAATTACACAGAGGGAATGAAGTTAAGATTGGTCAACGAATCGCAGGTGGAGGAAACGGAGCAGGAAATGCAAACTTTCCGAGAAAAATATGCGGAAGCGATAGAACGCAACCGAAGACGTCCAACAAAGGACGACTTGTGGGTAAAAGCAATGCTGGAAGAAGAAACATTGAGGAAGATCAAAGTGCAGGAGGAAAAGGTAGGGTGGACACGACTTGGGGGTAAAACTGAAATCATTCAGACCGAAACGGGTCATCGGCCGGGAAGTGTCAAATTCGACCCTAAAGCCATCATCGACGAACTAAGGGCGAGCGATTTGCCAGCTGAAGTTGTGTTGGACAGACAACGGAGGAAACGAATAGAGCAGGAAATGGCGGACAAAGAGGAAATGATGCGTCGAAAGAGAGACAAACAGGGTCAGAGACACGAAATTTGGAAGAAAACGAGGAAGGACACCCCCCCCCCCTTCAGAAGAGAAGCAGAGGGCCAAGGAGAGGACCACCTTCGGCGTAATCCGACCGAGTGGGAAAGCGTACTACCACAGCCAGCCGACCTTTTCCCTCATCGGCCCCCCTCTTCCGAGCGACCAAGAAATTGAACGGTTGGGCTATCTGCAGTTTGTTCGGCATGCATCGACTTCATCCGTTGCCGGCGGATATTTGGCCCAAATTGGCTGCACGAGAGCAATTCTCGAAGCTCATGCGGGACTTTTGACTTCCATTTGATAACACTAATAAAAGCATTATTTAGTTGAATGTTTTGCTCTTCTGTTATTAATTACATTAAATTATTGGATTTATATTTCGCAGAAATGTTTAATGTGTGTCCGAAGTGATTTTCATTTTCCATTTTCTGAAAATGACTTTTACCACCGAACGGGTCTATGAAGCACTGGCGGCCCTTCAAAGTAACGAAATTCAGCAAAACATGCAAGCATCGAAATGGCTGGCAGAATTCCAAGAATCGGTGGGTATTGACAGTTGTGACGCCTTAGATTTAATTTTGCTGGTTCTAAAAATAGCGAGAGATTTTGTGTCTTTTAAACCTAAATTATTTTACCATAATTTTTCAATCTGATGCTAATTTTATTATGGACATCTTTGGGTAATAGTTCAGTTTGCCACCTCCCTTTTTTGAGAAAATTTTACCCGAATTCGAACAAAAAGTCAAAATTCAAATAATGCACTTTTTCTATGTGTAAAACTGACAGATCGAATTTACAAACCAATCATCCATTTGATGAAGACATTTAGTAAAAAAGAAAAGGCCCAGACAAAAAGATAAACTCAATCAAAAAAAAGCACGCTTATTGTTAGGACGCATAAAATTTCTTAGGAGAAGTAAATAATCGGTCATTATACCCCCAGCCAAATATTGTTTTCGTCCCTTTCTCGCAACCTTTCGCCTGTTAAGGTTTACGCTTGGTCCATTGCTGATCAAATGCTTTCCGAGTGTCGTTCCTTCGAGGCGTGTCTTTTCGCTGCGCAAACTCTCCGGTCGAAGGTGCTTCACTCTGCCAGAGAGCTCCCCAATGACGCGGTCGCACCTTTGCGTGACTCTCTGTTTAATCGGCTGAGGTTGGGCGAGACCGAAAATTGTTTTTCCTTGTGTCCTTTGCCTTTTATTTTAGCTCCATCGAGGCTGGCTTAGGCCGAAACTCAACAGCAATTATCACTCAGCTCAGTGCCGCCCTCTGTGACTTGTACATCCATGTGGTCCACTGGAAAGGCCTCGTCGCTCAAATACTCGTCCAATTCGATTCCCCCACTTCATCTTCAAACTCCACTGTTCTTGTCGCACTGTTTAAAGCACTCCCCGAAGAATTATACAGTCATAAACTTAAAATTGGCGAAAACAGACGAACTGAAATCGAAGAAGAATTGGCGAGGCATACGGAAACACTGCTCTCTAAATTGGTAATCATTTTACGACTTTACAAAAACGTTTCATCGTTGCTCTTGTGGCGCAATCGGTTAGCGCGTTCGGCTGTTAACCGAAAGGTTGGTGGTTCGAATCCACCCAGGAGCGATTACATTTTTTTAAATTTGTCAGTTGTTTTTTACAATTTATTTAGTTTCATTTGTGCTCTTTGGATACTTCTTTGTCTGAAGAAAATGGATTTCGAACGAAGGTTTCTTTTTTTTTCTCCTTTAGCATTTTCAATAAAGGCCGTCGACTGCTTGGCTTCTTGGCTGCTGAACCCCCGTTGTCCTGTTGCCGTGGTTCGCCTCTCCCCCCCTCCGAATGGCATTTCCTTCTCTTTTCAGCTCACTCGTTCCCCTTTCTTCCGTTCGGTTCTTTCCGTGCTCAGCCAACCCAACACTTCGCAGCATTTGCACGACGCGGCCACAGAATGTGCGGTTAATGCGTTACAATTAATCGACGATTCGAAAGTTGCCTTGACAATGAGCGGAGAGCTGAGCGAATTTGCCCAGCTTTTGCAGCAGAGCATTTTTGAAACTGCCGACGTATTTCGATTGGCCATGCGGGAAGAAGACTCAGAAAAGTGTGTCAATTATGCGATTTAATTATTTGTTTTTCTGATTCAGGCTACAAAATTTCACTCGCCTTTACGCTGAACAGTCCAACGCATTTCTTTCTGCGATGGCCAATAATCCCCGCAAGGGATTTGGCGATTTGCGAATGTTGGATATGCTTTTGATGGCCAACGATTACCATGATTACACGGTGATTAGAGGGCAATGGGATGGCGTGATAAACAGCGCATTGCTTTTTTCAGCTGTGTGAAATGAGTTTCAATGTGTGGTACCAATTGTCCGAACATTTGTATCAGTGCAACGAAGCCGAGTTCGATGAACTCCAAGGCATTTTCACGCCATATGTGGAAAAGTACCCCTATTTTCTTCATTTATCCCACGGCTGCCTTTCTTTCCTTTCAGACATATTCTTTCGCTCTGCAAACATTGTCGGGTGGAGCCCGATTCCCAAGATTTGCTTGACAAAAATTCGGAACATGCCGATTTTCGGTCAAAGGCACAAGAAAGTGTTAAGGACGTGGTGAGTTAAATTCGTTAATGAGTTAATCAAAGGTCATATTAATGGTATGACTTTGTTATTTCGACAAATGAAAACATAATTAAAACGATTCAGACTTTCATCATTGGTTCTGTCAATTTGCTCAAACGTTTACTGGAGGTTCTCAACAGTTCCGAGAGTTGGGACCAAATGGAGGCCATTCTATTCATCGTTTCCGCATTTGTCGGAAACATTGCAGAGTTAGTCATCGAATCATTCAATCAAATATTTATGGTTTCACTCGTTTCTTCAGAACTGAGCACTCAGTCGTCCCTCTTCTGCTGGAGGCCATTCTCAAATTCCCCGTCATGGCCACTCATCGACAGCTGTTGAAGACGAGCATCCAATTGGTCGGCAACCTGCAGAATTGGCTGGAATTCAATTGGGGTTTTATGGGTTCGTTTTTGTTCCTCTTTGTTTCTTAAAAGGACTTTAGAGCGCATTTTCAATTGGCTTGTCTCTCTTTTTGGGCTTTGCGAGGGAATTCTTGCGCTGACAATTTCTGAGTGTTTGGAACAGCTCATGGAAAGGGGATGGCACGAGGCAAGGCATTGCCAAAGAATACAATTAAACCAATCGAACTTCAGGTCCAAAAGCGAAGTCTTCACGATCAGTTTTTGTCAATTTTAAATGAACTGCTGGCACGGGTCGAACAAGCACAGACCAATGGCCAAGAGATGGAATTGGCGGCACACCATTTGCTAAGGGGTGAGTAATCGTAACATTAAGGGTCATTAATATAAAATTCAAAAGCCTGTTCATTGACACTTAAATCATGAAGGTGACACTGTCTGTTTAAGCATCTGCCCATCTGATCAACGACCTGCCTGCTCACCAACTATGCGCGTGTCTTAGTCGCATTTGCTCAGGGTCTGTCGCCCGCCTTGGAGAGGTCAGTGATAATGCCAGATTTCTTTTTTCCATTTCAGTTTTGGGAGTTTTTATTTTAAAAATTTTACTTTTTCAAAATATTATTTTAGATAGAAATTTTTTGGTTTCTTATCCAAAAAGACGATTTAAAATTACATTACTTATAAAATACGTTTCGAATTTTCAAAGCAAAAAGTAGTAACTTACTTTGAAAAAAGAGTTACTCAGGTTTGGTCGCAATTTTATTCAATGAAAGAATTCTTATAACAAATATATACACAATTTTTAAATCGAAGAAAAAACGTCGCATTTTCCAGTTTCGCATTTTTATGGAATCATTACAAATCCCCGAATGGCATGCCATGAATTGGGCGGGTTGAAATTCAATTCCACCCAGATTAGCTGATTATTCACTGACCTTCTCTGGCCAACTCAATGCTCCACAGGTCGCTTCATCGTCGGCTTCGTTTGACGACAATAAGGAGAATGGTACGGACAGCTGGGCCAAGTTGAAGACCGACCCCGTACTTTGGCTCGACAGAATCGCCGACGTGTGGCGTACCCTCCGTCCATGGCAGCAACAACTCGCCTATAAACAGGTGTTAACACCTATGGTCCCTGATTCATTCAAAATGGTCGAAAAATGGCTTAGTTTTCCGTGTTTTCCCAAGTGACCAAAAGCGGCAAAAAGAGGAAAAATGGATTTACAGCTTTGCACTTTTATAACTTGTAATTTATTTGTTTTTTTAATTTGAACATAATGTAGCTTTTCATTGGAAGCGTTCTGCCCCCTAAAAGAGGCAAATCGCATACTCTTACATTTTCAATTCACAGATGGCCAATGAACAGCAACAGATTCCCCCGGAGTGCCCTTGGCTTTCGCTCTGTTCAAATGCGATGGAATGTTCTCTTACCACGCTGCAGCGCCACCAATCGCAGCAAAGTGAATAAATGACTCATCTTCGGCCATTCATTCATTTCCCAAGGGGTCGTTGAACACGCGTGCCGTACAATTCGTTTTTTGATCCGTTCGATGGGTGCACAGTCCGTCGTGTTCATTGAGCCGGTGGCAAGCCAAATTATGCTCACCTTCAGCCAATTTCCACATTCGTGTCTTCTCTACTTGTCCAGCATTATGGTGGATGAGTACGGCTCAATGGCTCAC
The DNA here is from genome assembly GCA_004148225.2 of Heterodera glycines. NCBI lineage: Eukaryota > Metazoa > Nematoda > Chromadorea > Rhabditida > Heteroderidae > Heterodera > Heterodera glycines. Next base: position 12,597,694 of record CP049707.1, on the reverse strand, counting down.
CTTCAGCCCGGAATGCTCCAATTGTTGGACGTGAGATCGAAGGCATGGCTTAGCAAGTCCTTTCGTTACTTCAGAATTTGGCGAATCGGTCCCTCTCTCTTTTGGCGACTGACTCGGAGAACGGACTGCGCGACCATCCGGACACGGTGGACGACCTGTACAGATTGGCCATCCGTTTCATTCAGGTGATGATGTTCTGTGTTGTAAACGATGCCAAATGAATATTCTGTGAATACAGCGTTCTCCGTCCACTCTCTTTTCTCATCCCATCGTGGTCCAACTCTTCCAAGGCGCAATCCATGGACTCGTCCTTAACCACCAAGATGCCAACAGATCGGTTACAAAATTTGTGATGGAAATAATTGCAGCAGCGAAAGGAAAACGCGTAATTTTTTTTTCTTTATTTTATACAAAAATATTATTTCTGCGCCATTTTTACAAAAAGATGTTTTTTGGTGTTTTAGAGTCAGTCACTTTCGAAGGAGCAAACTGAAAGAGTGCGCCAAATGCTTGCCGAGAACGGCCCCCAACTGATGTTGGCATGTGTAAGTGCCGCGCTGTTCCATCTCTCCAATTCGCTGTGCAAAGAAATGGCCGAAATTGTCCATGCGTTACTCAAGACAGACAAAATGGTCCAATAATTTCTCACCGATGCTTAAATGCTTTTTTTATCTTAAAGAAAGCAGAACAATGGCTCCATTTTGTCTGTGTCCAATTGCCGCACGACGGGGGACACAGCGCAACCCCGCAACAATTGAACGACTTTCGCATGAAAATTCTGGAGTAACCTTCCTTTGATCGGGTTATTGTGCTAATGCATGTTTTCAGGTCGGTTCGTCCTAGCGATGTTTTGGAAGCAATGCGCGAATTGAGCAAATTCTATGCTTAATACGAAAAAATGTGCTTTATATGCGGGTCGTTTCGATGAGAAGACAACCAATTTTATCTTTCATTTCGATAAATCGATGAATTTGCCAGTTTTTATTAAATAACAGCAGAACCACATTAATTCCCACTAGAGATCGGAAATTTTTTTTTAAATTTTTTCCCGGCTGTGTTATGTGTCGGCTGTGTTTCGGCGCGCTGAGGGATTGGCATTCAAAATTTTTTGCAGGGCGGGATCACGTGGTATTAATCCCGCATTTAAAATTTGCGGGATTTTAGAAATTTCGAATTAAAATTAATAAAGAAAATCGCAAAAAAACTAAATATGTCATTCGACTCCTCTCGGTCTATAATGAATGAATCCGAAGGAATTTTTCGGGGGTCACCATTTCCTGATTTTAGGCGAAGCCTAAGCTGAGGCCGAAGCCTATGGCTGGTTCGCATGCTCCTATTTGCATATTCAAAACTGAACGTGATTTTTTTAGCTTGCCTAAATTACTTTTTTATCAAAATCATTTTCGGTCGTCTTTGAACAAAGATATTTGTCCACTTCAGTCCCGGGTCTGTAACTCATCAGGAAATGGTCACCCCGAAAAATTCTTTCGGATTCATTCATTATAGACCGAGAGGAGTCGAATGACATATCATTTGTATCGAAATTCAACTACGTCAGTTATTATTTAGGCGAAAAATTGGGGTGGAAGGCCGGATTTGAACCGCCGCTCGGGGCCCCTTACGTGGATCCGTTGTCTTAGCCACTAGACCACATCCACCGCTGGAGGGATGACTGTTGTTATGGGGCCATCTTTCCTTCATTTTGGCCCCTGTCTTTTTGCTCCCACAGCAATTTGAGCTCCCACAGCTATTTTCGATCAGCCATTACATCAGTATTCTTCACTTTTTCCCAAATTTGCTTATTAAGCCAATTTTTTAGAGTTAATAACGTGGAGCCCGGCCCGGGGTAGGCACCGACGGGAAAATTCAGAAATTTTGGGTGCATTACGATGAAAAATGGCATTTATTTAATTGAATTTTTTGTAAATTTATTCGGAAAATATCTGTTTTTTGAGCGAAGGATAGCATTTATTTAATTTATTGACGAATTTAACGAGATAATATTATTAGTTATCTTAATGCGCTGGAATTAAGTATTATATCACAATTAGAACTGATGAGGGGAGAAATGAGCACATTGAAAAATGTAAAGTGAAAAGGCAGAGATGGACAATAGTGAAAACGAAGCAAAGGTTAAGTAGTTTTAGTGGGTAGAGGTGGTGGTGTCGCTTCCTGACTCTGATAATCCAAATTACGCCTTCCGCCGCACTTCGATGATGAATTCCCCGGATAAATCTTTGAGCCGTTTGACGACATTCGCCGGACTTTCTCCCAAAGCGATTTGCTCTCCCTGCACCCGCCAAATTCTGTCCCCCACTCGCAAAGTGCCGTCTCGCGCTGCGATTGAGTCCGGTGCAATATTCCTCACGAAAACACCGTCGGAGCCCATCCGTTTGGCCAAACTGAGTCCTTAAAAAAATTTAAACGAGGAAGATGAGTCAAATACTTACCGATTGCGCCATTCTGCGTCTTGTCAAGTGTCACTGTCAAAGTTTGCTCCTCCGCTTGGTCACTTCCGTCCGGAAGGGTCCGTTCGACCGTTAATTCCAATTCAGTCTTTTCGGGTCCACCACAAATCATCTCAGTAACGACTTGCTCCCAAGCGTAACCTATCACGGACATGCCGTCAACCTGTGAAACATTAAATAATTGCTTAAATTCAAAGAGACTCACCGCGACAATTCGGTCGCCAACACGCAAAGCGACTGAATGACAATGGAGCATTTTCTCGGCACAAACTTCGCTCACAAAAAGACCCTTTCCAGGCAATGGACGGATTTTAAAAGGAAGAGAATCGACGGAAGTCACTCGACCAATTCGAAGAGTAAATTTCCTTTGCTTCCGCTCAGACGGTGACGACGCACGAGGCGAAGACGACGACGAATGGGCAGGGGAAATGGCCCCGTCGACGTCGGACAGACAATTGGCCCAGTCGAGGTTGACACTGCTGCTGTTGCTGACAAAGGACAAACATAAGTAATTGTTAGCAAAAACACGTTAATCTAATGCGGTTTCCCTTTTGTTATGAATTCGGATCCATTCGACAATTTATTTTGATTTTTCTTCAAAGTATAATTCCACCACCAAGCATCTTTTTATTCAGTTAATTTTTTATTTAAAAAATAAATATAATGACTTGTCTATTTTTTGAATTATTGAAATTATTGGGGTGTTCCGTTCTGAGAAGACAAACATTTGAGGGCAAATCAAAACTCACCCCCATTTGGAACGACTGTCCTCTTTTGTCGATAGCTTTGCACTGCTCCAGGAAACCGCATCAGTTGCATTTTCCACCCGAGCGAAACGTTCGACGGCAGAAGCGAAGGGCGAGCGACCGTCGGAAGAGTCTTCTGGCCTATTGCGACTTTCAATTGCTGAAAGTATCAATCAATGTTTGGGTTTGAGAGAGGGATAACAAACAGAAACAGTCGCCGAAATTGGGCCGAAGTCGATGGTCAACGTTTAAGCGCACATTAGCCGACGATTTGGAGAAAACATTTGATTCTTCGGCATTTTCCTCCTCTTCGTCGCCCAAAAATGAGTACATGGACAATGCGGATGGCAATTGTGGTTTGTATTCGCCTCGTTGAGTCGAGTCAATTATTCTTTTTGCGTTTCCGCTTTTGTTATCGCCGCTGTCGGAGTCGGAGTCAAAGGAACTGAAATTAAAAATCAGAAAATGGAAAGTTTCTGAACTTTAACTCGAGGAATCCACCAGCACTTGTCTTGTGCCTTCTGTAACGCTGTGGTCTTTCGTGCGATTTCTCTTCCGTTGCGGCAGCGCCCAATGCCAAAATGTCGTCGGTTTTCAATGCGGGCAAATACGAAGCGCCAAAATCCGAAACGGCACGTTGGCGTTTTTGTGGGGACGAAATGGAATTTGTTGTGCCGCCGCTTGCCGAACTGAATCTAACAGTAAAAGTGAACAATTAACAAAACACTCTTTCCCCTACTCACTTGCTTTCATTAGTCACCGTCGACTCTTTTTTCCGCAATTTGTCCTCTCTTCTCTCTTTTACCGATGCATTGGCAAAGTGTCGTCTCACTGACCCAACCGACGACCGTCGTTCATTATGTTCATTGTTTTTGTTCATCGGATTGTCCATTTTGGCAATGGCTGCAAAATCGGACAAAAAATTTCATATAAATCACCGATGATAATCAAAACTGAAGAATTGGACGTACTCGGAGGAGAAGGGGAGGCCCGAGCGAGCACCTCAGAGACGGAAGGGAAGCGCAAAAGTTGAAGACGCACTTCCCTGGCGGAATGGGAGACGAGTTGGACAGCGTCGTGTCGGCTTTTGTCGAAGAGAGAAACGCCTGAAAAGCACAAAGCCATCAGCGGACCAAAGGACACACAATATTAGCATCAATTAATCATTCACTCGTTGATATTTTACCATTTACACTCAGAAGACAGTCTCCGACCAGCAAACCCTTCCGTTTTCCGTCGCCCTCGGGGCTAAGCGACTTCACAAACACTGTCTGAAATAGCAAAGTTCGGAGGATGGTGGTGCAAAAAGCGCACCTTAACCCCATTCATGTCCCCGTCGATCAGAGTCAATCCCAAGCCGTGCAATGGGTCTTTTTCCAGAAGAACGTTGATGCGTTGTGCCTCAGACCCATAAAAGTACTGTAAACAAATCAATGAAGAATAAAAAGGGTATGGGAATTGCCTCGATGTATTCCTTCTCCGTTTCGAACATCAACCGACTTCCGTCTGCCAAACGGTCAAAGTTCGGTGTCCGTTCGAACTCTTTCCATTTGGGAAATGACAAAATGATTAATTTAGAGAGAAAGGGCACACTTTGTCCAATTCCCATCTGCGGATGAGAAGCGTTTCTGGCGTGAAAATGACGCGATTCTTCGGCAGATTCAATTTGCTGTTCATTTGAAACTTCTAAAAAACCGTTTTCATTGTTTCTTTCTTAAAACGAGGTCATTTTAAATTCAAAATCCGCCCAATTCCCCCCCCCCCATTAGAAATGGCTTTTTCCGCTTTGTCTTCCAATTTCCCCGCTTCGCTCGTCGACCTTCGCTTCGCCTCCTTTGTTCCACGCCGACGTCCTTCTGCCACTCCACCAAATGCATTCTGTTCAGCGTCCCCTGCCATTGGCGCATTTTCAGCATGAATCTGTGCTGAGAGGCGGCAAAACGAACCAAATAAGAGGCCCTTATGAAAATTGCAGTTGGACAAAACAAAAAAGAAGGCATCACTTCGAATGGTGATCCGTGTAGAAAACGTGGTCCACGGCGATGTTCTCTTCGATGGTGCCCAACAGAAAGCGTTTTCGGTCGAATTGGAGTGTCCGAATCGTATGCCTACCAATTTGAAAATGGACGGTAAATGTCATAATATGTCTTTAAAAAACACCAGTCGAACGGACCATTCGTGTGTTGAATTTAGCAGGCGTTGTGCGCCGTTTCGCTCCTCACGACAAATGCCAATGCCGGAAGGAAGCACAGCAACAATCCGAGTGTCAGACAAAAAAGGACGGGAAGGCGTGGCATAGCCACGCTTAGGCTTTATCTTGTGCACACGGTAAAAATGGGCACCATAAAGGGGCTAAAGGGAGAAAAAAGGGAGTGAATGAAAGCAGCGGAATTGGCGGAACTTCGGCTTGGCATCGCGCGATGAACTGTTCTTCCGCCTCCAAATAGCCAAAAGAGGCGGCGAAACGGCGGTGCCTTTCGGCAATTCTTTGCTGTGTTTGAAGGACTTCGTTTGCTTCGATTGCGTAAAATTTCTACAAGAAAAATCACAAAATAATCTTTTTGAGCAAATGGTTAACAAATAGCTCATCAGGATTTCGTAAGTTCGAGTTTGTTTTACCGTTGGCATGTAATCCTCCATTCTGAAGTACTCCTCGTCCCCTTTTGGAATTGAATTCGCTTCGGCACACAATGCCAACGCCGCCATTTCCATCGCGCGCTCTTTGGGCGAAAAGCGCAGCGTTCCGCTGAGAATGTCCTGGCGCAGTTGGAGGTACAATTGGTGCGCTGTGTTCGCCGTTCTGCAAATTTGTGAATGGAGTCGTGGCACGGCACAACAAATATTTGATTAACTTGACAAATTCGCGTTTTTTGGGATAGTAACGGAATCGCAACAAAAGTGCGAACTGTTCGACGCCACCACTCGCGGAGGGGTCGAAGTGACGGGAAAGAGTGCCTGGACAAATGGAAACGAAACGACGCGGTAAATTTAAATTTGCATTGGCACCGCCGGCTCCGAAGCTTCGCCTCAGCCCGGCCCCGCCCTTCCACCCCGGCGGCGCCCATTTCTCAAGTCGCTGATGCTCCTCCAGAAAAATGTTCTCCCCAAATTGCCTTTGGAGGGCCAACCCGAAGAACAAATGTTCAGTTATGTTCAAATGCTGAAATTTTGGATTAATAACGGATTTATTCGCACCGAACTTCGGCAACGGTGTGAAAGACCGAGCCAATCAAAGTGTCGGTCCGGCAATTCACTTCGACACTGTGCCCATTCAAAAGACGGACGAAAACCACGGCCGAGTCAGAACGGTGCAATGAGACCATTTTCTTCTAAAAAAAGTTAGAATGGAGGTGAAGAAAGAATGCGATGAAAAACCACGGAACTCTTTTCATACTCTGCGCTCTGAGCCGAATGATAGGCCGAACATTTGGACTCAGAAATTCGGAAACAGTCGGAAGAAGCGAAAGGGACTAAAAAGGGGGAAACTCAGAAGGAGGTGTTGAATCGCAGCACATTTGTGCCCGGAAGTGTCCTTCTCCCGCCGCTTTCCCTCCTTTTGCTGCAACGCGAAGGTTCGAGTGAATTTTTGCGTTGAAATTGCGCGTTTTGCTCTTTCGTCGTCGTTTCGTCCCTTTGACTGTCCCTTTCATGCGCCACTTTTCGTTTCGTCCCTGGCGAAAAGCCACTGACAATTCCATCGGCCGAGTCCAAAAAAGAGTCGTCGAGTCGCCCTTCGGACTCATCAGGCGCAATATGCTGAAAAAGAGTCACAGTTTGTAATTAGTCAAACGAATGCATCCATTAACAATGCTCCCTCTACTTTAATTTCGACTTCTTTTTTCACCGCTCCCCTCGGCACTTTGCCAATTTGTCCGGCTTTGGCATATAATCGGCCTGTCGGCTTCTGCTGACAATGAGTTTGTGACTGCGGAGTATTTTCGACTGTTCCGTGCCGTTCCGTCTCAATTGGCCGTGCGTTTGGCTCGTGCCGTCCTTCGGAATGGCCATTCTGTCCTGGCATTTCATCCGATGGTGCCTTTTCCTTTGGCCCCTCTTCTTCGGCATCATCCCTTTGTTCTCTTTTCGGAATTGGCGTTGATTCCCTCGGCGTTGATCCGTCTTCGTCCGTTGAACTTTCGTAGGTTTTCGGCTGCCGTGTCGGTCCTTGCAAATGTTGCTCAAATTCGGTGTCCAAATGAGCGTCCGTTTGAAGTTTTATTGGAATTTCCACGGAGTTTAATTCGTATCTCTAAACGTTAACAAATGTGCTAATTAACCAAACGTTCCCACTCATCGAAAGTTCTAAAAAATTTAATTTTTAATTTTCTTGCTTTTTTTAGTCCATTAAACTTGGTCTTGATGACCTCCATTTTCTATTTATATAAGAGCACCCAAACTCGAATTCGAACAAAGCCGAGAATTACTGTCGGATTTCAGGATGCAAAGGCAATACTGGAGAAGTTGGGTCCACCCGAAAAAAAGCACTTTTTTATTATTAAAATGTCCATCCGTGGGTTTTCGGGGTGTTGATCACGAATATGATATCATGTTCCAAATGATTGGTAATAAATGCTGAAAGTTTGTTTATTTTTATGCGATTGGTCTTGTCCATCCATGATGGTCATCATTCGAATTTCGAAAAGGTGCATCGAAAAGATGGATTTTTAAATCATTGGGATGGTCCACTCAAAAAACTCTGCAAAACCCATATTTGATATTTTTGTGAAAATTTTCGATTTTCCTAGTTGGTAGTCCTCCCTCCTCCCTCACTCAATTTCACAAAAAATTACTAAATTTTTTCCAAAAAATCCACAGAAATGGCTTAAAATCACAATTTGTCATTTTTAGGCAAAAGTTGCACTCAAATTTTCAAACATTTGAACCCATGGATGGATATTTTCATAACTAAAAATGATTTTTTCATGATGAGCCCAGATTCATCAAAATTACCCGAAAATTTACAGCCATTAAGAAACAAAAATGCTGATTGTGAGTTGTGTAGAATATAAGAAGAAGTTCTAACAACTCATGTTTCCGCTTGGTTTGAAGTAATAAAAAATTAATAATTTGGTAACGGATGAATGGCTTAAAGCATCGGATTCCCAATGTCAAATGGTTTTATACTTTTGTTTCGTTCATTCAAACCACCAACTTACGGCACAATCAGCAATGGAATTTTCAGTTGATTCGCTAGCCAACAAATTCCCGTGCAACCGATCAGCGATTTGTGAAGCATTTTGAAGGTTGGCACTCGTGCCACCTGCAAAGCTAATCACAGTACACAAAATGGGCAGACGAAGCGCAACTCTTTTGCTGCTCCGGCGCACCGGGGCCGGGAATAATGCTAATTTTGGAGGAACGACTGGAGGAGAAGCGAATGTCATCGTCGAAAGGGTCGGCCAACTGAAAATAAAGCGTCGAATGTCATCAAAAGTTTGTCGCACCAGCTCATCCAAGTCGCCCATCACTTCCTTGAACAAATTGGAAATAACTTCTTGGACTTTGGCCAGCTGAACAATGCCAATTTGGTTGCGGACCATTTGCCAGACTTTGGCAAGAGTCGGTCTTGACTGGACTTGGCCAACCGTCATCAGATTAAGCAACGAGGAGAGGGAAACATCGCGATGGCCAGCGGGTTGGAGGACCTTCAACAAAACAGACAATGCACGGGTTTCGAATCACCAATCTCACCCTAAGACAGCTCATGCCTAAACACCAAACCAAATTGAGTTCTTCCGAATTTTGATGTTCTTCCGACGGATCCGGTGGAATAAATTGATTTGTTGACAAAGTGGAAGTCAACAGAATCTTAATTAATGATGAGAAGAATTAATTAACCACTGACTAACCTCAACCCGGCCGTCGCTCGTCAGAAAGATTTGGTTCAAAGAAAAAAAACTTTTTGGGCTTTCATTTTGTTTTATGCGAGTGAGGAAATCACATGAACTCGAAAGCACCGAAAGAAGTTCAAACGGTGCAAGACCACCGCTACGCACCTCTAACAATTCTACCAAATTGATTTTCTGTTGAGTGTTCTCACCAACCATTGAGGAAGAATTAGCTAAATGCAAATGCAAATTTATTTTCAGTTTTATTTTTATTTTTTTAATACAATGCTTCAAAGAAATTTGTTAAAGTTAAAAAATTTAATTTTAATTCGTGAGTCTGTTAAGTAAACGCCATAATAAATATTTAACCCATCAGCTAAAACAGAAAACATCTGCGAATACAATTTTCATAACATTTTGTAAGGTCACTGATGGATTTTGAAAATGTTGGCACTTCCGTCGCTGCTCCATTTTTGGCACCATTGAGCGGAATCGTTGTCACATTTACCGGATTGAGCAAAGAAAAACGGGTGAATGTTATTTTCCAAAATTTGGTTTATTTAGGCTGTTTAGCAAGAGTTAATTGGTTTGCTGCACGAAATGGGAGCGCAAAGTATGGCGGCGATGAATTGCAAAGTCACTCATTTGATCGCTGAGAGATGCGACCCCGAATCCGAGAAATACAAGGCAACTTTTCCAGAAACAAACGGCGCCGTTTTGAGTTGCCTTGCAACCACAGCTATTTAGTTTGCTTTAAGGAAGCTCGGCGCAGGAAATTGCCGGTGTTGTTGCCTTCATGGGTTTTTGCTGCCAATTCCATGGACCGCCGTTTAAAGGACACTTTAAATGTCATCACTTCAGAGAAACACCTTGACACTCATAAAACTCCACTTTTTGCTGGATGTGTATGTTTAATAATCTTCCTTAATAAATTCGGTGCAGCCTTCGTAAATTGGGTTTCACGTCTTTTACTTATTTCTATTGACTTGTACTCTCTCTCACTTCAGGGTCATTCAATAGGTATATTATCTTTTTATTTGCATAAAACTGTTTAAGAGCAGAATTTATTTACTTTTCCTTTCTCAGAATTTTTGTAATACAGATTTAAAAAAGGACAACAGTTGGTTTTTCGGTTGATTCATTGTTCGTCTTGCCATTTTCCAGGAAATCACAGTGTCCGGCTTCCCCGGCGCCGACCGCGTTGACATTGGCCGTCTCGTCGAGTTGCACGGCGGGGTGTTCACCGGACAGATGAACCGTTCTTCGTGTACGCATTTAATCGCAGCCACAAATTCGGGCGAAAAATTCCGTAAGGCGCGAGAATGGGGCACTGTTTGGGTGGTGACGAGCCGATGGCTTCGCAAATGCATTGAAACGGCACGACCGATTATTTAATTTTAATTTCTTCATTTTATTTTCCAGGGATATCGTTTATCGGAGAGTCGTTTTGCGCATTCACACGACGAAGACAAACAGCAAAGGGTTTCCCCAAGTTTTTCTCTGATAACGAAAAAATGAAAGATATTTGAATTCGTATTTGCCGTTCGAATTAAGTCGAAAGAGAAATTAGGATCGGATTCCCCGACACTGGAACCCCAGAAAAACTATATCAAAAATCTTTTTTCGGAAAGAGAGCCCATTACATTATTCCCGACCATTTTTATTGAGTTTTATAGCCATTGGATTGTTGTGCTAAATATCAAAAATTGCTAATTATATCATTGTTTTTATTTTTTTAAAATTATTTTGTGCTTAATAAATGCTCGAACGCAAGAGGAGAGAGGGCTGAATAATTCCTAAAATCTTGCCTATTTTTTTAAATCTCATTAAAAATTCCTAAGTTCTCTTAAAAGTTGATCCAAAATCGCAAAAATGTTGTCATTTTTTGGTGAAAATCTGTTAACAAATCACAATCAAAATTTCAAAAATTTTCCCGGCGGCGCCTATCGGCACCGCCTGACCCAACCCCCCGTTCTTTGAAAAAAGTGCAACGCAAAAAAACTTGCATGAAAAATGCAAAAGATGGTCGCGCAAAAATTGGCCGGCCGTTGACAAAAGGGCTCCGCAAAAAAAGTAGTGAAAATCAAAAAAAAAGGTCTTGAAAAAAGGGGTTCAACGGGAAATGGTCGACCGCAAAAAATTTGACGCTGACCCCCCTTAGGGGGGGTCAGCGTCAAACGCACGACCCTTTTCCTGATCCCCCCACCCCTTGCACACGTATGTTGGCTGATGTTCTTTCTGCACTCCTTTTAGGAAATTAGTCACTTCCTCCGGTCACTTTGGTGCCTCCGATTGTGAGTCCGTCCCCGCTCTTCCCATGGATCCTCAGCCTAACGGCGCATCGGTGTCGGCTTCCGCCCGGATGAAATGGAATCAAACGAGAGCTACCCATTCGAAAAATCATGCAAGTATGGCGAATTCGATTGATGAACTCAACACCGGCCAAGACTGTGCCGACGGAGGGGGCGAAAGGCGTTCATCGGTCGGTGAAAATGGTAATGACGGAACAACGCCTCCCCAAACAGACTTTTCCGGTTCGTTTGGTACTCTTTTTGTTTTTGGTTGACTTTGCTTCTCCTTCAGCTTCTTTCCGTTCCGTTTATGCCCGTCGTTTGAGCCATTCGTCGGTTTTTTCTGGTGTAAATTCGACTCCAACGACAGAAAAGGCACCGATAGTTGCGGGGACGGCAGCGCGTAATATTTTTTATGAGCAGGAGCTGAGCAAAAGGGAGCAAGAGATTGGAGAACTAAGGTGGGCCGGGGAAAGAGGCGGAAAAGGCGGGGGGGGGGGCGAAGAGTGGCCAAAAAAGACGAAAACGCAGGAATATGATCCGACTGCTTGAACTCAAAGTGCGCGATATTGAGCAGGCAATGCTGATGAAGGACGTCCAGTACCTGCAAATAATAGAGACATTGAAAGAGGAAATTCGTGTGTTGGAAGGTGACTTTTTGGGTCTGACAAATAGCAGTTAATGGTCAGTCACTTTAGGACGACTTTCGTTGGCCAGCAGTCAAACGAATATGGCCTATCTGCGAAATATTTTTGTACAATTCGTTGGACAAGGGTCCATCAGCGGGCGACGGCACATTCTCAAGGCAATTGGTCCGTGTCCGAGGGAAATTAACGCATGCGATTTTGAATTAAATAACTGACAGGATTCCCGATTTCAGGTGCCGTTTTACAATTAACGCCGGCCGAAATGCGCCGCGTCGACCGATGGGCGTATTAAAAGAAAGTGCGCGACGGAAAACAAAAGAAAAATATCATTTTAATTATCAGAGTTATCACTGTTCTGAAGAAAGAAGAGCGAATCGCAGCCGATAAGCTGCGGCAGTATGAGTTGGACCCAACTCAAGGGATAAGAATTCGAGAACGGAAGAAAACATACCGTGAAAATGATTTGGCTATCAGAAATTTGGTTGAAGGCTTTGATGCCATTGAGAACCCAAACGAAGATGAGATTCTTGCTCATCTCAGATCGTTGCAATACAGACTTATGCGCAATGATTTTGAGAATTGGGACGACCCAAATGGTGATTAAGTCTGTTTTCACATCCCGTTGGCTTCTGGGAAAGGCACTTTAAATAAAAATTAGAAAAAGGTCTACTGTAGTTAAAAAATGTATTGTGGTTTGTCTATTGTGTTGTGGTTAGTATGGGCTCAAAATTCTGCGCCTCCTCGCGGTGAGTCCGGAAACAGAGTTAATTTTTAAAATATTAATTAATTTTTTTGCACGTTACTCGGACTTCGAATGGCTGAGGAATGAGTTGGAGCGAGACAGCAAAGTTTTTTGTTTTCATTTTTGTTCCATCTGTTTCGTCAGATAATTGTGCCGCCTCTTCCCGGAAAAGCCTTCAAGCGCCAATTGCCTTTCCGTTCGGACGACGGCATTTTCGAGGAGGGCTTCATCGAAGAACGCCGCAAGGGACTGGAACAGTTTCTGAACAAAGTTGCCGGGTCAGTACCATTGAAATGCTCTTAAAAGCAATAACTTTTCTTTTTAGACATCCGTTGGCTCAAAATGAAAAATCGCTTCATATCTTTTTGCAAATGAACGAGCTTGACAAGTGTGTTTTACTGGTTTTATTAGTCAGCCTTTTTCTCCGTTCTTCAATTAAAATGGCTGTGGTGGTAAATTTTCAGGTCTATTTGGTCGAAAAGTTAGCTGATGTAGAATTCCGCTTATTTCTTGTAAATTCAAGTCAAAAATGATGACGAGTTTTTGGCATAAAAGTGATTGGCCATTTTTGGTGAAAATCTGTTAACAAAGCACACCCAAAACTTCAAAAATTTTCCCCGGCGGTACCTAACGGCACCGCCGGCCCCCCTGTTCCCGAAAGTTTTTTGGAAAAACCGCGCCGAAAAAAACGGTTTTTGAAAAGCAAAAAAAAGGTCATCGAGCGGCCCAACGCCCCTTCGCAAAAAAATTTTCCGACCCACCCCTCCCTTTTTTATGTTTGGTCCCTTCTATAAGTTATCATTAGAGACCGACTAAAAATGCACCCAAAAATCGCAAAAAAGGCAGCAAAAATAAAAAAAGGCACGAAAATCCCGAAAAAGGCATGAAAATAGGTATTTAATTTTTTCTTTAATTTTATAATTTTTTTCGAATAAGAAAATTTTCAAAAAAAGTGGAAAATGTCTTTTTTTTTTTTTTTGCTCAATATATCGGAACTAATGCGCAGAAAAAAGGCATATGCCTCAAAAGTCGGTCTCTAGTTATCATGTCACACATTTGGTTTAGAATTCGAATGTTAGCCGTCAATTTTGGAGATAAATTGAAATTCAGAGTGTGAGATAACACTGGTAGAAAAAGGACGAGAGGAGAACTTGCTAAATTCACAAATAAGGAACAGAACGCGTTACAAAAAATCACAAATTAAGAAGCCATAAAATCAAATCCTTTCTTTTATCACTTGACAATGTTCTAACACTTGTCTACGCGCTTGTGATTGATGGTGTGGCCTTGAAACAATAAATTTTGCATAAATGAACTTGCGCATTTCGTATTTTCTCATTATAAATTTTGGCGCTACTTGCAAAGAGGGCCTTGTTGAAATTATCAAAAAGCAAAAACAAAAGGGGGGACCCTTTTGTTTGCAAAATTTTTTAATATTTAGTCATGAAAAATTATTCCCTGGGGTTCTTTGGGTCCAAGACCTCGAATTAGATGTCAGATTCGTGATCAGCGACCTCTAAAACCCTCGGATAACAAATTTTCATGGATTTTTATCTCAAAAAATTTTGCAAAACAAAAGGGTCCCCCCTTTTGTTTTTGATAGAATTCAAAAAGGCCCTCTTTGCAATAAGTCAAAATACACAATCAATTAAAAAACAGTTAGGCTATTTTTGCGAAAATTATTTTAAAAAATCAGGACTCTATTTTAGGAAAAACGGTATAAAACAAAAAATGTTTTTCTTTTAAAAAATGTGTAGGTAGTATGTATTCCAAAGCGAAATTAATGAAAAAGAAGAGAGAAACGACGCCAGAGTGTAGGCTTTTCTCTGCACCTATATCTCTCTGCCCGTGATGCATTCGACCTTGCAAAATTACATTCCTAACTTGCCTATTTAATCAATTGATTGTGAGACTAATCTTCCTTCAGCTTATTCAGGTCTTCAAAACCGGCATAAGCTGCAAGGGAGCGAGAATGTACAGGAGGAGCGGAGCCAGACAAAGGGTCTGCGGCCCGTGGTTAATATTTTGCCTATTCGTTAGCACGCGTTCCCATCCCTTTCTGATTAATGCTAAAATACCCAACATTAATACATATTTTGGTCCTTCTTTTAAGATTGAGTACAATCATTCAACAGATTTCATTCTTATCGTGTGTGATTTTAGATTTTAACGTTCTATTTTCATCTTTGGATTTACCGCTGATCGAATCGCAAAAGGGAATTGTTTGGTGCTTCGTTTTGTTTCGGTTCGATCGGCACTGGGTTTATAAATAAAAGTTCTTTTTCAGTTGTCTTCAGTTTATTGAGATGGATGCCGGCTTTTACAGAGGGACCTCTTCAGAGCAGGACATCCGTTTCACTGACAAGGAACGCAAATTGTTAAGGCAAATGAAGTTCGAAAATGTGCTTGAAACAAAGGTTGTTGTCTTCATTTTTGTTGTTTGACTGCAGTTGACTAAGGTCGACTTGGCAAAGATAAATCTTGATGTTATCAAGCCGTGGATAACGCTTAAACTGAACGAAATTCTCGGGATGGAAGACGACGTGGTGGTGGAATATGTGTTCACGCAGCTTGAGGAGAAGGAGCTGAACCCGAAGAAAATGCAAATCAACCTCACCGGGTTTCTGAATGCGCGCAGAGCTCGCGAATTTATGGTATTTTTTCATCTCTTGGATCACCTTTTGTCATTTTAGGCAGAAATGTGGCAAATGTTTGTCGAAGCCCAAGACAGCCCCGAAGGGATTCCAACGAGTTTAGTGGAGAAGAAAGTGCAGGAACTTAAGGTAGGCTGAATAATTGATTTGAGAAAACGGCCCATAAAATTTGCAAATTCTTTTGCTTAAACGTTTTTAAACACTGCCAAAGTTTAAATTCGAGAAAACAGCATAAATAATCATATTGCGTTAAGGCATCAAATTCGAACAAACAGCCAATGCAGACGTACCACAAAGCGACGGAAGTGGACTGGAACCAGCGGTACCAAACACTGACGGGCGGACGCTATGGGAAAATGGACCCAAAAGCCCAAGTGAGCAAATCGCATATGTCTGATACTTTTATGAAAGGTGGAGGAAGACGACCCCCAGCGAAGGCGGCGCGATCCGGAAGATGACAGAGATGAAAGAGCGGAGAGACGGATGAAGTACGAAGAGGGGCGATTCAAAGAGAGGAAGGCAAGTGGGCACAAATACATCGGTTAGTACCCACCTTACCAATAAGTTAAATTTAAGGATTTGTTACGTGAGAAACAACGGCACGAAGAAAAACACCGAGAACGCACTTCTTCGCCCGAGTCACCACCGTCGATCCGCCGTTTCAGCGAGAGCGGAAAAAGTGGAGAAGAAAAAAAGGCAACGGTAGGAGGCGGACCGACCAGTAAATCTCAATTAAAGTAAGGTGGGAAAAAAGCACTTGAGGAAGAGATTAACGAATTAAGGGGCAGACAAAACGGCGACGATGAAAAAGAAAAGTACCGCTTAAATTTGTTTATTAATAAAACAAAATTTGTAGGAGGAAGAAAAACAAAAAGGAAAAGAGTCACAAGAGACATCGCAGCGACTCGGACAGTGGGGACGAACGTAAGAAGAAGAAGCACAAGAAGGAAAAGAAAAGCAAAAAGCATAAGGAGAGGGACTGAGACTGCCGGAAAGCAATCGCTGTTTTGCACAAGCACTATTCGCAACAGCCGTTTTCATTGTTTCATTTATCAAGCGATAAAGATATGCAGTGACGTTATCTCAATCATTTTAGCAGTTTGAACCGGGTACAATTTTGGGGACCGTATGTGCTCAGGTACAATTAATGTACAGGCTAATCATTGTTCGCATTTGTCAGAACTGAAAAATTAAGATCGATTCGATCGACAAAGGCAAAAAAGAAAAATGCAATGTGTAAAAGTTTCGTCCGCTTAAATGTTTAGCGATTGCAAGTCATTCCCCCACAGCATTTGCCTTCGCTCAACTCCATGTCCAACATTACCTCCTCCTCCTCTCTTTTCTTCTGCCGCTCCGCCTCTCTTTGTGCCAATTCTAATTCCGCTCCAATTCGATGCTGAGAATGCCAAAGATCGGCGTATTTACCACCTACAAAAATGACTCCGCGTCAGTACGTTCATTGGTCGAATTAAGTCGTACCTGGCAACCCCACCAGTTGGGAGTGCGTGCCAGACTCGACGACCATCCCCCGATCCAACACGTAAATGATGTCCGCGTCGACAATGGTGGCCAACCGGTGGGCAATGAACAACGACGTTCGACCAGAGAATGCTTTCTTCAGCGAACGCATTATATTTTCCTCAGTAATAGCGTCCAATGACGAAGTGGCCTCATCGTAAACAATCTGAGAAAAAGACGGACGTCCCTTTTCTTTAAAATACCCCAATTCCAATTCTCTCATTTCTTTGACTCCCTTACAATTGGCGCGTCTTTGAGAATTGCCCGTGCGATGGCTACTCTCTGTTTCTCTCCGCCGGAAAGTTTCAGTCCTCTCTCCCCGACAATTGTGTCGTATCCCGCGGGCATCCCTAAGATGGCATTGTGAAGATCCGCAGTCTTTGCCACTTCGAATACCTAATTCGTTTTGATATTTTAAAATTTTTAAAAATTTATAATACAGAAAACCTTTGGTTCAATTTCAAGCAATTTTTATTTTATTTTTCTAAAAACCTTCTTCACTGGTGCTGCACTGTCCCCATAATGGATATTGTACAGAATGGTATCATGAAACAGCACACTGTCCTGGGGGACAATTGCAATTGCCCGACGAAGGCTGTCCAATTTGACGGCGGCGATGTCCTGTCCATTAATGCGAATTTGACCGCTTTGTGGGTCGCAGAGACGGTAGAGCAGTCGGACAATCGTCGATTTGCCGGAACCCGAACCACCGACGAGGGCAACTTTCTTGCCCGAAGGCACGTCAAAGGACAAAGAACGGAGAATAGGTTTGCCGGGGATGTAACTAAATATAAATGAAATTAACTTTGGCTGACATACCAAGCAAAGACGGACGCGAAAGTGATGTCGCGAAAAGAAATTTGCGAATTGGGGGGAGATACATTCAAAATGGGGGCATCGATGCGATCGACGACGCGACTCTCCAGCTTAATCAACGAGAACATCGTCTGCATGTCGAGAAAGCATGAAATAGAGAAGGAAGGGGCAACAGTCAAAAACCTTTTGACCTCCAATTAAATACCTTGGCGAATGTCACGGTAAACGGAGCCGAGAAAATTTAATGGGATGGACATTTGGAAAAGAAGCGTGTTGACTAGCACTATGTCACCCACACTCATAACACCTTCAATGAAAGTGCAATGATCAATGAGACCAGACCATATAATAATAATCACCGCTTTGCACATTAAATGCCGCCAAACACATAACTCCCACCAAACCAGCACTGAAAATGGCACTTTGGGTGAAATTGAGTAGTGCCAACGAAGTGGAGGTTTTCAGCGATGCATGCTCAAACCGCCGCATGAAATAGTCGTAACGGTCCGCCTCCAACCGTTCATTGTTGAAGTACTAAAAATGGGGGTAGAATTTCGAGCAGATGCCCCCACCTTCCCGCCGTGCCTTCACTGTCTCATAGTTTATCAGTGAATCAATCGCTCTGTTCCCCGCTTCATTGTCCGCCTCGTTCATTTGTAGTCGAAATTTGGTCCTCCATTGAGTGATTCCAACTGTTGCGGTGGCGTACATACCCAAACAGCCAGCCATTGCCCAAGTAAACTGTGGCCCGCATTTGGTGTACTACAAAAAAATCGAGTCACGCACTTTCATGCAAATGCATTTACAAAAATCGTGCCGACGAGTGCCATTTCGAACGCAGTCGGAAGGATATTGAAGACCAATGAGTTGAGAGTGGTGCTCATCCCACGTGTCCCCCGGTCGATTGCCTTCATAATACATTTTTAAAGTATAAAAATGGCCAGTGAACTTTAGACAATGCGCCAGTCTGCCGATTGAGATGAAAAGAAAGGTCGAGGCTGTGCAAATGCAGGAAAATGTTACGGGAAATGTCGCGGATTGACCGCTGGGCGACACGCGCAAAAACAGCGTTTCGAAGCTGGAAAACGGCCTATTGCGGGAAGGAGTCAAACCGAAAAAACGCACTTCGTTGAAGAGCGAAGTGCCGCCCCTCGCGGCGCCATCGAAAATTAAAAAAAAAATTTTTGGTCATTGTCAAAAACACTAACAGGCAATTATCAGAGCAATTCCCGCCGACAGAATGGCTTCGCCAGGCAATGCGAATCCGAGCGACAGCTCCGCCGGGAGTTTCCCATTAAAAAAGTCAACGATGTCGCGAAGGACGAACGGAACGGTCGCATTCAGAAGCTGGAGAAAACGTATTTTGAATAACTAAATGGATCACCGACCTTAGCAGCGATGAGCAAGGAAAAGGCGAAAAGTACACGGCCCTTCACGCGCCACTGTCCCTTAGGCCAAACGTGGCGCGCGAGTCGTTTGGCCATTTCCAAGCCACTGGGCGTCGCGCCACCGAGGCCCTACACCAATAAAAGGCATAAAAAGAAAACAATCTTCAATTAAACATAATCACAATCCGAAAGAACAATTAATCCGAACCCATGTTTTGCAAATTAAAATCTTATTGTAAGCTTAACTTGGTCGCTTACATTAACTGGAACACCAGAGGGAGGTAAGGCATGGAAATGACGAAATAAACGCGTCGAACGCCTCAACTGCGGAATTTAAAAGATAAGAAACATACAGGAAAAAGGGACAAAAAGGGATTCCACCTCAGAGTTTGAGAATCGTATAAATTGTCGTCGAGAAAAGAGAGATGCCTTTAGGACACACTGATGAGAAAACATAAGCGGAGACTAAACGGAGGTAAACGAAAAACATTTACTAACAATAAATAAAGAAATTGTAATTTTAGGCAGAATAAATAAAATACTGTATTTGTTTCGAATTCGTAGAAAGAAATTGTTTTATGCAGAACTAATTTGAATGTCATTCCTTGATTAAAGAAAATTTGACAAGTGTAAAAGTTGGAAATCAATGGGAAATTACAAGAGTACATCGTTTACAGGGAAAAAGTCGAAATGGTCTGAAGACGTCTTCCTTCTTTTCTTTTTCACTCCCACAATTCTTCGGTGCGTCCAAATTTGTAAACCAATGAAGCCACAAAAATAAAGAATGTGTGGAGAAAAAGCGCGATTCCCGGCCAATTGTCATTTTGTCCTTCTTTAAGTACGAAGTCACCGAACCTAAAGAAAGAAAATTACCTATTTAAAATAATAAGTGGACTTACATGACCCAAACGCCGGCCACAATACAGGCGAACGATCCGATAAAACCGAACATAAGCCAAAGGCGAGCACCTAATTGTGACGAGTTTCGCATAATTATTTGGATAATAAACATTACCTTTCACTCCGAGGACTCCCTCGTCAAGGTAATTGCCTTGGATTGCGCTGTTGGAGACAGAATTAACCCTTAAACTCAACTCGTTTACATATAGGACAACTTATGGGATTTACATAAACATCGCAATGGTGCAGGCCACAGTAAGCGCAAAATACCTAATAGCAATCAAACAATATTAGGGTTTGTGTTTCGTTAATTTACCAGGTACTAATTAATTTGGGTCCTTTTTAAAAAACAAAAAGGGGGACCCTTTTGTATAACTTGTTCTTAGGAGTTTCCGGGATAGCGATCAGGAATCCCATATCCATTTCGACCAATTCATAATCCCTAACCCGAACAAAAGGTCGGAAAACTAATCTTGCAAATTTTCGACATGTTTCTAATTCGGGTTAGGGATTGGTCAAAATGAATACCAAATTCATGTTAAAAGACGACAAAAACCCCCCAAAGTTAACTGGTACCATTTTTACCAATTTGTCCAATGTGCTTTTTGCGCAGTGACCGCTGTGTCAATCATAAGCCACCAAGCCAAAAAGAACTGAAAATATTAGAAAATTGGCAACAAACAACCAGAAAAAAAACTACCAGAAACCCAGATGCAACGGCTGAATATGTGTTCCGTTTGGTATCCCAGTCGAAGTGTGCCTGATGTGGGAGCGCATCCAAACAACCAGCCATTTTAAGTCGGATACAATTTTTTTGTAAAATAAAAAGAATGGCTAAAGCCGAGCGGAAAGGGGGGATGTTTTTGATGCAACAAAAAAACGCATACAAATATCGGTACTTATACAGTTTGACCCACATAAAAAGTTTTGATTTAATGATAAAAACGTGTTTCCAGGGGTTTTTGTGGCCGCTGATCATGAATATGAACTCTATTTGATGAATTTCAGAACCCCTAACGCGAAACTCGAACATTTTTTTGAACTTTAGAAATTTGTTAAATTTTATTTGTTTTTTGGAGTATATGTTGAATTACATGGCATCAATGCTTGGTCTGAATCAATATAATATGAGCATCACATCGGAGAATCATGGAGCACGCACGCATTTTGGCATATTTAAAACCGATTTTTGAAAAAAAAAATTTCAAAAAATGTTCGACTTTTGGGTTAGGGGTTCGGAAATTCATCAAATAGAGTTCATATTCATGATCAGCGGCCCCGAAAACCCCGGGAAACACGTTTTTATCATTAAAAACAAAAAAAATTTATGTGGGTCAAACTGTATAAGTAGTACCCAAATATCTCTCAAAATTTGCTTTGTTGCCTTAGGGTACAATTGGAAGCGATAATTAGGGTAGCAGACGGTAGGGGAAGGGAAAAAATTAAGTGATTTTTTGTTCAGCACTAAAGCTAAAATGAATTTGGTTTTCTTTACGGGATCTGGATCAAAGAAAATTCAGGCCTGGGTCCAGGTCGAAGTCTAGTTTTGTCATGCTTGTTCCATTTATTACCTATTTTCGAGACTGTCCTAGTTTTAATACACCTATGTATATTTTAATTTAAACCACTCGTGTTAAAGAAAGGATGCAAAAAGCTTTTAAATTTTTCTTCACTGCTTTCTTAGTCAGTTTGTTATCAGTTGCTCTCCATTTTTATTTTGACAACAAAACAATTTTTCCCGCTAAATTTGGCGAACGATGGCTTCTTCTCATTGCGCACCCGGATGATGAAACGTATGGGCATAGAATTTGCTTCAAATTTATTGGGTAAATTCACAGGATGTTTTTTGGACCAACTCTGTTGTTCCTTTCATCTATCGGTGTTCAATTGCATTTGTTGTGCATTACGTCGGGAAATTCTGAGGGACTTGGAACGATTAGGCGAAATGAATTGTATTCGTCTGCTTCTGTTTATGGCATCCAACCCAAATACATCTCTTTTGTGGATCCAGAAGAGCGAAGATTCCCGGATGGTTTTCACGATTGGAATATCTCCAGCCTTTCTGCGCTGATTTACTCTTACATTCGACGGCTGAAACCCGATGGACTGATCACTTTTGACGAATGGGGCATCAGTGGACATCCAAACCACAGAGACAGTTTCAAAGCTATTTTGAACTTGAATACTGAAGGCAAACTTAAAGAACTCGGCATAAAAACGGCATTGGCACTGAAGAGCGTTGCAGTTTTAAGGAAATACGTCGGAGCTGTTGACCTTTTTTTGAATGAGTTCGTAATGTCTGATGGAAATACATTTGTCACATATTCGGCTAACCCACTGAGGTTGGAATAAGTTAAATGAATGCTGATGTTGTTGTATTTAGAATTTACTGGGCAATGTTACAGCATCGGTCTCAACTTTTATGGTTTCGATATTTATATTTGGCAATATCTCGATATATTTATGTAAACAATTTTGTCGTTATAATTTAATAAAGCCTGGTTTCTTTTTAAGCTTTTGTCGACTGCGCTACAAAAACCAATTTATTTATAAATGAAATAGAAAATAAAAATTAGGTAAATTGAGAAGATTATCATAAATCCTCAGGATTCATTGCACCAGCGAGCGCATGAGAAAGGCTACCATCGTGGTCAGCTTGCTGTTGTGTTGAAAGTTGTGACGACACGGAAGAGATGGGCCTAAATAATTCAAAAATAGTAAATAAATAATTTAATCAACTAAAATAATTCACTAAAAATTGAGGAATGACTGTACCTCATACATCATTTTGACACGATCTGGGCTTGACCCATAGTGCACTTTTGTGTGTTTTAAACCATTTTGTCATTTAGAGGGTTTGGTGAAGTACACCCATTCCTCAATTTTCCAAGGACTCTCCAAATAAGTTTCATCATCATTACTGTAATGTTTGGTAAATGATTTGAGGCGCTCTATTCTGTTGAACAAAGTAAGCAGCTGCCTGCTGACTATGAGGGTGAGCAACCGCGAAAGGAATAGCGCCACTAATCGGAAACTGATGCGCAGTGAGAAGACCGGATGGTGGAGGAACTAAATACTCAAATTTCTTTTTAAATAGTGGGGTTTTGTTGAATCCAAACCCTTATTTTGTATTGTACCGTGTCCAACCCGCAAGGGTTGGTGTGTTACACCGTAAGCAGAATAGGACACTGACGGAGTTGGTGCTTCTGCCCGAAAACGGCTTTCAGGTACAGTCAGAATGGGAGCAGAAAGTGTCTGGGTTTGATGCTGCTGATGTTGTTGTCTCTGACTATTCGACACATTTGGTCGCATGAAATATTGCGACAATTGTTGCGGGTGAATTTGCTGGAAAACAGTCGCTGTTCTGCCCGTTGAATTCGTTGGCAAAGCATTTTGCAATGCCTTGGAATTTGCAGTGACTGTGACCGAATTTGCGGTGATTTTACTGGTGGTTGTTATTGGTGAGGATGGCGCAGCTTCTTCATTTTTTGCCTGTTTTTGCTTTAATCCGTCCGTCGTTTCAATGACATCATTAATTGCTTTCGGATGCGACACTCTTTTGGCTTCTTCTGCGACATCAGAGTTGTTAGAAGTCGACGGAAAATCAATAATTGAACTTTCGGCATTTTTTTGCGTCTGTTCAGGCATTTGCTTCTTGAGCTGTTGTCTGGTCTGTCGTTGAACCGGTGCTTGGTGCTCATTGTCAGTATCACTCAAAGTCACTTTGTCTGAGCTATTTTGATCCTTTTCCCCTGTTTTTGGCTTTGTTTGTTTCGGCGAAACATCCGACTTCTTTGGTTGCTGAAAGAGAGTAACGTCCAATTGTGATTTTTTCTCTTGATTTTTTACCGTTTTGTTTTTCGACAGTCCCTTCTTGGGTACCGCCTTTCGATTTGTTCTGGACTCTTTTTTGCCGGTTGGAGTTGCGCCCCCCTTCGTAGAGTCTTCCTCCTCTACGTCTCCATCTTTCTCCTCATCCTCGCCTTTGTCCGCGCTTGTCTCACTCTCTCCCTCCTTCGCCTCCTCCCCCTCTTCGTCGGATTCTTCCACTTCCTCCTCTTTCTCCGCCTCTTCCTCTTCTTCGTCCGCTTCCGCTTCGTCCTCTTCGTCCGGCTTGAACTCATCGGCATCTCCTTCTTCGGATCTTTTCGGTGGATAGTATTCAGATGAACTTCTCTGATTTTGAGATGAAGTTTTCGCTTGCCTGTTCCCCACCGTCCGCTGGGGTCGTGCCAACGCACTCACCGCTCTGTCTGCCAGTCTGCCGATTTGTGCCCCCGCGGCTGTGCCCTCTTCCTCCTCATCTCTCTGCTCGGTCTCCTCTCCCTCGTCCTCCTCTTCCTCGTACTGCAACTCCTCCTTCAATTTCTTGCGCATATTCACCGCCGCCTTTCGCAGGGGCCGCCCCGTCTCCGTCCGCTCGACTTCCCTCTCCACTAAATGCTGTCTTTTAATGACTTTGGCCTCCTCTTTTGTCACCTAATGTCTCCTCGTCTTCGTCGTCTTCCTCTTCTGAAGAACTCGCTTTTGGCCCCCATTTTCTGTGGTGCGTTTGGCTTTTGGGTGCCTTTGACTTTTTTCTGCTCGAAGGCCCAGCTTCGCAGTCAGTGTCACTCAGTTGCAACTCATTTTCATCATCGCTACTGCTCGACATTTGTCTAATTTTCATGTTTGGCCGGTTATTAGGCGGGAAAAGTAACCTCTTCCGTTTTTTTGCTCG
Source organism: Heterodera glycines (assembly GCA_004148225.2). Taxonomy (NCBI): domain Eukaryota; kingdom Metazoa; phylum Nematoda; class Chromadorea; order Rhabditida; family Heteroderidae; genus Heterodera; species Heterodera glycines. The sequence goes on along the minus strand of CP049707.1, from coordinate 12,572,976 downwards.
TCCGATTCGCTTTCCGACAATCCCTTTCTTTTTTGCTGAAGGCGTGTAATCGCTGTCCGAGTCGTCGTTGATAAATTCGTCGTCACTTCTTCGGCGTCCCTGGAAGCCAATTCCCCTTAAAAATGTTTTGGTACTTTTTTGTGGCTCTTTGCCAAATCACCTCGCAGATCGCCTTTCCGAGGGAAGATACTCGTCCTCCGATGGTTCTGGGTCCTCTTCATTTTCATCTGCACTGCTCGCCTTCCATTCGTCCTAATTTTCTATGTCTCCGGAATGGCATTTCTCACTAACCGTGTCCGACTCGGACGCATTGCCAATGTCCAAGTCGGTCAGTCTTTTGCCCTTTCGTCCGCCTTTCTTCGTCGTTCTGCCCCCTTCCCCGCTGTTAGGGGGCCTCGCCGGTGCGCCCTCCTCCCGCCCCCCTTCGCTTGGCTCCTCCTCACGCTTCTGCTTCTTCTCGGCCTCGTAAATGTTCTGCATGTCCTTACCACGAGAGGAGGAAGCCTCTTCATGCGCTGTAACTATTTGGGCTTTTAACAAATGCCTATTCCCCTTTAATTTTCATCATAATTCGGGATGTGAAAACGTACCGTTTTCGACTTTTACGTCCGTGCCAATTGTCTCCATGGCCTCCTTAATTTTCATTGTTTCCAACTTTCAGTCAGCTTTTACCTGTAATTGTTCGTCATAAGCGTGGAAATTGTAGTCCACTTTGCTCAGTGCTCTCCTCGATCGTCCCTCCGCAATTGTGACAATTGGTCCATAAAAGTGTTCCGCTCGCCGCTTCTCCCTCGTCCTGCTCATCACCATTTTCATGGCTTTCTTTTTGGACTTCCGTTCGTGCTCCCCTCCTCCGTTGTCCTCTTCTGATTGTGAACTGTCGGACCATTCCGCCGACTGTCCATTCCCATCCTTTTGAAGGGCCTAAAAGGGGGATGACTCTCCGCCCTCTCTCTCCCCCATTAATTACCAAAGGGATTATGTTGTTCAGAGAAATGCCAATATAATCCATCTCTCTCTTCATTCTATCGGCTGCTTCTTTTCTGAAAATGAAGTGAATTTCAAGGGATTTTCCAGTTTAAACTTCTTTCGCTCGTCTTCTGACACTTTTTTCTCCTCTCTTAGTTTTATCAGCGCATAAATTAGGCGTCGGATCAGTGAGCTGTGCTCACAAAACGGGCAAAACCAATCGCCGTCCGGCACAAACCAAAGCTGAGGACGAAGGCAAAAAGTGTGCCAAGCGGTGTCACAGGAGTCACAAAGAAGAAGCTACGCAAAGAAAGGTGGCAATAAAACCCAACAAAAAAGCGGCAAAGGATGCGCAGTTGCTTTTTCAAGCCTTACCAAATCGGGACTTTTTGAGCCTTTGCAAATCTGACAACGCGTCAGTTCCGTGGCCATCTTCCGCTCGCGCCTTTCCTTCAGTTCCGTTGTTTCCTCGTCTTCGCTCGTCTCGCCGTCCTCAAAGAGAACCACGGACTGTTGGTGTTTCTTCATTTTGACTCGGTGGTAATCATGGGAAGTTGCAGGACGACCAATAAGGTGCAAACGCCGAGTTTCGGCCTTTTTGGCACTGAATTTGCCGTGTGGGATGGAATTATGGCATTGGCAATTCGCACCCTTTTCCTCCCGTCGTTCGCTTCTTCCCTTTCGCTTTTCCTCCCTTCGCTCTTTTTGTGGGAGGACGTCCAACTTTTCTTTTTAGCTTTTCCTCCCCGTCCAAAAGGAAGTCGTCGTCCGATGAATCGTCGCCCGTCTCCCCCTCTTCTTCCTCCGATTCGTCTTCACTTTCTTCCGTGCAACTGCCGGCCGTCGCCGGGACAAATCCCTTTTAAATGCATAAGTCACAATTAATATGCCAAATTGTTACTGTTTTTTTGAAGCCGATTGGTGATGATGGATCGCCTGCTGTCCCCCCTGACACTTCGCTTATGAATTGGCGCCGTGGTGAGCCCCCAAATGCCTTTATGTTTTGCAATGCGGCATTCCGTGCACTTCTCCTCGGGAGAACGCGGCGCTGTTCTTCCTGTCCAATCATTATATTTACAATTAGATTGAAATGGATAGCCTTTCATAAAAGTCAATTACTGTCCCGGGATTCCCTTCGGTACAATTCGGTCCCAAACCGACCGCTTCGATCTCCGCGAGGAGTGCCTCGTCCAATTCCTGCGACCTTTCCGCCTCCTCTCTCTCCGCCTGCGCTTCCTTTTCCTCGTCGTTTTGCTGCTTTTCCTCTGCACTCTTTTCGTTTTCCTCTCCGTCGTATTTCGCCCCTTTCTCTTCCGTTTCTCCGTTTTCTTCGTTCCCATTGCTCTCCCTTTGTTCTTCCTTTTGCTTTTGTTGGGTGGCATTTGTTGACGAAATTTCGGCGGATTGGCCACGCTTTTTCTCTTTTTCATTTTTGCGCTTCAAAATAAAATTTATGATGAAAAATTATTGCATGATTCGTTTACTTTGTTCAGAATCTCCGCCTTTTTGTAATGGTCCCAAAGCACTGAAAATGTTCCCTCCAATTGCACTTTCTGTCGCTCTTCGTCACTTAAGTTTGGCTGAAAAGGCTTTGAGGCGGACGAAGCCGAGGAGGGCCTCGTCTGAGTGGCATCTTTCCTCGCTAAATTTGAATCCATTTCCATGCGCTTCCTTTGCTTGGCTTAACCTTCATTCGGCTGGTCCAAAAGCTGTTCCTCGTCGATGTCCGCCTCCTCTTCTTCCTGCTGTTCCTTTGTGACCAGCCCATAATCCGGATTTCGGAGGGTCTCAATGAGTTCGGCCAGTTCAGCTTCAGTACGCGCTCTCAATGACCAACTGACACCAGCCATGTCATCGGTTTCCTCAGAGTAAACTCGGAACTCGAGGTCATAATCGACCTGAAAATAGTACATTTGGCCGCGTTTGTCAGTGCCAATCGGCGCCAGACGAAGTTCGTTGTGCCGAAAAGAATTGGCAATCTGAAAAAATGTTGTAGAAAAGCAGCAACAACTGAATGAATGGCCGCACATTTTCTTTGAACTTCAGATTGTAATCGAATTGGCTGTCACAAAGGGCTTTCATTACAGCGAGTTTTGAGCCCATCGGAATGTTTCCGTAAGTGTTTCGCTGCAGCTGCCGGAATTCTGCGTCCAATCCCGGGGCAATTGCACAAAATTTCAGCAGCGATTGTTCCCATTTATCCGCCCGAGCCGACTTCAAATAGATTTTTCGCATTAGCGTTATGTGAAGATCAATCAGCTCGCGAGTTGCTGAAGCAATGTTTTAACAAATAAAAAAATGCAATTACAACAAACCATCGCCTTCTACCAAAGTGCAGAACATATTCTCTAATTTTGAAAAGGAAAGGGGCTTAAAGCCGAACATCGGAGTGAACATGTTGAAGAAGGAACACAGTTCAGCGAAGGTCGGGTCGCGGTAAAGCGGGGAACAGTCCAAATGTTCGACCAGAGGAAAGTGTTCACGGCCGGACTCTTCGGAGGAGTCACTCATCGCTTTTTGCTGCTCACATTCACTTCCAACTGACTTTTGCTTTCTTTCTTCCTTCTCCGTTTCCTCCAATTCATTTTTCGCTTCTTCTTTCGACGATGTTTCTGCTTCACTTTGGCTCTCTTTCAGCATTTCCTTTGATTGCTTTGCATGATTGTCAGCTTTATCATCGTTATCTTCGTTGTTCTGATCAGTAATATTGTTGTTAAATGCAACAAAATTCGATTCCATTAATTAATTGTATCCTTGGTAAAACAAAGTAAAAAATAAAAGCCTTAAATAACTTTTATTATGTCATGGCATAAATCATGAATGATTTGCGGGATCACAATCCGCAATCTGTCATTTGGAAATGTCGGTTTTGCGGGATTAATTCAGAAAACCGGGTATGGCAAAAATAAACCACAATTCATTAAACTCCCTTTTGTAATTCGTCTGTTTTTTCTCTTAGTTTTGTACAGTCAATGGACTGACTCGCACTGACACAAGTATTACTGAGAGCAAGCGCTTAGCGAGCCCCCCTCCTCCCCACCCCTCGGAAACCGAAGTTTTCTAATGAAAAATAGGAAATTTCTGAAAAAGTAGCCTTTTCTTAAGAAATTCCATCATAATTCTCAAAATTTCACCCGCCGGCACCTATCGGCATCGCCGGACCGGAAATTTGACCAAGGGCCAATTTTAAAAAAATGAGTAAAAAAAATCGGCTAAAAATTCCAAATTTTTCGTTAGCCTTACTACTGTATGTTGTGTTATTTTATAAACATTTTTTTGTTTAAAAAAATTTGTTTTTCTAGGAATTTTTTTTGATCCACAATCCGCGCGGGATCCCGCAAATTTCAAGTGCAAGATTAGGTAACTCACAAATCTAATCCGGTAAAAATTTTGGTTTCAACTCGCAACCGTATAAGCAATTTTTGAAACACCATTCTTTAATTTTTACGCAATTTATAACAGAAAAGGGAATATTTTTGATTAAAAAATGTTAGGTAATTAATGTGTCTTTATGTAATATGTAAAGAACTTTTATTAAATTTGGATTTCAGACAATTGAAAACTAATTGTAAGTGAGAACCAAAGAAAAGAGAATCACAACAAAATGAAATAGGAGATCAAATAATTTTAGTTTGGGGCAGAATTAGATTGAGATCCAAAGCAAAATAATAGGGAGTAAAAAGTAAAGTATTGTAAAAATAGACGAATTAAAAAGATTTGGAAGGAAGGGACCAAAGCACAGCAGTTTTATCAGCCGAAGTGCTAAGGAAAACGAAGTCGCGCGGGTGCCATCTTAAGTGTTCAAATGAACAAATAAAAGACTTTTGCCATACCGGCACTGTATGACTTTGTCATGGTGTTCCGAAACGGGCAAATAGGGGAGAGGCTCGGCCAAATTCCCACGCATATCCGTGATAACAATTCTAAAAAGCAACAAAATCTGAATTATTGCAAAAAATAAGTCTGAGTAATAACCGTCTGTCGTAGGAACCCGAGAGAAGATAATAAGCGGCATTGCTAAATCGAACTGTTCTGACCTTAATACAATCAATAGTTAAAAACTGAATAAAAAAATGCCTCGTCTCCATGAGGACGAAATATTTGTACTGTTCTACCACCACAAATATCATAAAGCATCACTGACGCATCTTCATGGCCCGACACTAACAATTTTCCATTGGGATCAACGCATACACTTGTTACTCGCGAATCTGACCAAAAAATAATAATTACTGCACCAAACATTCCGTTTTATTGTACTCGTTGTGTGCATAGTCGGCCAAATCACTGAAGTGGCATTCGATGCGCGAAGGTCCCAAAAACGGATGGTTTTGTCGTAAGAACAGCTCACAAACGCATTGACAGAACCCCAATTGTAAAGACCGAGAATTGGTGCTAAAGGGAGAAGATAAAAGGAAGGAAACGGGCGGAAACACCGGTGTGTTCCTGGAAAGAGCGCACTGTCGCGCCAGTCTCACAGTTTGTGACACAAAGACGACAACCTCCGGCCCCACCCGAAATGAGCGTGCTGCAGGAAGAACTATTACAGGCAGAAGTCCGATCTTCCATGAAAAGGAGGTCTCTTACGGTGCCTTGGGAAACAAAAATGTTTTTACAAGATAACACATCGAACTGTGAGTGTCCAAATCATATTTACTGTAAAACAAAACTTTTATCGTGTAGAGCAAAGTCGATTGAAAAACACTAGCAAAAATATAACCTAATGCAATTTTACCTCTTAAAATTTAATTTTTGCATGGGTTCGGGTCCGTTCGACAGATAATGGAATTATTTTAATTTGTCTTCAAAGTATATTTCCACCTAGCATCCTTTTATTATATTTAGAATTTCTTTTGATTATTTAAAAAAGACCGATAACTTTCTTTTTTTATGAATTTTTAAAAAATTGGCCGGGTTTTTTTGGCTCCGGAGACAAAAATGTTGATAAAAAACTATCACTGATCCGAAAAACCGATGAGTCAATGGCAAGCTCTACAAGATAAAGTGGTTTTAAGGTGATTTGGAGACACTCACAATTCGGTGGGACCTCTTATGAGAAAGATGTACAATTGCCAAACAAAGCATACCATCATGCACTTGCTGCAGGTCCATTTCAACGCCAATTCGACATCCGTTTGGGTCAATCTGAAAAATGATTCAATTTTCTACAAATCAGGCCCAAATCCAAGCAGTAGAGAACGCGTGTCACTCCCCCCCCCCAACCAAGAAATTATTTAAATGCAGGATTTGGTTACTCATCTTCCCATAACCCAAAAAAAATCCCAAATTTAGACACCTATCACCGCTGGCCCCCGCGCCCAAAACGTAGCTGGGAAATAACGTTGCCTTAAAAACTAATAAAATATTTTTTTCTTTTTAAAAACCTAGAAGCTACAAAACAAATTCTTATTTTTTCTTGATTTTTTTTTCTAATTCTTTATACAGTGACGTACTGTCCCGGATCACTAAAAATTTTTTTGAAAAATTTATTAATTCATCAGAAAACGTTGAAATGTTAGAAAAATGTTTTATTTTGTTTGAAATTAAAAAAAAGAAAGAAAAAAATCAGGGGGTAGGCGACGGAAGCGGGTGGGAAATAGTGCAGGCGATGTTTATCACCAGACCTGCATGGCCATCAGTTTAATGGTTTTGTCATTTGAGCCAGTCGCGAGCAAATTGCCAGTCTGATTAAATGCTGCACAATACACAGACCCGCGGTGATGTTTGCTTCTGCTCATTAGAATAGTTGGAGGAGGAACAAATCCATGGAGGAAATCACTGATTATTGGCAAATTGACTAACGTAAATCATAATGACCAAATCAATTAAACCTCACTCATTAAGCGATGTTCGACGTTCGTAAGACTGATATCGGCATATTAACAAATTTCTCGAGTTAGTGCCTATAGCGAAATACCCCCCACTGGGATGGAATGCAACTGCACGAATCGCCTTAACGGCATGGAACGATGCTTAAATCGCTGTGCTTCTTGAAAAAAAGAACCTGCGCATCTTCGTAGCAGCAGACGGGAATAAATTTGAAGGGCTCTTCACTCTCTTTGCACATTTTTTCCTTTGTAAAGTCATTAGTGTTTTCTCTAAAGTCTTCGCCATCCTCAAAATGGGTCCATCATTATTAATGCTTCGCTTTGTTTGGCCATTTGCAAAACCAACCGAATCAATGGGAAAGTCGGGGGAAAGTCGGCTCGACTCAATTGGCTCGTCCATTAAAGATCTGTCAACAAAATCTCAAAACATTTCTGGCAATGTAAGCGATGCCTTGGTCGGACAATACTCCGACAGATTGTGTCATTTGTTCGTATTGGCACTTTTCGAGGAAAAGTCATAGACATCGACGGAAAACTCACTAAACAAATAAATAAATAATCGGGTTCAATTTAATAAATTTACTTTAATTGTAAGCTTACCGTTGGCAAATGGAGGTCCATTGGAACGTATTGCAATTGGTTGCAGTAATTGTGCAGATTGGAAACTGTCATTCTGTGGGTAATAGAGAGGAAAAGGCATAAGCGATGGTGGACAATTAGCGTCTAAAACACAATTGAAGCAAATTGGTAGTTTTTAAGTACTAACAGTAAAAGGGGTTCTGGTCGAGTCGCACAGCATGCATTTGTTGTTGCTCCTGACTCTTTACCGCCTGGAATTGCTGGAAGAGTTGCGAACGGATCATCGGACTGCTGTGTTCGGCACTTTGATTCACAAAAGGCAAAGTTAGTCCAACATTTTCGCCGAGAGGTGTTGTGTCTATTTCTAAATTCATTTGTTTATATGTGTTTCGTTCATTGTCAGCAAGTTGCTCTGTCTGAGTATTGTCAGTGTGGTGGTCATTCATCCAATGGAGTCTCCGAATATTTATTCCCTTGTTAATATTGCTTTATTTTTCTTTACCTGGGACAGGTGTTAATGAGCTGTCTATTTTGTTGTGCTTCAAGGGCAATTTCATTTGGCTCCGTTGGCAAATCATTTCCAATTGTTGGAAAGGGTTGGGAAGGGAATGAGAAGCCGCCGCCGGAAAAACACTGAAAAGGGACGACCGAATTCAATCGATTGCAGGGTCCTCCTCACTTCTTTGTGCAACTTCCCATTGAGTTTCGTATGGAATGACTTGGGTTTGATGGCAAAGTGTTGGAGCTGGTTTCGGAGAGCATATCCGAAATCACTTGACTCTGAAATCATGCAAACTTTTTAGCTGTAATAAGGACCGTATCCAACGAAAATTAATTGCCTCTTTTTTCTAATGGTATTTACCCCTTTTCCCCAGTACCTGTCGCATCACATCACTGTCCAAGTCGGATCCACCTGATGACCGATGGATGGAAAAGGAACTGACGGACGGCACAGTGCTCTGAGACATCGGTTGGCTGCCACGGGTTTCGGTGGGATGGCGTCGGCCTGCACTGCCAAGTTAAAGAACGAATACTGAAAAGCGAACCTTGGTCTAAAAACAAAGAAGTTGTCATCGAATATGCCATCAGTTTCTGCGTAAATTTAGGCTTTGAATAAGGCACCATCGCATGGGGAAAGTGTCCGCCGGGTTTAATTGGCGTCGCCAGAATTTGCTCACTCCATTGCGCTTCCAAGTTAGGCTTCCTAATGGCAAAAAAAGAAAGAAAACAATAAAAGTAATTGACAAAAATGCGAAATTTTCTGAGAATTTCAGTGATTTCACTCACTTGTGTGGGTTGACGCGAAGAAATAATTCTTTTTGTTTGAAGGGAAGGGCAAATTGTTCACTCCCGAGCATTTCAAGCCACGAAATAAGTGACAAATCCGCTGACGACAATTTCTCTTTATGAGAAAGCAAATCATTAAAGTGTCGCTCACAATGTGTTGCAGCTAAAGACCAAAAATTGTTAATATGCACCAAAAAAAACCAGAATAAGCACGAAATATGCACAGCACAAAAAAAAAAATTAAGTTCGAAAAATCAAATATAAGCATAAAAATACTTAAATAGGGTAATTATAATGAAATCAAAAAGAAGCCGGTTACTTAATAATAACAGACCAAATAACTTTCAATCTTTTTTTTTAAAGTAACCGTGCTTTATTATTAATCGCTGGACATTAAAAAATTTGCCTCCCAATGTTTTCTGACCGTTTCTCCCTTCCATTGCTTGCTCTTGACAAAAAGTCAATGCATATTCATAGAGAAGTCCCCTAACAACGAGCTGAACTAATCGGTCGTCCGTTGAATGTTTTTTGATGCCTTCTAACGGAGCATTGCTTTTCTGTGAAATCCCATCCATAAAACCGGCGATGTGCGGAAGAACGGCTTGAAAGCAATCCATTCTGAAAATTGGATTAATGAGAATGACACCGGCATGAATAAAAGCATAACTTGCACTGTAAGGGTCCCACAAACGAAAATGTTCATCCTCAGAAAGTTTTGGCAATGTTAAAAGTGCACATAATTTACGAAATTCGTCCGCATTCTCACAAAAACTTTCGAGCTCATTTAAACAATTAACAATTTCCTAAAATGGAAAACAAAAAAAGTATTTAGAAGGGCTAACCTCAACCGCAAATTCGCAATTTTGTAAGGGGCCGGGCTCTTGTTTAATGCAAAGCAATTCGAAGAATTTACACTTGGCAATCTAAAAATAAAAGAAATGAATTGACAAGCACAAATGCCAATTACCAAAAAATGGATTCTTTTTGAAGGAAATCCCACCAATTCTTTGAGTGGCGCAACGAATTGCAAAGCCGAATCCCATTGACCATCCTTTGTTAGAAAACAAATTATTTATTGTGCGGAGAAGAAAAACCAAAATGAGTTGACGTAGAAAGAGAAGGTCATCGGAGAAAGCACCGTTGACAAGACCCGTCTCTCTTTCAAGTGAAGCCTAAAATAAGAAGAAACGGAGGACTATGACAATTAAACGAAAATTGGGGAAGGATAATTCGGCAGCGGCGGATAATTTTAAATTATTTTAGTAAAAAATTTAATTTCCCGGTATTGCCGAATAGTCCATCCTGACTACGGGCTTTAACCTGAGTTATGTGAATACGCCGATTTTCCAAAAATTCAAGCACCAATTTGACCACATCGCATTCATCAATTGTTAAATTTACTTTTTGACCTAAACTAACCATCCCACAAACGAACTTAAGCAAAAATTTTATGTTGAAAAAAAAATTGGAAAAATATGTAATCGGAAAGACAATTGATTTTTAGGTGTTTTTATTCATGAAAAATACTCGAAATCAGTTTATTAAATATATATTAGAAAAAATAATAATAACAGTTAATGAGAGATCGAAGATCATCCCAAAGACAAAGCCCCGTTGAGAAACTCAGTCATCGTGTCCGTGTCCCATTTTTCAATGCTGAGAGTTTTGTGCGTTTGCCCATCGCCACTCTTCAGCAAAATTGTAGGCAAAACTCCACGGACCTGCTTGACCTTCAGCTTCCCTCCCCATTGGTCCTTCATTTCACTACGTACAAAGGCTTAATGTACTTGTAATAATTTTATGTATTATTGACAAATGCTATAAAAATACCTGCAACTTGCGGAAATCGGTGCAAATTGCACTCACAAACATGCATTTCAGCATAAGCGAAGCGCTAAATCTTAAAGAAAATTAATACCATGTATGTCAAGGAAATAAATTGAAATATGTAATGTTTTAATAAGCAAAGAAATTACCTCTTCCGCAATTTTTATCTCTTCACAACATCTCAGACAATCTGTTAAGATTTCTTCCAAATTGAACTGGCCCAACAATCGGCAAGCGGAACATTTCAAATTCGTAGAATCCAAACCAGTCAATCGGCACTCCCCTTCAGTCATTTTTTCCTCGTCAATAAATTCCGCAAATGTAAAACTCACAAAACTATAGAAAATTAACTGTAGAATATTTCGGTATGCTTGCATTTTTATGATAGATATCTAAAATCATAAGTTTCGGCAAGGAAACATTTCGTTTTCTTCAATATGGACACAAAACAACTGGTGCCCCGACTGAAAATTAGATTTTAAAAAATGGATGCATTTTTCTAGTGTAAAAAATGTGCTGATCATTAGGGCATCCAAAAATATGGATATAAAATCGCGAAATATGGACCAAAAATCCCAAAATATGGACATAAAATGGCAAAAATCTCAAAATATGGATATAAATGGCAAAAATGTCAAAATATGGACATAAATTTTTCAAAATTGAGTGCAAAATTTCTTCAAATTTATGCATGAGATACATTTCCAAATTTTTTGACTCGGTAAGGCGCTTTGACAAAGACGGCTTTCGTTTTGGCAATTAGTCGGTCAACATTCGGAAATTGGTTGAATTTTTTCGGCAATTCTGTGCAATCATTTTAGAAGAAAAAAAAATGAAATTTATTAATTTTTAGATCAAAATCAACCACAAAAGCGAAATTTTCGCTTTTTTGCTTATTTTTGACATAAATTTATTATTTTTTTATGAAAATTTAAATTTATTCAATATTCTCGAGAAATTTGGCGAAAAAATGATTTTTTTGGAAAATTTTCCGGTTTTTTGGGTTCAAAAAGGCCAATTTAGCTGCTGGGGCCGTTCTAATAGAGGTTTTTTGGAAAAATGCAAAAAAATAATTTTTTAGCAAAATTTTCACGAAAAATATTGAATAAATTTAAATTTGCCGACAATCGAATGAGTTTTTCAGCTCAAAATTTGGAAATGTATCTTATATGCAATTCAACCAATAAATTTGAAGAAATTTTGAGAAATTATACCATAAATTTGGAAAAATTTATGTCCATATTTTGCAATTTTATGTCCATATTTTGAGATTTTTGCTATTTTATGTCCATATTTTGCGGTTTGTTATCCATATTTTATGGCCATATTTCGTGATTTTATATCCATATTTTTGGATGCCCTACTGATCATGAATCCAAGTTTGGGTTTTACAAAAGCTTTTTTTTAGTATTTTCTCGATAATTTAGTAAAAAAAAAAATTCTATAAAATTAAAATTTATATAAAGATAAATTCAAGTACCTAACTAAATTTGATTTTTTAACTCAATTTTCTTCAAATATAAGTTAGAAGTTAGGGGCAATCTTTCGGAATTGTGGTCCCGAAAAAACAAAAAATTTTTTTTAATTCGTAAGGCACTTTTTCTAGGCTTAAAAAATACGCTAATCTCACGAATATGAACTTGGATTTTGAAAATCTTTGATTGATTATCGTATTTTTTAAGCCTAGAAAAAGTGCCTTACGAATTAAAATTTTTTTTTCCTGACCACAATTCCGAAAGATTGCCAAGTTAGGCACCGCACCGTTATCTCATAAAATGATTTTTACTAGCAATTTTATTAGCTATTTTCAGGATTTATAGTGTTATTTTTAGTGAAAATTTTACTTTTTATGGTAGATTTGCTTTAATTATATTCATGAAAAAAATCGAAAATGCTACTTCTGTTGCATCGAAGTTAACAGAACTTTGGTGCGAAATTTTCTCACGGCCCCCGCCAGAAAATACAAACAAATTATGGGAAGAATATAACAAAATCAACAGCGAGCTGCAGCTGTTGAAACTTGTTCGTTGCGATCAATTTCAAAGACAAAGTAAACCTATTTAACTCATTTTTAACTGAAGGATTATGTTAAGGTCGGCTTGAGCAAATCCCTTCTTTCATGAATTGGTGTGTGGAAATGGGAATTCGGCATTCGGGCTTGGATATTTTGTGTTCACCCCACGGACTTTGCCTTAGTGCTACAGAACCTCTTGAAGAGGGAGCAATTGTTGCCGAAGTCCCTTTATCGGCCATTTTTTCGACGGACGTAGCTGAGAATATTGTTTCCCTCAAGTGATTTGCAATTTAAATCAACAATATATTAAATTCTAAGGCACATTTTACAAGATAAATTGCTTCAAAGCATGGAGAATGTTGCTTTGGCAATTTGTGTGGCTCATGAAGTTCTGCGTGGGTCGGAAAGTCAATGGGCAGCTTATTTCACTACGTTACCATCGACCTTCCCAACTCCACTTTTCTACAGCGAAGAGCAATTAACTGTTATTTTCCGTTTAAATAAAAAGTACTTTCAAAAAAATTAAGGCATTGAAACCGTCGCCGGTATTTGAGGAGTCTCTGCGGATGCATCGTGCCATTGCCCGGCAATTTGTCTATTTTTACTTACAAATTCTTGGAGATAATGGGAACAAAGTTTCTATCTTTTGTAGTTTATTGGCATAATGGTCACTCCACAGACAAAGACAGAAGGTCCACTGTCGAATTTATGAAATCAAATGCCAAGAGTTAAAGCGTTATACTTTGTCCTCTAGCATTTTTTCATAGCTTGATTTGAGTAAATTTTTTAGTTAATATGCTTTTTATTTTAGTTTTTTTAAATTTAAATTATTTTTTGTGGATACTTTGTCTGTTGGTCCTTTACCCGTGGATCCTATGTCCCTGAGACCTCCGGTAATACTGCAGAATTGCGGTCCCGATGAAAAATAAATTTAGAAATTTTATTCTTATCTTTCCTGGGGTAAAAAAGAGTGCTCTTACGAATCTGAGCTTAGATTTGGCAGAACCATTGATTTTGTCTATGACTTTTCATCAAGTACTTGATTTTTTCCAAAAATTTTATTATTTAAAAAGTTTTCTTTAGAATTAGTTCTGGGTTAAAAAATGCGCTGATCACGAATCTGAGCTAAAATTTACAAAATCAGTGTTTTTGTCCATGTTTTTTCATAAAGTATCTTAAAAAAATAATCCGCAGCCAAGCGGATTTGAACCCCAGACCCCCGTCTCATATAACCCCTAGGGCCAGCAATTAAATTTCAAAAAATCCTAAAAAAACGAAAAACTTAACTTCACCTAACATTCAATAGCTCATTCGAAATCTCTTTGTGAGCTCTGCACATATTCATATGTATGAGTATTTTACGCGCGATTAATTTTGTTAAAATTTTTGGAAAAACCCACTTTAGAGCAATAAATGTCCTCCCTCAAAAATGTTTGCAAAGTCTCCATTTACCACTCAAAATTTTACCTTCGACTTTTATCGTTGGTGCGTTTCCATTGTCTCCACAAGAATAAACATGGTGCCGAGTCAGCACAAAAAGGGCGAAGATGGCCAGCCGAGAATGGTGTGACGGCACTTTACGTTTTGTGCCTCTTTTCCACCTGCAGTTCAGATTCCCGCCTTATTGCCATTTATTGACATGGCCAACCACGCAAATTCCGCGGCTAACCCTGGTTCAGTGTACTTTGAGTGCGAAACGAATTCAGTAAAAATTCAGGTCAAATTTATTGCAAATCAGAAGGGGTCACCCCTTTTTTAAAAATTATTTTTCCGACCCCTAATCTACAGAAGATATAAAAAATTAAGCTTAATAAACCAATTGTGAATGGAGAAGAGTTGTTCATTCATTACGGTCCGAGAACAAATGCGAAATTTCTTTTACACAATGGGTTCGTTCCTCAACAGCCTAACCCGGACGACCTTTTCGAACTTAAAATCGGCAAGCTTTTCAAGTTGTTCTTGTAATGACGCTAACTGATTTTCAAGGACTACATCGGACTTCTCCGAATTTCGATGCAAAAATGCAGCATTTAGCAGCGGCATCGATAGTCCCAAGAAATAACCAGCCCAGTAAGAATGTCGTCTTCTCTTTCCAACTCCAAATGGAACCCAGTGCTGAAAGCGTAAAGCAATCTTCACTCTTTGTTTTCGCCAAAGTTTTTGTGTCGGATGGCGACTTGGCAAGTAACTCACAAACAGAAAAAATTCAAATTTTTGTTATAGATTAGCATCGATGCAATACAAAACACGCAAAAAGCTATAAAATTTGTCTACGATCGTCTTAATTTGCTGCTTCGAGGATATAAGGCAACAAATCAACAGGACTCCGATGTTTTCAATGGAAGTGACTCTCAAAGACTGAAGGATGCAGAAGAAGCAATCCTCAAATCGCATTTAAAATGTCTTGAAGAAGTCATTTGATTTCTCTGACCAAAAATATGATATACTCAAATAGGATTCTGCTCTATCTGAACAATGCCTTTCATTAAATTTTATACAGAAATAAAAATGTGATTACAAATAATTCTGATAAATCAGAACCAAGTGCCTCCGCGTTTCCCACTTGTGAAGTACTGAAAGCTGCGTAATCGTTCCGGGGAAAATAGGGAGCCGGACGATTGGTCGTCCACTCCATTGCAGATTGTGATTTCTTTAAAGCACTGTTCCTTGATTTATGATTGTATGATTTTGGTTTCAAAGTAGCTTTGTACTTGAGTGCTTCCGGTTGGAAATTTGATGCGGAATTAGCTGGAATGTTACGAGGATAACGATATAAGCCAAACGGTTGAGAAGTGCCATAGCAAAACGGAGATCGCATCTATAGGCGAAATGCCAATTTAATACAAAACAATGGCTTACCCTCGCTTGAGTCATTGGCCGGTGAAACTGGTTAGCATATGGATGGTAACCCACTGACCTCCCATACATCAAGTGCGGTCTTGGCCGTGAAGGATCATGATGAAATGGCCAATGCGGGAATCGAATAGGACGAGAGGGAGGGTAAAAGGGTTGACGAGGTGGCGGAAAAGGCTGATGCATTGCATTTCCAACCTAAAAATAAGTAAAGTTAGTTGGGAAGAAAACAATTAACGGGACTACACTTTTTGTTCTTCTTGCCATTCTTTTAGTTTTTTCAGCAGTTTAGTCGAATTTTCTCTCTCTGCTTCGATTGTAGCCAATCTGATGACATCGACTGGCGGTCCTCTGGGAGGTTCGGACAAAACGGTGACCAACTCTTTGGACTTTTTCTCGATGAATTCCAAAGAAGGATATTCCTCATCCTAAATTAAAATTAAATTCATCCCATTTCTTTCGTTTACCCATTGTCGCATATCATTCAACCAATGGTTGTAAATTTCCTGGGAAATTCCATCGGATTTCTTCCAATAAGGCAATTGACATATTCTTTCATCACGAAAATGACGAAATTTCAGGACGATTGTCAACGGCCTTTGGAGCAACATGTAAGGTTTGGTTGCCCAAGAAACACCGATTATTTGGTCCATGAAGATGAACGACTCACCTCCCTTTTTATCCCAAAGACAAAAAAAAGCATCATTAACATTTATATTCCAATACGATTATTAAACCTTCTGAACATTGGGATTTGGAGGAGCACGTATCTGTGTGTAAAATCCAGTCACAGTGCGATCAAATAATTCTCTTCCGTAGTCTATGAGTTTGATCATCTCTTCTATGGTTATCACCAACTTTGTCAAACTCGCTCTTGATATATTACATGGCTTCTCCGGGACAGTCGTTTTATCTGTTGAGTCCATGAGTGACTGACTCTCCCCCTCCTCAAGTGAAGAAACTGCTTTTCTGATCGACTTCAAGATTAGTAATTGGAGGTCCATATAGGGCAATGGTTCGTTCTTAAAATGCGATATCAAAGAAAATTTAATTATTCGGTTCTAGCGCATTTAGAGCAGAGACCGGATTTTGCAGCATTTGTTAATAAACATGAAAAACGAATTCTAACTTGTTTGAGACTTATATTTTCGAGTTTTTCATGCTGATTTTTTGTTTAGATTAGTATTTTCGTGCTTATTGCTGAGTTTCAGAGCTATTTTTAGGCAATTGCAGCCAAAAGAAATTCAAGGTTAATTGGACTCATATAAAATGCACTATAACTAAAAATTTACCCATTTTTTCATGTCATTTATCCACAGATTGAATCCACGCTGATCAATTGCATTTTCTGGTTCCTTTATTTTGTGAATGCTTCTGTAGCTGTTGTCACGACAATGCTTGAAGCGAATACCATCTCTATTGACGTGGATAATTTTGTCAATAAAGAAATTGCATTCAGAGTCCTGGAACACAAATTATTAGACCACTTTAGTTACCTTTGAAATTTGTGTCCCGAAGGAAAATAAATAAATTTTTCTTTGACTATTTTTTAGAGCTTTAATATTTAAATTATAGAGCAGTAAAACCCATATACCTATTCTGAAGGGAAACGTTTTTTGAATTTTGCCATATATTTATTAATAAAGCTCAAAGCTAATTCTACATTATGCAGAATAAGTCAACGCCAACAAATTTCTTTACTAAAAAATGGATAACCTTCAGAATTTCTCGGATTGCATGGTAACGCATGTAGCAACCAACCATCAATGGCCTTAGTTCCGGCAATGGCAATTTTGAAGCGAGCAACCTTTTTGCAGTTTCAACATCCAACAAGCACTTAGAGAGCTGTTCGGCATTTTTCGGTGCAGAAAAAGAATTTGACTGATCGTGAGCGGAAGAATCCTCCTTTTTCACTAAACTTAAACCCAGAGAGGAAGCATTAAAGACACTGTTGGATGTTAAATCAATTTCAGAAACACTCGCCGCACTTTGTGAACGAAGCATCACTGAATAACGAACGACACGAATTAACTATTCAAATAAAAAGTACAGTGAAAGAATAATAAACCGTTCAGAAACGCGTAAAAAATTGGATTTAGTTAAAAGGACACATTTTATGAATCATATAATGCATAAACAGATACAATTAAACAGTCTCTGGTCATCAACACAATTCATTTACTGGAAAGCAGAAACATCAAGCATTGCAGCCAATCCCTGCACCAAATTATCGGCCAAAAGCTGGCTCACAGTCTCTCCTAAATGCCGCTTCGGGTCTTGCTTTCCAACATTTTTGATAGCCAATTGTTCTTCGGTCATTTTCTCTTCTTCTTCCAATGACTAAACTATTGCAATTAAACAAAGTTTAGGTTCGATAATAACTTTCTTGTAAAGCTTTGCAAGCTTTAGCATATGCTCAACAGCCTTCTCAGTTCGTGTACAATGCTCGTTGTAATTTACCAAATTCATAGAGTCCATCCAACTTTGTTTGTTGAGGTTAAGCAACATCTAGAAATGTTTAATATGATTTTACAAAACTACAAAAGTGCCTGTTGCTCATTCTCGTTTGTACGATAAGCAATTGGAATGGAATAATAATGGCGATTTAGCCCGTGGATAAGGGCTTGAATTGAAGGCTTTTGCAAATGGCCGATGTTGCTCGTTGTCTGACGAGGTTCTTGGTTTAGTGCAATTGCCTGTGGGTTAATTGTGCGAAAAGCATCGATGACAACCTAAAATTTAATTTGACCGGTAAACTAATAAGAAAGGCAACCTTTCCCTTCACAGATTGAATTGGGTCAACTACAACAGCAACTGCTCTGTCAGACAACGCCTCAAAACTCTGCTGAGTGTTTATATCGACCCCAGAAAGCCAACAACCAAATCCCGGGTGAGAATGGTACCAACCAACAACCATCTCAGGCCTTCCAGTTTGTTTAAGCATATCCAACATTTTAGCCTGAAAGACTGGATCGACGGCCTCAACAGAAACTCCCTTAAAATTCAATTATTATCGGCAAATAAAGCAGACAAAAAAAAACAAATTAACCGTCCCAGACTGCGGCATTGCAAAGACATCAATCACGTTAACCGTATAATCATCAACAAATTCACCTAGCATTAAACCCATAACCTAAAAGGAACATTTAAATTTGACATAAATCATCCGCTGATCACTAATATCATTCATTTAACCATTTCAAATTCGTACACGTGTGTGTCTCTGATATTTGCGGTCAGCGGATTTGATTAATACTTTTTTTGGTGTGTAAATATAAAAAATATTAGTTTTTAGTTACCTCCATCGGGACGCCAGCTCGTCCATGTTTTAGCATTTTTAATAAAGCCAATGAACTGATGTAAACAGTTTCCGAAGTGTCAACTTGGTTCGAATCGTGTGGTGTTGCGTTCAATGAACCTGCTCCCAAACCACTAAGGCCTCCCAATCGCAATAAACGCTCCATTGTATGAGATGATTAATTCAAGGAATTAGGCTTCTTAAATTTTATTTTTAATAAATTTGATGACAATGCTATTTGGGATGTTTTTTGAGACTGATTGTGATACTTAAATTTTGTTTGAAGTGAAATATGATGAAAAAGAATTTTTATTAGAAGGAACAAGATAGAATAAGACAAAGATGGAGAGACAGAAGAGAGCTAAAATATTATTATCAGGGATTCTTTTTTTATGTAAATACATATTTTTTCCTGGATTCTCCATAGCTTAACACACCGTTTCAAAAAACGAGACATGAACCAATAAATAGAGAGTGCAGAGAAAAAAACATTCTCTTTTTGGCGTACTATTTCTTTATCTCTGTTAATAGAGAAAAACCGAATTTACTTCGCTACGTTTAATTTTTTTTCTATACGTTAGATCCACTCCAAATTTTGCATATCGATAGAGAAAAAAATTACAAACAAAATGTAAGGGTTTTTAAACGCAAAAAAAGGGTTAACTAAAAAGTTATTCGAGAAACAAAATTTCGAACCCTCATATCTTTTTCCTAATCAATCCAATTGCTTAGCAGTTGCTTAGAAAAAGCTTCTCCTCATAAAGAGCTTTCGAATGATATCAAGTTTTTCCAATTTGGTTGGGAAAAACCTTCAAAAATAATTCCCAAAATTCGTCATTTTTTAATATTTTGGACAAAAATAAATAAAAATATTCATGTTGCACAACGGACTCGAACCACCACCCTTTGTCCCTTTACTATCTTACAAAAACCACTTCGCCACACATGCAAACCTTTTTGGAACTGAGAGGCCAAAATTGAAACGGTGTGTTAATTAGTAGGAAAAACACTTTCTTTTTTGTGTTTGCGAACAAAAATCGGGACTTTTATTTATATATTTTGGACTTTTCGCCATTTTTTCCTACATATTTTGCAATTTTTGATAACCGTTAAAAAAATTTTTATTTACATATTTTCGTACATATTTGGGAATTTTTGTACATATTTCGCGATTTTTCTTACATAAAAAAAGAATCCCTGATTATTATCTATCCTATAAAAATTTAAATAAACTCAAAATTAATCTTTAGATATTAATCATACCTAACAAGTAAGAGTTGAAACTTTAAAAGCTTTTTTATTGCACAAAAATCATGGTTGCTTCTTCATTCTCTAATAATGGCAAAAATATTTTGGAATCGCCGTTCAAACTAACAGGTTACATACTTATTAAACTATGTTTTGTATTTTTCAAATAATAATTACCTATTCAGGAGAATGCAAATTGCTCTATTATTGTACAAACGAATTGGGTCATTTTTTGAACCAAACATCAAATGCTTTAATCGGCAATCCTCTGAGAATAGTTCCGTTTGATGGGCTTAGCTCTCCACAAAAGGTTTGGTTTCATGGAACATGGCTGAGTATTCGGGATCAAAAACAAAAATTAACTGAAACCATTGCAACACCAAAAAATAATCATTCTGCACAGATTCGATCATAAAAATGAATTTTGAAATTTTGTGAGTTTTCGACTTTTTGTTTGAATTCGGGTCCGCGTTTGAAATAGGTAGAAATGGATGCCCGATTCGTGATCAGCGACCCTGGAAAGCACTGAAGCATGTTTTCATGACTTGAAAAAAAAAATGTTTTTCTTCAATAAATGGGGGGAACCATCGGCAGTATTACACATTTATTATCAACGTAATTTCCTTTAGCAAGTCTGTACAAATACATCAAATTCTTTGGAATTTAATTGTACTGAGCGATACATTTCATTGACTAATGGCACTGCTCTTTGGATTTACGATTTACAGAAAGGTGAAATATGATAATAGTTTGTTGTTATATTACTATAGGCAACTACACATATTGTATTTATAAGCCCCAAAAACCTGTGAAAGAAACTTATTAGACCGGGAAGCGGTGTGGCCGTATATTAAAAAGGGGAGGGATTTGGTTGGTCCGTCCCCATTTTCTGTGGTCTGTTGGGAGTGTTCAATTTAACTGCGACTTTTACAAGATGTTCCTTAATTGAATAGGTTTTTTAGGGAGCACACTACGAGAACTGCATGACCATGATGGGAACATCAGTGGGGTCGCCTGGCACAGACAAAGTCCTTGGCTCTTGGCAAGTGTGGGCGACGATTGCACGTTGCGCTTGTGGGATTTACGTTCGCATCCTGCTCAAATTGCGATTCGCCGTGCGACTAAGCCATACAGGTGAAATTTCTCGGTGGGGTCAACTGGGTGATATGGTGGGCCACAGATTAGGAGAATCCGATCAACCCGAAATCCTTGAAAATAAATAAAACTCAACTGAATAAGGGACGGGACAAAACCTCGCCGCAGAAATTTCAAAAAAAAATCTCAAACTTAAAATTTTTCAACAAAAAAATTTTAGAAAATTTTTTTGTAAGAAAATTTAAAGAAAAAAAATTTTGAAAATGTACAGCGATTTTTTTTTGAAATTTTGTGATAAATACTAATTTTCGAAAAATTTTCAAAAAAAAATTAACAAATAATTTTGTTTTTTGAAATTTTCTTATAAAAAAAATTCTTAAATATTTCCTTGAAAAATTTCTGTTTGGAAAAATTGTTTTTTTGAATTTCTGCGGCGAGATTTTGGGGTGTAATCATTAAATAGTAAAACCAAAAACAACTATCGTGTAGGACAGAACCGTAGTCATGTTAAACAGAACTTTTTGTCCGGGTCTAATTCGGAATTCCGGTCCTGGTCCAAATCCGGGTTTTTTCAAATTATTAGAATTTTGTAATTAACCGAGACTTTTAACTCGCAGAATATTATGGAGTTTTTGATTAGCATTTCACGAAATATCAAATGGATGCTTAGTTTTTTGTGTCAAATAAATATTTTCAGTATTTTTCGGTAACTGAGCGGGTCCTAATCTGTGACCATATCGGCCAGTTCGTCTGTCGCATAGTTTGCTCGCCCAGTTGACCCTGGTCCGAAGTTTCTTTGTTGAGTTTGGCCCTTCTGTTCTTAAATTCAAGTTTCAATTAAGGCGATTGGAATTTTCGCCCGATTGCAATTACATCGCTTGTGCTGGTGAACTTGTTTCCATTTATGATTTATGCATGGCCCAAAATGTTGTCCATATGCTTTCGTGTTCATCGGTTTTTGATATTAATCGTCTTAATTTGTTTTATATTTTCAGTCGTCAGCTGTGCGTTTCAACCCTTCAGAGTGCCTTTTGGCTACTGCGGATGATGATCGGACAGTTCGATTTTGGGACGTTGACACAGGAGAATGTGTCACACAAACGCCCATTTTCAATGCCAAAATTGGTCAAATTCATTTTGAACCGAATGGAAAATATTTAATTGCGGTCACAGAGAAACAAATGTAATTTAGAAACACTGACAGAATGCATTCATTGGTTTTTGAATTTTGCAGGGCTTCGATTCGTTGGGAACCCTTTGAATTGGTTTCGCAGTTCGACCTTTCGCATCAGCTGCATTTCCCCTTCTCAGCCTCGAATTATTCTTCGCAAACAAAAGATGGAGCAAATGAAAATCCGAAATTGCATTTTCTAGGCATTTCTTTTGTCTTACAATTAGCATTTGCTTTCCTTTCCCTCACCCATTTGTTTAAGACATGGAAGTGAAAAATGGTCGGCTCAACCAACTTGTTGTCCTGCAGAACTCCGATCCCTCAAAATGTGCAACTGTTTATTCTGCGAGTCTTTCATTGTCGGTGAGTTATACGAACCTATAAAAGCATTTGGCCATTCGTCATTATTTGCTTTGAGGGATTATTCTGTCTCCTCTCACAATCAGTTTCCTAGCAACGTTTCCTTCCTTATGTGAGGGAACAATTACAACATTCGATTTACTCTTTATAAGGCCTTTTTTGGAATCTTATTATTTAGCACCTTGAAAAATGTGGCATTTCGACCAATTCGTGCGCTGAGTTGGAATGCATCTCATCAAAAATACCCCAACAATTTTCAACGATTGCACTTGGCAGTGACTTATTGGACAAAAAAGAGGAAGATGACTTTTCTCCCGAAGCTGCTCTCTCATCAACTCCAGGCTCACTTTTGGACAGTCTCGTAATTGACCAAGACGAACAAGACAATGACAAGGGAATGACCGAAACAGAGACCAACAAACACGAAGTTATGTCACGATCTTTGACGGTGACTCGGATTGTCCGTGAAACACCCTCACTTCTTGCCGTTTAGAAATCTTCGGTTCAGATGCCAAATAGCAGAAGAAATGCTTCTCTGTCGCAAAGAAATGGCGCTTCATCTTCGTCTAATGATGGAACGCTTGTAAGAAGCGTTTTTTTACAGAACCAGACTCACAATCAGTATTCATGTAAATGTAATAGGTATTTCGAGATCCAACGACGCACTTACAAAGGCCGAGTCGGCTCATAATCAATGAACATAAAAATGCAAGCCAACTTTGTTCAAACAACAACGACAGGTATTTAAAAGGTTCCCGGACAATTTGTCAATGGACAATCCAGCAGAAAATTTGATTTTTAAGAACTCAATATTTTATTCCAACATTAAAAATAATAAATAAAACAAAACAATTAATATTTAAGTTATTTTTTAAAAGAAAAAATCTTTTTTAAAATAACACTATTTCTATAGATGATTGATTCATTTAAATAATTAAATTGTAAAACAGCTAAAAATTAAGAAAACAAATTTTCTATTCGAACAAATAATTTAGCAAAATTATTTATTATGGTAAAAAATAAAATTTACTGACGGATTCTCCAGACCATTTAAAATAACCCAGATTAAATTCTGATCTTAATTTATTATTCCCAACACCAATTAGTCAAAAGCCAGCCTCCCTTATCCGTCGTGGGAGTTCATTACACGACATGGCAAATTGTGCGTCGACTTCCGATGCTGCCATCACGCATAATCCTTCACTAAATGCTGTTGGCATATCGAAAGCTTTCGTAAATCCTTCAACTTTTTCTTCGTCTTCGTCGACAATGTCGTCTTCAAGCAGCAATGCTTCTTCCTCAAATGTCTCTTCATCTGTAGCGGCAGGCGACCCACTCAAAAGACGCTCCGAATCGGAAATTCGATCATTGGATGAATTTATTCAGGTCTTAGGGTTAGTGTCACTTACATTAAGTTATAGCCAATTAAGATTAGCCCGAAACTGAAAGCGACTGCTAACAAAATGAAAATCGAAGCGGGAACTCTGTTGTCCGGCCTTGGCTCCATCCAACTGAACAAAGGCACATAAATGCTTTTTCGTTTCTTAAATTGATTTGTTTTTTTAGCCGAATACATTGTCAATGCAGTCGCATACTTTGAAGAACTTCATATCTTTGCCAAACTTCTCCACGACTTTTTGCGTCAGCCTCGTGACCATTCCCTCGCTTTATGCGCTGCCTTTTTGCCACGTCTTGAACTGCTTCTTAAACATAAGAACAAAGAATACCCTCCGATGGCGCTGGACTTCCTTGAGATGGTCCTCACGTCGTACGGCGAAGCGATTCGCCATGGTCTTTCATCGCGTGACTTTTCCATTGGCGTGGATGTGGCGGCTGAACAACGCTTTGACCGATGCACAAAGTGTAAAAACGCACTCTTGCAGGTATTAACTAAAAGCCATTGATTTGCCATCTTTAAATTAAAATCTGTTACAGTGAAAAAGTATTTTTTGTCACCAAATCTACTGGTTCATTTTTGGGGGCATTGGTCCTTTCATTACATGTATAACCAACACGCTTAATTTATCAAGATTCGGATGAATTCTTCATATTGCGTCGACCGATTAGACGAGGACCAACACCAGCGCTTCGACAATTTAATGGCTCTCGTCGATAATATCAGTAATTCATTTTGAGGACGAATATAAATACAGTGGCTTGAAAATTTTCCGCTAATTCACTTAAATTAGGTCCATTTTTAATTTAAAGTTCGTTGTTTGCTTGTCTCTTTTCCATAACATTTATTGTTTAAAGGAATTGTATATTTGTCAGAAATCTATCGAGTCCGTTTTTTCTTTCTCGGACGATCGTATGGCTCGTCCGCACTTCCTTCCATTCCCATAAAAGTGGCATTGCCTTCGTCAGATCGACTTACTTTATTCCGGAATGAAAATTTGTCTAAAAAATAAATATTTTCTTTTTCTTATCTCCGCTTACGCTTTCTTGTCACAGTTATCCATCCATCTTCATCAATTTGATTGTTGCTGTCAGTTTCAGTGGCTTGTGTCTATTGTAAAAAGATATTCATAAATAAGGTCCCAGAATTTTGTTTAAGATTTAAATGTCCAAAATTGTTTTGTTAATTGTTGCAGAAAATTTTTGGCGCTAGTTACAAATAGGTCCATTTTGAAACAAAAGGGGGGACCCTTTTGTTTTGCAAAATTTTTTAAGATAAAAAACCATGATAATTTTTTATCCGGGGTTTTAAAGGTCGCTAATCACGAATCTGACATGTATTTTGACTAATTTCTAATCCCTAACCCGAACTCGAATAAAAATCGGAATTTTGAATTTTTCAAATTATGATTTTTTGTTCAAATTTAGATTAGGAAATCGGAATTGATCAAAATAATTGAAGGATTCGTGATCGGGGACCCCAAAAACCCCAGAGAATAAATTTTTATGACTATCACAAAAAAAATTTTGCAAAACAAAAGGGTCCCCCCTTTTGAAAAAATTTTCAAAATGGACCTCTTTGTAACTAGCGCCAAATTTTTTTCTTAAAGATCATACGTCCATTTTGGGGCAATCATCATGAATTGGTGTCACGACGAAAAAATTTAAAAATTTGGCGGGTATTTTTTCAGGCTTAAAAATATGCTGACCATGAATACGAACTCAGATTTTGAAAATCATTGATTTATCAACAATTTTTCATTAACTACTTGATTTTTCCAAAAACATCACTAGCAAAAATTATTTTTGGCCTGAAGAGCAAAAAAAACAAACAAAAAAACGGTGTCCTCCCAACAATTTTTTCTAGATACGGGCCTAACTAGGCTACACAGAGATTTTTAAAACCAGTGATGCTTAGTGATAAATTGGTTTAAAATCTGAAAAACCGTTTTTGGCCATTTGACCCAAAACGGGTCTAAGAATTTTTTTTTTCTTGGCGCTTTTGAATGTTGGCCAAAATCTTTCAATGTGATTTTGTAGAAGACAGATGGGGCTTTTAAAATAACACAAAAGCAGTCTTTTCCAAGAAATTTTTTGAGATTTTTCACTTTTTACCAAAAACGGAACATAATTATGAGACGACCCAATACATTCAATAGCTCATTAATTATGCCATGTAATTTGAATTATTTCCTTGCACATAAACCAACCTCCGTGTCTCCGGGGACCTCCATGCCCCCAGCCTCTCTTACCACACGTTTACCTTAAGGTGCATTACATTTTGATTCCGCAATCCCATCCCTCAATATTACGTTTCCCGTAACGGTTAGTAACGGGTTTATGCCATGCAGGAAGATACACACCGAAGTTTTCGAGTTTGAATGGACACATTGAATGGTTTATTGAGTCGAAGGCTCTACGGCGTGCATGAATTGTTGGGAAAACAAGGCGACCGGAACAATAACCCTTTTGTATAAATTTTATTAAAAATTGTTGCATTTGGAATATGGCTAGGGTACAACACTCGGCTTTCTCTGTTTTAATTCATCAAAATCTTAATTTTTCCCAGCGGCATCTATCGGTACCGCCGTAACTCAAATTTTCTTTAAATTCGACTTACCCCATCCCCAGATCTTTTGTCTCATCAATTAGCGTTGGTACATATTTCTCGAGATATGCACGGAAAATGTTGTATAACGAGTTAATCTCGATATGATAGTAGTGCGCCCCTCTCTCCCTCTTTTTTTGTGACGAAAAGTGATTTTTTATGATTACCCTCCCCCATCCCGTTTTTAAAACCAACCCTCCTCAAATTTCCATGAAGTGATGTACTTGCTGTCAAATTTACTTCAACGACATCAATTCCAAGCGAAGAAAACAATTGTTTGAGTGTATCCTGTCACGAAAAGGGACAAATTCGTAACCATAAAAACAAAATCGAAAGTGATCCGAATGTATATTTTCGGATAATTTAAGAAAAAATAAACATTATTTTGTTTTTCTAATGGACCATCTCCATAAACCCGCAAATTTTTAAATAATCTTAGAAAACTTTCCATCTGTTGAGTGCAAAAATAATAGTGGCCACGTAAACCCAAGTGAATATGTTTTCTTTTGCAAAACATTTAAATCCTTTTTTGCTCACCTCATCCAAATAATAAGGAACGTTCGCTATAGCCAAACTGTTTGCGTGGTTTAAATCGACTTTAAGAAGCATTTCACAGACAGCGTCACCAAGAGAATAAGGCAAGACTTAAAATCCATTAAAAAAACATTTTTTGTCCTTTTCGCTCTTCGCCCACCTCTTAATTCGCAATTTGTGTCCACGTTGAAACGGCCTAGCAACTGCTTTAGCCTGTTTTTCTTTCCCATCTTTTGCTATCAAAAAACACTTAGAATAATGAGAATATAAGGCATATAATCCCTTTGAGAAAGAATGTTTTAGCAGTAAAAATACGGACCATTCCTTTTTTAGATTACATTTGTAGTAAGAGAATTAACATCTTTTGGATAAAACACCGAGAGAATGAAAAGACACAATTGAAATTGGCATACTCGTCGTTATTTAATGAGTGTTGTGCCAGAAGAACTAACCATAATACTATGTCAATTATCAGAACAGGTGTAGCCAAAAAGTTATTAGGTACGTAATTAATTTTAATAATTTCCTCTTTCGCTACAACCTGTCCCCAGACGAACAAAAGGAATAAAACACAAAGCGACAGTCACACCTCGAAGTACCCATAATATAATAAAAGGGGGGAAATGTACTTCTTTCATACATCACAGAGCAAATGACTCGACTAATAGAGATCGTTTTCCTCCCTTTTGTTCCACTCCTCCAGTGCCTTTTTGATGGCGTTCAATTTTGCATGAAGATCAGTGTGTCGCTGTCGCTTCAACATGAACTGTTGGTCATTCTGTAGGCTTGTAAACTTCTCGCGAATACGTTTTACGACCTGAAATGTTACTAAATGAAGGAATATTCTCAGAGACTACCATTTGACATTCTATGGCATCGTTTGCTTTGTCCATTGTTGACTTAAGTGCAAGGAAATCTTGGGCTACGTGCGTTAAATCATCATAACAGCGTCGATATTCTGCATATTCATTCTAAATTCGCGTTTTAAACAAAAATTCCATATTCGGTTACTTTGAAAATATTGTGATAACGTTTGGCCTCATCCTGGTTTAGGATCATTGTAAATTCCCGAGACCAGTCCCTTGTTGGTTTCGTTGGAATAGTCATTGACCCAAATGAGTCTTCCGGTGAGCATGAAGAACTGTGTTGGAGGGTGCTTTCCACAGAAGGAGGACGGACGATGGGTGGCGAAATTGTCTTGGGAGTAGAAGTAGCAGTTGAAGCCGGTGAGATTGATGGAGCGCCCTGTAACGGCTTTCTTTTGGGAATGTAAAACAGGTCCTTTTTCGGTGAGGTTTCAGTTTTGATGGTTTCCTTTGACAATGTCTCGACTTTGGCACGTTCCTTAATTTGTAATAAATGAAGCATCAAGAAATGGAATTAGTTTCAGACTTTAAAACCATGTGGTTCGATCCTTTCTTTCGATTGTGAAACAACCGTCTTTTTCGGTAATAATTTTGTTGCATCCTCCGCCTGTTTTCGCTGTTTGATTGGCACAGACGACGGGTTTGTTAGCCGATTAGTTAAATTGGGCGACGGACTATGCGTTCGTTTGGTGGCATATTTTGCCAAGAAGCTATTGTGAGTTTTCACTTGTCGTTGGGAGTCGCTTGCTTTCTGAGATTTAGGCATGTCTTTTGCTTTCTTTTGTTGCTCAGCTTCAACAAGTTTTTGTGTCTTTTCTTTCAAATCGGTAAATGCTTTAGAAGTCGCTTGTACCTGAATTGCTTTTCATTTTTTTTTTCAAAAAATGTACTTTTACCTGCAATTTAGTTTTGATAGAAGAACCGACATTAGTATAATTATTTTCTTTTGGGTCATAACGTATTGAGTCAGTTTCGGTTTGGTTTTGAAGTGTGCATTTGAAAATAGTCGGGTTGGCTTCACGCCCAATAATTTCAATTTGGGCCTCCTTAATTGAAAAAGAAATTTATCAAACTAGCCCTTTGTTTTAACCTGTTTCCGTATGTGCATTCGTATTATGTATCCCAACTTGATTGCCTGCCTAATGGCGACGCAACATTCATCAGTAAGTTTGAGCAATAAGCTCTGGTTATCATGGTCCGAATTGTCAAGCTTACAGACAGTCAAAGGAGGCACTTGCTCAAACGATGAAATTGAACTATTTGAGTGATTGGGCTGAAGAACACTTAAATATTTAATCTTAGACATTAATAACCTAAAAAAAAAAAATTTTTTTTTATACGTTAATCATAAGTCATGGATATAAAATGAAATACGAGCCCATTTGATATTATAATTCATTAAAAGCTCATGGATCTATCTAATCAACAAGTAAACATACTCAGTTTCTCGGACTAACTTAAAAGAGGACAAATAAAAATTTGAAAACGTTATGCCATTTCGAATTTAGATGATAAATAGGGATGCAATTTTTAGGCTATAAAAACCGCCAGAATGCTTAGGTAGGTTTTAGGACCTAAAAAACCCACACTAAAAATGGAAAATAGGCACTAAAAAGCCTAAATTAGGGGTGTAAAATGACTAAAATTTATTCAAAAATAACTAAATTTAAGCCAAATCAATGTTGAGATATGTACATAAATAATTTTTAAAATCAAAATTCTTGTCATTAAAATAAATAAATAAATTTTGGAACTTCTTGAGAAAATTTCCATTTCTCAGGGTATATTTTCAAAAAATTTGGGTCGATGCTTAGGGATATATTTTTCGGAAATTTTTGGGGTCGATGTGTATTTTTCATTTTTATTCCATTTTTGTTGAAAAATTCTGGGCAAAACGCCAAAATAAGTCAAAATAGGTTTTTCAATTTTTTAGCAACAACCACCAAAAAACTCGTTTTCCATGCATTTCAGCCACTTGGAGCTAAGAAAAAATAGGCAAAAACCTAAAAAATCTATATGTTTTATATATATAAGAAGTTAGCAAATAACTAGGTCCTCAACTTCATTGTATTTGATTGACAACATGTCCGATGCTAAAATGGAAATTGAGGAGAGTGCGACGTCTACTTCTGTTGCTTCATTATCAGCGATTAAGAAGCGTTTTGAAGTAGATTGATACAAAATTCGATTTGGTTAATAAAATATATTAAGGTCAAAAAATGGAACGCAGTTGCACTTTGGGCATGGGACATTGTTGTTGATACATGTGCCATCTGCCGTAACCACATAATGGTATTCAAATTTTGCTAAGTTATTTCTGACATTTTACATTTAAGGATTTGTGCATCGAGTGTCAGGCAAATCAGGTTATTATATATCAACAATAATAATTATAACAATTATTGGTAATCATCGGTTTTACTGGTCCCTTAAAAAAGAGGTAAAAAAGAGATTTTGAGGTGCTCTTGGGGGTTTTCGGGGGCGCTGAACACGAATATGACATCCATTTCGACCTATTTCGAAACCCGGACCCGAATTCCAACAATTTTTTTTTTGCTTTTTCACTCGGAATTTGCGTCAACCTTCTTTATTGTATGTAAAAACAAACTGTCTATGCGCTAATATAATCCAAATGTAAACAAAAGATGAAGAAATAAATACGAATGAAGATTTGTTGATTGACTTTCATGTAGCGGAATAAACAAAACATCGACTGTAGCTGGGGGGGGGGGTTGTCGGTCATTTGAATGCAGCGTCGACGACTCAATCACCTCACCTACACTTTGACCACCCACCCGTCCTCATTTTTTAACTAAGTTTAGCTAATTTTTAAGAAGGTTGACGCAAATTCCGAGTGAAAAATGCAAAAAAAATTGTTCGAATTCGGGTCCGGGTTTCGAAATAGGTCGAAATGGATGTCATATTCGTGTTCAGAGCCCCCGAAAACCCCCAAGAGCGCCTCAAAATCGCTCAAAATCTCTTTTTTACCTCTTTTTATGGGACCAGTAAAACCGATGATTACCCAATTATTAACACAATGTGCGACTCTGTCTTCCTCCCCCCACATTCGATTCTATTGCACTATAATTCCAATCACATTTTATGAATCTAACCAATCCACCCCTGAGTTTTTTTTAAAGCACAATTTATAACAAACTAAAACAAAGTCGGGGTAATACTATAGATGGTGTTTTTTGAAGAAAAAGTGCAATAGATTCTGGGGTTTTCGATTCAAAATTACTTATTTGGTCTAGTTTTTGTAACATAAAATATATTTAAATTATGTACACGTTAAGGCTTCTTCAACCAAACATTTTAAGGGTCAAATAAGAAGAGTCCATTTCCATTGCATTTCGCGTTGGCTTCGTACTCGTCAGGTTGCTTTTATCTGCCTTGAATGTAAATGGATAATACTGACGTCCCCTCGGAATTGCACAAAAAATACTTTCAAGAATACAATCCCGTGACGGATGTGAGTTGGTTAGGTACCTTTAGGACTAATAA
Organism: Heterodera glycines; assembly: GCA_004148225.2. Taxonomy (NCBI): domain Eukaryota; kingdom Metazoa; phylum Nematoda; class Chromadorea; order Rhabditida; family Heteroderidae; genus Heterodera; species Heterodera glycines. The sequence goes on along the minus strand of CP049707.1, from coordinate 12,541,540 downwards.
CTGGGGTTATCTATTTTTCTGTGGGTAGCACTTATCGAGAGGAGCGCAAAAAAAAACTTATTTCCGCTTAATTTTCAAAGCGAGTTAAATGACTGCTTCGAGAAAAAAATTTTGAATTTTTTTTTCGAACGAGGAGGGGGGGGGGTGGCACCATCGGCACTGTAACCTTTTAGATTTTTCACGTAAAACACACACGTTATGGCTAAAAATAAAGGTCAGATTCTTGATCAGCATCAAAAATTAGCCTAGAAAAAATTATTAGAGAAAAAATTTCAAGGGGGTGACAAAACCCGGAAGTACCCAATTTTATTCACTTTCCCGAATGTATACATTGAAATATTTTGAAATATAATTTCTTCAGGTTTGTCCGTTGGACAATCGCGACTGGTAAGTTCGTATTCTTTGTTCCTAAAATTTTTGTAAATTATTAGGGAGTTCCAAAGATATGGACATTGAGTTGCCTTGCGGTTATTGCACACGGCTGAATATTTGGGATCACGATCATTATTTAAATATGTGTTTTGTTAGGTACTTGACAAAATCATGACTTTGTTTTTTCTATGAAAGTATTAAAAAGGATTCACCATATGAATTCGCATTTATTACACATTTTTTGAAAACAACTTCGTTTGTTTTGACAAAATACTGAATATCATTGATAATATATTTTCAATGTAATTAACCGATAATTTTAGTGAATAGCTTTGCTTTATCTAATTTTGCGTAAAGATGGACAAGCCAATCAAACTCGCGAAAGTCACGCGTATCCTTGGTTCGTTTTATAACATTTAGCTGATGTACTCTCTTTTTAGGACGTACTGGTAGCCAAGGCCAGTGCACGCAAGTTCGTGTTGAGTTTTTGGATGACACAAATCGTTCGATCATTAGAAATGTGAAGGGCCCTGTTCGGGAGGGCGACATTCTTACCTTGCTTGTGAGCAATTAAATTTGTTTTCGTCTAATGTTTAACACTGAAATTTTAGGAAGCTGAGCGTGAAGCACGTCGCCTCCGATAAATCAACACTACCATTTTGTTGCGTATTTCTGAATTGTTGATAAAGAATGTTGTTAGAATTTGTTAATTCTTTCTCAAAAGTGGCGGGCCATCTTCGACCTTTTTTTGATCTTTGTTTTGTTTATCGGATTATCATTCATTCAGCTATATAAAAATGGTTTCCCGTTCTGCTTCAATTCCCAATTTGTTCTTTTATGCCGGTTTGTCATCGTCTCATTGTCAGCCGATTACTCGCTATTCCCGGCGTTATTTCCAATCGTCTATTCGCCCACATGCCCTACCTGTTAAAAGGGTAGCTTACCTAATTATAATTAACAAAAGTTTCGTAACTATTCGAAGGTCCCTCATGCCAAATATGGAGGCTGTTACACCGTCACTTCTCTTCCCGGGGACGGAATTGGTCCGGAGGTGTGTAACTTTGGTATAATTCTTTCAATATTTGTTGCTGTTAGATGCTGGGGCATATTCGACGTATCTTCCGTTTCGCCAATATCCCAGTTGATTTTGAGGAAATTGAATTGAGCTCGAAAGATCCTTCAAACGAAGTGTTGGAAAATGCCATCACAGCCATTCAGCGTAATGGCCTTGCAATTAAAGTGAGTAAATTACAAAAAAGTTCTAGCTGATTTTCTGAATCAAGCTACATTTTACGTCAAATTTTAATTTTTGGGATTTTGATCACAGTTTTTTGTTGTGGCATTTACTCAATTAATCAAAATGGTGAAATTCATCTCTTTAGGGTAACATTGAAACTAAATTTGACGACCCGACGTACAAATCGCGTAATGTTGAACTCCGAAAGCGTCTTGCTTTGTATGTTATTATCATTACTTTTTTAATTGTCGGTCATTTTCTGGTTCGCAAATGTGCTCCATTGTGTCTCTATTCCTACGATACCAGCAAAACATCACGATTTGGATTTGGTTCTCATTCGTGAAAACACTGAAGGAGAATACAGTGGACTCGAACACGAATCTGTCAAAGGCATCGTGGAGAGCATTAAAGTGTTTGGCTGGAGGTCTTTTGTTTAAAAGAGTAGATTTAGATTGTAACTCGTCGCAACATCGAAAAAATAGCTCGTTTTGCATTTGATTATGCGGTTTTGAACAATCGGCCTCAGATAACCGCCATTCATAAGGCAAACATTCAGAAGCTTGGTGACGGGCTTTTTCTTCAGGTGAACAACCTTTTAAGTAAAAAAAGCATGTTGATTTTAGGTATGTAAAGAAGTTGCTGAAACTGAATACAAAAATGCAGGTCTCCAATTCAATTCTATGATTGGTATGTATCTTTGTTGGGGGGGGGGGAGTATTTTTTAGGGATGGGAGGGATGCGCTGACATCATAAATTGTGAATTTTCCTTTATTATTCATTTTACATTACATATGACACATTTGCCCTCCCATTGTTTGTTTCCTTATTCAGTGGACAACGCGTGCATGCAATTGGTCAGCTTTCCTCAACAGTTCAATAACGGGATTCTTCTGATGCCAAATCTCTACGGAAATATTGTAAATAAAGACACTGCTCTTCCAGGTGGAACGTACAATATAATCGTCATCTTTTTAAAGATATCAAACATTGCTTGCGGTCTTGTCGGAGGACCGGGCCTTGTCTCTGGAATGTGAGTTTTCACTCGGCTACGAAATTTTTTACTGAAACTTAAGGAATATTGGAGAAGAATATGCCGTGTTTGAAACAGTAAGTTAGGGATTTACTGCATTTGCTAGGTCGGAAAGTTAAATATTGCCTTACAAGTTGGAGACGGATTTTATGAGTTTACTTTATTCATGCATTTTTAGAATACTTTCATTAAAGGGCACACGAAACACGGGAACCTCATTGGCTGGCAAAGACATTGCCAACCCAACTGCCTTCATCAGAGCTTCCATCGACATGCTGCGTTACCTTGAGCTCCACGATTATGCTGACAAACTTTCTGATGCCCTTTACAAAGCATTGACGGAGCAGAGAACGCATACTCCCGACATTGGAGTAAGTTATTCCTGTGCCTGCCCACAACTATGGAAAACCAAAAAAGGAATGGAAATTCAATGCCAAAAATAAAGAAACCCATTTCACTCACAATTAATGTTGAGGTTCATTAGAGATTAATTGTTCATTTCACCTGAAATCCTCAATTAATTAATACAAAATGGTTTCACATTTATTTTTTGCAGGGCACGAATCATAGTACAGAAGTTGTTCAAGCAGTCATTAACAACTACAGCGAGACAATCAGTAACGCTTGAAGGAAACTTCTGATAGTACGATATCAATCGAGTTTTAGTCTTGTAAATGTTTCATTAAACTGTCAAATAAAGAGCAAAAGTAGAGATAATTTTTATGGATCAATTTCCCTTTTCTGTAAAGTTTTATGATAACGAATAGTTTTCGATTCATAAAATTCCTTACAATTAGTTTTCTGTTTCGGCCTTTTTAAATTGAAGATGAATTTTGCGTGTGCTACTAATGCACAGAATGGACAATCTTCATCCAGTCCCGATGTACACTCAAATCTTTGGATTGTCAGCGATGGATTTGGGAAAGTTTCATACATTTGTTTATGGGCAGGCTGTCAAGAAGGAATAGAGCATTCTGACCAACTCAAGGCGCATTTGAACCAACATATGTTTGAGTTTGGACCTGAACCTTTGACTGAGATTGGCATGTTTTTGTTACTTGGAAAATCCGCCTTTAGAAAAAAAGAAATTTATTCAGTGTGTCAGGTGAGGGGATGTCAAATTCTTGTCTCATCGTTTGACGAATTGGTGCGGCATATGAAAATGCATCTTTTCCATGCCGAACGGATGCTCAATGGTGCCTCCGTGGTGGAGGGTCGTTGTCCGCAACTTGTGAGGTCTTCCCATTTGAATGTTTCTATAACCCCTTTCACTCTGCTCAATGTCAGTTGCAACTTCGAAAAATCAAGTCGCCTCGTTTATCAGGGCGACCCTTTGCTTTGCGAATGGAACTCGTGTTTGGTGGGGAAATGGAGTTTGATCGGAGGAAAAGAGCAATAACAACTTTCAGCAAAGCTTTACCGACATCAACGACTTCATTGGGCATGTTGAACTTCACGTCCAATCACTTTCCGTTGTTGCCCGAAGTGGGGACGGCTTTTACGAATGCCTTTGGAATGGTTGGGTTCGAACCTTTTTGGTTTAATTGACGTGCTGCGTTTTTATTCAGACTGCCAAGCATCCTTCGAGAATAAAGCGCACCTCCTCAGACATGTTCACCATCACAGCGGCGACAAAATGTGCGCTTGTCCATTTTGTGGTTCGTTTTTGTTCGCAATACCTATTGTTTTCGCTTCCTCGTAATTTCTCTTTTTCCAGGTGCCTTTTTCGCCCATTCCGCTGGTCTCATTAAGCACGTCGTTCGCCGACAGAATGGTAATGCTGTGCCTTTTATTTGCTTCTTCTCATTGTCGATGTTCAGTTGATGCGTCGCTCGTCTGTCGCTTTTGTCAAAAGGCTTTTCCCAACGATGTTTTGTTGAAGAAGCATTGTGTTCGACACCTTAAGACGCGTCAATGCCAATTCTGCTCATTGGTTCTCGCTTCTCCTTACGATTTGAACCGTCACATTGAAACTGTACACGCGAAAATGCGATGCCATTGCTGCGAATATTGCGACAAAACGTGGGCGATTCACTCACTCGTTGAAAAATGGCGATAATATTCACAATCAGAAAAAAATTGGGGAGAGTCACTAACCGATGACCGAACAATTTGAATTTGTTATCATTTGTCATGGATCCAAATCTGCCAAATTTGATAGAACTTTAGGTGCTAAGTGATTTTTAATTCATTTTTGGGTTTTACCAACGGTCGGATCTCAACAAGCACTTAGAACTTCACTTCAACGACTTAATTTACGAGTGCGAACAGTGCGGAAAAAAATTTCGTTGGTCAAAGCAACTTCGAGAGCACAAAAGGCAGCACCAAAAGGTACGAGGGACACGGATTTTCCGATCAGGCCCGTAAAGTTTTCCAATTTCTCAGAAGTTTTTTCAAGGAAAAAATTTATTTGTGTTTTTTGAAAAATTGGGTTTTTTGAAAATTAATATTATGGAAAATTCGATTGAAATTCTTAAAAAAGAATATTTTTAGGTTTTCAAAGAGAACCTTCCGGAAAGTTCAAAAAAAAAAAATTTGTTTTTCGGGGTGGGGTACGATGCGGGGGGGGGGGGCAATTGCTCGGTTCCCGTTCGACTGACTCTCTCTCTGTCAAGGATTTCAACCCTACTCCCTACGAATGCCATTTGTGCAATTCTCGCTATGCACGAGGCTCGGCACTCTCCAAACACTTCAAAACAGTCCACCATTTGGCAATACCCATTGGGTTTTCTCGCTTCCATGTGAGCTGATCTAACACTATTGTGAGACGATCAGATTATTATTTAGTACAAAAAGTGCCAAGATGGTCTCTTTCGGCTTCAGACGAAATGCTATGTGCGAGGCAATTTGACGACAGGCGAAGAGGGACGAGACTAATGCAGAAGAAGAAACCGATGCAGGGAATCACTCGCTTTTCCTTACTATCACTTTTAAATGCATTTTTTATAATGTTTGTTTTTCTTTCTTTCATTGTTTGACCAAACCTTTCAATACTTTTTCCATTTCCATATGTTTACTCACTTTTCTGCTGCTTAGAAATGCCGGCCTTTCGCCTCATTCTTTCGCCTTTTCCGTCCGTTTTTGCTCGTCTCTCCCATTCCCATGTCCCATTGTTCCGCCAATGTTCTGCTGCTGCTTCGTCCAATTCGCCATCTGTCAATTTTCTCAGCTCCAATTTTGCCCTTCCGGCTGAGTGGGACGGTCGGCTCGGCCATTTGAGCGTGGAGCAACTCGGCGGTGACAATTTCGAATGGATCGTCGCGGTTCAGAAAAAGTTCACCGGGGTTGGTAAGGCTAGGTGAGTACCGTTGCTTTTGTCGTACGCCCATTGTGCCATTTGAGTGCGATCGACTTGGACTTGGCCTGCTCCGTCCCCGTTGGCTCCGATCACTTGGCCGATTTGGTCGACCTTTGCTACAAATTTCGACATACAGACTCTGCGGGAGATTTGCTCCCTTCCACTGAGTCTGACTTTCTTTTTCCGTTTGAAATACTTTACGTATTCAGATACACTCTGTGCCGTCTTTTACTGGAATTCGGCGAATTTGGCGTTTTCATGAATTTGCTTAATGACCCGGTTCGGTCCCCTGCCCTTTCCCGCGTCATTCCCATGGCCTTTCAGATCAACTACGGCATCTTTCCCAATGAGCACATTTGCTGCATGTTCCTCGACCATTTTCTCGGCTCCGCTCAGTTGCAATGTCTGTGTCCATTTTTCTCCGGTTTCCTTTTGCTTAATTATCCTTCCCATTTGCCACAGATGCGGCCAAAATTGCCATTTATGTGATGCTGCAGGAAATGTTCGACTTCCCTTTGCTCACTTTTCTCGCCACTCGCGCCCTTCTCGAGTGGACGCAAGGGGAACGAAAACTCGATGAGCAAATCCATCCGAAAATGGCACCTTCTCTGGAGGACGAGACTAACTTCAATGAGGAGAACGTGGTCAGTCCGTTTTTGGCACTCCGTCCGTCCCATTTCCCTCCTCCCCCAAACTTCCCATTTCAGCGCCTTTTTCGCTACCCTTTTCTGAAGAACCCTTTTTGGGATGGACACTTCGATGAGAATGACTCCGACCGAATGGCAGGCAAAGCCCTCGAATGGCTTTCATACCATTTGAAATTGGCAAAAAATGACGAAACGAATTACGACGAGACACTGATCAGAGTGATCAGACTTTTGGGGTTGAGCATACAGCGGAAATGGACGGAAGCGAAGTCATTGGCGGAAGAGATGTTTATCACAGTTGCTCCATCGGACAATGCGCGGCAAATGATTTATTCCTCCATGGAACAAATGCAGCAATTTTTGAATTTTGACGAACAGATTGAAGCGGCGGAGAAGCAAACGGAAAGAGAAAAAGACGACCAAAATTCGGAGGAATCGGAGAAAATGGCACTGAAAGTGATAATGGCAAAAAATTATCATTCGCACGATTGCCTATTCAGAAATTATTTGAGCAAAAAAGTGCCGAATTTGAAATTAACAAAGCAAAAGCAACCGAAAAACTTTCCGAGATGTTGGCAGTACGATTTGAGCCAATTTTGCAGAAGGAGGAGGAACGAATGATGGAAGTGCAAAGGAAACACTTTTGGGAATGGGCCGAACGCAGAAAGCGACTCATTCACAGTCAGGTGGAAAAGTTGGAGAGGGTGGTGAACGGGGGAAAGAGAGAAAAATGGGAGGAGGAAAGAGAACGGGGAGGGAGAGGAAGAAAAGGGAAGTGAAAGGGAGAGGAGGAAAAGGGAAGGGAGAGGAGGAAAAGGAGAGAAATGGGAGGGAGAGGAGGAGAAAGAGGAATAAAGGATGGGGAGAAAGGGACGGAGAGGAGGAAAGACCAAAAGAGTGAGCGGAAGGAGAAAGACAAAAATTAAAAGAAAAATGGAAAAACAATGAAACTGTTCCTACACAAAAATGCAACCCTTCACAGGCGCAACGCGCGGAACATTTGGCACGACTGAACGAAATTCAAAAAAGGAGGGCCGAACTTAGGGAGCAAAGAGAAATGCTATTCTTTTTTGAGAATCGGACCAAAATTGAGGACGAAGCTCGAGACCGAACCGAACTGATCGGAGAGCTCGGCCTTATGAAAAAGAAGGGGGAACTGACGTAAGTTGGGAAACCAAACCGAAGAGAAAAAACGATGGATGCCAACGACCGTTCAGAGAAGAGGAATACGCGCAGGGAATCTTCCATTTGGCACGTCAGCTGAAGGAGGGCAAAACAGCCAAACAGGTGGGACAGAACATAAAGAACAGAGCAACTGTGGTGGCTCACTTTTGTGTGCTTTGTCCAATTGCTTCCCTTTTTAAAGGCCTTGGAAGAGATTTCGGGCTCCGATTTGTTCTCCCGGCTCCAAAAAAGTGCGAATGTCTGAAGGGCGAAACTTCGCAGAGAACGAACGATTGTTGTCGATGTGCTGGTCACTCACTCATTGTGACGCTTTCATTGATTTTCGCTTCCTTTTTTGTCTGCACTTTCCTTGGAATTCTTTTGACGGTGTGCAAAGTTACTGCACTTTTTCGAATTTTTTTTACCTTTCTACGGTAATAACCTAAAATTTTATATTGCCTCATTTGTTGATTTGTTCATCGTGCGACTTTTTCTTCATATTTTTGTGTTGCTAATTGAGTTTTCGTCTCCAGTCAATGGATCCTCCGAATTCGCCAATTAGTCGCGACTTGCAATTCCGGTCCAAACAGCGTACGTCTTGAATTTGAGGGCTCAAAACATCTTCAGTTTGGTCTGTGATCTTCCTTCTCTTAAGTTGCCGAGCGTCTTTCGGAGTGTGCCCACATTTTGGACCATGACCCATCGATGGCACTTTATCGTCTGCAGGAACACGCGAACAAAATGGTCCCCAGAATGGTGGCGAGGTAAACCGAAAATGAAAAGCTGTGTTCTGCACACCGTTTCAAAAAGCGAGAGATGAACAATAAATAGAGAGCGCAGAGAAAAAAACATCTCCCATTTTGACGTACTATTTTTGTAAAATTGAATTTACTTCAGTACGTTAAATCCGCACCAAATTTTGCATCAAATTTTCGAACGCTCATAGATTTTTTTTCTAAGGGATCAAATTCCTTAGTATTTGTCATTAAGATCTTTCGAATGGAACCAAAAGCGTCCAATTTGGCTGGCAAAAACATCAAAAATAATTTACGAATTTGTATTTTCTTTAATTTTTGGACGAAAATGAATAAAAATACTCATGTCGCACACCGGACTCGAACCTCCACCCTTTGTCCCTTAACTATCTTACAAGAACCACTTCGCCACATTTTCAAATCTTTTTGGGACTGAGATGCCAAAATTGAAACGGTGTGTGTGTTTTAATCGGGCCATGGCTATGCCTGGAGCCATTCCCTTTTTGCCATTTAGACGATGTCAAATGGGCCAGCAGAATGCAAACATTCAGGGCGCCTGCTTTGACTTGGACAATGCGATTCAGTGCGTTTTCAATTTTCGAAAGAAATTTAATGGGAGAATTGGCTAATTAATTGTAAGGACAATTGGTCAAATGAAATTGGCCCAACCGACCTTCGAACGAATTCAAAACGCACTGAGAAATTCGGTATACTTCAAGCAGCAAATTGAGCATGAAATGGCGCGGAAGCGAAGTGTAAACGGAAAAGAATAAATGAAGAGGAAAAGGAAGAAATTTATCCGACAAATAAAATTGATTTTTTGCAAAAATTAACACGGTAAAGCATAAAGGCACTTCCTCAAATCAGCAGATAAATAAATTTAAGTGGTCGAAAGGAAAAGAAAAAGCGGAATAATAAACTCTTAAAAAGACAATCGAATGGAAAATATTAATGAATTATAAATTAACGAAATTTTGAGGAATAAACATTTGTTGGGGGGGGGGAATGGTTCTTATCCCTTTTGTCACCCCCCCCCTGAAATTTTTTTTAAATAATTTTTTCTAGACTAATTTTATGCGCTGAACACGAATCTAACATTAGTTTTGGCCGATTCCGAACCCCGGGCCCGAACTCGAACAAAAAGTCGAAATTCAAATTTTTAAAAATTAGGGGGGTGACAAAAGGGATAAGAACCGGGGGAATACCCGCAAAAATGGCGGCAAACTCAGAGAAAACGACACACAAAATACGAAACAATTGCACAACGAAAATTGAAGAATTAAATAATTAAAAGATGAATAAACAAACTTATGTATAAACTAAATCAGGCAGAAAAACAGACAAAAACAAAAGAGAGAAAGGAGGAAAAGCTCATTATGGAGACAGAAAAAAGACGAATGTGGCAAATTGGAGAAAGGCCGAGTTGGCAATGGTCAGGGCATTGGAAGGTCGGACGGTCAGTCGAATCAGACCCTAAAACGAAGGGAAAAGCGAAATGCCATCGATGGACGGAACAGAAAAGGTAAATTAAACGACAAATAAGAGAAGCAATAAGTTCTACTAAAATGCGAAATGGTACTAATCAGATGGCCGACTGTTCGTGCGCACCAACGGCGAAAGAATGGGCCGACTGTTGCGGAAGCGAAGAACGGCCGAAGGACAACGGAGCAGTGCCGGGGCCGCCGTTTTTACCCATGGAAAGGGGCGTCGGGTGAATGAGAGCGTCGCTGCTTATAAATTCAATTCGATGGGTTATATTCAACAGCAATTGCTCTCTTCTCCCTCACCCAATTTGATTGGCTCCTCCGTTTGTCAGTGACTCTCTCTCCGCGCCATTTCCCCCCGCACTTCCCAAATGATTCGCTTTCGCCGTTGTCCCAAAATGATTTGCAAAGTTTGTGCTGCTGTCCGTCTTTCGCTCTTCTACAAATGATCGGTTCGAGTGGCGCCCTTCCTGCGCATTTTGGCGGCAGCAGCACTGAAAAGGGCGAAGTGTTAAAGTCGGTCGAATATTTTTCACTGTTGCTGATTGACTCGCTAATTAGCATTTCAAATTGGATTAATTTTCATGGGATAATTTCAGTTACGTCACTTCTCTGAACTTTTTTAATTATGCGACGGGCGAAGACCTGGTAACAGCCGCACAAAAGACACAAAAGGACGGCCAAAAGGACCACGGCGAAGATGATGTAATCGAACGGAGAAGCATTGGCAATGTGCGAGAACACTTTCTCGTGGAATGGCCTCGCGGGGGTTTCAGCAATTGGACGGGGGGGGGGTGCGACTACGTCTGAGTGCCGTGCCGTTCGCTCGCTCACTCTGCTGCATTGCCACATGGTCCCCTGCTCCTCCACGCCTTTGCTTCTGTCGATAAAAGCGAACACTTGGAAACAGTCGAGCTCACACAACTCCAAACACACGTCCAATTCCGCTTCCTTAAATACCATTGTGTCCTTGCGAATAGTTGTGGCCATTTGCTGTTGGAATGGTGAGAAAGCGTCGGAGGAAAAGCGTCGGTTGCCCTTAAAGGAAAGGGAAGCGGCGGCACCGCCTTTTGCCGCTGTTCGGCTCTTCGGATGGTCACTCACTCTTCCGCTGTTCGTTTGCTGCTGCTGTCTTCGCCCGTCACTTTCCGACTCCGTCCGTCGCGTGTCGCCATTCGTTGGTGCGCCTCCGTATTGGTAATAACTCTGAATTTGCTGGCCGTCAAAAGGAACGGACAGTTTGGCACTTGCGGAAAGACTAACCGGGAATTTTTGCTGCTGAAAATGGCCACTGGAAGAAGCAACGGCGAAAGCACCGCTGATCAGAAAAAGGGGGCCGAAAAAGGGCAAAGGGAGAAAAGCCATGGGAAAGGACGAAAAGCAAAGCAAATGGAAACCAAAAGAGAGAGGGAAAAGTGACCAATTATTAGCTAAAGAGGCCAATCAACCAAAAGTGATTGGCACGAATTGAACTTATTAATAAGCAAGAAAAAGACCGAATTTAAGACCATCGATCGGAAGAACACGGCTTTTGAGAGTTTTATTAAGTGGGTGAATAGAGATTTATTTGTTATTTAAAGCAATTGCGACAATAAAAAGAAAAAAAATTTTTTTTTTAATTTGACCAAAATATAGGACCCAAACGCAATTAGTACCGGAAAAAATAGGTATAAGGGCAAACTTTTAATATGGATAAAGGACTTTTTGAGTAATAGGACTTTTCGTGTTAAAATGAGGATTCTTTATCCTCAAGTAAAAAAGTTGGCTCTGGCGTCCCCAGGGCTCTGTCCTGGGCCCTTTATTATTTTTGATCTATATTAATGATCTTCCTGATGCTTTGCCATCTGGAGTAAGAATTAAATTATATGCTGATGATGTTAAATTATATATTTGTTATAAAGCAAGAGCGACCCCAGGAGATCGGTGGAATTGGAATGAGACACAATTGGGGGGCGGGAGAGAGAGAGAGAGAGAGAAGGAGGGGGGAATGAAGTGACGTCATTGGGAAAAGGTTCAATGGAAAAGCGAGAAAAGCAGCAGAGGATAAAAACGGCCTAATTGGAGCAAGTTAAGAGAATCAGCAGAAGAAACGCAGAAAGACAAAACTGCTCGGATGGCGAGGACAAATTAAAACTTCAGCCAAAAGGTGAAAGGGAAATGGGGGGGGGGGAGAAAGTGTTGAATTTCAGGGGAAAGGGACAAAAAGACACAAAATGACCGCTGGAAGAGAACAAAGCGGGAAAAGAAAATGAGAATTCGAGAAGCAATTTTAAGGTTGGACAATCATTTCGTGGGATGGAATGAAATTATGCGATGAAGAGAAGTACAGATTAGCGAATGTCAGCAGAAGAATGCCAACGGAAGTGAAAGGGGACGAGGGGAATGAGTGACGGATCAAAGGGAAAAGGGAGAAAAGGGGTAAAGGAGGAGGAAGAGGACTGAATTTTCCAGTGGGGGGGGGGGGGTGCCCCGGCGCTGCCGATAGGCGCAGTCGGGAAAAAAACTTTCATTGCAATTTTTAACAGAATTTGTTAAAAATTGCTAATTTTTGAAAAATTCAAAAAAAAAAATCGACTCTTTATCAAAAATTTCGGAAATCGGAATTCCGACGTCCAAAAACGTCTGAAATTGGAATTCCGTACCATCCCTGGTAGAGACGGAGGGGAGGGGAGAGAGTGTGGAAGGGGGAGAGACGGAGGGGAGGGGAGAGAGTGTGGAAGTGGGAGGAGGGGAATGAGCCAAGCCGATGATTGACAATTGACAGAAAAGAAAGCAATTTGGGTAAAGAATGAGAGAGGAAAAGCATGTTAAAAACAGAAAAGGGGCGACTGATCAATCGGACAGTCCGAAAGAAAAGGAAAAAGGAAAGGGCGGCGAATTGTACACTTTTGCTGCTAACAATTGATTCATAATCCAATTTTTAAAATTATTTTAGTTCCCGGTTGGTCCGATTGAAAATCCAGGTCCCGTTTCCGTTCCCGGCTTTGCGGGTCACGGTATATCCCGGTCCTGATTTTTTCAGTCCTATACCGCTTATCTGATTGCCGTTACTTTACAATATCAATCATTACTTAATGATTAGCCAATCCGTTGTCAACAGTCGCCACTGATGAGTTTCGGCCAATCTTTTTTGATGAGAGAGGTCAATAGAATGACAAATTAAAGGGGGAGAGTAAAGGGGAGAAACCGAATTGGTGGGAAAAATTGGGTGCTGAGGGGGGGGGGGACACGCCATGCCAACAAATAACAGAAGGAATGGCCAAGAAGGAAAGGGCATGTTGCGCTGTTGCCAAAGCCAAAGGCAAATTAAAAAAGCTGAAGTCCAAGGATGAAAAAAACACCGCCGTCTTTCTTTTTTTGGAAAATTGAAGAATATAAGTTAGGTAAAACAAATCGAAAAATAATTTTATGACATGAATTTTGGGCAACGGAAAATTGGGCACTTTTTGTGATAGTTTATTCCCATTAAAAAATCCTTCTGTGGCGCCTAAACTTTCGCCTGCGCTTTGAACGGAATTATGGGCGGGGACTGAATCGGCCAAAGTCTAAACATTGAGTCGGGGGCGTTTGGGCCCCCGCGTTCGGCCCTCGTTTTTGGGCCCCAGGGTCGTTTGGGCCCCAAGTACAGAAAAATGAAAAATCGCAGTAAAAACAACTTTTTAAATTTCAGCATAAAATGTAAAATAAACATTTTAAAAATAAATTCAACAATAATTTTAACAATAAAAAATGTAAAAATTAACAGAAATTCACGGGTTCATTCGATAGTTGCGAGAAATTCCCCGGAGAAACTCCAAAATAATGTGAAATTGATTTTTTGAACTCGCATCTCCAAAATTTTGTCATCCCATCAGAACTCATTTTAGCGAAGGTGTAAAGGTGGCCTTCGTAAGACAATTTTACTTTTTGTTTTTTGGTTGCAATTGGGTTAGCCATTTCTGAAAAATGTCCAAATCAGAATGTACATCAAATTGGTTAACTATTAAAAAATAATAGGATTTGGAATAAGTAAAATTGTAAAAAATGAGCGAATGTTAATTAAACCTAACTTATGCCAAGTGGCGAGGGATCCCTCAGGCTTAGTTTTTAGAATCTTATTTTTTAAAAAAGCACATTTTTCTATTTTTGGGTTGGGGCCCAAACGACCCCGGGGCCCAAACGCTCTGGTCCCCTAAACATTACAGACGAAAGGCGTCGAATGGAATGAATGTCGAATTGGCTTACAATTAGTGCCCATTTTTTTCCTCATTTATTTTTGCCTTTCTTCATTCCGTCGTTCCTTTCGCTTTCTTTCCCCCAATTCGTTCTTTTGGTGGCCTTTTCTTTTCAATCTCTTCTGATTTTGGTGCCGTTGGTTGCGGGATGAGAGAAAGAAGACCATTTAAGGAAAATATTCACCAAATGAATGTTAATTTATTTCATCAAATTTTGTGCCTCCGTTGCCCCCCCCCCCCGCTTCAGTAATTTTTTGAATTGGGAAATGAACGGACGGATGGGCATCGATTCTTTGTGTTTGGTCGTCCGTTCGTCGGTCCGTTTTTTGCCTCGGGCAATGAATGCCCAATGCATGTGATCGGCAAAGGGATAAGAGAAGGGGTGGGATAACAAACACAACATGGGACAGCAGGGGGCATTATATAATAATACAATTAATACAGCGAAAGGGGAGTTTACCCAAAAAAGCGACAAAAGACAAAAAGTTGGCATTCCGATTGAACCGATTGGGAAGGAAGCGATGCCATTACTATAAGGAGAGGAAGAGTTTGTTATGGCACAGATGTGAAGGAATAAACTCGAATTGGGAAAGGATGGACTTTAGTGACAGATGGTGGCCAAATGGGTGGACAAAGGGGGGAAAAGGAAGGGGAGGAAAAGAAAAGCCAAGGAAAAGGAAAGGAAAAGCCAAGGAAAAGGAAAGGAAAAGCCAAGGAAAAGGAAAGGAAAAGCCAAGGAAAAGGAAAGGAAAAGCCAAGGAAAAGGAAAGGAAAAGCCAAGGAAAAGGAAAGGAAAAGCCAAGGAAAAGGAAAGGAAAAGCCAAGGAAAAGGAAAGGAAAGGCCAAGGAAAAGGAAAGGAAAAGCCAAGGAAAAGGAAAGGAAAAGCCAAGGAAAAGGAAAGGAAAGGCCAAGGAAAAGGAAAGGAAAAGCCAAGGAAAAGGAAAGGAAAAACCAAGGAAAAGGAAAGGAAAAGCCAAGGAAAAGGAAAGGAAAAACCAAGGAAAAGGAAAGGAAAAGCCAAGGAAAAGGAAAGGAAAAGGAAAGGAATGATTTGGGAAAACAAACCTTCAATGGTGGCGGCTGTTATCTGTTGACGGGGGCAGTGACCACGTGCCAATGTGTCGGTGTGTTATCATTTATCAATGTTTTGAAAAAACAGCGAAGACGGAGTGGGGTGGACACAGCAGCAGGGGAAAGGGGGGGTTGGGGAGAGAGAGTGGTCGCGGATCAGCACAAAATTGGGTCAAAGGGAATGGTCAAATGAATGGGGGGGGGCAAACATTGGGCGGGAGAGTCGCACATTTGCGATGGCCCAACTGATCGATCGAAGAACGTGGGGAAGGGGAGCATATTCTGTACAATTTGAACAAAATTCAACGGTATCTTTATTTCGTTTGGCACAAAATGGTTTCTACAAGAAATGGGCATTTGGTGGCGTTTGTTTGTCCCATGGCAATTGAAAAGGTAAAGGCGCCGATTGGCCAAATTTGAATGGCGTGGAAAAATGCCAGGTAATGAAAAGGCAGAGGAAAGAGAGAAGCAAACGAACTTTTAATGCTTTATTTTGTGGGAAATCACAAAAACAATTTGTAATTTGTTGGTCTGTAATGCGTATTTCTGCGCTTTTATTCTTTCATTCATTTTTATTTGCATGTTCGTAAAAAATGAAATTTTGAATTTTTGCGGAAGGACAATGGGCACATTGTGAGAAGGGAAAGGGAAAGGTGTGAAGGGAGGCGAATGGGGGGGGGAGGGCATCAATTATGCACTGAGAAGCCCCGTGAAAAGCTTTGTCTGTTCGGGAAAACAGAAAAGGGACTTTTGGCATTGACAAAGAAAAAATTGTAAAAAAACGAGCAAAAGAAAAAAAAGTGAGAAGAAAGAAAAAGGAAACGCAAAGGATGGACTGATCAGTGATCGAATGCATCCATCCAAAGAAATGCCATCGGACTGCGCAGAAGGGCACGGACGGAAAGGAACAGCGAAGCGACGGAGGGGAGAAAGGGCAGAAGGACGGCACGGGCGGAGGACACCAAATCGATTTGGCAGTCCAAATGGGCCAGCGGCACTTCGCTGAGGCGACTTCCGCTGTATTTTTGGGGTGAGGCGCGAGAACAGATCAGAAAGCGATAGTCAATGACCTGGGAAGGGGTGGAAATGAGCACAAAAGGACAAAAACAAGCCAAATGCATGGAGAGCCATGGAAATAAATAATTTTTTTAAATTTTAATTTTTGCCGCATCGAATTACCATCGCGGAATGTTGGCGCAGCCATTGGACCCATTGGGCGGAGGAACAGTCGCAGTAAAAAGAATTGCGCAGTAAAAGCTGAGCAAGCGGAGAGTGTGAAGCCAATTCAGTGGCGAAGGTGCGAAATTGCGTTTCCAATGAATGAAAAGAATTTCTGAAATGATTTTCAATTTATTTGGGGGGAGAAAGGGGGGGGAGAGGGAAGGAGTTGAAGAAGCACCCTCAATTAGAGGGTATTCCCGACACAGTCCCAAAACCTCTCCAAATTAATGCTTCCGATGTGTGCCAGGCAAGAAACATTCAGTGACAGCGACTCAAGCAGATTCTGTCTTTAAGTGAAAAGAAATGCAAATTGAAAAAAGGCGAAGATAACACCTCAAATCCAAATGACGAAGTGATGGGAAGGGACAGGGCAATTGGGAGGGAACGCTGGTGAAAAAGTTGTAGCTGAGGTCCAACAACTGACAATGAGTGGTGAGGGGAGGGAAAATATGCAGGGGAAAAGGGGGGGGAGGGGGGGGAGGGACCTCCAACCGACGCAAGTCGGCCTTTTCAAAGAGTTTGAGCATCAACGCAAATTGAACAATTCGATTGTGCGGAGAAGTGAACGCACGGCGAAGGAACAGCTGAAACAAATTCTTGGCTTGATAAAGTTGAATTTCGCCGATGAACGCCCAAATTCTTCTGTTAGTGTTTTTTGTCCACTGACTTTTCGAAGTCGCGGAGAATGACTCAGAAAGTTAACATTCTCCTCACTCAACACTATCTAAAAGCCAATAATTCATTTCTTGATTTATTGCTGCTAATTGTGTGCCTCGTTGTTGCTCAAGTCCAAAACTTCGATGTTCGGCGCTCCTCGGAGGGCATTTCGGTGCAAATTGACAATATACTGAAAAAGAAAGAAGGACAAACCCAAAAACGATAAGTGTCGTCTAATGAGTGTTTATGCTTTATTTCTCACATTTGCCGAAATGTTCAAAACGCGCAAACGGTCCAAAGAATGGGAACCGAAAAGCGGCCCCTCCGGCAATTCTTGGAAATTATTGCCGTGGAAAGTCAATTGCTCCACCGAACTGAACAATTAATCAATCAGTCATCGCCTCATTTGCCTTCTCACTCGTAATGGCCGTTCAGATAATGAAACACGGCGTTGTCCACAAATTGGGCATTAATACAGGCGATTTCGTTGGATTGGTCGTTGCACAGACAAGCGGCGAATTCGCCAAGCGCACCGCGGCATTGGAACTGCACATTTGGGTCCTGAAGAGAGGACAAATCCAAAAGCAGCAGATTGGACTGTCAGTGCTGTTTTGCTGCTGATCAGCCCCCCCCCCCTCACATTTTCAAAACCAATTTGCATTTGTCTCTGCCGTTCCTTTTGCGATGGCGCTAATCCCTCGAGGAATTTTGGCACGCCAAAAAACAAAACGGACAGCAAAAGCAGCGCATGCAAAGAGTTGGGAAATTGGACGGGGAAGAAAAGGGAGGCGCGGGTGACGGAATGTTGCGGAAAAGGGCGGGGGCGATCGGAGAAAGGCATCCCTTCAGGGGACGGAGAGAAGCAACGAAAGCGGGGGACAGCGCCGAAAGGGAAATGCCGAGGGGAGGGCGGGTCCCATTGGGGACAAACGAAAAGCTGAAAAAGAGAAGGGGAAAATGAACGAAGAACGAACAGAACGAGGAAAAGCAACGCAATGAACGAAATGAATTCCTTGGGGAAATGTTATCATAAGAGGAAATGTGGGAAAAAGAAGCGATGATTCAAATGGACACTTTCTGAGGGGAAAATGGGAGGGAACATAACGGAGAGGGAAGGGGAGGGGAAAGGGTAATTATGTAATTGTCTAATGTTTACGGGAATAAATATTGCACATCATTTTTAAATGTGCCTATAATGTAAACATTCTAATTTTATGGTATTAGGGGTGTTAACAAATTGAAAATCTTTCGTTGAGCTGCTGCTGGCGAAAACCCCAGCAGCAGAAAAAAGGATTTTTAAAAGGTATATTTTCTCAGGAGAATATTTCTCCTATATATTATATTTAGACCGTAAATTACAGATGGGGTGAGGTAAATCGGAGGTTTTAACGATGATTTGTTTGCGATTATGGTAATCGAAAGCTACTGTCCTCGCATTGTCTTCTCAAATTTCAGCAGAACCGCTGGAATTTGAGCTGCGAAACGAAGTTATTTCCCGCCTTTGCTGTCATATGTCCGTGGGAGAAAATGGAAGCGACCAGCAGAAGCACTTTAACCCCAAACATTCGGCTGTCAGTTTGCCTTTGCTGCAACGTGAAAATGTGCCAGCCCCAGGCAATGAATGGAATGAATGCCTTCCCTTTTTCATCCCCGGGGGAGCAAATCAGCAGAAGGAGATAGAGAAAGGAAGACAGAGAAAGATGAAAGAGGGAGCAATGGAAAGGACAAGGCAGAAGAGAAAGAAAAGGGAAGAGAAGGAGAGAGAATACAGGGACAAAAGCAGAAGAGAGAAAGATGAGAAAGGAATAACAGAGGATAAAGCAATGAAGAGAAAGAGAGAGAGAGAGAGAGAGAGGGAGAACAGAGCGCAAGCTTAGTGTAGAGAGAAGAGTAAAGACAGACAGAGAGAGGGAGAAGACCGAAAAAACACTGGAGAAAGGAATGGAAGAGAAAGAGAGTGACCAGGCTAATTCCGTAATTACGGCTTTTTTGGTTCCTTCGTAATTACGGATTACAGGTTCTACGGTATCCAAAATTAAGGAAAAGGACATTTGGCGCCAAGCCAAAGAAAATCAATTTAATAATCACATGATTCAACAATGGTTGTCCTTTTTTTAGCTTCACCCACCGAAAAATAAAAAATGAATTTATAACAGGGATTATACAGATTTCATAATTGAAAATCCAGTTACGTTCTCAATGTTCAGTCCTACTGGTGATGACCCAATCCGACAGCCGACATTTTCCCACTTCTCCCCCTCCCCCGCCCATTGATCCCTCATCGAAACACTGACCAACTGATCATATTTTGTTCGACACATGCTACGCAGCAACAAAAATGAATACCTAAATTATTTTGCCATTATTCAAAAATTGAAGGCACAATTTGGTCCTTCTCAACATTCAATGCCCTCCCCCTTGCCATTATGGGTCAAATTTTCAATAAATAATGGTACAGTGTCCCCCTCTCCCTCTCCTGGGCACGGGCCTGGTTTATACCTCAATCATTTTGCCTGTTTTATTTCTCCGTTCTTCCGTTGTTTTGTCGCTTATAACCATCCGAATCTTCTAATAGCGAAGAATGGGAGAACAGACAGAAGCGGAACACTGCTTCCCAACGGACGGAAGAGAACGAAAGCCCTTCACAAAGAAAAGCATTGAGTCGCCCCCCTCCCCTGGCAATTCCTTATTTATTACTATTGTTGTCCTTAGGTAACTAATTTGATCCATGGCATTTGTCACACTTGCTCCTTTTTCCCCTCCCCACCCCTTTTTTTTGCTTTTTCAGCCTTTTCACAAATTTTTCTCTCTCATTCTCTCTCTCTCTCTCTCTCTTTCTATGTTTCTCTCTTCGTCGTTTCTTTCTTTCCGCCGATGGAAATGCTGCGCAATGGGATGATGATGAAGAGCATTCATCCGCAGCAGCAGCAGTTGGTCTTCGATGGGAAGGGATGGTCAATGAATGCCCCGTTTCGGTCGGTGCCTTCGGGGGTCATCCCCGTCCTCGCCCATCCGTCGTCCCCCCCCCCCCCTCCCTTTTTGTCCCCCCTTTTCGTCCGTCCGTCAGTCATCGACCGACCGATCCTTCCGTCCCAATTCTTCGCGGTTTCTCATCACATTTATTTTGAATGAAGGAAGGTGATAATCTGATACTTTGTTAACCTCCGACGCTTCGATCTGATGACTGACCCAAATGCTGAACTGCGCTCCTTAATTGGTTTTGAGAGAATCCCCCCCCAATCAAAGTGATCTCGCAAAATCAATTTTCTGTTCTCCGAGTTTTAAGCGGTGCTGTGTCGAAGTGACAAAAAGGCAAATGTGTGGTGATCAGAAGAGGCGGGTCATTTCAGTACGGAATAAATGATTTTAATTAATTAATAATACAATTATTTTAATTTATTAATTAGATTTGCTGACCATAATTATAATTGGATTTATTATTTTAATATTTCCCAAACAAGACAAATACAGTGCCCCAAAAAAGTCTTGACTCAAACCTGAAAAACTATCTTCTAGTTATTTAAAAATTTGAAATACTAATTCATGCTGGTATAACTTTTGGTGCTGATCAAAAAAGTCTCCTACACCAACTTGATCAGATCACTCCTTCCTAGTGACCGGGACACCCCAAAATACACTGAAAATCGGGAAAATTTAAAATCCCTAGGGGTTGGGAAATCTTTTCTAGAGAAAATGGGCAAGCCCACTGGGAAGAGCACAAAATTCTCTACTGATTTGCCTTTTGAATAATGGGACTACGACTTTTACATAAAAAGATAACTTAGTTGAGAATTGATCACCATAAAATGATCAATTTTTGATCAGTGCCATAACTTTTTGTAGAAGCATCCAAATTACATATTCTTGGTATTATTTGATAGCCCTAAGTGCCCTCTATTTGCCTTTAAAATTTCAAAAAATATGGTTATGTTTCAAAAAATTGTGGCTTATAAATTTCAAAAATTAATTGACCACAACTTGATTGAAACTCAACGAAATTTTTTGAAATTTTACAAAAAAATAGAGGACACTTAGGGCTATCAAATGGTATCAAGAATGTTTAATTTGGGTGCTTCTAGAAAAAGTTATGGTGCATGAATTTACCAAAATATTACATGGTCGTGTCTTTTTTCGTGGTCGTGTAAACTGAAATAGAGAGCTTATTATTCAATTATAAATTTAAATAATTAATTAATGATTAGAATAACTCTTCCGTACTGAAATGCCCCGCCTCTTCTGATCACCACACATTTGCCTTTTTGTCACAACCTTTATTTTGACTGGAGCTGTATTTAGTATTTCCTCAGTTTTTTGACTGTCACTAAAATAAGTTTCATTATTTTCACCCTTATAAAGGCCAGGCTTTGCCTCAGAAAAGGCAACGGCCTTTCCCTGCCACTTTTCTCTTTGAGTTGTCTCGGCGTTTGCTCCTCTTTCCTCCGTAAGCGTATTCCAAGTTGCTCCTCAGTTAAGGCTTTTCCAAAGGGCAACGAATAGACGAGGAACAAAAGATACTTCTCGGAAAAATAATATTTTGCCAAAACTTTCAATTTTTGCGCTGCCAAGAAATAAACACTTCCTGTGTTATTGTAAAGCATTGCGTTGTCAGAAACCAGACAAATGTCAGATTTGAATTGATCCAAATTCAAGTACATATTATTATCTATTTTGTCATGGATTGTTGAAAATGACATCGGATAATCAACGATTGAATGATATCCAGGCGCTTCCAACCTGAAGTTAAGGCTTATATGAGTTAAGATCAGGTAAACACACCGAGTCAAAAAACGAGACATGTGTCAATAAAGAGAGAGTGCAGAGAAAAAAACATCTCTCTTTTTGGCGTACTATTTCTTTATCTGTGTTAATAGAGAAAAACGGAATTTACATTTCTATGTTTAGTTTTTTTGTCCTATGTTAAATGCGCTTCAAATTTTGCATAGCGACAGAGAAAAAAATTCTGCATCGTTTTCTCTGTTTGTTTTTATAGCTTAAATGTTGTTCTAAAAAGTTATTCAAAAAATAAAATTTCGAAGCATCATATCTTTTTTCTAACTCATCAAATTGCTTAGCATTTGCTTAGAAAAAGCTTCTCCTCATCAAGAGCTTTCGAATGATACTAAGATTGTCCAATTTGGTTGGGAAAAAGCTTCAAAAATAATTCCCAAATATCGTCATTTTTTAATATTTTGGACAAAAATAAATAAAAATATTCGTGTTGCACAACGGACTCGAACCACCACCCTTTGTCCCTTTACTATCTTACAAAAACCATTTCGCCACATATGCATTTACTTTTTGAACTAGGGGCTCAAAATTGACTCGGTGTGTAAAAATACACAAAAAAAACAATAATAATAACTCACAAACTATTTCCTTTTTTGAATAATTAGAAAAGATAAAGGTAGGGGAAGGGGAGGGAGAATAGGCCTTACGTCACTTTTAAAGTTTAGGTGCCTCGAAAAAACACAAGGGGGGGGGATTTAGGGTCGAAGATCAAGAAAACGTTGTTTATTTTGGCCTATTAAGAATTTTAAAGGAAAAAATTTGCACGCCTTCCTGGGTTTTCACGTCTACCTAAATTATAAAAGTGCCAAAAAACTTCACTTACTCTGTCACTGGCTGCGCAAAATATTTCTCGGGATCTTTGGCCATGAATTTCCGTATCAAATTGTCACAAAGTAATTGAAATGGCGTGAAAAAGTGAGGAGAAGGCTTCACTTTATTTGGTGGGTTTTGTCCGAGTTCATTTTCGATTTCAAGTAAAGGAGGCGACATTTTGGATGACTGACAATGAGTTTCGGTTGGATTGGTCTCATCTTGCACCTAAAAGTTACAATTCGATGCTTAATGTTAGTTTGTTTCGGCACTTCATTCTTCTTCTCCGCCATTGGTTTTTCCCTTCGTTCGGCCTTTTTCTTTGCCTTCGGTCCAATATCTGTGAGTCGAATTCGTCGCTTTCGTCTCTTTTGCTGCCTTTTCCCCGTTGTCCCATTTTCCTCTTCTTCGTCGCGTTGTGACGGCTTCAATTCTCCTTCAGTTTCATCCGCTGTTTTTGCTGCTTCGCTTTCTTCGCCGCTGCATTCCGTGCCAAGTGACGGTTCATGACTGCAGTCCATTTTTACGAATGACTTCGCTATGATTGTTTAGTTTGTTTGTCCTCATAAAATAAGATGAATCAAAATTTGTTTACTTATAACATCACGTGACAGAGATGGGGGTGCGCCCAACAATCGACGAGCATTGGAACTTGTTCCAGATAGGTAAGGATCATAGCTCATTGTCTGTTGCTTAGCACAGGAAAAAAGTATTCAAATTTTTCATTTTTATTATCTTAAATTAAGGTATTTTTGGTGCAAAATTTTAAATAAATCGCACAAAAAATCCAATTTTTTCATGACGGTGATCACTGGTCATGTTTAGACTAGCTATATTTCCGTTTAGCTGCACCTTAATTCAACATAGGGGATGGCACGGCTTAATCATTGACTAAATTGGATACCGAAGAGCGAACCTTGGAAATTTGGCCGATTTTAATAATTTCAATTTTTTGGTTCGAATTCGGACCCGGGGTTCGGAATTGGGGAAATCCAAGTTCAGATTCGTAATCAGCGCCCTCGAAAACCCCAGAAACTCTCTCCCTCTCACTCTCCCCTCTCTCTCTCTCTCTCTTTATCTCTCTCTCTCTCTCCCTATTTCGGAACTTCGGCATAAATCTTTCATAGTATGGTGATTTTTTAAAATAAAGATTGAACTCCTAATTATTGTTTGTGTAATTATTAATTGTGTTTTTACAGAAAAATTGGGTTCATTAATTATACCGTCCAATTTTTTTGATTTCAAGTCAAGAATAACTGAAAAGAGAAGAAGAACTTGAACTTTTTGTTCGTTGTTCGTGGCAAGTGAACGATGGGAAATTGTTTGGGCGCCCATTGCGGACGGAGAAAGGTAAAAAGGCGCGGTTGGCGGGCGTTGGCTTCGAAAAGTGATTGGAGTGATTGCCCCCCCCCCGAAGGACCCATTGGCCCTCTCCTCCGATCACTTCCGCTCTCCCCGGCACTCTCTCTCCCCGTTGTCCTGCCATTCCCCGCCCGCACTTCTCCAGAAACATTTGGCGGAAGCGACTGTTTTGGCCGTCGTCACCAATGGTACTGATAAGAATTGATCATTCGTTCTTCTTACGTTGGTACTTTCGCTGGTCTGCGTTCGTTCAGCCGTCCCTCCCATTCCCTCCTCCCCACAAATCGGTCTCTCGGGCTCCACGCCAATTTTGAAGTCGGTGAGGAGCAGCGGCGGAGGATCGCCATGTTCAACCAATTTGAGCGTTGCTGAGGGCTCAAAAAACGGTGGAGGCAGCAGCGGGAGCGCAAACGCACAACAGGGGACAAATGGAAGCGGAAACAACCTTTTCATTGCTTTGTTCGACTACAGTAAGTGAGGCAATGTCATCCGATCGGCTGATCACTTGAATGGAGTCCGATAGATTGATCATTAAAACCAATTCGAATGGAATTCGATACAATCGGCTGGTTAATTGACTTAATTATCGGCTGCTCATCTTAAATTAATATGCATGAACCAATCGGCTGATCATTAGTATCAATTAATAGAAATGATCGGATTCGCTCAGCTGATCAATTGGTATAACCGATCAGTTGATCTCCAACCTTTTGGTTCACTGTTTACTCATTGTCAGATGCACGAACGGATGACGACCTGAACTTTAAGAAGGGGGAAGCGTTGGAAATTCTGAACGATTTCCAAGGCGATTGGTGGTACGCGAAGAGTTTGATCAGTGGCAAGTGCGGCTTTATCCCGTCCAATTACGTCGCCCGCGAGGTGGGAAAGCCTTTAAAAGCCTTTCAAATCCTTCCAAATCCCTTCTGTCCTTTTTAGTCTTCCATCGATGCACAACCGTAAACACTTTGATGTCTTTTTCCGTTTAATCAATTGTCTTTCCGTTCGTCAGATGGTATTTCGGCAAATTGCGCAGAATCGATGCGGAAAAGTTGCTGATGTTGGGCGTCAATGAGCACGGGGCGTTCCTCGTCCGCGACTCGGAGTCGCGTCACAACGAATTTTCACTGTCCGGTCCGTCCGTTTTTAATTGCCAAACTTCTTCTTTCGTTGGCTTTTTCAGTCAGGGACGGTGAAGTGGTGAAGCACTACCGAATTCGTCAGTTGGACAACGGCGGCTTTTTCATCGCCCGTCGCGTCACTTTCGGCACTTTGCAGGAATTAGTCCAACATTACAGCGAGGAGGCCGGTCCGCAAGGGCACGATTCATTTTGGTCGAAAATTCGCATTTTAAGACGGACTTTGTGTGACTTTGACAAAGCCGGCGATGAAAGTGGAGGTCTGTAATTCTTCTGGGAGTTCCAATTTCGCACTTTGTTTAGACGCCAATGACCAGCACTTTCACCCACGACGACCAATGGGAAATCGACCGGCGAAGTCTCCGATTGGTGCGCCAAGTGGGCGCAGGACAATTCGGCGAGGTCCGATCATAAAACCAATTCGTAAATGAAGCAACACCAAAGGTGTGGGAGGCGCGGTGGAACCATTCGATGCCCGTGGCAGTCAAAAAGGTGCCAAAGGCAATCGAATGCCACCAATGCGCTCCCTCTTCCATTTTAAGCTGAAGCCCGGCTCCACCGCTTGTGTCGCGGATTTTCTTGCAGAGGCAATGCCCAGCAAATTCTTTTATATCAGCAAAAGGTCGCTTTTAGGCTCAACTGATGAAACGTCTGCGACACCCAAAACTGCTTCAGCTTTACGCGGTGTGCACTCGGGAAGAGCCATTTTTAATAGTGACGGAATTAATGCAGGGTAAGCAATTAGGGGGGGGGGATAGACCGGCTCATAGACCGGTCCAATTCCCAATGGTATCCAAATCCAAAGCCACAAACATCGCTTAATCCAAAATCCCATGACAATCCCTGGGGAGGAGAAGCAGAGAAGGGAGCATCGTTCGCATTCAGAGAATCTGCTGCACTTTCTGCACGGCCATGGCCGAGTGTGTAACGTCGCGCAGGTTGAAGAAGCGAAGGACGCCCTTTTCACTTTTCTTTTTCAGTTGGTCGACGTCGCCGTGCAAATCGCCTCTGGCATGCGTTATTTGGAGGTGCCAAAGCGAAAGTGTTTAAATTTCCAAAAATTCGCAGGAGAAAAATTTCATTCACCGTGACCTCGCTGCGCGAAACATTCTCATCTCACACCCTTCGGTGGTCAAAATTGCGGACTTCGGACTTGCTCGGCTTATCCGCGAGAACGAATACGAAGCGCGAGTGGGCGCCCGTTTTCCGATTAAAGTCGGCGCCCTTTCCCTCACTTTTTACTTTGGACATTCAGTGGACGGCGCCTGAGGCGGCTAATTACAACAAATTCACTGTTAAATCTGACGTTTGGTCCTTCGGCATTCTGCTCACCGAATTGGTCACTTTTGGCAGGATACCGTACCCGGGTGGGCAATTTTCGCCTCCAATTATGATACCGTAGTTTTCCTAACAAAAACCAGGCATGACAAACGCAGAAGTATTACACAAAGTTGAGAATGGATACCGAATGTCATGCCCACCGAACTGTCCAATTGTGCTCTACGAAATTATGCTACAGTATGACGTAAAGTTACGATACTTGAACATTTGAATTTGACCAAGGTGTTGGCATAAAGACGCGGAGAAACGGCCGACATTTGAAACATTACAATGGAAATTGGAGGAGCTGTTCACCAGTGATGGGTCCGAGTACAAAGAAGCAATTATGAGCTATTGAGTGAGCCTAATAGAAGAAGGGGGCGATGCAATGGGGAAGGACCCCTAATTAAGGGGTAATTAAGGTGAGAAAGGCCAACCGATGACGGAATGGTCACTCAGCACACAGAAAGCCTCGTCGTTTTCGCTTTCGCTTCTTCGCCCACTCTCTGCTCAATCCCTCCCCTCGCAATTCACACTTTTCTTTCCTCATTTTTTCTCGTTTATTATATTTTTAAAATTATACATAAGAAATTAAATGAAATGGCATTTAATAAAAGATAAAAAAAGAACAATGAACCCGTTTTATTATTATTGTTTCGCCAAACCGTGCATAAGGCAAATTGATTAAAAAATAAAACCCAAAATTTTTTCCAATAACTTTTTTTGCTTTTTGTATCACTTTTGCGGCGCTCTATTTTTCGAAAATTTTATGAAATTTCCTTTGGCCCCTGGTACAAAATACGAAAAACCACCCACCCCTTGCCCAACTATGGGTCAGGTTAACGGAGGGGGGGGGGGGTGTTGCAAACGAAGTTGAGTTGGGAAATGTCAAACGTTCGCCCTTATTTAATCAATTAATCAACCGAACCAAAAATCTGGCAAACTTATAAAAAAAAATTTCAATATTTCTGGCGGCATTTCAGCGTTTCCAAAAAAATTTATGTCAGAAAATGACTTTTTCAGGGGCGAAATGACCAAAAATGTCCGACTCGCAACCCTAACAAATGATTTAACCATTCGTGCCAATTCCTTTTCATTTCCTCCTTTCTTTGCTTTCACATTGCAAATTGCTTCAAATGCCTTCGCTCCGCCGTCGGCGTCGAAATGGTCAAAAAATGCCTTTTTTGACTTTTGGGATTAAACGGGCGATCATTTGCAACCGAAGTGCGACTGACCCATCCCTTCGAAGGATGGCCGTGTGATTCGAACTTCGGGGGGAGCGATGGCGGCGGTGGGAAAGGGAGGCAAATGGGGCACAGGGGCCAAAGGGTGGTGGGCCTGATGAGCCATCGGACTGAAAAGGCAAGTGAAAATGAGAGGGGGGGGGGCAATCACCTGACGGAAATGGTCACCCGACTGATTGGCTTCGCAGTGCCCCCGCCGTTCGACTGAAAGGGCTGCATCGAAGTGGACCGAGTCATGAAGGGGCTAAGAGAAACTTAGAAACGGGGAAAACAATGGCACCTTCCGGGAGGGGTCGTAAATGGGGATGAAAGTGCCGCAGGCGATTTGGCACGGACACCGGCGATACAATCCCCCAGGTGATTCTGCAAGAGATCACAGACCAAAAGGGACTCCGCCACCTGTGAAAACGTAAAGTTGACCGGACGCAGAAGACCCACAGACAAAAGGCCAACTAATAAAAGACTAACAGACAAAAGACAACTGATAAAAGACCGACAGACAAAAGTAACATTTTTATTTATATTTTTAATGTATTAATTTGAATTTTATCCATGTGCGGAAAATGTTTTTTGACAAGCAAATCATTATAAGTTAACCGCTATGGACTAAGTTGAAAATGGGAAATTTGCCAAAGTTAAATAAATGTTTGGCAGCTTTTATCGCTTCACAAAAGGGCGGTATTAAATTGGAGTTTTGTAATGTAATTTTCATGAAGATGGATTGTGGCCAGAAGCCAAATTATATAATCGCGCAAAGCAAATAATTGAATAATAAGCTCTCTATTTCAGTTTACACGACCACGAAAAAAGACACGACCATGTAATATTTTGGTAAATTCATGCACCATAACTTTTTCTAGAAGCACCCAAATTAAACATTCTTGATACCATTTGATAGCCCTAAGTGTCCTCTATTTTTTTGTAAAATTTCAAAAAATTTCGTTGAGTTTCAATCAAGTTGTGGTCAATTAATTTTTGAAATTTATAAGCCACAATTTTTTGAAACATAACCATATTTTTTGAAATTTTAAAGGCAAATAGAGGGCACTTAGGGCTATCAAATAATACCAAGAATATGTAATTTGGATGCTTCTACAAAAAGTTATGGCACTGATCAAAAATTGATCATTTTATGGTGATCAATTCTCAACTAAGTTATCTTTTTATGTAAAAGTCGTAGTCCCATTATTCAAAAGGCAAATCAGTAGAGAATTTTGTGCTCTTCCCAGTGGGCTTGCCCATTTTCTCTAGAAAAGATTTCCCAACCCCTAGGGATTTTAAATTTTCCCGATTTTCAGTGTATTTTGGGGTGTCCCGGTCACTAGGAAGGAGTGATCTGATCAAGTTGGTGTAGGAGACTTTTTTGATCAGCACCAAAAGTTATACCAGCATGAATTAGTATTTCAAATTTTTAAATAACTAGAAGATAGTTTTTCAGGTTTGAGTCAAGACTTTTTTGGGGCACTGTATTTGTCTTGTTTGGGAAATATTAAAATAATAAATCCAATTATAATTATGGTCAGCAAATCTAATTAATAAATTAAAATAATTTTATTATTAATTAATTAAAATCATTTATTCCGTACTGAAATGCCCCGCCTCTTCTGATCACCACACATTTGCCTTTTTGTCACTTCGACTCACCACGAAATAAAAGAATACAAATAAAAGTTTTGGGTCTTTTGTTTGTGGGTCTTACGTAAGTACGCCATTTTAGAGCTTGAAACAAAATGTTCTGTCGACCTTTTTTGATTTATTTAAATGCCAAATTGTCTCTGTCCAGTTCGAAAACCGACCCAACTCATTCGGTGCCCCTTTCGGTGCCATTATTTTTGCGCTTCGCTTCCCCTGCCCACCATTTTGTCGTAAACGTTCTCCCCGTAAATGCAATGGCGTCTCTGCCGTTCCAACACTTTGCGCGGGTCTTCTGAGATGAACGCGTGCTTCGGCGTCGACCTGTCACTTCCTTTTTGATTTGCTTTTTTTCACTTCCCCCCCCCCCCGCTTTTTTCGCTCTCCGATTTGACTTATTTTTACCAAGGATTCGCAATATTCATAAGTATAAATAGCTAATCTGAGTTTTCTTTAAAAGGTATGCCTATTTTGCGACGCCGGGAAAACATGAAAATTTTAGCCCATTTTTTAAACAAATTTTACCTAGAAATAATTTATGTCGATGAAAACAAAAGCAAGCGATTGAAAGAATTTGAACTTTTGTCCGAATTTAAAATTCATTTTAAAATTTTAAAATCTTTGGCTTGCTCAGTCGGTCCATGGGAAGTGACCAAAGCACGGAAATGGTCCCTTATTTTAAGTTAACAATTACCCATGGACTGTGAAAAAACGCAAAAATGCTAAGGCTTTGTGAACCCATTCTTTTTTACCGCGCCACCCGCGGCTGTTCGTCCCCCAAAGTGCGCAAAGCCTCCGCAATATAATCTGTGTCATGGTTCAACTGGCAAATGTCATCCGCCGATAAATAAATGCCAAATCCGACGCCTTTCCCTCTGACGGCCGCGCGCATTTCCCCTAAAGGGAAAGAGAAGGACGGAGAACGGCACGCACTTCCACAGCTCAAATTGGCACACTCCCAACTGAAGCCGTGCTCAGAACTCGAAAATCTTTCCATTCCTTCCTTTGCTCCTCCCCCTTCCTTTTCATCTTTCTCTTCTCTCCCCTTCCTTTCCTTCCTCCTCTCTTCTCCCTCTTCCTTTTCCCTCTCTCTCACCTTTTTTGCTCCCACTTCGATATGTCTGATGAAGTGCGTCCATTGGGATTTTGCCTGTCCTGACGCCTTTATGCAGCCGAATTCGCTGTGTAAAACTCATATCCGTCGGCTTTTGCTCCGTGCCGTTTCTTTGCTTCGGTTGGTGTCGCGACAATCCGTTCGCCACTTTTGCCGGAGGGGACGCTTTCGAATGGACGGCGCAGAGATCGCGGGAATGTGTGCGAGAGAATAGTCCGAGGGGCCTAAAGAACATTCGGAGGAAAAGCCGAAAGAACGGCGGACCATTTGCGAGAAGAAGCGGAATGAGAGGGCGAATTTGGGGCTGAACTAACAGCAGCACAATTTGGGGTCGTCGGAAGCTGAGAGGAGGTCGAAGGAGCAGCTCAAAGGGGAAAAGCAAACTTTGGCATTCATTGGTTGGCATAATGCCCACCTTTTAATTGGCACTTATTTTCGTCCCTTTCCCTCCAATTCTTTCCTTCTGCTGCTGCTGCTGCCTTCGCGGCATGCAAATCGGCGGTTGACTTTGATCGGATTCCGCCTTTTTTGTTGGCTTTGTCCCAAACTCCGTGCCCATCGGTGGCACAATTTCCCTTCGCCTTGGTCAAGGGATGCGGAGGTTTATCGGCGGTTGTACAGTTCTGATGATGTTGGAGATTATGCAATTATTTTCTAATAATCCTGGCTCTCCCCCCCCAATGCCACTTACAATTGCCTCCCCTCAAATGCAATCCTTTACTTATCCCCCAAATGCCATCCCCTAACCTCATCCCCATCCCCTCAAAATTGCATCCCCTCTCCCGGCCGTCCCTCACCCGACTCTCCCCATGCGTTTGCGTCGTCTTCGCTTTGGCTTTGTCCCCTTCCCTTTCCCCGTCCTTTTCTAAAAGGTCGCTGCGACTCTGCGATTTGGTCTAAACTCTTGACTTTATCCCGTGCATCAGATACTTTCAAAAAGACCACTCTGCTGATTCCGCTGATTCCCCGGTAAAAAACGGAAAAAAATGGCGCCATTTCGCGTGTCGGCGAACTTTTGGCCGACTGTTGCCGCCTTCGGTCCGTCTCCGACTGTTTGCGTCTCTCTGCCGGCAACGAAGACTTGGACGGTGCCGACTTCATCGAAGATCGAATTTTGGATTTAATGCATTTTGCACTGCTGCAAAAAATAGTGCCAAAAAGGAAAAGGCGGGGAGAATTTTGGATTTTTATGAAAAACAACAAAATAAGAAAGATGACATTTGCAAAGGATGTCTTGACTTGTCAAGACCAAGAAGCCAACTGAATAAGGCAGAATGAAAGGGACACTTTTGTCCCTTGGGATTGAGGGGGAAGAGGAAGAGGAGGGTGGAAGTCAAGGACTTATCAAAAGAACATTCGAATATTACCGACGTTGAGGAAATACTTTTAAAAGGAAATATTACTGACTTGCGACAAAAGTGAGTAATTCGCTCGTCACTTAATTCTAATTTCGTGAAAGCGCGGTTCAGTGAGATTTTTCGCTGGTCAGCTTTTCGGATATTCCTTTTTGGACCCGGGGCCACGCATTCACATTTTTAAAAAAAGTCAATAAAGAGCGCGTTGAAAATTGCATAAATTATCGTATTAAATTTTATACCAAATTGCGCATAAATTTTCTGGTGGCCACTCTTTTTTATTGCTCTTTCATTCACCATTCTACCTATCAAAGCTGAAACACCTGTTTTTGTTAGTTTTTTTGAATATTCAGGCGTTCTTCGTTGATTTAAAAAATAAATAAATGTGTGGCCCTCAAACAAAGGTACTTTTTTGGTTAAGCATACCTTAAATAGGGGGGGGGGTCGACATTTGCTAATTTTTTGGTGTAAATCTGTTAACAAATTGCACTCAAATTTTCAAAAAATTTCCCGGCGGCGCTTATCGCACCGCCGGATCTCCCCCTGGACTTCGTTTGTATGGAGTTGGGTCGACCCCCCCCCCCCTACGATTTAAGGTATGTGGTTAAGTGAACCCGAAAACTTCGTTGAAGTATCTTTTCATTTATGTCTTAAAAGAGGGAGTAACCATTTTTATCCCTTTTTTCATTTGAGAGGAAGACGAAGAGGAGTTGATTAATTGGCCCATTTACAATAAATTCACTTTAGAATTCGTGATGCTTGTCTGAACCTGCTTCAACACGATAAATTTCGACGCGAATCCATCGACCTAATGTGGACCAATTGTTTTTATGAACCCATTCGTTTGTACAAATCTGTCGGTGACTTGGATGAAGAGGACCGTTTGCTTATTAAGCAGTTTATATCAGCGAGCATTTCGTCGATTTCTTTGCTTCTCGACCAATTCGTGGACATTCGCGCGACTCTTTTCATCCATTTGGGAGACCTGCACAGATATTCCTACACAACTGTTGAGCAAAATATGCAACATTTAACAGCAGCTGCTGAATATTACAAAAAAGCGCTGAGATTGGACCCCAAAAACGGACATCCGTTCAATCAGTTGGCATTGCTGTTGAAGGAACACAATTTGGGGGAGGAAGAGGAAGAGGAGGGTGGAAAGGGGGAGAGGAAGACGAAGAGGAGGGGAGAGGAGGAGGGGGACAATGACAGGGGAAAGAAATTGCAAAAATAAATAAATAAAGATTTAATAAAAATCAAGAAGCACAAAAAGAAAGGATGCAAAAGATTTTTGTCCAAAAAATAAGGGGAGGAATCAAAGGGAGGCGGAAGAAAGCCCTTTGTTTTTGGTCGTCCCATTTTTATGAGAATGACGTGGGGAGAATGAAAATGAGGAGGATGAGTGGCGATGGTTAAGAGAAGCAAATAAACGAAGACGGAAGAAAGGCAAAAAAAGGCAAAAAAGGCGGAGGGAATGAAGAAAAATTTAAATTTATTAATTGACAGGGGATTTTGGAAATATTATTAACTTAGGAAAATCTCAGATTCCCAAAAAATGCCAATTTCCTCTTTCAAACATTTAATTTTCATTCCGTAGAGGGGCAAGCCCTTCCCCCCCCCCCCGGGTAATAATGGCCTTTTCGGCGTTTGATGAATCACCGATTCCAAAACTCCTCACGTCCATTATTTCTCCTTCATCCATTCATTGTCAGCTTCCATATTTCAGTTTTGCTTGATCATTTGTCAGCACACATAAGTCAATGACAAACAGTCGATTTGCCCTTTATTATCTCAAATAAATGCATTTTATTCCTTTCCAAATTTATGGGAAACATTTAGCAAATTGTCAAAAACGGCTGGCGCAAAAAGCGACCCATGGCAAAGGGACAATTTTGAAGATAAAATTAAAGAAATGAAATTAATTGAACAGAGGAATTGAAGTGGGACTAAAATGAGCGACGTCGTAGTAATAAAAATCCTTTCGAGTGGGAGAGACGGACCGACGAATAAAAAGCGGACTACGAAAGGGGGGGGGGGACATTTGGCCGAATTTAAAAAGCGCAACAAAATTAGCCACGCAGAATGGAAACACTTATTTGTAGGGATTTTTTAGCTCTGAACCAATTGATTGAAAATTAAATGCGCCAAAAAGTTCGCTTTTTTGACAATGAATGGTTTACTCTTTTCTCTATTAACATTTGTTTTTCAACAAAAGTCTCCGTGGGAACGAAAACGAAAAAAAAGTTATTATGAGGCGGTAGGGGTCAACTGCATCTTATTGTTAGATAATAATGGGCCAATAAGTCAAAATTAACATTCTACAGATCGGAACTACCGGGACCGGGCCCCGATCTTAGATAATTGACCGGGCCCGGGCAATCCGGTTCAAAAAAGCCCGTTTAACCGGGCCCGGCCCAAAATTTTGGACAAGTCGCCAGACGGGCCCGGTTTATTAGGGACAATCTTTTTGTGATTTAACATTAGAGTTTCCATTTTTTTAAGAAAGGGAATTTATGATTTAGATATAATTAAAGTTCGTAGGTGTTTTTTTCAAATTCAGGGCAAACAGAGTTAATGAATTTTGACCCAAATTTTGGGCTATTGTTTCATTTCCCGGGTTCTTCTCAACAATAGCGGATTTTAATTGCCTTGCACCGGTCGCAGCGTTTATGTTTATTTTTCAGCATTTTCTTCGCTGAAATTCGATTTTTGCCTTAAAAATGATAAAAAAAATCAAATATTGGGCGAACTTTGGGGCAAAAGCGAGTTCGATCAAAAGAGTTGATTTTTACCGGGGGCATTAATGTGAAAATGGCATTAATAGTTGGGTCGGCTTTTGTTATGTTCCGTAACAATGCTTCTTCTGTTCGACTTGGCCTTCTCTTTTCCCCTTTATTGATTTGTCTCTTAATTGCCAAATCTTCCCGTGTCTGAACGGAATTGTCAATTCGTTGGGTGAAGCAATTGGTCCGATTATTGTCAATCAAAAGTTGGCCCATTGATTTGCAAAAGTTGGTTGGCAAAAGGGCGGCCAGAAAAGAAACAAAAAATAATTGGATAGAGAAGAACTCGGCGAAAGGCAAATAATGAGAGAGCAGTTGGCCCGGGCTGTGAGGCGATGGCTCGGGCATAATTTGCCATTTGTCAGATTGTGTTTCACTATGGCAGAATTCCCCCCCCCCTCTTTGCCAATGTCCACTCTCCCGCACGCTTTTCCGTTAAACTGACCAAACAAAATGCTAAATTGCGCTTAAACGGGGCGGCGTATCCTAACGGAATGGACATTTCGGCAGGGGATTACGAGAGGGTCAATGGAGGAGAATGCATCAGCCGAAATATTTTAAAATTA
The DNA here is from genome assembly GCA_004148225.2 of Heterodera glycines. NCBI lineage: Eukaryota > Metazoa > Nematoda > Chromadorea > Rhabditida > Heteroderidae > Heterodera > Heterodera glycines. The sequence continues at coordinate 12,506,279 of CP049707.1, read as the reverse complement.
TCCAAACAGTGCAACTAAGAGGGGATAACGGGTCGCTGGGTAATGAGAGATTGGACGGATCGAAGAACAGAAATATTTGAGGAATAGGGAGAATGGAGAGAGAGAGAGGGATAAGAGAGAATTGGTGTGTTTAGAGAGGGGAGAGAGAGAGAGATGAGAAAGAAAAGGTAAAGCCGACGAGACAACAACGCACTGCTTTTGTTTAGGATTCGAAAGTTTCAAGGAGTCTGAACAGTTTGATATTGTAACTTTTTATCGGAATTGTATTGTTTTAAAATTTTGCAGGCTGTTAGCCCTTATGCTAATGTATTTTCCACAACAATAAATAAAAACTTGTTCAAATTCATTAAATCTCATAATTAAAAAGCGCACCTTATTTATGTTTAAAAAATGCAAAAGAGCGCATTTAACTTGAGACAAAATGAATGGAAGTTCCATGGAAAGGGAAAAAGGAGTGGTGGGGATGGGATGGACAGCTGTTCCTATTAATGGGTGAAAGGAAAGTGTTGGCGCCAGAGAATGGGGAGGCGTCACTTTGGTGGGTTTGCTTTGAGCGTTTCATAGTTTGTATTTGAATGTGACCCTCTTCATAAACTCTGTTCGTTTTGGCATTGCTTCTTCCCGTTGGAACTGGACACTTGCGGTTTAATTAAAAAAGAAAGAAAAGTAAGCAAGAATTAAAAAACTCATATGTATTGTATATACCGTATTTTCACGATTATGTGCCCGTCTCCAATTTCTCCCCCTTTCTGAGGAGGTTGAAAAATACTATATCCGGACATATAATTAGAGAAAATACGGTATGTATACAGTAGAAGATCGAAAGGTGACGTTAAAAAATCTAGCCTGATATGTTTCCACGGTTTTTAGGGGCACATTAGTGATCAGTGATAACTATAGAACATCCATTACTGATAATGAAGAAAATTTAAAAATTTAATTCGAAACTTAAAAAAGAAAAGAAAGCTACGGTGCGTTGCATTAATGTAAGACATAAAAAATTACTCGCCCGGTGTGACTCGAACCCAGGCCGGGAGTGTCGCTTTCAGCTCGATAGGTTCACAGAAGTGGTAAAACCTAACGAAAAATGTGGTGTCTTTATTGTTGTAATGCATTTATGTACATACATTGCTCTTGCAGTTTAGGCCCCACGTAATTTTATGACAATAAAAAAAAGTCAATCATTTGAAATTAGTTTAGATCAGTTTTTAAAATTTCATCCATTTGACATCTATTTTTGAAAATCAGCAGTTTCTTCTTTCTGTTTAATAATGAAAAGCGAAAGAAAAGGTGGCCTCGTTCCATCGTTGTCGTCCAAGCGCCAACAGCAAAGTGTCCCCAGCCATTCGGTTCCATCCACGGAGCCTTCGCCTTTAGCTTCTCCGTCGTTATTTTTGGCATCGCAAAATGTCGGAGACAAGGGACATCAACCGCCACAAAAGCACGTCTACAGCGAATTAGCCTTGCGCAACAATTACCAAGTAAACCATGCTAATGGGTTTTTTAAATTCTTTCGACCCTTAATTTTGACATTTGCGGTTTTTAGAACCCAGAAAATTTGGCATTTATTTTCTTTTGTAAAAATAAATCGTTTATGGGAAATAAAATACAGTGATCACGATTTTTCGGAACCTTTGAGCCCGAATTCGAACACTTATAAATGCGAATAAAGTGGTAAAAAAACTCGTCCTTTAAATATTTTCTTCAAGGGAATCATTCACTATGAGTTTATGTTTCAAATCGCCTTTTTGTTCCCTAAAATGGATTTTAAAATTTTTAATTAAAATATTTTTTGATTTAAAAATGAGTTACACTATCGTAGCGTTCTCTGGACCCAAATCCAATTGGATGAGCTAACACTTGAAAATCTAAATCTGGCAGATGTTGGAACAGAGCAGGACATGTCAAGCGGCTGTCAGCGGAATCGCCAGTGGCATTTTGGGGCTGACCGGCACTTTGGGCTTTCTGTTCTATTTCCTTTGTGTTTTCTTACAGGTTTGTTTTTTAGAACCTATCTTTATATTTCAACAAAAATATTATGATTTTCGTCCTTTTATCTGTAAAACCGTCAACCATGAACATAATGTTGTTCAAATAATACCAAAATTATTATTTCTACTGCAAATTCATAAATTTAATGGTCCCATTAATTAATAATCATATAATTGTTTCTTAAATGTGTTTCTTTTCCAAGGCTTTTGTCTGGCAATACAAGACGGGCTTTCGATGGAGTGCGTTTTTCACGAGTCGTTCGCTTTTCCTCACCCATTCGGTCGTTAGTGGCCTTTTCACTTATGTCCTTTTTTGGGTGTTTGTCTACGGACTTGTCCATGTTTATTAGCTGTTTTGTACCAACAGTATTTAATTTTCTTTATTCGATAAAAATGTTTCGGTGTTTTTGATTTTCCAAAGGAATAATTTATTCATTAATTATTATCTATCTTTTATTTGTTAATGGATGCTAATTACGTTTTTTAACAAGGAATGGAATGTTCTAATTGCTCTCTTTTGAGAAGAGATTTTGAGGAGCAAAAGATACAAATTGTCCGCTATGAGGCGAAGATCAAAGGTAAGTAATGGTTAATGAACGTAGCCAAATGCCGTGGACATTCCCTCAGATTTGGTAAATGCCTACAAAAGTCTAACGACTGAGAAGCAATCGTTGGAAGTTGCGCTGAGTTTACTTTCTGCTGCTGGAGAGGAGAATTCCGAAAAGAGCGAATTGGGGAAATCGAATGGCGAAGAGACGGGAGAAATTGCGCAAGGGACGCAGAAACGGGAAGGGGACGAGGTGAAATTGAGGGAGAGGGGGGGATGGACCATCCAATCGGAGAGAATTTAAAGACGATTTTGGGCCAAGTCTTGGCCATTTAAGACATTGTTTTGCGTTTTTTAAATCACATTTGATAGTTGTCCGTTGCCGAGCAAATAGAAGCACTAAAGCAGGCGATTTCCACGCTGACATTGGTCAATAAACGTAAGGAGATGGAGTTCAAAAAGGACAGGCGGTCGCTTTTGGTGCGTCCGACGGACTGCCGACCATTGGGTTTTTATCCGCGCTTTTAGGAAACAAGAGACGAATTTCAAAACCGATGCAGCGATTTGGAGCAGCAACTCAAATTGCTGAAACAGCAGAACAGAAGCCAACATACGGTACTCACCAGGGATGCCATCACCGATTTCCGATACCATCCATTTCCAAAAATATCACCAAAAGTTACTGTTTTCGAGGCAAAAACACTAGGAACGAACTCAAACTCATAACATCCTCTTTTGATTATTTTATTTTAATTTAAAATGTTGAAGAAAATGAGGCAAGAATTTGAGCTTGTGAATTTAGGACACTCTAAAGAGATTTTCTCCGGGTGCAGTCAATTTCTTCCTTTTATTCTTTTGTTTTTCAACAGAAGCAACTCCGCGCGGATTTGGCCGATTCGAAAGAGGCATTTGAAAAAGCAATGACAGAACACGGAATGGTATTGGCCGAACTTCAGCAGCAGTACACGAAGGAGAAGAAACATGGCGAACTGTTGGAAAAACAGGTAAAAACGAAATGGGAAAGGAAAAAGCGAATTTGGACAATTTAAGGTCACCGAAATGAGTCAAAGGTTGGCAGAAAAGGACGCGCAGATAAAGCAGACGGAGGGGCGACTGAAGCAAATTGGCAATTTGGAGAAGGAAACGGAAATGCTGCGCAAAAAGGCGCAACTGACTCCGACAGTCCGAGTGATAAAAGACGAATTGGCCAATGTGAAGGTAAGACGAGCGCAATTTCCAATTCTTTGTTTCAATTAGTCGTCATCGGACAAAGAACTCAATGTGTGCCGAAGCAGAAATGCCATCCAAGAAGCACAATTGCGGGAGAAGGAGTGCCGAATCGGACAGTTGGAGCAGAAAGTTCGCGAACTCAGCGAAAGATGCGCAGAGGCGGAGAGGAGAAGCATCGAATTGGAAGCCAAAATGGCGGATAAAACGGAACAGACAAAGACGGGACAAAGTGAGGCCATCGTCGAAAATGTGACCGTTGCGAAACGATTCCGAGCCTTTGACCGACAATTGTTGCAACAAAAGTCCGATGTCGACCCCATCAGTACTCTTCACTTTCCGTCCGGTTTTCTTTTTCTTTTAGCTGTGCTTTGCTCGGAAACGTTTTCACTTGGCCTTCAAAAGTCCGACAACGGCGAAGGGAATTCCGACCCTTCGGAGTGTCCGAGGGAATTCTCCCCGTCTACCCCTGTGCCTTCCTTCTGCTCAAAGTCTGAATCCTCCGTCAGTTTAAACATTCTCCAAAATGCTGACACCGATTGTGAAATCCCTCACATAATGGCGAACGAAGGAAATCTCTGCGATTTTTGTGTGACTTCACGCAAAGAATTGGATTACTTCAAATCTCTGCTTGGACATTTACAACGCAAATTGGCAACTTTGGAAGAGAGTCACGAGCGTACGAAGAAACAGCACGACGGCGTAAGTGAAAAGGAGGGGGGGGGTGTCCCGCGTTTTTTGAAGGGGGGGGGAGGGGGAATTGGTGGACGAAGTCCAAACGATTTTCAGGCAGCTGATTTGCTAAGGCAACGCATCGTCGAATTGGAGAACAGCAAACAGCGGTCATTCGTCCAACTTACGGCCGAGTCACGACAGAGAGGCGAGTTGACCATTTTGGGTTCATTTTGTAATTTTGAATTACCAAACTCAGTAATCGAATTGGAAGACGAATTGGCAAAACAAAGGACACGAATTGCAGAAGTGATAGCGGAAAAGGACAGAGAAATTGAACTGACAAAGTTAGTGCAGCCCCACTCCATATCAAAATGTCATTTTGACACTCCAATTTTAAGCTGTTCACTCTCCCCCTTTACCCCCGCTAATTAATGAATGAAAACCAATTTGGCATTTTCAAACCCTTGGGTTTATGCTCATTGGCTGACATAGCTGTGCAAGGGGGAGGGGTCGTGACGCCGAACGCAAGGGGTCGGAGGGTGTCGAACGGATGCACACATTTCGTTTCTTTTCCCACTTACACTTCAAAAAAGGGAAAGAAAAAAGAGAGAGAAAAGGAAAAGGGGAAAATCGAGAAAAGGGAGCGGCGAGATCAAGGAAAGGGTCGCGCATTGCGTTCGACTAACCCTGACATGAGGGTGATTTGTCGAACGCAGAGTGGGGACTTGAAAAATTGACTATTTCCCTAAGAAATTTGGCCAAAATTTTCCAATTTTTCTGCGTTCGACATCCTTTCCTCGTGCGTTCGAACGCAAGAGGAGAGGAGGGGCTGAATAATTCCTAAAATCTTGCCTATTTTTTTAAATCTCATTAAAAATTCCTAAGTTCTCTTAAAAGTTGATCCAAAATCGCAAAAATGTTGTCATTTTTTGGTGAAAATCTGTTAACAAATCACAATCAAAATTTCAAAAATTTTCCCGGCGGCGCCTATCGGCACCGCCTGACCCAACCCCCCGTTCTTTGAAAAAAGTGCAACGCAAAAAAACTTGCATGAAAAATGCAAAAGATGGTCGCGCAAAAATTGGCCGGCCGTTGACAAAAGGGCTCCGCAAAAAAAGTAGTGAAAATCAAAAAAAAAGGTCTTGAAAAAAGGGGTTCAACGGGAAATGGTCGACCGCAAAAAATTTGACGCTGACCCCCGTTAGGGGGGGTCAGCGTCAAACGCACGACCCTTTTCCTGATCCCCCCACCCCTTGCACACGTATGTTGGCTGATGTTCTTTCTGCACTCCTTTTAGGAAATTAGTCACTTCCTCCGGTCACTTTGGTGCCTCCGATTGTGAGTCCGTCCCCGCTCTTCCCATGGATCCTCAGCCTAACGGCGCATCGGTGTCGGCTTCCGCCCGGATGAAATGGAATCAAACGAGAGCTACCCATTCGAAAAATCATGCAAGTATGGCGAATTCGATTGATGAACTCAACACCGGCCAAGACTGTGCCGACGGAGGGGGCGAAAGGCGTTCATCGGTCGGTGAAAATGGTAATGACGGAACAACGCCTCCCCAAACAGACTTTTCCGGTTCGTTTGGTACTCTTTTTGTTTTTGGTTGACTTTGCTTCTCCTTCAGCTTCTTTCCGTTCCGTTTATGCCCGTCGTTTGAGCCATTCGTCGGTTTTTTCCGGTGTAAATTCGACTCCAACGACAGAAAAGGCACCGATAGTTGCGGGGACGGCAGCGCGTAATATTTTTTATGAGCAGGAGCTGAGCAAAAGGGAGCAAGAGATTGGAGAACTAAGGTGGGCCGGGGAAAGAGGCGGAAAAGGCGGGGGGGGCGAAGAGTGGCCAAAAAAGACGAAAACGCAGGAATATGATCCGACTGCTTGAACTCAAAGTGCGCGACATTGAGCAGGCAATGCTGATGAAGGACGTCCAGTACCTGCAAATAATAGAGACATTGAAAGAGGAAATTCGTGTGTTGGAAGGTGACTTTTTGGGTCTGACAAATGGCAGTTAATGGTCAGTCACTTTAGGACGACTTTCGTTGGCCAGCAGTCAAACGAATATGGCCTATCTGCGAAATATTTTTGTACAATTCGTTGGACAAGGGTCCATCAGCGGGCGACGGCACATTCTCAAGGCAATTGGTCCGTGTCCGAGGGAAATTAACGCATGCGATTTTGAATTAAATAACTGACAGGATTCCCGATTTCAGGTGCCGTTTTACAATTAACGCCGGCCGAAATGCGCCGCGTCGACCGATGGGCGTATTAAAAGAAAGTGCGCGACGGAAAACAAAAGAAAAGGCCAAAACATTCCCATTGTGATTGTTTTGTGGACTAATTATAACAAACTGTGATTTTGCCTTCTGATAATTCAGTTCTTTACTTAAATTGAAATTGCATTGGTTAATTCACCCTTTATCAGTTTCTTTCTTTTCCGTTTCGCAATTCTTTTCTTCCTTTCGACTTCGCAATGAGTGCCGCTGCGACCCAACGTCTTCAAGCGAAGCGGCAAACTTTGGACGAGGCTTATGCTCCCCCAGCCAATTTTTTGGAGATCGAAGTGGTCAATCCCGTAAGCAATGCTTAGTGTGGCCCGTTGTGACCTTTTTCAGCAGATCACTCACGGGGTCGGGAAGAACCGATACACGGACTACGAAGTTCGACTGAGGACCAACTTGCCGGTGTTCAAACACAAAGTGAGTCGTTTTGGCATTGGCGGCTCTGTTTAAATTGGAGTGTTTGTCTCCCTTCTCAAAAGGAGTCGAGCGTCCGTCGACGTTACTCGGACTTCGAATGGCTGAGGAATGAGTTGGAGCGAGACAGCAAAGTTTTTTGTTTTCATTTTTGTTCCATCTGTTTCGTCAGATAATTGTGCCGCCTCTTCCCGGAAAAGCCTTCAAGCGCCAATTGCCTTTCCGTTCGGACGACGGCATTTTCGAGGAGGGCTTCATCGAAGAACGCCGCAAGGGACTGGAACAGTTTCTGAACAAAGTTGCCGGGTCAGTACCATTGAAATGCTCTTAAAAGCAATAACTTTTCTTTTTAGACATCCGTTGGCTCAAAATGAAAAATCGCTTCATATCTTTTTGCAAATGAACGAGCTTGACAAGTGTGTTTTACTGGTTTTATTAGTCAGCCTTTTTCCATTCGACAGAAATTACGTCCCGGGACGCATTCGTACGGCCTGACCAACTGACAAACTCTGCGAATTTGCCGTTTGCCCATTCTCGACCGATTAATGTCATCGGTTTTTCCTTCGTCTTTTTTTGTTGGCTCCCGCCCTCATATTATTATTTTATTGACTTATCTCCAACGTCACTTTCTGAACATTACTTACGTCCCCCCTTTGCCAAGTTAAAGAAAGACATCAATATAATTATAATATTATCGAATCCTATACTTCATTTATACGGAATATGAACAGTGATTGTAAGCATAAACCATATCTGGTGTACACAGAATATTTTATTTGAATAAAACAAAAGGCAATAAAAGCCATTCTACAATTTTCGAAGAATCCTAGGGGATTGAAAGAAATTTTCTCTAAAGAATTATTAAGCGCAACCATCAGAAAGAACACAAAATACCAATGTGGTACGAATTCTTTTATATATTGTCGTTAATTAATAAATTACAAATTCTGAAAGGTCAAATTGTGCTCGGAACATTCTTATCAGCTTCTTTCTTGATTTTTTCCGCGTCCAACTTGCGCAAGTGTTGAAGCGCTCTCTTTGCTGCTGTGCATTTGGCGATGCGATAGCCCCTGCCCATTCCCGTGAATTGCAAATTGTCATTGACCGTTACCTGGAAATTTAAAGCTTTGTGCCCAGACCATTATAGAGAACAGCCCGTTTTAAACAGTTTTTGCCTTACCGTCACTCGAACTTTGCCCGTCTCCAATTTCCTTTCCAATTTTCTGAAAACAAAAGACAATTAATTGTAAATTGCTATGTGCGCTTACGCAAATTTGGCTTTGCAATTTTTGCGCTCGAAGAGTTCCCTGACGGGCGACTGGGGCGGGTTGGTACAGCACTTTTCTATTACTTCGTGCATCAGTCCGTAAAAGACCCTCCACACAATGTCCAAGTCCATGCCACAGTCCAAGTAAACGGCGCCCGCGACTGATTCAAAAATGTCACCCATTGCCTTTGGAACTTCGACGTCTTCCTCATGCCCTTCATCAATCTCATCCTCTGTGACCATAAATATCTGAATGTGAAATAAATTGTGAATTTTTTGTTTGTTTAATATCTAATGAAAATGGGAAGACCTCATCATCAAAATTGCACAGTGCAGAAAATCCTTCTGCTTGCAGAAATTGACAAATTTCTCGATCATTTGGAAAAGTGGCGGACAAAACATAATAAAATGCTTGATAATAACAAATTAGATGAGTTATAAACCAATTCAAAAGAACACACTTTGTGAAAGTTGTACTTAACAGCAAGCGACGCAAAAATGGTATTGTTGACAAGTGCCGACCGAAGGTCCGTCAATACGCCCGGGGAATACTGCTTACGATGTTCAAACAGAAAGCGAGTTATCATATAATCAAGAATGGCATCTCCGAGAAATTCCAATCTCTGGAAAGTGACAGCGTACGGTGAATTGTGTCAGCTTTGGAAAATGCCATTGCCGACCTGGTAACAGCCGGTCACACGATTGTTGAAGTAGGAAGCGTGGGTGAATGCCTGGACCAAATAGGCCTTAATGGAGCAAAATTAGATGTACTTGGAGTGGTGCACCTCAAAATGTCGCCGGTTTTTCTTTCCCAACAAATAACGATATATTTTGATAACTTAATTGTTGTTCTTATTCTTTAATTTCATAAAGTACAAAAATACTCAGAAAAAGTCAGTTTAATTTTTGACCTAAACGAAAATTTTCTGATTTATAAAAATAGAATCTGCCAAACGCTTAAAAATAATTACTAGTATTTAAATTGATCCAAAATTATGGCCAAAAACCGCCGACGTTTTCTGTGGCGATTTCTTTGATTTTCATTCTGATAAATTACTTTGTTCGCAAATTTGTATCCAATTGTATTTTCGACTGTGGCAAAGTCGAATTTATTGTAAAGCAAAAATAATGATTTTAAAGAGTGATCATCAAGCGAACTGCGAAGGCAAGGCCTTTGCGTCAAAACCTAAATTTGATTTGGAGTTAAACGAAAACTCGGATGAATAATTCGTGTAACTCACGCGAATTCCCAACCAATTCATAAACTTGAGAGCAGCGTCTTGGCCGAGTTGAATCAAATGTGCACCAATGAGTGCCTCCACCGCATCGGCGATGGATTTGTCGCTTATCCATTGCTGGGTGAGCATATTGTAGGGCAGTGGTGGCAAGTCGAGATCAATTTTTTGTTTGGTTTGCTAAATATCCTAAGAATATGTTCCGTTATGTGTTATACGACCCTCTCCCCTCGCATCTCGCCCGCTTGGCATGGAACAGGGGGGGGGAGGGAATTACCGTCGATCGAAAATTAACAAAAATTTTCAAGAAAAAATGCCATTTTTTTGAAAATTAACAATAGTAAGCAATGCCTGTGGGAAAGTGATGGTTTCAATGCCATTTTCGCATTTGTAGTGCTGTCGTTCGTCGTCCAATGCGCCCCACCCAGTTGATTCCGCCTATACAAAAATTATATTCAAAGTAAAAATTTCCGTGTGAGACCACCTTTTTTTCCCCAGGAGTGTTTTGGCTCGTCCCAATTTCTTTGCCGCTCTCCTCCTCCAAATCTGTTTGATCCAATGGATTTACAGCGTAAAACTCAGAAGTTGAAGCATAACAAGGCGGAAGCCAATTGACATGCGGGTCAAATTTGGCTGTTTCCATCAGAAAGGGAATGTTACGCTGACGTCCAAGACAAAAAAGTCGAGAATTTGACACCTCAAGAAAGGAAAAACAATTAGTAACAACAATACTTAAAGGAATCAGCAGATTTTTAATTTAAATATGTTCAAACGAACTATTTCACGATAACGATCACTCGAAAAAACACTTGCTCAATATAAATGCCAATTATTATAAATGAAAAAGGACCTCCTTCGATCGTGCAAAACTCAATTTGCCCTCGTGTTGGTCCACGTGAATGTGAAATAAATCTAAAAAGAATAGATCCATCGGTTAGTAAAGACCTCGAAAATACAATCAGTAACAGCCATCTTCAGAAAAGAATCACCAATCTGACAATGAGTAAATTAAATGGGGTGGACAGAAGAGCAATCGACCACTGACCGTCTCAAGTCTCTCCAAATTAATTCCATCCGAAGCACTGGAAGTTGTGAGTGCTTGAAGTAAAAGAACCGGAGAAACGCCATAGGGATGGACGGAGAGTTTGTTGTGCATGAAGGAAAAGTGCAGCAAATTGGAAATGTCGGGAGCAGAGACTTCAAAATCCTAAAAAAAAATAATTTGTAATTCGAGACAAAGCCAAAGGGAAAAACACCTGATTATTCAAGGAGAAACCAACAAAATCGGGAGAATCGGGCCGTTTTGTATTTGCATCAGCTTAAATGTTGTAAGTAAATCCATCTTTTCATTTTTACATGCCAATTCTGTCGAATTCTTCAGAGTTCATCTGCTCATCAGCCCAATTCTCCCAGTAAAAAAATTCCTCGCCCACAAAATCTTCTTCGAACTGCCTGTCCAACGCTTCCATTGTGTACATCGTATCAAGACAGAACTAGACAAAAAGAAATAATAGTAGGGAAATAGGTGGAAGAGAATTTCTTTCCCACTCACTTCGGTTACTTTTTGAACAGTTCTGCGCCGAGTGGACGGTCCCTGTCCGTTGCGGGTCTTTCGATTAGGTTCCGATAATTTCTTCTCCTCGCCATTCAAAAACATTCCGCCAATTTCGCTAGTGAAATTTTTCTGCAAGTCATCGATCAAAGTGGTGATGTTAATGTCGGGATTATTGCACGAGATTGTCTTTTACAATACAAAAAAGAAAGATGAAAATGTGTAAACAAAATTCGCCTACCAGTGGTAGTAAATCGTTTTTGAGTTGGATATTGGACAACGCAAAGTCATCATCTTCTTCGTTTATGTCCCAACCTCTTGCACAAACATCGGCATGCTCAAAATCAAAATCGATGTCTAAATCATTCAAATGACTGTTAATTGGCGATGTTCAAAAAATAACCCCACCAGACACTTTGTTATGCATGAGAAATCTGCAATCTTCAAACTCGGCTGTGTTCTCATCGTCATCCGAAAGGTCTCCGTAATTGTGGAGGGAATAATCCGTTCCAAGCGCAATCATTTCCGATATTTCTTCCTCTCGTGCAGGATTCAACTCCCTCAATGTCAATCCATTCTTCAAACCGTTTGTCGTATGTCCATTTTCAGCGGGATTTGAATGTTCAGTTTGCGAATGATTGATGAGTTCTGCTGAGGGAGTGACGAAAGGGACGGCTTCCTCGGGGTCCCAAACGCCAATTTCGAACTAAACATTAGAAAAATTATTAATCCATACATTAATGTTGAAAGTGTAAACCGATAAGTTTGCCCCAAACATTTGAATTCCAGGTTGTCCATTCTTTGATTTATAAATTTAAAATCTATTTTTAAGTTGGTCGAGGGAACTGTGCCCTATTTGCCCCCCCCCCCCCCACTTGCTGCCTTGTCCCTCCCCACCTCCCGCTCCTCCTTCGCTTGTGTCCCCCGCTTTCCCTCCACTTCTTTCGCGTTCCCTTTCTCTTTTAATTGCTCCTCCCTCAGATTTATTTTCTTCAACTGCTCCAAGTTTTTGATGACGATTTGCTGCTTTTGCTGCCGTTGCTCCACTCCCCCCAAATAATCATTCGCCTGCGGCACATTGTAACTCAAAGGTTCCCATTCCCATTCCGACGAAGGAATCTTTGCAGATTCGGTCAATTCAAATGCAACTTTCATTATTTTAACACGAAACTCATCGGCGAGTAAAAGAGAGTTCGTTCTTAAAATTAAGAAATGTTTTGCAAAAAAGTCCTAAAAACAACCTATACAAAACGGTTGGCAAAGCAATTATCATTGACCAAAGAGAAGCGGAAAACGGATGGATGTTTACCAACTCAGGAACGAGAATTTGACGTTGCGATGGATCCAAAAGCCCTTTGGACACTTTGCCAGAACCCGGCCTCGGAAGGAGTAAATCTTAAATAATTTAACATTCATTCGGCGAGGAAAAACATACTCATTCGTGACGAAGTGTGATCAACATCCAACAAACATTGTTTTTGATTAAAAATTTTCAGTTGGTATTTGACAAGAAAATACTCAATAAAACTGCTAAATTTGGTGTCTGGGAACGGCGAATTCGGATTTTGATCTCGGCAAATCTTTAAAAAGTTGTAAAATCACTATGCCGATGAATGACAAACCTCAGCAACATAATAAAACGCACATTGGTCTTCAGATCTGTACCTTTAAAAGAAATCGAATTTAAATTGTCAATAAAAGTTGAACCATGGCATGACAATAGCATCAGTATAACGCGATTCATCGAACGTAAAATAACGACGGCATTCTTCGGGTGGCATTGTTGGTGGATTGCGAATATCACCTCGGAGGTGCCCTAAATCCAACTCATAATCGGCGACATTGGGTCGGTCTAAAACTTAGATTCATCTCCATAAAAATATAATTCAAAACTCCGTCTTAAAGGCACAATTAGCAGAGAAACGGGCGAATATTCGGGAGCAAAGATGAGCCCGCCACGTGCAATTCGAAGAATATCCTCAAAAATGTGCTGATGGAATGAAAAAATTAGCTGAAACAGTTCTTCGGTCAAAAGCAGCGGAGCAGGCAATTTCCGAATTCGAACTAACATTTCGCCCTGCCGTTGGAAAACGGGAAACGCGGGAATCTAATAGAAGAAAATAAATCAAAAATGAACATTGACCCATCAATCAACACACTGATGGCAATTCCTTGCTCGAAAGGAATCCAAATGCGCTGTCAATTTGGGAAGGGTCAATGATATGTCGTTTCTTGGGGTTATTTTCTTCGCTGATTGGCTTGACCAGTCTCATCTCGACCATGTACACAATGTAACTTTTGCCCAACGGCGACAAAGTCCCAAGCAATGATTTGGAAGTCTAAAATAATGTAAAACTGGTTTATGACCAAAGGTCTAGCAAAAGAGGGAGAGCAAAAACAGAAAGAACAAAAAATATATATGAAAATTTAAGTGTGAAAAACCCCGCCGAGTGCACTACATCCCCCCCCCCCCAATATTTACTTAAATTGAAAATTTTTTACTTTTTTTAATTCTTAAATTTTAAAAATATTAGGCATTTCGTAAAAGGATTTCTTCAAAAAAACCAATTCAAAAAGCTTTTCAAAAATTAGCTTTTTTGATTGTTACTGACTTATGGTTAGTTTTTTTAAACATTTTCTAACGTTTCCCCACCGTCTGTCCAAACCTTTCGGTCGTAAAGGCGTCGTCGCTTTGAAGGCCCGCATTTGTTGATCAAATATGGCAAGTATTCCTCTTCGTCTTCCAATTCCCCGAAAAGGTTGGTAATTATTTCTTTTCCCGTTGGTGTCAACTGATCACTCAGTTCTTTTTGCCGATGCAATTTTCTACACGCCTAAAACTTTTTATTAATATTTTGCTTACAATATTAAGCTTTTGGATGACTCATTCACCTCCAATGCAACGGACATTAGTGCCAATGACTTCGAAGCAAAAACAGCGCTTGTTTCACCAATTTGGCAATTTGCATCCGAACAAATACTTTGTTTTAACGGCGAATTGATCGGAAGAAGAAGTTGTGCAAAATAAGAACACTTTCCATCGACATTTTGTAAGGAATTAACGACATAATGGGGAACTAATCGCGTGAAAATATCAGAAGGCAATTTGGAACAATATCTGAGAAGGAAGGAGAAAAAGGAATGCAAAAAGAAGTGAAAATGCAACCGATTTATAAGTGGAATTGCGCCGCTAAGTGTCACTTGAGCCTTTCCTGAAGGCAAATCAACGACATACGGTGGAACCAAATCGTCGACATTTTGGGGTATCTCAGCCTCATTCAGAATTTCATTGCCCGAATTGTAATGGTCCATAATAAACTAAAGGGACAGAGAAAATTAATGAAGACAGAATTAAAACACCTTTTCTATCTTAGCGTAGTCTTCAAGCTTTTCCATAAGGTTAGCGTGATTTCGCTCCTCGACAATAATGTAAAATGAGCCATTTTCTCTGCGAGCGCGGCCGCTTGACTAAAAAAGAGTAATTTATAGTTAGGGATAACAAAATGAAAATTATTTACTGAATTTCCCTCATATACTTCCAACTGGAAATTGATGTCTATGACTTATCAGTTTCCTTACAAGTTAGTTAAGGATCGGCCAATTCCCTTAGTTTACCCACCATTTTGTTGGTCTGCAAAAAAAGGGGGGGGGGTATGTCGCCTCACTGTTAATACAGGCAACGAATTTCTTTCTAAGGATTCGTCCGTCTTTTCTATCTTCATTTATATTACATAAACTAAGAAATTTATGTTTTTAGGAAAAATTTAAATATTGTATTTACCATAATAAATGAACGAAAATCAGATGGAGTGTCAAAGCGAATGACCAAATTGCAATTGCGAATGTCAACACCCTCCTCGAGAACATTTGTAGTCACCAAAACATTCAACTGCCCATTGCGGAATTTGTGGAGAGTCTGCTCCAACTTTTTATTGGCCAACTTTCGCTCCTCTACCGCCGATTCACTCGACTGAAAGTCACTCCCAACCAAAAAGTCGACCTTCAAATGGCCAAACATTTCAGTTTCCCATTTGACGAGGGCCTTTAATAAAAGCTGAAAATGAAAATTCAATTAGATTAGTCGCGTCATTGAACCAACATTAATCATAAAAGCGATAAATCGTTCATTGACAAAAATAAGACAGGACAGCGGCTCTTTGACATTTTGTAGTGTTGCTCTTTTAGAGTTGTTTTTTAAAATTTCCACCAGTTTATGCATTCGATCGCTGATAAAAGTTGTTTGTTGCGAGTCACCCACCAACTTGGCGTATGAATTGACATCACTGACCTAAAAAATAAAACTGGAGGTCAACCAACACTTTTACCTTCTGGTTTAGTGTCTTCGCACACAGTTTAAAAGTCGACTCCGCCGTTTTCAGAATGGTTCGCTGCTTTTGGCTGAGAATAGGATCTTCTGCCAATTTGGCTAACCTTTTCTGCCATAATAAAAACCCTTTCATTGCACACCAACTCCCCATTTGACGCAAAGTTGCAAAAGAATGGTTAATTGCCTAAAAAATTAAATTATTAATTCCTTAAAAAATTATATTAATCAAAAAAAATTAATAGTGCCAACTTCTAAAATTGGTCTTCGTAAATCCGTCAGAGTTTGTTGTTCACCTAAGTCAGTGCTTTGTTCAATAAAAATCCGAAGCTTCTCCTGAAACCGAATGTTATAAAAAAAGCACCCTTTCACTATTTAGCGACATATCGAAATAGATTTAAATAAATAATTCACTTTTAATTTTACCAATGACTCGAAAACAGTATTATCGGTTGATTCGTCATTTTTGGCACAAATAACAAATTTTTTTGGCTTCTGCACATATTTGCATATCTAAACATAGATGAAGATAATAATTTAATGCAAATTCTTTCATTACGGTTGCCAAATCGCTCGCTGTCTCAACGTGCGAATGCATAATTCGTTCGAGTCTTTTCGCCGTGTTTTCAATGTTCGAAGGAGAAACCCTTCTATTGAGAAGTGAGGCAGTAAGTCCCAATACTCGTGGTCTTTTTGCTAACGGAAGAATTAATTGGCATTATGTAAGTATTTAAATGGATTTGACTCACTAGACATAGTCCGATATTTCTTCATTATTTGGCCGTACGGATGCGATTCAATAAGACAGTAATGACAGTCATCCAGAACAAGAAGAGCAACGATTTTCATATCAAGAGACTAAATAAAGCGACTTTTCGTTTATAACGACTTTTTAACCTTTTTATTCAGAAGGTCCAGAAAAGTTTGGGGAGAAGTTATCAAAATCTAAATAGGTGAACTTAATATGAAGTTAGCCAATGTCTGTACTTGATTTTCTCGGATCAATTCTTCCATGTTATTGCGAGTTGACGCACAAATTCGAACGACTTTCAAACTGGTGTGAAATTCAATTTGTGTCGCGCGTGACTCGAGCAAAGAAGCTTAAATACACGCATATACGGTGGAAAATAAGAACAAACCGGAATTGACAAGAATGACTGCTTTTTCACGATTTATATTCAAACGCTGCGAATATTCCTTGACGAGTTGAATTGACACAAACATTTTGCTTTCGTATTTGCTCAATGGTATAATTATGTTGCGATGAATTGCATTTTCGACGAGTTCCACCTGGATGCTCAGTTTAATTAATGAAACGGTGGTAAACACAATGAATGTAATATTCATAAATTAATTTCGCAAAAACGGTTCTTTGTCAGAACCATTCTAGTTAGAATTTAACCTGATAATCGATTGGTAGAATTTGCTTCATATTAAAATCCCTCGGTCGCCAAGACATATCCAAAAAGTTTGCAATATAAATTGTTTTGTTTGATGTCAAAAAGATAGAAAATAAAAGGATGTCTCACATACAAACTTATAAAAAAATATTGAATTTTTTTTTATCAAACTGAAGTGCATAAAATTTATGAGTAGGTATATGTAAAAAACAATAAAAACAAAGGCGTAATTATAAGGAGGCTGACATTTCTGAATCCCAACAAATAATGGGAAAGACTGAAGAAAGTTTCGCTGATCATGGTAACTCGCATTCTCCGAAAATAAAACCTCAATTCAGATACCTAATTTAATTACGCCCAATGACACAAAATGGTACGGAAACATAAACGGTATAAATTTCATGACGGAAAACCCTTTGGTGGCCTTGAATCCTCGCTTGTACCTCTATAAACATTCTTGCCTTTGGTCTTCTTCAAAAGAGCATCAAAGTCTTTTGAACTTAAGAAAAAAGATTGCAATAAGAATGTATATTATTCAAGGACATTAAGGTATGCTAATATGCTTTTGGACTATGGTCATACAGAAGAAGAGGCAGCCTGTTTCTATATGTGTCTAAAAACCTTACCCTTTAAGGTCTGCAAAAGCGGCTTGTTTAAAGAGTGCAACGATAGTGCTTCGATGTTCATTCTCTGCCTTGAATGCAATTTATAGACCCCATGTACAATAAATAATTTTTGTGTTTAAAAGTCGTGAAAATATTTTGCAAAGGTTTATCTTTAATCCGGCATCCATTTTGATGAATTCATAAAATAAGCAGATTTTAAAAACAAAGTTTAGAAATATTTTTTGAAATTTATTCGGATCCGGGGTTCGGAATTTGCCGAAATAGATGCCGGAGTTTATTTCATTTAATAAAATCAATAGAGACTGAAAATCTTATTTCTGGAATTGCATTAACCCAGATTTTAATTCTATAAAACTACCTCTTCCAGTGTTTTTATGGCGACGTCAATGCGTTGATCTTCCAAATCTTTTTGCTCCGATAGTTTAGAATTTTGGTGTTCATTGTCCTCCAACTTAACTTGTTTTAATTTTTCTGTAAAATCCAAGTCAATAACCATAATCTAATTATCAATCTAAATAGCTTAAAATTAGACAAAACACAGGCGAAATGGTCTTGGAGAAAAATTCGGACATCGTTCCTTCGTATATTTTTCTCAATTTTGAAGTTTCTCCGTTTTGGTGCTACTTTTCCACCTCCCTCCTAAAATCTGTCAGGGGGAAATGGCTCGATCACACATCACTTGTTTTTCTTGTTTTAGGTTTTTTTTTAGTACATTTAGCCAATCAAAACTTTTCAAAAAAGAATAAAGGATCTTTTTTTTCAAGGATTTTTCTTAACCTTACATATCGTTTGTGAAACTTTAAAATTCGAACCCCGAACCCGTACTCGAGTTATTTTCGGTAATAGTAAAGTTTATCCCCCCTTTTTTCAAATTTTTGTTTTTTGTTTTCAAAAGTCATGAAAACATGTTTCCTTGGGTTTTTGGGGTCGCTGATCACGAATCTGGCACCCATTTCGACCAATTCCAAATCCCGGACCCGAATTCGAACAAAAAATCGAAAATTCAAAATTTTCGAATTTCAATTTTAAGTCTAAAAATGGTTTAAATGATCTTTAATTGAAGTACTAATTACTTTAACTTCGTTTTGACGTATTTAAACAAAGTTTGAACCAAAAATGTGAAATTCGAAAATTTTGAATTTTCGACTCTTTGTTCGAATTCGGGGCCGGGGTTCGGAATTTGTCGAAATGGATACCGGATTCGTGATCAGTGACCCCAAAAACCCATGGAAACATGTTTTCATGACTTTTGAAAAAAAAACAATTTTTTCGAAAAAAAGTAATTTGATTTTTCTAATTTTTGTTTGAATATGGGTTCGGGCTTTGAATTTGGTCTAAATGGATGTCAGATTCGTGATCAACGACCCCGAAAACCCCCCCCCAAGAAATTTTTTATATGATTTGAAGAAATACCTAATTTTATTTTTATGGTCTGTAAAGTGCATAAGTACCAAAAAACCGTGGGGACTTTCCCCGGTCCCGGTCAAAACCGGGACTTCGGTACTCAGTTGTACTTGTTTTTCAGTACCATATCCCGGTCCCGTACAACTTTAATAATTTTAAATTTAAGAATTGATTATTTGCTTTTTTTTTTGTTTCTTTCTAATGTCTGACGACAGTACCCTCACGGATTCATCGGATGATAAAGGGGTCCCAGCAAAGAAAGCAAAAATTCGTTCCAAGGAGAAAGCCAAAGTAAGTCATATCTTTGGGGAATAAATTTTCTTTCATTAATTGGATTGGTTAAATCTTGTCATCGTTTAAGGCTGGTGTCAAGAAAACAAGAATTGTATCAGAAGGAAGTTCTGAAGATGTAGAAGACAGTGCACCACAAAAAGGCAAAGGATCTAAAAAGTCATCGAACAAAGAATCGAAAAAGTCTGCAAATATTTCGCCTGACTCTTCTGAAGACGATTTGGAGAAAGACGAACTCTTGGAAAAGAATGCTGATAAACGAGAGCGTGACCACCAGGGAAATGAAGTGGGTGATTAAGTTAATAATTCATTCTTTTCTTTCCCAATAATAAGCAAAAAGGCTTGGTGAATGAATTTGGGATCTAAATAACATATTTTGAGTGATTTTTTGTCATATTTGGTCAAAAGTATTATTACTAGGGCAGCAACTTTTAGTGAAAAAACTTTTTTTTTTGCTCAATTGATTTGAAGAAAGGAGCTCAAAAAACGCATTTCTGCGTTAAAATTTTTTCATTTGGACGTCACTTTTCGTCACTAGAAATCACTATTTTGGGGTTTTGTCACTAAAATAGTGAAAAATCACTATTTTGGCGTTTTGACACTATTTTTTCACTATTTCGAGATTTTTTGGAAAATTCCTTAACAAAAATGCAATAAAAACAAAAAACACACCCCTAAGAATCGACCTAAAAAAATACGCCCCTAAGATTCGACCTAAAAATTTTTAAAAATACACCCTTAAGAATTGAAAAATTTTCTCAAAAATTCATCCGCTAAATTTTTTTTCTTGACAAAATTTTTGATTTAAAAAATGTCAATATTTGCTTAAGAGAATATTAGAAAGGAAATGTACCTAATTTGCAACTGCAATCTAGTTAATAAAAATTATTTTTGCTCAATTTTTGGCTGAAAATTATGTCACTATTCGTCACTATTTTGGACTTTTTGTCACTATTTCTTCACTATTTTGGGATTTTTACTCACTATTTTAGTTAACTATTTCGGGATTTTTCGTCACTAAAAGTTGATGCCCTAATTATCACAAAAACATTTATTCAAGATTGTTCCAATTGGAGGAAATCGTTTTATTTCTGTGGATAGATTCAAAGGACGTATTTTGATTGGGATAAGAGAATACTATCAAAAGGACGGCAAATGGCTCCCTGGGAAGAAAGGGATCAGGTAAGAGAAAAAGCATAAATTAATGTAAAACGTTAATAATAATTTTCTTCAATATTATCACTTTCATTGTTGCTTTTAAGTCTTAATCAGGACCAGTTCAATGGCTTATTGAAGGTAAGTTTAGACCTTCTGGTGCTAACGTAGCATAGCGTCTTATTAAAGAAAAAGAGGGATGCCCTTCTGATTTTTTAGCAAAAAAATATTTTATTTGTCAGCAAACTATCCAGGGAAAGGCGCTATGCTATTATAAAAGTTCCGTATTTATAATTTAATAATGCAATAGATTCTCCCTGATGTGAAGAAGATGATCAGTTCCGCCTGAATGAAGGGCACACGACACAATGATCTTTGTTTAGATTTTTAGACAAATTTGCTTGTTTTGAAATATATTTTTATCACATCTTGCTGGCATTTTCATTTTTCTGAAATAAAAATTGGACACTGAAACTGAAAACTATGTTTTTAAAGTCATTTTATCAAAATATCTTCGTGGGAATTCACTGTTTTCGTAAACCTTAACTTTAGTAAAATGTGTGAACCAATTGGGGTGAGTGTTTTTTGTTTATGATTTAGTTTTGTCATGGTTTAGAATAATAATGATGTTTCCGCATC
Organism: Heterodera glycines; assembly: GCA_004148225.2. Classification (NCBI taxonomy): domain Eukaryota; kingdom Metazoa; phylum Nematoda; class Chromadorea; order Rhabditida; family Heteroderidae; genus Heterodera; species Heterodera glycines. Next base: position 12,485,251 of record CP049707.1, on the reverse strand, counting down.
ACAACATTTCCCTGGTGCCAGTGGTTCCGGCGGTTTGACGTCAGTTAGCCCCCTCGAACCTTTGGATCCGACAAAGTTTCGTAACATAATGGTCGAGAAGCATGAGGTCCCTTCAGCATTCGGCAATTTTTGTGACAATAGCGAAATGAGTAATGCGTGAAATGGAAGATGTCCTCATTTTGTCTTTTAAACAGCTTCCGATTTGGCTCCTCTGGGCCAGCAGCAGCAGTCGTCCACTGGGCCTTTTCTGCATCCGTGTTTCCCTCCAGCAGCTGTGTCCGCTTTACATCAGTCAAATCCACAACCCTTCAAAGTCCAACAGTCGCCATCGATTGGCCAACAGCAGCAGCAACAACTGTACTTTGTTCAGCAAAGTATCATCAAAAACATGTTGTGTGAGACTAACTGACTCTATGCCTTTGTTTCGCAGATGCCCAAGGCAACTTCGGTCCAATGCATTCGTCTTCATCCACCTCCCCGCTGTTTGGTGTGAGACAGATGAGTTACTTTGGCCCCGGTGGTGCTTCCGTTCAACCAAACTGGAACCAGCAGCGTCAAGTGATCATAAAAATGGCTCCTAATATGACTTTGGCAAACAAAAAATCTTTAAGGCCCAATATATTAATAACCCTCAACTTGGTCAGCAAAACAACATAATGTCACCTCCTAAGCAACAACAACAATTTGTCGTTGCAAATTGTAAGCCTTCGCAGCCGTGCCAAATCAGCTCTTTTCCCGCTGACGTTGTCCAACAACAACAACAAACGATCGGTTTTCCTCCGCCACCTTCTCAATCGCTTCAGAACTCTCCCCCTGTTGCCACTAAACAAGAACTAAACCAACACCAATACCACCAGCAAATGCTTGTTCAGCAACAACAACAACAAAGGTACGCTACTTCATATACCCAACAACAGTTTCTGTCACAACCGAACCCTACTGCATTTCCGATGGGGTCAAATTACGGCGTTGTGGACCATCGACAATTTATGAGCCAGCCATGTTCAATTCCTTCAGGTACCAGCTGACAATGAGTAATTTTTTGCCATTTATCGAGTTTTGTTACCATTCAAGAAAATGTGCAAAATGACCCGTCGGCGCAACAACAGGTGGCCGTCCACCAGTTAAAGAAGACTCAATCCATGCTTTTTACCGCTCCTTCTGATATGACTCATCAACAACAGTTCGGCTGTGGCAACCCATCAAGTAATTGCTTTTGGGTCGTCTCAATATTTTCGAATCATAAAAAGTTTTGAAGAAAAATTTAAACTTTTCATTAAATTAGTCCAATTTTTTGATTAATTATTTATTTTTTGATAACTAAAAAGGGCTTAGAAAGACGGAGACCGCTTAATTTGATGGTTGATTAGTGAGAAAATATTGTCATAGAATAAGTGCTGTGCCAAGGTAATTTGCACATACCTTTATGTCTAAAATCTCCTCAAAATTCTAAACTTAGATAAGCCGAATCAAACAAATTTGATTTTCACTGAAAGAAACTGTTCGAATTTTAGAATAACAAAACTTATTGTTAGCAATAAAAAATTTCTAATGATAATAATTATTGGGTGACCTAACATTTTTGCCCACGCTTTAGGCGTCACTTTTCCTTCTCCTTCTGCGTCTTTCGTCCATCCGTCGCCCTCCCAAGATTTTTCTGTGGTTCGAACTCACAATAAACACCAACAACCGATGGTTCGTCTTCCGCCTTCTCAACAAACTCCGCATGCTCATCTCATGCATCAAATATCCTCCCAATCTCTTCAATTTTTCGGGCACGATCCGCTTTTAGCTGCCACTCTCAATCCTGATATCTGTTTGGCCGGCTGTGTCTTTCTTTTAATCGACGACTGTGACCCGCATTTGGTTGACTTGTACGTCATTGGTTGCTCCTCCGTAAAATCTTCCATTTCAGCACTTTACTGCCGAGTATTATTCGCTTTTACGGGGGTTGGTGGTTCTTTTTAGACTGTTTCAATTATCATGGTTAATATATTTTTAGGCGACGTCGAATCGAACAATCCCCGTGGCATTCCTGAGGTAGATTGCCTGCTTTATAAATGATCAGTTTTGCTTGTTTTAGCGTGTTACGCACATCATTTGTTCAAATTGGGTAGAAAATGAGGCGCTGATTTTACAGGCGCTGACGACTGTTTGTTATTTTTTGTCGAATAGTTTTGAAAATTATGTAAGTTCAGAATTTCGCCGAACGGATGCCACGCAAAATGAAAAGGATCGTTTCCCTCAATTGGCTTAACGACGCAATTGCAAAGAGACAAGTGACTGCGCCAAGTAAAGCTTGCCATTTGCCGAGGTAATCAATTTTTTGTTTATACAATTTGCCGTTTTTTTTTTGTTAATAGCATTTGGAGTTCAACACGATACAATCCAAAAACATTTGCAAAAGTAAGTGGATTTCACTAGCATATAACTATAAGCAAAACAATTGGTGTGGAGAAGTTTCCGAAACGTCGTCGGCTGAAACGTCATCGTGACAAAACGTCGTTGTGCCGAAAAATTCCCAAAAATTAAAAAAAAATGAAATTTTTCGCATCCTATCTTTTTTAAGGGTAGGAAGTTCAACAGAAGAAAAACTCAAGCAAATGCTTATAAAAAACGGGTTCGAATACTTTGGTTGAAAGCTCTCCATATGATTTATTTTGGGGTTTTGACTGGAAATGAACAACTCATTTATATTGAAAAAAGAATGGTGTGGCCAAAACAGAATGGGAATATTACTGATGCTATTACGAGATGAATTAATTTTGTTGTCACGTTAATATCTTGGATACTATAAACCTTATCAAATTTTTAGTTAAGTTGTATTTTATATTATATATTAAAAAGGAAAGGAAGCGAAAAAATGTTTTTTATAATAAAAATTCGGAATTTTTCGGCGCTTTTTGGCACTGCGACGTTTTGTCCCGACGACGTTTCAGCAACGACGTTTTGTTCTTCTCCGCTCAAAATAATAAAGGAAAGTGGGAATTTTGGAATTCTCTCCCTCCTTCCGGTTAGGCCTGCTTAAGTGTTTAATTCTTGAGGTCATTGCTGTTCATGGCTTTACCAAACGTGAAATGCTCGAGCTCAAATATATGGTTCGGATGATTGGTGCTCGCTTCAGTGTTGCCATTGAACAGAAAAGCGATTTTTTGGTCGTCAATAAAAGGTGCGTTTCTTTTACACATTTGAAATTTCAATGCACCAATTTCTCGTGCAGTGTTTTCACTGAAAATTTGTGCCAATTGGCTGCAAGAGTTGGCACTGTTTTGGTGAATTTCCAATGGCTTCTTGAGCTGTATTTCGGCTCGATCATTTGTCTAACTTCACCCGATCATCAACGCTTTTCTCCCCAGAATGAAAATGCTTCACTCACTGCTTCATCTTGCTCTCCTCTTGCACTGTCGAAAGTGTGCGAAGTGTGTCATAAATTATTGGGTAACAAAACTCACTTTTTGTAGTTTCTTTAGTAAATTAAGGTTTTTTAGCTCCTTGGAGTCATTCGCCGATTTCATTAAATGAAGAAATTATTCGATTGGCTCATGAAATGAAATACAACTTAAAAAATGACATCGCCATTTTCCCGGAAAAGCAATTTAGGTGAGTTAGGGAAAAGAAAACAGTGTTACAATTTTGGCAGAATCTCCAACAAAGCGCCTACTGAAAAACAAATCGAAGCGGCTATTGACGTTTATGCAAATTCGGGAAACAAGCCTAAAGTATTAGCAATTTTTCAATATAGAAAACCTAATTAATGGTTTTTATGTTCAGTATGCCATTCTTTTCGAAGGTTTTTTCCCCGACCAAATTGACTGTCTTTCAAAAAAAGCGCGTTTTCTTGGTGCTGATATCGTTTCTTCTGTTGCGTTGTGTACACATTTTGTGACTTCGAGTTTATACCGGACGTTTGACATTTTCTTTCCTTTCACTTAATTAAATTTGCTGCTTAAGTGTTAATTTGCTCGAGACAATTGCCCTGGGCAAAAGTGTGGTCACTCCGCTGTGGGTTGAAGCGAGCTTCCGTCAATTGGGCTTTTTACGTGAGTTGATTTTTGTTTTTCGCCTAATATTTTGTTGCATTAAAATTGCAGCGGATCTCAATTTTTTCGTAAGAGATAGTGAGAATGAGAAGAAGTACGGTTTTAACCTCAAAGCAACAATATTACGAACGCGAACCCGAAGAGTATTTAAAGTATTTATTTTTGTTTTTTGTTTATTTTCCAATGGATGGATTTTTAGGGCGTAGAATTTCATTTAAGTAGCGAAGTGCAACCAAAATATGAAATTATCCGAAGGTTAGTTGAAGCAGCCGGTGGCACAGTGCAGAAGGATAAGCCAAAGAAGGAATACCTTTTAAAGTGTATTCAGGTGAGTAGGAGCAAAACCAGCCTAGGGGGAGGAAAGTGAAAATGACCGTTCCATGCTTATTTTTGGAGCTTATTCTTGTGGGGGTAGCCGCTGGAAAATCTCACAATAAGCTATTTTTTATCGGAAATTTTTTTTTACAACTTTCCCCTCGTTCAGAAAAATGTGCCATTCTTCATTATTTGTGATAAAAACACACTTTGTTCCTACCAATTTCTTATGGATTCGAACTTTCGTAAGTCTTCCTTTTGAAAAGATTAAATAAAAAATAATTTAGCTATTTTCAACGAGGATTTCATTCTGGTGGCTATCCTTCGACACAAAATCGACGTTTCTGAAGAATTTCATGCGTTTTCATTAAATTCAACTCAAACTTCTAAACCTAAAAAAGCCGATGAATAAATTTTTGTTTTATTTTTATGGATAAATTTTAAATAATTAGCGTTAGACTAAAATAACTCAAAGCGAAGTTTTATCGCTTTGATATATTTAAATCACAGATGTATTAACAATTAAATTAATTTTCATGATTAAATGAACCGACAAAAGCGCCAAAATTTAAATTCAATTTTCAAAAAGAAGGCAATTGACTTGGCCCTCAATCAGTCCCCTCTCTCGGTACGCTTATCATTGAGCTGTTTCCATCTCTTTCTCACAGTTTGTTGTTCATATTTATTCCAACCTTAAAAAGGAATTTAGGCAGAAAAAATTAATGAGCGGAACAAAGTGAAAGTCACTCTTTTGTCAAAACCTCAGTGTGATGCGAATGGTTATGAGATAATTGTGGACTATAAGCTAATTGTGGGAAATTGGACCAAATTGGTAATAAATGTGTGGAATGGAGCAAATGAATTTCGTTTATTAATTGTCAGGTACAAAAGGACAAATGGGACGTGGAAGAAACGCTCTTAAGCATGGAGCACGACTCGTGTTACATTGACACTTTGGAAGTGCTGGCCAATGTGAGGGAAACTTTGGCCCCACAAGGTTGGCAGGGAATAAACTAACAGTAAAAAAACATTCATTTATACTATTTGCATTCTTGGGTGTCAAAATTCTATTTAATAAAATACGAATTTTAAGACCCATAAATATTAAACTTGCAATGGTTCATTTTTACAGACATCAAAACTTCAACAGGATTTCGCAGTTTTAATATCTTGGCAAGTGTAATAGCCGACCTATTGTTAGAATTTGATTGAATTAAGTGTTCCGACAGAAGTTTTTACGTCAACACGACACATTTGAATTTGTTGGGTGGCCGAATGTTCAAGGAATGGTATGAAAGAGAATGTCAAGGTAATTAACGAATTCTAATTGAGAAGGGTTTATAAGACAATGCGACTATTTTAGGGGAGAAAAACGCTGTCATCCAATCGATTGACGCCAATGAATTAGAAGAGTTGCTCCAAACTTGTTGTGCTTACGGGTCAACTCCAACGATACACAGGTGAACCATTCTGTCCATTTCTGTGAAATTACCATTTGGTTTAGGAAAAACTTTCGGAAAATTTTGGAAATAGCGGACAAAGAGAAAATTTCAGGGTTTGTGAGTTTTTGTCTTTTTCGTTAATTGTTAACCAAATTAAGCCTTTTGCGCATTGTCGAGTCTTTTATCATTGATTCCGAATGCATCCACCCAATTAGGAAGCTTGAATATGCAGCAGGTCAAAACTGAATCTGCAGGGTCCGACAAATAACTCAAATGTTCTTTCAAAAACAGAATATCGGATGAGCCGACTCGCTGACACAGTGCTTCGATTATTTCCTACTCAAATTGACCGGCTCGATTCATTATTCTTATATTTAGCAGAAAATGGAGAGACATTGGCCGATGTTCACTTGGATGTACTTAAAATGCTTGACATTCATGATTCATACATTGTTATGTAAAACAAATTCTTGCTCTTGACAAGATTTTATCTCTTATAATTCAGTTTTGCTTTTATTTTGGGACGTTTTTTGTTTTTTCATTCCAATGTCTCCTCCTTCGTCCTTTCTATTTGAGCAGTTTTTCCCATGGTTGGTCTCCTTAATTGCTCTGTTCTCTATAATTATTTGGTTGCGAAGCAAAACAAATCGAACTTTGTTTGTGAATCACGAAAAAGGTAAGGTTTAAAGAGGAGGAGAATGTTAATTAAGTTGTAACAAAAGGGAGAAGACTAATGGCCGTGCTTGGTTCTGGCGGACATACGACCGAAATGCTCAAATTGCTTGCTGCCCAGGACGACCTTTTCCCTGGAAGGCTGTACGTAATTGCCAAATCAGATAACTTGAGCATAGTAAAGGTTCTAATTTGAACTGTCATTCATTTGGTTGGTTTATGATAATATTTGAGGTTGAGGAGTTTGAGCGAACACATGGCAATAAATTCTGTGTCAGAATCGTCCCAAGGGCACGTGAAGTTGGGCAAAATTTGCTTTCGTAAGCCATGTTCCAATGTTTTTGTCGGTTCGAGTCCCAAATCTCATTTTTTGCTAAATCGTGAATAAGTTGTAACTACGGCTAGGCTTTTAGGTTCTAAAAACTGCCCAATCCAAATTTAGGGGTGTAAAATCGTAAATAATTGCGAATAACTCGAAAAACATGTTTTTCATGCATTTTACACCACAGGAGTTCAGAAAAAATAGATAAAAAACCTAAAAATCGTAGCCTAGTTGTAACAATGTGGTGGGACACAAACCGACGCGAATGTCGTAAATGAACCTTACAATAATTACTTAATTCCAGTTCCCTCGGGAGTACTGTCGTTGCCTTCTTCTACTCCTTTAAACTCGTTTATCAAGAACGGTAAAAAAAAGTTTGAAACTAATATGTTCACTTTTATTGCCAGAGCGGACGTTGTTATCAGCAATGGACCTGCAATTGGGCTTGGGATTTGCCTTTCTGCCTGTTTATTCGATGTTCTCCGGTTGTATCGTTGCCGTGTTGTCTTTGTAGAGTCAATTTGTCGTGTTCAAAAGCTTTCACTAACCGGGTGTTAGTTTATAATTCTCCTTACGAACCATTTTATTTCTTTTATTTAGGGCTAATTTACTATTTCCGAATTTCTCACGCGTTCATCGTCCAATGGAAGAATTTGCAAAAGAAATACCCAAGAAGCGAATATATGGGCAGGCTCATTTAATTTTCATGCTTGCTGTAATTTTTCAGCTAATAAATTGGTACTCATGCACTTTGGGTCCCATTTTGAAAATTTGCTTTATGTTAGAAACTGAACAAAATGATCATTTTTTTATGTTTTCAATGATTTTGACTTCTTTTAACTTGTTTTAATCATTTTTAGAGCAAAAGTGAGAATTTTGAAAAATTTTTTTTATATAATTTCCGACTTTATTCGGGTCCGTGATCCAGAATTTCATCTAGCGCATTTTTACAGCCGATGATTTTGAATTCATAGCCGTCAAAATTTATTTTTTTCGCAAAAAACGAAACCTATACATAACGTTATATTCCTTTGAGGCGAATATGGATCTTCTCATTTCACTATTCTTTCCCGCGAAGAAATTTAGAAAGGAAGTCCTAAAGACCAAAATTAGCGTTAACCTCGTAAACTGTTGTACCTTCGGTTTCGGTTCGATGTTTTCAGCAAAAAGCATGTTTCGAACGTGATAGTCATTGTAGTAATAATGCCTAAAAATGGAAAGTGAGTCCCATTTCTATGCAATTACTGTCGCTACTTCATCGACTGCATATGATGCCGGCACTCCTCAACTTTTCTGTCAATGATTCGAAGATCAGAGATATGGGCATTTTTTGTGAACTCTTAACAGATTTAGGGATGTATAATTAAAAAAAAAACATTGAAGAGCACTGATTCAAATTAACAGAAAAAAGAACATACGTTTCTTCAACACTTCACGGAAAACAGGAATCGGTATGTCCCAAAATTCTTAGATTGAAATTTAATATATAACGGAAGGAAATCACTCACCGAAATCCCACCAATATACTTTCACACTTCTTTGCAACTTTTTGTACATGATAAGGACGTTTCTCTTGGCTTCAGACTGATTATGCGATATGACGGGTTTGACAGTACGGGAGATTATTGTTGGCACATTAGACAAAGTCATTGCCGAAACCAGGAATTTATATTAAAACAAATATAAATGGAAAAGGAAAACTAAAAAATATTTAAATGTACTAGTAAACACAGAATTTACAATTTAGGCATTGTCGTATTATTTATTTGAAAGGTAATCTAAGGCCAAATTGGCTTTTATCGATATTTAATAGCGAAGCAATAAGAGGCCATTTGTCAAAGCTATTGAAATTCTTAGTCGTATCATTGTCAAAGTGAAGCACAGTCCATGGGACATCGAAACATTGCTAAAACAATTCAATTTGTTAAAAAATAATAAATAAACCAAAGACTGTTGTCCCTGATTGACTTAAAATGAATAATTACAGATTTAATTATTTCCTCTCGGAAGTGCAATTACCAAATGGTGTCAGTTGTGCTTCAAATGCGTTGTTTGACTTTTGAACCATCTGAGGACTTGCAAATGCATTCTCCGTCCTTTTGCTGACTTCTGTCAATGAATTTTTACTAAGTCATAAGACAATTCAGACTCCAAACCATTTATGGTTTCGATTGAGGATTCATTTTGGGTCGGTGCCAATCTTTCCGAGGAGGACAATTGTTGCCGTTCACGAGCAAAGCAAGAAGAGTTCAGAATATTACCCTTGTTTTATCCCAATCTAAAATAGAAGACTACAAAAAAATTTTTAAATTTTTAATCAACTTTTCACAAATTTTTTAAAAGTCCCGGTCCCGGCGGGACCCCGGCCCAAAAATCGGGGCCGGGAGTCCCGAAAAACCGGCAGTCACGGACCCGGGATCCCGTCCCGGTCCATTTTGCAACTCCCGGTCCCGGCCATTTCAAAATTCCGGTCTCTAGTAACAAATCTGACTCTCAATGCCCACATGTTGATTCAGAAGTTCACAATGCCATTGTTCGATCAATTTCCCCCATCGGTTATCGAAAATAATTTCATCGGGTGGAATTTGAATATTCAATTGTCTGAGACTCTAAATATTCAAATAAATGATTTTAATATTACCCAAGTTGTTACCTCGAGAAACTCCTCATGGTCCAGGTGTACATTTGAAATCCATAATTTGCGCCAAAAGCTTCTTGAAAGTTCAATGAGGCTTTCGTGCCCCCTTTCCGACGCAACCATATTCATAAAACATTGGGGCAGCACTGTGTTTGATAATTTTGCGAGTAAATCATCAATTACGCCCTTAAATTTCTTTCCTTAATCTTTTCACTGACAATTATTATATACATGTCTGGTCCCAATTGTAATGCCATGGACTCGGGCCAATTCTCTCTGCTGTTCAAAGAAATTTTTTCTCAATGCCGCCGTGGAGAAAGGGACCAAACTTCCTGGGTTTTAAAATGATTTTTGTGATGTAATTAACAAATACCAGCAGAAGTTAATAAGCTCGAATAATGCACAGGTCGGAAGTTATACTCAATGGAAGGACAGAGTCTTCGCGTGACATTTAAACGCTAAAAAAGCAACATTTTGTAGTGACCACAATAAATCCGTATGTAATAAACTTTCAAAAGAAACCTCGAACATTATCCAAGAAGATATTGTCGTAACATCATAATAAAAATCAATTCTCTTGACAAAATTCATTGTGTCCTTAACACTTCCAAAATAAAATTGTTTCACTTTAGTATTTGGGTTATTTTATACATTTACATATAATGCCAAGAAATTATAAAAATGACGTAGCTAACAATAAACCTATAACTAGCTAGCTACAATTTGCATGTGCATAAATCAACAATATTTGTGGATTTGATTACAGAATTAAATAGTTAAATTGATCAAATGAGCATTATCCTTACTCTGATTGCTCGAGTGCGTGATGGGCTGATTTTGGCTACTTCAATTGAGGGGGCTGATGACGTAAATTTTAATTCATTATAATTTTTCTTCAGAAATGAAATTTAGCCTGAGCACAACACTGTCAAGTACATGACACAAGCGAAAATGCTGTTCAAAAAGTTGAACAGTCCGGGGACGCCTCAGGCGCAATCAGTCGCCAGTGGACAATATTTCTTTCAGTGAGTGCATTTGTTGTAATGAATTCCATTTGAAAATATCTGTCATCATTTGAGCTACATTGTCAAAGACACTGTGTGTACGCTTTGTTTATGCGATCAGACGCTCCCAAGAAAAGCTGCCTTTTCCTATTTGGAGGAAGTCGGGAGTGAATTCCTCAACCAACACGGCACTCAAATCGACGCTACGGCCAGGCCGTACCATTTTCTCGAATTTGGTATTCCTTTCCTTTTAATTTATTGGGATCCATTTGTTTCTTCAGACTCATATATCCAGAATATCAAACGAAAACATTTGGACAGGGGCCGTAACGGTGATCCTTTCTTTCTCACTTTTTGTTAGTTAAAATTCAAAGGAATTTAACAGCGATGGCAGCGGTTAACAGTGAGCTTCAGGATGTGACACGGATTATGGTCTCAAACATCGAAGACGTCATTCATCGAGGGGAGGCGTTGAACAGTGAGAGACTTGTTAATAAGTGAAGTGTGGGAGCGGCGGTTAGATAAAAACGAATATTCCTATTTTACACTCTTTAACTTTCTTGGATCAGAATCGCTTTTGCCCTCTCCCACCCTCTTAATTCAATTTGTTTCACTATTTAGTCATTCTAATTAACAAAATTTAGTTTTGGAGTCCAGGGCTTCCGACCTTTCGGATCTGAGTAAAAAGTATCGAGAGGACGCGAGACAGTTGAACCGACGAACGGCCATCTTCAAACTGTTCGTCGGACTTGCAGTTGCTTTTGCCTTCTTCATGATCTTCCGCTTTGTCTATATGTAAGCAAATGGTCATTCGTTGTCAGTGGTGTCTCACATATCTTCGCTTTTATTTTATTTTTTTTGTTATTGTGCGGTGTCAAAATCCCCTTCTTTTTCACTTGTCTAAAAATGAAAATGTAATCATTTTATTTATTGTTGTTTTTCATTAATAAATATATATCTCTTTTATGGATGAAAAAAGAAAAGAAATTGCGTTTTTCTTTCCAAAATTTTTGCTATGATTGAATTATTATTTGTCCTTTTGCTAATTTTTAAATGTTACTTTGAATCTAAGTCACCGATGAGCACACTTTGCATTGAACTCAATAAAAATGAGTTTTTGGACAGCAAAATTGTACGGGTCGAAAAAGGATGGAATTTGCAGTTTGTCCGTGGGATTGGCCTCTTTGGAAAGTCTGTGCGGATCCGAATTAACGAGGCTGAAGTTGAGCACGTATTCGCTGGTGCTGTTACGGTCGATGACTTGGATTCCCGGACCAATTGGGTGTACCGTTGTGATCAGTTCGGAGCATTTCGGTCCTATTTTTTTGACTACGTCTGTAACTTTGCTGCTTCAGCTATGAATTTTTCGATGTTGAGACGAATGCCCTATCTGCGGTTGGGAGGGGTTTTTTCTGCGTTGTGCCCGAGTGGCAAATTGCTGGCGTAGGGAAACGACTCACATTGAACGGACTAAGTGTGGTCACGCACTTGGCCAAGTTGATGGGACCGCTCAGAGAGTGGCGGGATCGTCTGAGGGTGGCCAAGGAGTCCGGTTACAATGTCAGAGCGATGCTTTTTCACTAAACATCTCCGCCCCATTTTGAGGTCATTCATTTGACTCCCGTGCAGACATTGGGAATTTCGAACAGCAGGTGGCCATCACTTCCCATGCCATAATAAATTAATTGCCCACGACATTTGCGGCCCAACTAAAATAGGACTCATTTATCGAACTCCTTTACACTGAACTTTATTTAATCTATGTATTAGTCATTCATTTAAAACAGCTTGAAAATTGCTAGTCAGCCTACCAATCCTTAATCGGCCAATTGATACTGTAGAATTATGCTAATTGTAAGATGTCCTAATAATGTTTTATATTTCCATTTTTCATCTTTACCGTAATTTAAAAACCAGGTTTTGGTCGCTCTGTCATTTTCCACATTTTTTCCTTCTTCCGAGGCGCAAATGTCGTGCCACAAATGTCGGGGTTCCATTGCCCATTATACATTTTAATACCCTTTCTTAATTACGCTTCCCCCAATTTCCAATTTTAGCTACTCTATCGCCGAATTCGATCAGCTGAATCCGCCGATTGAGGCTAACTTTTCCGATTTAAAGCATTTGGTGGATGGAATTGAGCATGAGTGGCACATGTTGACTATCCAGGACGTGGTGTGGAACCACGCTGCAAAGAATGCCAATTGGTTGCAGGTGTTTGTCACTTGGCTCATAAAATGCCATTGTTCCCAAAATTTGCGTCCAAGGACCACCCTGAATGTGCCTATAACTGTGCCAATTCGGCCCACCTAAGACCGGCGTATGTGCTGGACCGGGCGTTGAATCAGTTCAGCAGGGAAATTGGGGAGGGGAAATGGACGAGCGAAGGAATTCCGACGGACATTCGACACGACTCTCACCTTTCGGTGGGGGGGGGCATTCCCGTGGATTAATCGGAAAGTGCCAATGGGAAGGCTCTTCGGAATGCTCTCGCTTCAAAAGTGTTTCCCTCCATTCGATTGCACGAGTTTTTTCAAGCCGACGTGAAAACAATGGAAAAGCAATTCAAAGCTAAAATTGGATTAAGTTGGTTTGATAATTGAACAATTCAAAACTTACAGTTGAGACAAATAAACGGCCAATTAATTAACTTTCCTCAGCAGAAACCCCTGAGAATGGCAACACAGGCGGCGATTCCATCGAATTAATCGCTGACCCAAACTTTCGTCGTTTCGGTTGCTCCGTTAATTTGACCCAGGCCGTGCAACTTTTCGCAACAAAAGAGTGGGACTTCTTTCTTTCTGTTTTTCGCTGATTCCGTTTTTCCATTGGTCAGTGCTGACATTGGCGAAAGCATTGGCCAATTCGTTGCTCATTTGAATCGGCTGAATGAGGACGCCCGACGGACCGTTGAGGGACACATTTTGAAGGCAATCGAAGCGATCATTGGCCACGTGCACTACGAAGTGGGGGACAGACAGCAGCAGGAGTTTGCTCCGTTCACAACAAATTTCAGAGAGTGGCAGCAAATGGGCCGCGAAAAGAAGCAGTGACACTCAGTGAACCGCTGGTCACAAAGTGATCGGATGCCTTTCCCGGGGAACGAATGGCCTTTCCCCCAAATGTTTCAGCTATTTTTACCATCCTTCCGAATTCGGTCTCAACGCGTGGGAGGAGGACGAAAAGTTCGCCTTCGATCCTTCGACTTCCGCCCGGCTGATGGCCTGCAACGGTTGGGTGATGAACGCGGACCCAATGTCCAACTTCGCGGAGTGGCCAAGCCAAGTTTACCTTCGTCGCGAGTTGGTCTGCTGGGGCGACAGTGTGAAGCTGAACTACGGCCAACAGCCCGCCGACTGTCCATTCCTTTGGGAATATATGCGCCGCTACACGGAGAAATGTGCGCGGATTTTCCATGGGTTTCGCATTGACAATTGCCACAGTACGCCCATTCACGTGGCGGAGTATTTGCTGCACGCGGCGCGCAAAGTGCGCAAGGACCTTTATGTAGTGGCCGAACTGTTCACCGGCAGCGAACAGTTGGACAATTTGTTCGTAAATCGACTCGGAATTACCTCACTGATCAGAGGTGGTCAAAAAAGCACCCAAAACGGATCAAAATGAAAGTTTAGAGGCTCAGAATGCGCATGACAGTCATGAACAGGTGCGTTCGGCGTGGGTTAATGGGAAATGGCAAAGCGTGCTTCTTCAAGGGTCGCTTTGTTTACCGCTACGGGGGCGACCCGGTCGGTGCCTTTCGCTGTAAGACAACGCGCCCCGCCCCGTGGGCGGTGGCCCATGCGCTTCTTTACGACCAAACGCACGACAACCCATCCCCGGCGCAGGTGCCGTCTCTTCGCCCCTAATCTCTCTCTTTTCCGGCCTTTTGTAGAAACGGACGCCCTATGACTTTGTGCCGACTGCGGCGATGTGTTCGATCAGCGGAAGTGCGTGTGGGACGGTGCGTGGGTACGACGAATTTGTGGCGCACAATATCGACGTGGTCAAAGAGCAGCGAATGTACCGCAAGTGGTCGGAGTTCGGGGAAAAGGCCAAAGGAATGGTGACGGCACGACGCCTTCTCAACGGTCACTCGTTTAACCCTTTGGCACTTTTGGCCATTCCGTCGCTCCTTTATCCTCAGTTGCCTTTTGCTCTTCAGATTTGCATGTCAAATTGAGCACTGCCGGGTTCACTGAAGTGCGTTCCAATTTGCATTGTCGTCACTTTGACCAACTTTGTGCCAATTTGTCAGATTTTCGTGGACCAAGTGAATTCGGACGTCGTCGCCGTCACTCGGCACAACCCCACCACCCACGAGTCCGTCCTGCTGATCGCCCACACGTGCTTCTCCTCTTTCAAATGGATTCCAAATTGTCGACCGATTAAAGTGGCGGACGAAATCTCAGAAATTTTATTTGAAATTAAAACGGCGGAAACCCCGCAGAAGGAGAAAGAAGTGATCGCATTGAATTCGAGTTCAAAAGCAACAATTCCAATTACAGCAATCAAATGGCATTTCAAATGACCATGGAATTATCTGCGGATTGCCCAACTTTCACGTCGAATGTTTTGAGAGTGTCCAACTTGGCAATTCGAATGCCATCGAAATTGTGGACAGCGCCATTCATTTCAAATTGTTCACTTCGGGAAGCGCCGTCGCATTGAAGTGAACACTGCTAGCATTTGATCATAATGAAATGTGATTAGGATAATGCCTAAGAAGGAGAGCCAAAAGGCATGTCAGCAAATTGAGGCACTCATTTCTGAAGAAACGGCACGCAATGGTCAGAAAATGATGGCATTTGCCAATTGGGAACTACCAGTTCAGAAGCGCGCACATTGCTTAGGAAGCTGTCTTTTCTCGACTTCAATTATTTACTCTTTCGCTGTGAGTCCGAAGAATGTGCCGAATCGGGCGAACGTGGCGCATACGAAGTGCCGAACTTCGCCAGATTGGTCTTTTGCGGATTGATGGGCATCCGCACCGTTTTGCAGCGAATTCAGCAGGAGAACGACCTCGGCCATCCCTTTTGCGAGAACATTCGGCAGGGCGTTTGGCTGCTTGGTCTGTCTGTTTCTCGTCGCTTTGCTCGGCATTGCCCATTCTCTCCTCCCCCAATTCCCTTCAGATTATTCCGTTGCTCGGCTCCGTCGTCGCCTTTCCCTCCGTCCTTTTGCTTCTCTTTTGGCCAATGCTTTTTCTCCCCTCGTCGATGTTCCCCATTTCCTTCGTCCTTCTTACTTCGAATTGCTCTTCACTTATTTCTTTTCGGCTATTGAAGAAATGCTCATCCACAAATTATTGTAATTTTCTTGACTTTTCCTCCTTTAATTGTTTTCCGTCCGTCCGTTTCATTGCCTTTGCTTCGGTCCCTCGAATTCGCTTTTCCGAACTTCTCGCCATTTCTTCCGTCGCTTTTTCGGCACAAATTCCGTCCGCCCGACTTCCGCCACTTTCGGATGCCACCGATGTTGCTGAAGTGCCGTCGCTTTCGGCTGGACTTCCCCATTTCGCAGCTGGTGCTTCTTCTCTTTGTTCCTTTCAATTCGTTTTGCAGGAATTTGGCGCAATTGGGGACGCGACACTTTCATTGCTTTGCCCGGTCTTCTTCTCCTCACTGGCCGTACCTTTGAGGCACGCGCAAATATTTTGGCATTTGCCGCCACTCTTCGGCACGGATTAATCCCAAATTTATTGGCGGAAGGAAAAATGCCGCGTTATAATTGTCGAGATGCTGTTTGGTTTTGGTTGGTGGCCATCATTCGCTATACGGAAAAGGTGTGAGAGCAACACAAAAAAGGGACAGGTGCGTAATTTGGGGAGATTCAGGTGAAAGATGGCGAATCAATCCTTGGCGAGTCCGTCCTTCGACTTTACCCAACCGATGAAGTCGAATACGGCGAACAGACAAAAGTGGTAATTGCCGAGACTGTTTGGCACTGTCCGACACGTTCAGACGGAGCCTTTGAGTGCCACAATGTTCGAAGCTCTGAGCCGACACTTTCTCGGCATTGATTTTCGCGAGAGAAATGCCGGACATCGAATTGACGAACACATGCGCGACGAAGGTGGTTGACCAGCAGAGAGGAGGAACGACGAAGTGCCTTTTAGGATTCAATGTGAAGGCGTACATCGACGGACATTCCGGACTGATCTTTGGGGGCAATCGATGGAATTGCGGCACGTGGATGGACAAAATGGGCAGCTCAGAACGCGCGGGCAATCGCGGAGAGCCGGCGACTCCGCGGGACGGCGCGGCCGTGGAACTGCAGGGGTCTTTACCGGAAAAGCCCCCTCCCCCTACCCATTCATGCGATTTTCTGTTCCGTTCAGACTCGCCCTTTGTGTCGCCCGGGGACTCGACCGCCTCTGTCGCGACAGGGCATTCCCTTACAACGGAATGAAAGGCAATTGTGCCGGGCCGCACCCCCCCCCCCCGAAAGGAATAAAAAAACAATAAAATAAGTTTCGCAAACATATTCTTTTAAAAATTTAAATTTCCCCACGCCTATCAGTGTCGCACGACCATAAATCCCCCAAAAAATTGTTAATTGATCTACTAATTGCCTGCCATTGATTGATCGCTTTCTTTGCAGGAGAATCGTCGTCCTTTTTGTCGTGGTCTGATTGGGCTGCAAAAATCCAACATTCATTTGAACAACACTTTTTCGTCGACCACAATTGCCAGTCGGAGTTCGTTCATCGCCGTCCCATCGTCAAAGATTCTTTCGGCGCTTCCCTCGCCTTCGCTGACTTTCAACTTCGTCCCAATTTTTGCATTGCTTTGAATGCCGTCCGTTTTTGTTTTTCATTCAAATTATAAATCTTTCCGCTGGGTTTAGTCTCCGGACATTCTCCCCCCTGAAAAAGCATGGGCCGCTTTGGAAATTGCAGGCGAAGTTTTGGCGAAAAATGCTCCGTACGGAATTTGTACTTTGGACCCAAAGTGAGTGGGCCAAAGGAAGTGAATTCATTGGACATTGGACCACAGAGATTGGGCTTACAACGGCAATTACGACAACGACGATGATGGGACGAACAGAATCAGTGCCAAGGGATGGAATTACCACCAGGGACCGGTAGGTCAAAGGAAAAGCCTCCCCCGGTCCAAAGTCATTTCGGCTTAGGAATGGCTTTGGGTTGCCGCGTGTTACATGAGTGCCAAGTTGAAAGTGGCCTCGCTGCTGTTGCACAAGAGTGGTGACTCATCCGCTTGGCTGTCCGCCGTGGGCGAAATTCGACAGCGATTATTCGCCCTCGAGCAATGCTTGAACCGAAGCGACTGGGTCTCGCTTCCCGAGCTGACTAATCGCGCGGGGGCATTCTGCGCCCATTCGTGCCCTGCCCAGGCGTGGTCGGTCGGGTGTGTGATGGAAACGCTGGACACTTTGGAAGCAATGGAAAAAGAAGGAATGAATTTGGAAGGACGAAAAAGCGATCGAAGGGCAAATGACAAACAGAAGAAGCACTGATCTGACAGATCACTTCACTTTCAACACTTACTTAGGCATTGTTAGCACTGTGAACTTATTGCGAGCCGTTAATCTTCGGCTGTTCATAATAATCATTCCCTTATTGGCTAAAGCAAATAAAGGCTGGGAAAGGGATGAAAGACAAAGGCATTCTTTGATTAGCGACGAATTGAGCAGGACAAAGGGGTGGGGGCGTATTAAGCAAACATCGCACGGCGAAGGATTTCCCTTTTCGCTGGCCGCTTGAAAGTGGCATTTCCTTCCTTTCGATTGTCGGCCTCAAATGACACTTTGCTTTTGCGCCTTTTTCTCCATTTTCGCTGCTTACGCTTTGACCGGTGCGCTTTGTCAGCAGAGGGATTTGAGTTGGCGTAAGTTCACTCATTAGCAAATTAAGTTGGCACTCATTAGCAAATTAAGTTGGCATTAATTAGCAAATTAAGTTGACATTAATTAGCAATTGCTTTTTCGTGTTCCTTTGTTCTTCCTTTTCTTTTTGGCCCGCCTTTTCTTCCATTTTCTTCAGCGTGTCTGTTCAATTTGTGTCCCGACAAAGTGACCGCGTGCAGCGGCGACTTCGGCTGTCCTCCGCCCCACTGCGACCCCTCCCGGGCGGACGATTCCGTCTGTGAGGGCGCGGGCTGTCGGGGGGAGCCAACGTCGCCCACGGGAGGAATTTGTGGCACTTTTATTAACTTTAACAGAAAAAGTGGGTGTGTCCCTTCTCTGATCGACTTTATTTATTAAAATGGCTCAGAAGAAGGCCAAAATTGCGTCAAACATGGCGAATGCCGCGTGATGTTTCTGTGTATTGGCGGACAGTGCCGCGCTTCGAAACGAATCGGCGCGTACAGTGAGAGGGGCGGGGGGGGGGGGGACAGAACGAAACGGAATTGGAACTGTTATTCCATTAGCTATTTGCTCAACTGTTTCTCGAACACACTGCCCAAATGGCGAGGAGTGTTTCACCGGAGGGACTAACGGCGAAGAAGGCGTCTGCTTGAGGACGACTTCCGACCCGGACCAATTTCAACAGGACGCGGCTGCCCCTTTTGGGGCGCAGCGGTGCGACAATGCCATCCCCGGCCGACTCGGCGGACGTACGGCGGACACGCCAATTTTGGCCTCCGTCTGATCGGCTTAGTTTTCTTTTCTTTTAGCCTGCAAATCGTCCGATTTGTCTTGCGATGTGCCTTTTATGTGCGTTGACGGCTGTTGTTCAACGACGGCACACAACAAAAACAGAAAAGGCCAACGCCTTCCACCGCAACCGAACGACGCGAACTGTCGCGACGCGTTGGACTCGGGGGAAACGGACGCGGACAAATCGAAATGTGTGGACAAAAAGAAATTATGCAGGCAAAGACTCTACAGAAAACTGATGAGGGAACAATGCCCAAAAACGTAAGGAAATGAGAAGAGAAAGACTGACCGATGAGCACAGGTGCGGCTATTGTGAAGGGCAAAGGACAAGCGAAGACGAAGAAGCGAAAGGGGAAGAGGAGATGAAGCGATTTGAGGGGGACGGCACGATGCCGGGTTTGTCGGTTGGGAAAGGGCACAAATGCCCTGTGTCCCCATTTTAGTGAATCCGTCCTCGGATTGTTCCGACCGAACAGTGCCAGGCCGCGCCTCGGATTGTCCTCTGTTGCGATATCTTTGCGACGACGACACTTACCGGGAAGTGATGCGGCGACAGTGCCCCAAAACGTGCGGTTTTTGCACCGATCGCTAATTGCTGTAAAAATTCACCCTTTTTATTTTGTCTTATAAAATAAATTGCCAATTTTGTCGTGTTGTGAGACTCATCCGCTGAGATTCTTCAGCAATTGCCATCCATCGGCGGATCATTCACTCCTCCGGGCTTCCCTGTTAAATATTCAAATTTTTCTCTCGGCGGTACACTTCCATCTAGAGGCTCGGCCTGGACCTGTATTCAGGCCTGGATTTTTCCTGGACTTGGATTTTCGCCCGCCCCCTAAAAATTCTTATTCTCTTAAAAAATTTGCTCAAAATCGTAAAACTTTGTCATTTTTTGAACAAAATCGTTAAGAAATCGCATTAAAAATTTACAATAATTTTTCCACGTCTATTAGAGATGCGCCGTGACTCACGGTCACGGTTACCGTGAAATTGTCTAGTGATGTGCGAGAGTCTCGGTTCTCGGTTTCCAACTCGGGAAATTTCTCGGGTTTTTCGCTTCCCGGTGCTGGATCCCGGTCTTGGGTTTTTAGTCTCGGAAACCGAGAAATTTTTCTCACTGATAAGTATGGCTATTTTGGAAAGGGGTGATCGCCAGGGGAAAAGACGAAAAATTATTGAATTTTGAATATATTTTTTAACAAAATTCATGAAAAATCCCAAAAGAAATTTTCCCGTCGGCGACTATCGGCGCCGCAGTGCCACAAAATTCCCATAAGATTTCAAAAGTTGACCTAAAATTTGCCAAGCAAAAATTAGGGTCTTTTTATGAAAATTTGTTACCAAGTCGCGCTAGCTAAATTCCAAAAATTTTTCCGGCGGCGCCTATCGGCACCGCCGGACCCCATCCCCTATGCCCATTCCTCAATTTTTTCGGAAAAATACGCCGCAAAAAAAATCCTTAAAAATCTGATTTTTTGATCCCGGATGAACTGAAAATAATTTACAAATTGCATATGTCTTCCACAAAATTGCTAAAATCCATTTTCAGAAATGTATAAATTTTCTCATTTCTAGCTGAAATTGCTCAGAAAATAGTTGACGGTGGGAAATATGTTGCTAATACTTGATTTTGTTGTATAAAAATGCGATTTAAAGTTTTGGAAGCGTGTTTAAAAAAAGTACTTATTTTTTACCCTAAAATCTTATTTTTGACCAGCGATGTTCTTATTTCGGGAAATTTTCAAGGGTAACCCTGCTTGTATACATATAAAAAGTTATACTTGGGTTGAATTTGATGACTATAAAAATCACTATTTTCTACCGTATTTTAAGGGAAAATGATCAAAAATTGATCATTTTTGAGTTGTCCAATTTCAACCCAAGTATAACTTTTTATGTACAAGTCGTAGCCCTACCATTCAAAAGGCAATTCGGTAGAGAATTTTATGCTCTTTCCAATGAGCTAATTCAAAATTTCAGGGAAATTTTCCTAAACCCCTAGAAATTTTTTTCGAAAAAGTCCCCGATTTTCAATGTATTTTCTGGTGTTTCGATCACCATAAAGGAGTGATTTGACCAAGTTGGTATAAGAGACTTTTTTAATCAGTATCAAAAGTTATATAAATAGGAATTTTTTCAGAATTTTTGGGTAAACTATGAAATAGTTTTTCAAGTTTGAGTCAAGACTTTTTTCCGCCCTTTTTTTGAGCAAGGTCTGATCAGACGACTTATTCATGAGAATGATAAAGCGAATTGAAATGATTTTATGGTGTATGAAAGGCCCATATATTTCGGTAAATAAATATACATAAACAAAAAATAATCAGTTTAAAAAAATTCCCTCTATAAGAATAAAGTACCCCCTAACTCACTTCTGAGCTAATTTAAGACTTTTTAGCGAGTTTTACGGGGAGAGAGTGGGGTCAATCGACGCAGTTTATTAAGGGTTATAAGGGAAAAATTATTACATTTGTTCGTTTTTTTTTTGAAATTCAAAAGCACAAAATTTAACATTTTTGTAAAAAAACTTTTAACAAATTGAAAGCTAATTTTCAAAAATTTACCCGGCGCGCCTGTCGGCCAGACCCCTACTGCCATTCATAGTTTTTTAAAGAAACTGCGGCGCAAAAAGGGTAGAGTCACATTAATTTTGTGTGTTTCCACTCATTGTTGAATGAAAATAATTCACCTTTATTTTGCTTTTTTAATTTTTTTTTTGTTTTTGTCATTAAATTTATAAAATAAAATAATCGTTTATTTAAAATTAATAAAAAAATAATTATATTTAATTAAATTTTTAAAATAAGTTTAAATATTAATCAAATAAAAAAATAAAACAATAATTATACAAATCTAAATAATTTATAAAAAAATTAATTTTTTGAGTTTTGAAACAAGCGATCAAAATTCCCATTAATTCTGGGTGTTTTCCATTCATTATTATTTTTCTTTCTCTCTCTTCTCTCCCACTTCTCTTTTCTTTTTCGTCTTTTTCTTTTGTTTTTCTTCCTTCTCTTTAAAACCATTCAAAGTTATTTATTCAAAAAAAAGAAACAATTAATCAGCTCAAAAGCTCGCATTGGCATTTAATTCATTTCAAATTGCCTGCCGAAGTGCCAATAGAGACAATGAGTTAACGAACGACGAATGGAGGAGAGAGTTAGTGGAGGAGAGAGTGCGTCAGAGAGAGAGAGAGGAGATAAAGTGGGGGGAGAGAGAGAGAGAGAGAGTCCGTTTTGTGTCCTCCTCCGCCCCCTCCGACTTTGCCACTTCGGTTCGGCAGGTGTTCCGTTTTTGTCCGTTCAAATGCCATTTTTTAATGAAAAGACGTAAAATGGGATAACGCAAATCAAAGGAAAGTTCCCCTGCGCAGGGCAAACTTCGCTCAAAGCCGCACTTTCTAATCCATAAACTTCCTTACGAAACAACCAGCAAATGACTCTGATTAAGACCTCCATTCTTCGAAGGCCATTTCTTCCATTCCCTCTTCTCCATTCTCCTCTTCTTTCTCCTCCATTCTTTTCTCTCTCATCTTTCTTCTCTTCCTCTTTTCTCTTCCTCCTCTTCATCATCCTTTTTTCATTTTCCGTTTTCCCCTTTAGCTCTTCCCTCTCCCCTCCATTTTCCATGTGTTCTTCTCCCCTTCTCTTCTCTTCCTTCTTCCTCTTCCTCCCTCTCACTTCCGCGTTTTATTTTGGTGAGTCATCCTTTCCTTTCCCATTTCATTCCCTCCCTTCCCCCCTTCTTTTGCCTTCAGTTTTGACTCGTTATTCGCCCCTCCAATCAGCTTCTTCTCTCGGTAGCGGTGATCGCTTTCTTCCGTCAATTTCGCCCAAAGAAGTGAATCCCTCGGACAGAGAATGGACCGTCGGAATGAGCACTTTGGGGGAGGAGGGGCCAATTGGAGGGGCCGAAAATTGGGCGAAAAAAAGGGGCGGCGGAAAGGGGGCGACGGGGAAACGAACCGCGGGAAATGCCATCGGTTTGCCGAGTCACGAGAACGTGTGCACAGTGAGTGAGCCAAATGAACACAATGCCAATGAAAGCGGCAAATCCATTCGGTTTTTGAGCAGTCCCTTTCAGACGGTCATTCGCTCCGACCATCGCCCCCAATTTGGCCGCGGTTGGTCCCTTTCCTTTTGGTTGGCCTCCGTTTTTGGCTAATCAGCTGCATTTTAGAACAGAATGGCACGCTAGTGGAGATACAGCAGGATGAAAATCGCCAATTCAGTGCCACTTTTGTGGAGTGTTCAAATACGAAAAAAGGGAATTGCCATGGCATTGACAACGCAATGTGAGCAAAACAATGGCACATTGGGCCATTCTCAGTTTCATTTTAAATGGCATTCCTCCAATTGCTTCAGCTTTTCCTCCGAATGCGTCACTTTGTATGAGTTTCGTCCGGCGGGCGTTCGTGTGGAGGGAAATTCGGCAGAATTTGTTGAAGGATTTGTCCGCGTGCCGATCACTTGCCAATGCCAACTCCGACGGAAGAAAAAGCATGGAATTTATTCCAACTGAGTGGCCAAATTCTCAGAATGAATAGAACTCAATCAACATTAACCGTTTGATGAACCCATTTTTCCCCTCGACGCATTCTTTCCAACCAAATAAATCGATGGAAATGTTTCAAAAGATGGCACTGTGTTCCGCGTTTGGACTTCTGTCCGTTCCGTCCCACGCCCTCAAAAGTGCCACTTCCGCTTGTCCCATTGCCGGGCCCTCATTTCGGCGCATTGCCCCGCCAATGGTCGCCAACCCTCCGCCAAATGCCAAAGCGTTTCCCCCCTCTTCCAACTGAATTTGCTTCACGTTCATTTCTCCTCAATTCATTTTGTTCATTTGACAATGACTTGCCTTGGCAAAGAGATTCATTTCGGCGTGCAAATAGTAATTGGTGTCCTCATAAGAAGGCCGCGGCTGCACTTGGTTAAGCATTGACCAATTCATCACCCAACCGGAGAAGAGACCGCCCATGACGGCCATCAGAAAAGTCAGTGCCAACCCGGCAAGTTGGAAGAATGCTGCGGAGGGGAGGGGTGCCAATTGACGGGGATTGTGCCGGATCCGCTTGCCCCCCTCCCCTCCTCTCCCATTTTCTCACCCTGCGTGCGCAAATCGCGGGTGGCACCGGGAGCCGCAGCTCCCTTCCTAAATTGTGAGATATTGGCCTCAATGCATTGGCATTTCCTTGCCATTTGGGGTAAATGGCACTGTACTGCTCCACAAAGTTCTCTCCGTACTCTTCCGGTTCATAGAGAAGTACAAAAAGTGCACTAAGGAACTGAGAATGGGAAGAAGGAAAAATGGTCAAGAAAAGCGAGTGGAGTAAAAAAATTGGCCATTTGGGACGCCGGTGGCATGACAATTCGTACATATCGTAACTCGTATAAGATTTTTAATTAAAAAAACATTTAAAAATGTTATACGAATTGCCATTAACTCTTACCCCGGCGAGAAGCGAAGGAAGGCCATGGAGAGAGTGGGCGCCGCAAGTGTCGTTGATGGAGAGGCGCTTTTCCAGGATTTTTGGCTGAATGTTGTTTGTTCTATGTGGTCATTTTGCTTCATTGTCTTGCCATTATTAATGACAAAATGACCACCCTGACAGTAATATACCGTACCGTACCGTCACATAAACATGGCCAAGCACAGAAGTTAAAGCGGCAGCTGCACCAACGATAATGGCATGGTGCGGGTAAAGGATCACATTGGCAACGGCACCAATTGCTATTCCCCCGGCCAAAGAAGAGCTTTGGATGTGTGCCATATTGAAGCGGCCGAGGTGGTCGGCCAGGGAGGAGAGCAGAAAAGTGGCAGTGGTGCAAGCAGCCTGAAGAAAGTCGGGCAAATGACTGGCCAAATCATTGGGAGACAATCGCATGCCATGGCCAAGTAAGAGTTGAGAAAGGCACGGTGCCGCATTTCGGGCGTAGAGTGAGGGATGGAGCCGGCATTGAAAGAGGGGAAGAAGGACCAAATGAACAGAGTGCCTGAAGGGCAAAAGGGTGGCACGAAGCAGGAGCAGCAGACCGAGCATGGCGAACAGCTCGAAGTTGCCGGAAGTCTCCTCGTCGTCCACCACCATTGTGTTCTTCTTGTGGCAGATTTTCGCTGCAGCGAGGCCAAAATAAGCGCCAAAGCAATGGACGACCAAAGAACGGCCGGCATCGTTTATCTGACAAATGAGGGAAAAGGGCAATGGAAACGAATGGAAGGGACGGAAAGACATAGAGAAGGTTGTAGAGGAGATGCTCAAGCAGAACCGTCAAAGAAGTCTCGAGAAAGGCGAGGACGAGAAACTGAACGGGAGTGAGACGGCCGAGAAGAACGCCCATCGTAATGAGCACGGTAACGCAAGAAAGGTCAGCTTGGACAAGCCTAATGGGGGGGGGAACAGCAAAGATGGGCCTTAATTACTCACTCATCAATGGAAATTGTACAAAGGCCGGTTCGGATGAATTGGGGGGAAAGAAAGCCACGGAGGAGCAAAGCATATTGCATGACGAAGGAGCTGAGGAGAAGGTTAATGGACAAGGCGGAGAAGCCGTACCTTAAGGGGAGGAGGAAAAGGGAGGACAAAAGGGACAGAGGAAACTTTTTCAAGAAGGAAAGGAGGAAGCCAAATCCGATGATGACCTTAAAAGGAAAGGAAAAGCCTTTGAAGGGGAGGGGGTGGGAGGGAAGCAGGGCTTACGCAAAGATTGCTGAAATTGCAGGATTTTCAGGATTTTTTTTGGGGGGGGGGGTCAATTGCGGATTGCTGAATCTTTCCAGTCTCCTAAATTTTGACTTTTGAGCAGCCCCATCCTGGCCAACATCACCCGAAATTCTCTTCAAAATTTCCAAATCCGATTGCGTGCAGCCCCGCCGCCGGAGGGAGAGACCATTGTGTGGATGTCCTGGAACATTGGGTAGTTGGCATGGACACGGTTGTGCTTGTCCTCCTCGTGGTTGTGGAACTCGCCAAAAGAGGCGAACAGAACAACGAACAGCGACTGAAACACACACGCCAAAACTGAGAATTGGCGACGCTGAACGAGGAAAAGAAAGGTAAATGGATGAACAGGAAGAGGAAAAGGAGAAGGGGAAGGAGAGTAAGAAGAAAGGGAGAAAGGAAAGGAAGAGGGAGACAAAGGAGGAAGGAAAAGAAAGTAGAAAAAGAAGAGAGAGTAAGAGGGAGACGGAGTAGCAAGATGAAAAGAAGAGAGAGGGTAGGAAGGAAGAGGAAAAATAGTAGGCGAAGGAGAGAAAGAGAGTAAGAGGGAGACGGAGGAGGAAGGAAGAGAAAGACGAACAGGAAAAGGGAGAGGAAGAAGAAAAAGATGAAAGGGAACGGGAGAGGGAGGAGAAGGAGGAGGATGAAACAAGAGAGAAATCAAAAGGAAGATATAGAAGAGAGGAGGAAGGAAAGAAGAGAAAGATGAAGGGGAAAGGGAGAGGGAGGAGGAAGGAAGAGAAAGAAAGATGGAAGGTGGAAAAGTAAAAAAAGAAAACCAAAGCTAGAAAATAAAAGTTAGCAACCTGAAGAGTATTGCTGACAGCATTTTGCACTTTGTAAGCCATTAACGGGAGGACAAGCTGAACTCAATGACGCAGTCAATTGCAATTAATTTATTTCAATTCGAATTTGGCGAGGGTTTTTGGGTGTCTTTCGTCTCCCCCCCGCCGCCTCCTTTCATCGACTTTCTTCCCCATCTGTGATTACTTTAGTAACTTTCATCTCTCCCGCTCCACCCTCAATTAACACAATTTAATTAATTAATAATTGATTATTCTAATCAAATCAATGCATAACGAAAAATGCAGTCAAAACATTGGCCATATAAATTTATTAGTGAATGTTACCTATATATGGAATGAGTATGAATCTCCAAAATACAACATTAAAAATGATCTAATCAGAGCTGTAATATTAGAAAATAAAGATCGGACCACAAGACTGTCCAATTAAATATATATAGCCACCTCCTACCTATATTTACAATTTTTTTTTCAAATTTTGCGCTTTTAGAGGCCCTTTTCATATTTTAACATATTTTTGCAAAAATTTTGCTAATCAAATCCAACAATGTATCATTCGATATCCCTAAGTGTCCTCTATTAACTTGCAAAATTTCGAAAAACTTCAATAAGGTTCAAAAAAGTTGTTATGGCCAGAAGAATTCAAATAACTGGTTGTTCGAACATTTTTGTCATAACATTTTGACGAGAGGTTCGAATAAAGAACGAATCGTACCTTGGGGGCTATACCCCCACCCTGAAACTCAAGAAAAATTTTCTTTTTGATGAAAAATGGGCAGCAACCCTTTTCAATTTTAGCACTTATCGGAACCAAAGATACCTATTTATTTTGTCAAAAAGCAGCAAACAAAATGAAAATAAACTCGTCTCGAGACACGTTCCATCCAAAGCCATTGGGTCTCGCTTCTCTCTGCCTTCGCCCTTTCTAAAAACCTAAAACCTGCAGCCTATTAATTCACAGATTAATCAAAATATTAAGCATTTCAAATATCAAAATATGTCTACCAATAATTCGACGGTCAAAAAGACTTATGCTCAAGTGGCCGCTTCTCCGCCACTAAGCGACGATGGAAATGTATCGGAGGCTGGCGAAAATCACAAGGGGGAAACAATTGGCCATGGCGAAACCGAACAAAAGACAACGACGACCCATGGAGGCAAGGACATGTTGCAATTTAACAAGAAAAGACACAATTCCGAGTCCCGAAATTAAATTCGTCAAAATTCTCTTGGTCGCTGATGTCTCCGAACCCTGAAATTTTCACTTTTTTAAGTTTCATTTTATTTCCTCCTAAATTGTTCTGTATTATTTTTTAATTGCAAAAGTGCGAATTTTTAATTTGGTTAGACCAAATTGGTGCTATAAGTATTCATATTTTAGTGGTTTGGTCAAAGTCGGGCACCCAAAGTGGAAGCACTGTCTCGTCGATAGGGTCCGAACCGATTATCAATGTGACCGAATTGCTTTATATTTTCATTGTAAATTTTAATACAAACACAGGCGACTCTTGACAGCAGCAAATCAGCGGACGATGGGAAACCCTCCGGCGAACAGTGCCCGAAAGTGCCGGTGGACAACGCGGCCGAGGAATTCATCGCACGGAAGAGGACGACCATGTTGACGGAGGAGGAGAAAAGGAAAGCCAAAAAGAGAGGGGAGGAGCAGTCGGACGACGAATTGGAGGCGAGTTGCTTAAGGACAATGAGGGCGAAATCCGAAACCTAACTTCAGGTTTTGAACGAAGAAGTGGAGAAAAAGCGAATGCGCCGACGAAAGACAGTCGCAATAATTGGCGGAGTGCTCGCCGGATTGGCCATTTTCGGTGCGATTTGGTGGGCGGTGAGGCGCCGGACGAACGGCGGTTGAAAATCGAAGAGAACGACGCCATTGCCAGCGAAATGATTTTGGAAGTTATCTCATGTTCAGTTTAGTTAAGGAAAGCAATTCAAATTTGGAAGAAAAAAAACGACGGATGGACATTAAACGAAATTAGAAGTCGAGTAAAAATAGACGAAAGTCCAAGTTGGGACAAAAAATGTTCATTGGTGCCAAATTTTCGAGATTTTCCCAGGCTCCGTCTCCGGTCGTCCAAATCTCTTCCATCCGAGAAAACTGTTTTTTTAAGTTTATTGATTGTTTTTCTCCGTTTTTACATTGCTTATTTTGATGTTCGAACGGTGGCCATTTCACCATTTCAAGATGTCATTTATTGAATTCGACATGTTTTGATTTATTCTTTGGACCATTAAATGCATTTCAACACATTCCTTCCCCCCCCCCACAATTTTCCGTCCCCAATTTCATCGTTTCCACTCACAGACATTCCCACCTCATTTTTCGCTTCCATTTCCCGGCAATTTGCCCTAGTTCTTCTGACTTCGTTCTCCGTCTTCGGGATGTCCACCCACTCTGCTTCTTCCCGAAAATTGCGCCCGTGGGTGTGGTTGTGCATTCGATGAATTGGGGACAGCCAGCGGAGGAATCGCAAGTGGGCGGGGGGAGGGGCTGAGCCGTCCACCCCCAGCCAGCAGCTTTTCGCCAAATCGGGAATATAGAAAGGGCAAATTTGGGAGAGAGACGCGATTGAAGGGGAAGCAGAGTGGGAAGATTGGGATCAAAGGGGGGGGGGAAGATGGATGGGGGGATTGATTCTGATGGAGGACGGCTGGCAGAGAAATTTGGTCACGGAAAGAGCGGTGACCCAAAGTCCCTCCCCCCCCCGTCCTTCTGCCCGTCGTATAAATTCTCCTGCCAACGAATGGATCATCTAAAGGACTGTTTGGGTCGTGTCCGAAACCATTTCAAATCCTTCCATTCGTTGTTCGGTGGCCCTTCGGTCTGACCCATTTCGTCCCCCCCCCCCGGCGTCTGCCTGGTTGACCCAAATTTGTCGTCCATCGCCATGGGCACAATCTCTTCCCTTGCGATGTGATCATCCCCGCCGTCCATCGTCGCCCCGGCCGTCCCTTTGGGTGCCTTAGGGCGCGACCACCAAAACAATTTGTCGCGCGATTTCTCCCTTCCAATTCTTCGCTCCTCCCGCCGTGAATGCCCCTCCCTCTTTTTGATCAGTCACTGTCCTCTTTCTCTCCCTTTGTGGTCAGGAAGAGTCTCTTTCTCCCTCATCAAATGTTTGTAAATTATAAATGTCCAACATTTTAAGGGTCAAATAAGAAGAGATTTTGAGTTTGTTTTAGTTTTGTTGCGTTTTCGATGGACAAAAATGGAATGGGATGGCCTTCCCTCCCTTGTCTCTTCTCAAATTGCTGCTGTTGTTGATCCGCTTTTCCCTTCTGCCGGAATTATTCGCTTAACCGCTGCGTTTGGCAAATGCGTGAGCTGAAGCGAAAAAAATATGACAACATAAAAAAGGACAAACAGAACCACGCCGTTGTCCCACTTGATCAGAACACAATTTGGACCGATCACCTCAAAAAAGAAAGTTTTACCCAAAAATTGGCTATTTGTGATGGAAATCCGTTAAAAGATCATCTCCACATTTTCCCCCATCGACGTCTATTAGTACCGCAGGGGAAAACTCCTTAATTTTCTTTGAAAAAATAGAGTCAGAAGTTCAAAGTTTCAATCAATGCAAGAAAGTTTTTTCTGGGGTAAAGCCAACTCATCCATACCCAACTCATCCATATACCCAACTCATCCATACCCAACTCATCCATAGCACGATACGAGTCGTCGCCGTGGCATTTACTCTCCCGCTTCTTTTCCGACCTCCCCTCCTCTCTTCTTGTGCTCTTTGTTATTCTCTAATATGTAAGTTCGTTCTCACATCATCCGTTTTGGCCAAATCGTCCACCTCGTCGTCCCATATTTCTCCGATTTTCTTCCCTTACTCTTTTCTCCATTCCTTTCTTTTTAACGAGTTTGACGACCGGGACACGCACCAAATTCGTGGCCTTGGGCCCGGCCCCTCTTTTCCGAGTTGGGGTTCAAAAGGGGGGGGGGGGTGGCGCGGACTGGGACGGAAGGAAGGGATTGAATTGGTGCACAGCCCCGACTCGACGCTACAACAACTGAAGACAACAGCGTCAAGGCCAAAAATGATCAAGACAGCAAATGAGGGAAGCGAAGAGACAAACGGAAGAAGAGTTCAGCATTGGATGTTGAATCATTGCGATTTAGGGAAAAACCAACCAAAGGATGATCAAATGAATGCCGCTGGTCACTGGGGTTGGATGCGTTCGCCCTCCGCCGTTTGTCATGGGTTGGCAAAAAATGTCCACGGTCAAGACCGGCAAAATCGAAAATGTCCACGGTCAGACCGCATAATCAAAAATGTCCACGGTCAAGACCGGCATAATCAAAAATGTCCACGGTCAAGACCGCATAATCAAAAATGTCCACGGTCAAGACCGGCATAATCAAAAATATCCACGGTCAAGACCGGCATAATCAAAAATGTCCACGGTCAAGACCGGCAAATCGAAAATGTCCACGGTCAAGACCGGCATAATCGAAAATGTCCACGGTCAAGACCGGCATAATCAAAATGTCCACGGTCAAGACCGGCATAATCGAAAAATGTCCACGGTCAAGACCGGCATAATCAAAATTCCACGGTCAAGACCGGCATAATCGAAAATGTCCACGGTCAAGACCGGCATAATCAAAAATGTCCACGGTCAAGACCGGCATAATCAAAAATGTCCAAGACCGGTTCAAAGAACCACATAAAAAATAAGAAACAGAAAATGCCATGCCACGACACATAAGCAGAAAATGCCATGCCACGACGATGACTCGCAGCGTTATGGATGAGTTGGGTCTATGGATGAGTTGGGTATGGATGAGTTGGGTATGGATGAGTCGGGGGTGACTCGTTTTTTCTCTCTTTGTCTCACCCTCTCTTTTCTCTCCCTCTCTCTTTTCTCTCCCTCTCTCTCCCTTTTTGTCTCTCTTCTCTCAACTCACTTTCTCCACCCTGCCACACATTTGGTGCATGTGATGCCCCAAGGCTGACCATTCTTCAACGTTAACACTGTACACATTGGAGCATTTTGGGTCGAAGTCCGTTTCGCATGCGATACACTTTGCATAGAAAAAGCTTGAATTCGAGAAGAATGCATTTAAAGCGTATATTAATGCTGACTTGAGTTTAAAGCATTGGGCATATTAAGGAATTTGAATGCCGTAATTAGCAATTGTCAGAATAGTTTAAGCTCATTTCTGCTAATTTAACACCTGTTTCTCTCGTAAGTGAATGGAATGTGCAGCGATTTGTCGATGATGCATTTCAGAAAAAGGCGCCAATAATGCTGGAATTGGGGAGTTGGTCTTTGGTTGGCTTAGTTTTTCCGACCGGAATGGCATCCTTTCGCCATCGGACGGCTTCGTTGTGCCGCAAAGGTTCTCTCATGGCACGGCAAAGATTTGCCATTTCGGAAATTCCGTAGAACTGAAGGCAAAGACCGAGTGCATTTACCCCTCCGTTTGGCCATTTGCCTGCGCTTCCTTTTCCAGCACATCGAACAGTTCTTTCAATTTGCTTATTCCCTTCCCCAAATGGTCACCTCTCCCTTAAGCAGTATCGGTGTTCAGAATATGTCCAATTCGATTTCCCCCCCGCCTCCTTCGCCGTTCATTTCAAACTCTCCGAAGCCTTCTTTGGCCTTGAAGGGTCGTTCGGCTGTGTTACTGGCACCGCCGAGTCGGTCCTTCTCTTTCTTTCTCTCTCTCTCTCTCTTCAGACGGCCTATTTTATGTTGGTTGAGCGAACTCTCAAGATTCCGTCCGATGATGGACTAACCGAACCAAATAAAAATGAGATGGAGCAATAAAAAATGAGAAAAGGGGGGGGGGGGGGAGGCCATCCCACGCACTCATCCGCACACGCATTTATCAGTGGGACTTTGACATTGGATGCAAATAATGACCAAACGGTCCAAAAGCATCTGAAAAAGGAAGCAAAGCACGTTTAAAAGGCTCACTAACAATTAAGCCATCCATCCTTAGTAGGGTGGACAGATCAAAACGAACTTTTGGGGTTACGTTCAAATCGCACAAAATGGGGACACTCTTCCGACGA
The DNA here is from genome assembly GCA_004148225.2 of Heterodera glycines. Taxonomy (NCBI): domain Eukaryota; kingdom Metazoa; phylum Nematoda; class Chromadorea; order Rhabditida; family Heteroderidae; genus Heterodera; species Heterodera glycines. Next base: position 12,452,631 of record CP049707.1, on the reverse strand, counting down.
GAAAAGAACAGGCGATGGGTGAAGCGGCCTTGCGTGTCCCGTCCCCCTTTGCTACCCTCCGTCCTCCTCTTCCGTCCCCTCGCTGAAACTCCGCTACAATTTGCCATTTTCCGTTTCGTTTGGTCGGTTATTCCTTTGTCATTATTATTTTGTTGATCTTTTAATTCCGTTTTTTTTAATCAGAAAACCCAAAGATTACTTTTCTTAATGTTTTTCAAACAAAAATATTAGCGGATTATGTACAGAATTTTCTTAAAATCCATATCCAAAATAGATACTGCCGCTGCCCCTCCCCTCAATCCGTCCACCCGTGTACTTTTCCACCGCTCCATTTTTTGGCGGACGGATAGGGAAGGAAAAGGGGTGACCCAGTTTGGCGGAGGAGAGCGCGTTCAGCCGGGAGGGGAAATAGGGGAAGGAAAATTCCAGCGGAAGGGAGCCAACGGACGGACTGTTTGCTGGACTGACTCGGACACGGCGCAGCCCCCGCCCATTGAAAGCCCATGGATTTAGTTGGTCAGATACACTTTTAGAAGAACAGATCTACAACATTTGGGCAGTCATAAGCATTGTTTAGCTTTTAGTAGCACCGATGTTTCTTTATCCTCCCCCTCTCCCCTCTCTCCTCACTCTCTCTCCCTCTCTATCTCTCTCTGTCTCTCTCTACTGCGTCTCTATCTCTCTCTATCTTTGCCCCCTCTCTCCACCCTCCCGTGCCATTGCCATCACTGTAAATGCAAATCCGTCGCACATTTATATTTTTGGTTTGTACCGTCGATGACCTTTCCATTTGCCTGAAGGCATTTCGTTGATACTGGCTGGGACAGAGGCATTGGCATTCGTCGCACCGTTCACTGTTCAATCGTTCCCCACTAACAGTTTATTCCTGCCCGTCCTCTTCGTCCTCGTCCATCCTTATCTGCCGACTCTTTTCCTTCAGCTTTCTTCATAATCCTCCAATGGCACATTTAACTGTCCATTTTTGCTCATAACAATCTGTTTCTGTTAATAATACAATTTTACCTATATGAATTTAATTTTAAAGTTAATCTGCTGCTGTTCCCATTGTCCACTTTTTCTCCTTCTCTGTCCTGCTTTATCCTTTTGGCTTGTCTCCAATGGTCGCAGTTCGGTCCCGTCCCTTCGAAATCCCCCGAGGGGCGTTGACCCAAATCTCTCCCCCCGCCCTTCGCTTCCTTTGCTTCTCCGGGCGCGATTTAATTGTGCTAGAATGAATGTGGAAAAAGAACAGAGTGCTGCCGCAGCAGCCAACTGCGACGTTTGAGCTTTCTGAGCCACTCACTCATTGCCCGCCCGTCACAGCCGACCCTTGTCCAGAGACAGTCGCAATATTCCCGGGTAACGTTCCCCCGAACACAGCGGAAAAACACTGAAGAGAATTGTGTCCTTTTGCTCATTCGGTGGCATCTCAACTCGTTCCACCACAATGCCAACATTCAGATTTTGCCAGTCGAAAGAATGAGTCGTATCGTAATGACTCCATTTATATTCTTCCTCGAGTTTTTCGTTTTTTCGTCCTTCCTTTGAAGCGACAAATTCATCACCACCACACTTGCTCCTTTCTTCCCCAATCGCCCCGCCTCACTGGATATCTTCTACTTTATGCAGCCCCTTCCGCCCTCTCCGATATCCCCCCCCCGTCCATTCCTTCTCCGACCTGGCAATTTCGTCTTTCGTTTACCTTCACCGTCCTTCCCTTCTTTCCTATTCGGGTTTATTTAGGACCTTCTTAAAATTTCAACGAATGAATGGGTAAAGCGGAGACTCTGTTGATAGTGTCACAAAATCAAAAGACATTCCGTTGCACAAAATAAACTTAATGCCTTTACCATTTCTGCTCATTTAGCTTTGTAAGTTAGTTAATGGATGCAATCACTGCTTCCTCTACCGCGGCCACTTCTGCTTTTGGCATGGACCCGCAAAAGTTCGATTTGGCTGCTCTGCTCAAAAATGTTGCGGCTGCAGCGGCCGCTTCGTCCGCTGCTGCTGTGGCGCCTGTTGCCACAACGGTGACATGTTGCGGCACTTCGACGGCGACTTTGGCAATGCCTTTGACCAGTTCCACGGCGACATCACCAAATTCGGTTAGAAAGCCCAGCAAGAAACGGAAGCGAGGCTTTATTTGTGATTTTGTCAGATTGAAAGTTCGGCAAGCACAAACGGAGCCCATACAGCGAGCCCTTCGCCTCCGCACTCCGCCGCTTCCATAGCCGACATGAAGCCGATCTCTGCCGCTTCGCTTGCTCCGCCCGGCGTCTACCAGCGAAGGCAGCTTCCTTTTACACCGATTAAGCCCAGCTACGCGCCCAGTGGCCATGGCCGACAGATTTTGGTCTACGACTCGCGCTCACACCCCGGACGCAGACGCGAGTTCGCCTACAAGACGCGTTTCACCAACCAATCCGGGCTTACCACCGTTTATTACCGGTGCATGGCGTGCCGTGCCCTCAGACACCGGGTAAAATGGGAATGCGAACTCTTCTCTTACATAATTGCGATTTCAGCTCCAACGTGTGTTTCCGAAGGACAAACTGCCAGCGGTGAGAATTAATTTTTTTTATTTCAAAAATTTATCAATCAGTCAAAGGAATTCGCTCTAAAACATTTATTTATTGTGGGCAATCAATTGGTATCTTAATTGGGTTTTATCAATAATTAGTCCGACTGCTCAATTGAACACTCTGACCATTTCCGTTCCCCTGTAAAGCTGCAGGTGCCGTGCATCGCGGTCAAAAACGACCTGCTGATCAATGACCCCGACTTCCCCGACGCGTCCGATCACTTCTGCTCGCCTCTGACCATCGAAGAGTCCAACCAGCGTCTGCAAAACACTTTCGAACGGGGCCACAAGCGAGCGCGGATGAAGATGGCCTCGACAGCGGTGGAAGAGACAATTCGAAAGGTCGGGCGACTGAACGCAGCGGCGGAAGGCGCGATGAAAGCGGAGGAAGAGAGCGAAGACGGAGGGGGCGAGCGGGAGGAGGAGGACGAGGAGGGCACGGCACTGCGAATTGACCTGTGGACGAAGTCGACCGACGCCACCACGACCAGCTCGGGACTGATGGGACTGAATGGGAACGGGCCGACTTTCGGGGCGCGAGGGATTCAGACGGGGGGCGAAGGCAGCGACTGTTCCAGTGACAGTTTGGTGGTGGACGTGCTTAAGGGTGAGTGCAATTGGAAATGAGCAAACGGCTCAAAATGTGCGCATTTGTCAGAGGAAAGTCCGGACGGGGAAAGTGCCTGCACAGTTAGCGGAGATTTGCCACAACAGCACATTGCATTGCATAAGATAAAGGAGGAGAACGGCAGTGAGTGCCGAAAGCATTGGAAATTCGATAAAATTTGGCCTTTCAGCAAAAGCCGATTCGACCGGAAGCCAACCGCGGACTCTGTTGTCCCCGCTGAATCCGTCAACAGCGACAACTTCAAAGAGCACTGTGATGACCGCATTTGGAAGAAGCCCACGGAAAAAATTGGATTCGTTGCTGAAAATGGCCGAGATGAGAGCGGCGGCATCAGCCAACGGAGGATATCCAAACGGAAAGGAGGAGGGAAAAACGGAAGCACGAAACGGCGACGGGGAGCAGACACAGCACAACCAGCAGCAGCGGGGGACCACTGCTCTGCTGGGCCAGCACCTCCAAAAGCGGACTGACATGCATCCATCGTCATCGTCCAACTGCTCCACCTCTTCGTCCTCCTCCAGCACGTGCCGTGGCCATTCCGGCAATGCCATTCACAACTTGGTAAGGTCCGTTCCCGCTTTGTTTTCACTTTTCCCATTCGTTTAGCAACTCAATTCTCTGGGCAGCCTTCTGACCAGCTCCGCCTCCAATCAGCTCCCAAATGCTCTTTCTGCTGCCATAATCAGCCAAAACTACCACCAAATACCTCACAATCAATCGCCATCCAACAACAACCACTTCAACAGCCCTTCCGGCCTATCCAACGGAGTCACCGACTCCATTCAAAGCATTCAAGCAATTGCGTCGCGTCTTAGTCGTAACGGAACAGCCGCGGGAAATGCTTCTGAACTAAGCAAAGCATTGGATGGAAAAACTCATCAGCACAAAGGGATGGGACATTTGGTGAACGGAAATTGGGAAAGAGCGACTTTGGGGACGACCAATCCGATGATTTTGATGGCAATGGGCACGGCACAGCAGCAAACGAAGGGGACAATGGCCAACGGAACAGGTCAACAGCAGCCGCAACTGTTGGTCGGGGAACTGTTGAAGAAGTACGTGGAGAACAACCCGGACTTGGCTGCTTCAGCGGAAAATGGTAGGTTAACCAAACGCAACAAACACTCGCGGAAGCTAAGAACGAACGCCAAATTCAGTAAGTAGCGGCACTCAGTCGAGAAACGCGGGAGAGTTGGCATGCGCAATGTTCATGGCACAGATGGTGGAGAATGCGGAGTTGCGTCAGGAAGTGCACAAGTTGAAGACGGAGTTGGACTCGCTCAAGGCATTGGTGGCAGCGGCGGCGGTTGTGGGCACGAACAACGGATTTGACAACGGCGCGAACGGACACCACCGGCCGACCCATTGAGCGGCACGGCACTGCCAACGTTCGGCCGATGTTTGACGGGGGGGGGGGTCCTTTTTTGTTTTATTTGAGTTAATTCCAATTCAAATTAATTTATTTTTATTTGCTTCGACTTTCTTTTGCCTCCTCCGCAATTTGTGATCGTTTGCCCTCCTTCGCCTTCTCTCGGATTCTTTCTCTTTTTCTTGCCTTCCTTCTGCTGTTCCATTACTTTTTTACGGCAATTCCACCAAAAAGTGCAATTCGCATAATTTATTCCATATTTATTCACTTCATTTTGACAAGATATTAATTAAATTATTTATCAATTTCACAATATTTTTTACTTATTTTATGTTTTTTTCTTTTTCGTGACTTTCTTTTATAAATTTGTCTAATGAATGATTTTTCGACTCAGTCATTTCTATGAGAGAGTCTCCGAACTAACAAATAAGCACAATAATCACTTTACTTAAGCTAATTAGACATGGAAGGAGTGCGCGAGTTGCGACTAAGTGAACTTCTTGGATTTTTGTTTTTTGACTGCAATTCTCTAATAATTTGTTGTACTTAATTACCTAATTTGTGGTTTTGCACCTGTTGACCAAATAAGTGCCATTCTCGGGTCTCGAATCTCAGGGTCACTCAGTCTTAGTCCTCGATAAAACCAAAATGCGTTTGACAATGAATTAGTCCATTTAAAATTCTGGGCATTCACTTTTTCTTTTTTTTAACTTTGCATTTGACGGAATTGATATTTTGAAAAGCTGTAAAAGTTTATAAAAAGCTGTGGCCAAAAAAGGTGAAAGAATAAAAAAATTTTTGCAGATAAAAGCGAAAGGAAAACTTGGGACTATCGGCGAATGGTACAATCATGGTCAAATCTGTAGGAACATTTGGGGATTTTTCTCTGTTTGTTAAAATAATTGCAAAATACAGTAGAAAATACTTCAGCTACCGTATTTTGAAAATGTGAAAGATTCTGTAGCACTTTGACATAGAAATGTTCTAAGTCATATAAGAAGCTGATTCTCTCAAATCATTAACTCATTTTTGATTTACCAAAACCGGGAGACGGGAATAAGCCCCAGAGTGGGGCGATCATATGATGCCGTGAATATGACGAGCAATCATAGCAACGATCATATGATGGAAAAGCTGTTAGAATTATTTTTGTCTGATATGATCCATCAGCTCGTCATATGATGCTGCAAAATAATGTTTCACCATTAGGGATGCGTTTTTAGGCACAAAAAATCGCGAAATAGGCACTTAAAAAGGAAGAAAAAAAATCGCATAGGCATTAAATAGGCAATTAAAAAAAATTTTATGAACGCATTTTAGGTGGAAAACACGTAAAAACTTAATCAAAACACTTATCATTAAAATAAAATTATGGTTTAGTTGTAGGCACTGTGCAACTAAATCGTATGATAATCTGCGGCATAAATCACCCCTCCGAACCACGTATGTCGATTCTTAAGGGTGTCTTAATCGAAAGGAAGTGAATTCTAATTTTTAAAATTGTTTTTTAGATGTACAAAAATTGGTCAAAATATGTACATAATAAATATGTAAAAAAAATCCCCAAATATGTATAAAAACCCAAAATATGTACGAAAATATGTAAATAACATTTTTTTAAATGGTTATTTTTTGGAAAAAACCTTCGTAAAGTGTTAAATAGGCGTAAAATGGCATAAAAATGACCTAAATATGTTTAGAATCACCTTTTAACATTTAAAAAATTATTTTTGGAGGGGTACATTTAAAAAAACTTTTTTTTTTTAATTTTTTCACTAGAAATTTCTAAAAATTTTCAAAAATTCTCAAAATATGTATAAAAAATTTGCCAAAATTTTGGATTTTTTTTGAGGATTTCCAAAAATTTCCGTAAAAAACCCGCAAATTGTGTAAAAAAAAAAATCAAAATATGTAAGAAAAAGTCCAAAATATGTATAAAATCCCGAAATATGTAAAATATGTATAAAACCCCGAAATATGTAAATAAAAGTCCCGATTTTTGTTTGCAAACATAAAAGAGTGTTTTCCTACTATTTAGAGCATGGAGAAGCCAGGAAAAAAATATGTATTTACATAAAATTGACATCCCTATTGATAATATTTTTCCCAAAAATCGCGAAATAAGGGCGAAAATAGAGGCGAAACGCCAAAATAGGGATAAAAACTTATTTTAGGGGCGAACACTCAAAATAGGAATTCCTAGGGTCGGATAGGGGCGTTAAAACGAAGAATTTCCGAACAAAAAACGTATTTTTCGTACATTTCTCGTCGTGTTAAAGCCGCAGAAAAAATAAGTAAAAACCTAAGAATCCTCACCCTACTCATAAATATGACGAATTATCGAAGGATGAAAGAAAGTTGACTTTCTTTCTTTCATACAGGGGCATTCAAATAGCGGATATACGGTTGCATCGGAACTGCATCTGATGCTGCTTGGTTGAATTTATTCGCTGCATATTTATCATCTCAACCCGAAAAATGCCCAAATATGCACTAAAATATGCCTTAAATGACGTCCCAGAAAATTTATTTTTATTATATGCTAAAACAAAATTACATTTTTAATATACCTAAATAATTTTTTCCAAAAGTTCTTGCAGAAAAATTTTTCGATTTTAAGGTGTATTTTTTAAAAAATTCCCAAAAAGTCGATGAAAATCGAAAACTTGTGTGGGTGGTTGTGGTATTCTAATCAGAAAAGAAATTGGATTTTTTACAAAATTTTCGGATTCAAAATTTAATTCTGAAATTTTAGTTATTCAACTTCAAAATTTACAATGCATCAGATTTGTTTTGGTGTATCGACCACCCAAAACAACACTCAAGCAAACAGAAAATTTGTTCAAATTTTTACAAAAATTTTTTAATGAAAATTCAGTGACTTTAGGAGATTTTAATTTACCGAATAAGGATTTGGTATGGAAAAATGGGCATCCCTATTCAATGAGTAAATATTGTGAAATATTTTGTGACTTTTTCAATAGATTTTCTTACGTTTTGGCCACGAATGAGCCAACACGGATTAATTCCTGCTAGATTTGATTTTATCTGCCAATGAAAAAATTATTACTGATTGTACTGTTAAAGGAGGCATATTTTCATCGGATCATTTAACACAATTTTTCACATTAATTACTCCTAAAACAAAACCGAAAACAAAGATCGTAAACTTTCGTTGGTTTTGTCCATCGAATGTGTTACATTTTAATATAGTCATAGCATCAAGGCTAAATGCCTTGTCATATGAATGCTTTAGCATAAATCAAAAATATTCCGCCTTTAACAGTATGTTGTTAGACATTTTAAATGAGTGTATTCCAATAAAGCGTTTAACAAAGAAAGATTTAACTCTTAAATACGCTCAGTTAGGCATTACATCCATCAAATGTTATTATTACGTACATATTCTAGCTAAAACTGACCCATCCAAAAAAGCACTATACGAAATTTGATTTAAAGGATTATAAATTCAAATAAATAAATCCCATAATCAAAACTTAAATTTTGTTGAGCTTGAGTCAGAGTTATTTCGTTTGACATGCCATTTCGACAGGCGAATTCGGACTTTTGCTATAAGCGCGTTGGAGCAAATGTGCGAAGATGCTTCAATGAAAATGTTGGAGAAGGAATGCTTGAGCTTGGAGTATTACCCTCATTTGGCAAACTTATGCAAAAACAGACCCAAGCAATTCATGCTTGGGTAATATTATAGAAATAGGTCAATGCTTTATATCGGATATAAATTTTAACATCATCGAGACCCAAAATCTTTTGAAAAAAACTTCCGAATAAAAATGGTGCTTCTCCAGACAATATTAGCTATAAAATTTTAAAAATTTGCCATTCGTCCCTGTCAACTGTTATTACTGACTTGTTTAGGATCTCATTAGACACTGGTTCACTTCCAGACATCTGGAAAGAATCAATTGTTTTTCCGCTTTTTAAAAAGGGTGACAAAAATAATCCCGAAAACTATAGGCCAATTTCATTAACCTGCTCACTTTGCAGGGTAATGGAAAGAATTTTAAGCAAAAATATTTACAATTTTCTATTAAAAAACAAAAAAATTTCGGAATATAAATTTCAGCATATAAACACAATTGAATCGACGTGGCAGAAGTTCAAGCAGCAACACAAAACGAGATTTGGCAGTCACAGATCACTTTTTTCCACATACATTTCTGATTTTTTGTGGCGTAAGCAATTTGGAGGACCGGATATTCTTTATAATTTGTGGACCCAAATCGCGGAATTGTACCCAATAAGCACGTAAATCTCCTGTTATTTGTTATTTAAAGCAATTGCGACAAAAAAAAAGAAAAAAAATTTTTTTTTTAATTTGACCAAAATATAGGACCCAAACGCAATTAGTACCGGAAAAGGAAGGTATGCTAGGAACCGACCTGTTTTTGCGAGTGCGTGCATCGATCATTTGGCTTTTATGTTCAACGATGAAATCCAACAGGTGAAATTTTTTCTGGGTGGTTAATTTTCGGTTTTATAATGTTAGAATTTAAGTGTTCAATAATACGACTGGGACTTTTTTTACTTTAGTAGGCCCGGTTTGAACCCTGAACCCAAGCCTGGACAAAAATCAAAATAACTTTTTCTGTTATAAATATCGTGTAAAGGAATTTAGATCCGTCTCGACGCCATTCGCGCATTGACTCCGCTCGTTTCCCATGGCCTTCTCTACCGCGATCAATTGGACACTATTCTGACCGTTCTCGATGTAACAGAATTTATTTTTCTTTTTTGCAAGATCCCTTTGCTTTCATCTTTTGCATTTTTTAGGATGCAACTGCTGACAATCGAATGGCACTTCACACTTTGTTGGCAAAGTCCAATTTGGCAGATTCCAACTGTGTATCCCAATGTCTTAAGAAATTGCTGCATTCTCTGCGTCGTTTTCCCATGGACAAATTTTCTATTTTTGGGTTAATTGGCAGGCACTAATTATGCCAAAAAATGAAAAATGTTTAAGTTGTCTCAGTGGTATCGGGCAGAACCATTCTTCATTAGTTCAGCCTTTGGTGAATGATTTGTTGGATGTTCATCCCATTTTTGACACCCCTGAACAAAGTATCGACGATGACTTTTGTAAGTATTGTAAATTAAAGTACGATTCCTATCATTTTTATGCATTGGAGTGCCATTGTCATTTCAGCCTTCTCTCGTCCGTGCCATTTGCTTTTGCCATTATTAAATAAACTTAAGATTTGGCCCGACTCATCCTCGTCCTTAACGCTGCATCCCATCGGTCAGTGCTCTGTTCGCCTATTCCCTCTTATGCACTGAAACATTACCGTTATTTGCGTCGTTCTTGGCCTGAGATTGTTCCCAAAAATTGGAATTCCGTACCATCCCTGGTAAGCATACTATAATAAAGTTCTTTATGTTTCTTTCCATGCCAAATCAAGGGGCTTTAAATACTGATGATCGATCATTTTTACCCAATTGCATGAAACAAAATTACTGTGAATTTCACTGTTTGTGAGCCATTCAGGCCTCGTTTAAGGTAGAGTCGGGATTCGCAACAATTAAATCTTTTAAGGTACTCGAGCCTAGCAGAGAATTTAGAAACATATCCAAACAGTAGAACTTTGCACAAGTTTATTTGAGTAATTATATAATCCAATTTTTAAAATTATTTTAGTTCCCGGTTGGTCCGATTGAAAATCCAGGTCCCGTTTCCGTTCCCGGCTTTGCGGGTCACGGTATATCCCGGTCCTGATTTTTTCAGTCCTATACCGCTTATCTGATTGCCGTTACTTTACAATATCAATCATTACTTAATGATTAGCCAATCCGTTGTCAACAGTCGCCTCTGATGAGTTTCGGCCAATGGCGCCAATGACGCGACACGTTAAATGCGCCACGGCATTCTTTACCGCTGGCCTTTGGAAACGCAACTGTTCAGACTCGGATTGGTGGTGCTGTTGACGGAGTTGTTTGGTCGCGTTTGCCGTGTCCCCAGTTCGGCTGCGTACGGAAACGGAAGCGCTCCCTTTTTCTGCGCAGCCATTCATTATTTTGGCTTATCGAAATTCGATTTCATTTGTATCCCATGACAAATTGGACGCAATTGGCAAACATCGCAAAGGTCATTCATTCCCTCTGACTGATGACCAACAAACATTTAACACTTCCTCCCCGACTTTTGTCGTTGTTTTTGCCACTCGCGGCAATTTTTTACGCTTCCTTTTTGATCCTTCTAAAAGGGATTAATTCTCTAACGAATTGCACCGCTCAATTTCCTTGAGCCTTCTCTTCCTTCTCATCCAATGTTTGTCCCTGCGCATCGGAGCATAGCGCCGGAGGCGAGGCCGGCCAATGCCAGAGGAAAGAGAGGAGGAGAAAATGTTGAAGGGGGGAAAGGAGGGCGGAGGGGAGGGTGCCCGATTCTCAATCTGTTGAACCTAACACTCGCAATCTGTAAAACGACATCCTCCCCCCGCTCCCCCCCCCTTTGATTGGGCTTTTCCTCAATCAGTTCCCTTCCTTTCCCCCCCCCCATCCCTCTCTCTTCCTTCTCCCACTTTTTCCTCTCATTTTTTTGTTCTCACTTCACCACCATTCATTCATTCATTCATTGGCTGCACCTGTTGCACAATTTTGTCGGACACAGCCTAATATTGCAAGTGAGCAAAGCAAGTGGGAATGAAGAAGAAGCGGACAAACGGACAAAAAGCAGAAAAGGCGCGGAGAGAAGCAAAAGCAAATTACTCTCTCTCTTCTCTCTCTTTCTTTGTGGCCTTTTGTACAAAAAATAAATAAAGGGGAGGCGACTGAATTTGAATGAATGAATGAAAGGCCGACCATCGAAGCAGCAGAACATTGGCCATTGCCATTGTTAATGAAGGACATTTACCACTTTTTGATCTTTTCACTGATTTTCGCAGTTGTCATTTAATTTTTCTTTATTTGAGCTCATAAGAGTAGAAAAATATGAATTACAAAATGACTATTACTTTTCGAGATTCATCAAACCATTCGATGATCATTCATTCCCAAAGAGACAATCGCTGACGGCAAATGCATCGCTTTCCCTCTGTTCCCATTTCCCCCAAAACTACGTGACAACAAATATAGAACTAACCATAACAATTGCAGTTATTGTATTTTTAAATAGTTTAATCATAATCTACATTTTAAAAAATGGAAAGGAAATTATTAGTCATTACGGTCATTGTTGCCGGTGTTGCTGTGTGTGTGGTTGGTTCATTCTCAAATGCCCACCCACCGCAAAGGATCGCTCGCTGCACCAATTGGAATAATTAATTGGCCCTTTCTCGGCTCTCTCCGCCTCTTTTCATGAATTCATTTCCTCGATACAAAAGGAAATGAGTAGGAATTTCGGGGAGATTGTCCATAAATCGTGCCATTTGTTTGTTTGTCCCAGCTAATCCTTCTCCGTTTTCTTACAGACCAATCAAATCCGATTCTTCCCAACATCGGCCATTTCGCCATTGTCTCTTCGATCGGTGCGTCCCTCGTGCCGTTCCTCGCCTTCCTCGGCTTCGTCCGTGTCCCCTCTTTTTTCTCAGCCGCCATTATTCACCGGACATTCGTCGATTTTAACAACCCCAACAATGGTCAGTTTTCGGTTTCTTTCCTCTGATTTCAATTTGGCACCGACCGATGGAATTTGTTTCTTATTTAGGAGGGTCGCGCTTCTCTCTTTCCCCGCCATTAACAGCAAATCCCCGTTCAATGCCTCCGGCACTGCTCCAGACGGTGACTAAAAGTTGGAGGACAATCACTTCGTTTACGACCGAAACAGAGACAGAAAATGCTGAAATAGCGGGAGAGGAAACGACGAGGGAATTGGACACAAATTGGTAATTAGTGAATGACAATACACCCAAGAGTTGATTAGATTAATCAGTCTGATTAGGACATTGGCCCCCAACGCTTTGTCCTGCCCTTCGCACTTTGATAAGGTCAGTTGGTCCTTCTTCTGCAAAATGATTTATGCGAGTCTTTTGCCGTAGAATTACTGCTTCAATGGTGGCGGCTGTTATCTGTTGACGGGGGGCAGTGACCACGTGCCAATGTGTCGGTGTGTTATCATTTATCAATGTTTTGAAAAAACAGCGAAGACGGAGTGGGGTTGTGCTAATTGTCCGCTCATTTAGCTGTTCTTCCGGCTTTCATGGCCACCGTTGTGAGTATTCATTCTCTGCCGATTTGTTTGGGATGGACGGAACGCAAAATGACCAATCGACAGCTACCGGAGAGAATGGCAACCCAACCCACTTGACCACCGCCAATAAAATGCCTCCGCCGTCATCGTTTCCGTCACTTCATCCGTTTCTTTTGCCAGCCCTCGGAATGTCTGTGCTGCTGCTGGTCCTTCTCCTCCTCCTCATTCCTTTCGCACTTCGGCAGCGATGTTCCAACGACGGAAGCCAACGATGAGCAAATTCACTTTGACGGGATGCGATCACTGATAAAACGTCACCCACCTTCAGAAGAAGAACAGAGACTGACCTCTCGTTTCTCATAATTTAAATGAAATTAATTAACAATTGAAAGCCAAATTGTGCCGTTATAAACATTTTCAATTTCACAATTTACACTCTGCCGAGGAGTTTCCTTTCCCTTTGATTTTCTTTTTCTTTCTCAATTTTGGTATTCTTTGGACGGTCGGTATCGGTACAGTCTGACACCGGCGGACGACGCCCAACTTGTTTTTTTAAGTTTTTATTCTAACATCCTTTAACTTTACTTGATGATCGTTGCACTGTTTCAGAATCCATGGATTCATTCTCTTTTCGTTATTTTTTGTGTATTATCCTGTTTTTGTCTGTTATAATAAGTGGTTCCGGAGCTGCTGATGAGACGGAGGAAAAAGAGGAAAATGAATTGGATTTAACTGTTTTCGGACGTAATTTGGAAACGATCGAAAAGTCAGAAAGAAATGCAGATCAAAATTAAATGCTTTCTTTTTAGTGAGCTGAAGCGTATGAAACAGCAGCCACAAGTCGCGCGTTCTCTGCTCTCAAAACTCGGGAAAATTGCACTTTATTTTCGTCTCTATCGCTCTTCGATCACTTCCCCAATGACTGGTAATGCCAAAGTTTTCATGGCATTGTAACAGCAAATTCCCTTTCTGAAACACAAAATGCCTGTTTTGTCAGGTCATCATGGCTTCGATTCCTTCTTCCCCCAACCAACCGTGGAATTCCACCGTGTCTTACATAAAAAGTGTTCGGGTTCGAAAATCAAAGTTCGTTTTTTGTTTGTAGTGATTTCGTCCGTCGCCTACTTTGTGTTTTAGGATTGCGTAGATGAGATTTTTGCCAGCATTCAGCCGAGGGCTAAGTTCATGTTTCCTCTGAAGGATCAACCGGTCACTGACTTGCTTCGTCTTGAGTGATACATTCTCTCCTAACTGTCATTTCATTTTTCATTTAGTGTCGATGATTTTGCCCGTCGTGTCTCAAATTCCAAATTCAGGTCCATCTTTCTGTCTGTAATGTTTCGATTCCCCCCCCCCCCTTAGCTTCGATATGTCCGTCTCTTACTTGTTTTGTTTCTTCACCAAAAATAAACTCAGTGTGTTGGAATACCTCCCTTTTTGTTCTTACGGCATCGAACCAGAACAGGTCAAAATGGTTAGTCGTTTTTTCCAACTTTTTTTTCTGTCTTTCATTATTAAATCTATTTTAGTGGCCTGCTGGTCCGTTCCGTCAATTTGTCGATTCTTCCGAACTTTGGAATGATCGTTCTCATCGTTTTCCGTTGGACCCCATCGACACCTTTCTCAACCAAACTTCATTTGAATGTGCCGATGTCAGGTTGGCATTCCGTCATCAATTGACACTCATATATAGGGCATCAAAATTTCTAGGCCGTATTACATATTCATATTTTGCATATTTGTGCATATTTCGCGATTTATATGCATATTTGCAATTTTGGCATTTCGTGCATATTTGACACTTTCCCAAAAAACCTTGGTTCTAGTCGGTTTTATGCGTCCCATGAATGACCATACCCAGTTTCTTAGGCCATAACTTTTTTCTTACTTGGTCAATACCTATATTCTTGGTATTAAACAAAAGCTTAAGGTCTATAGAAGCTTTTGTATAACTTTATTTTTAGCTAAAGGCAATAGACAAAAAATTATACTCGGAAAAGTTGAATTTGGTATTTTTTCATTGTAATTTCTTTTTTAATGCCAGTATTTGCTCTTTTCTTGCAATTATAAAATCTCGAGACTTTTGTCTTTCGCTTGGTACCAAGAATATGGGTATTGACCAAGTAAGAAAAAAGTTATGGCCTAAGAAACTGGGTATGGTCATTCATGGGACGCATAATCTGTCATGGGACGCATAATATGTCATGGGACGCATAAAACCGACTAGAACCAAAACCTTTATTAGAACGGCCTCCATCAGCCAAATTGGCTTTTTTACCCCTAAAGACTGAAATTTTTTCTGAAAAAAACTTTCAGCAAAAATTCCTCGAGAATATTGAATAATTTAAATTTAAAAAAAAATAGGTAAATTATGTCAAAAACAATCGAAACTTTCATTTTTGGGTTGATTTTTCTCTAAAATTTATTAAATTTTAGCTTAATCGTGTTTTTTTTCTAAAATGGTTTTTATACCATAATTAGACAATTTTGACTGTTTTGGCTTATATTTAGCGAATTTGAAGAAAATTTGAGAAATTATACCCTCAATTTGGAAAAATTTATGTGCATATTTTACGATTTTATGTGCATATAATTGGGTGCCCTACTCATATTTACTAAGAAAATTAGTCCCTTCCCCACAGCTTCTGTCCTGATCCATGTTGTGGTCGGAAAAGTCTTCGTTTTTTCCGAGGCGGTGACAATTCTAAGTCAGCAAAAAACCAAGGCTCTTTTGGCTTTTGCGCCCACTCCGCTTGTGCCATGGTCTTTTTTTTGAGATTTGACGCTGTATTTTGAACTTTCAGAATGTAAAAAATCTCAACGAGAAAATGGCAGCGCGGCACTTCAAAAAGAAAACACCGAAAGAGGAATTGCCTAAGGGGGCGGCGGAAGGCGACGGGGAGGGGACGACGGAACGTATGCCATCGACGACGGAAGAGGCGGAGGACTTGGAGGAAGACGAAGAGGAACGGCACAACGCCACCGAAGCAGGAAACAGCGTTGTCAACACGCACTACTGCTGTGAGTGGGGGGGGGGGGGAAGCGAAGCACCAACCGACCCCAGCAATGCTTTTATCCGAAGTTCCCTTTCCGCGAAAAACATGCATTTTTAGATTTGGAAAGTCCTTTTAACGATGATTTGTTTGCGATTATGGTAATCGAAAGCTACTGTCCTCGCATTGTCTTCTCAAATTTCAGCAGAACCGCTGGAATTTGAGCTGCGCTTGTGCCTCTGCCGATGGGAGCATTGACAATTCAAAGGTCCATTTGGGAAGGGACAGATTTATTGTTAGAAACCTTTTTCAGATTTATCGTTTTGATGTTCTCCAATGCGTGGATTTAGACGAATGTCTCTACGAAGAATGCCCCAAAGGTTATTTTTTTGTTCTTTTTTTCACTTTGGACAATTCATCGTTTTTCAAGGTCAACAGTGTCTTAACATGAACAAAGGAAAAATCTGCGCTTGTCCCGTGGGCTCTTATAAATCTAAAGACGGAAGAAACTGCATTAAAGTTCCGGTTTCCGGGAATTTAAAAGAACTTCTTGAAGCTCCATTTTATTAGTTTGCATTCGGTTATTTGTTGCACTTGAAATACCTAAATAATATTTGTACACACGGCTTATTACATGAATAAATTTAAAAAAATGGCCGTTTATCTTTATAATTTATTACCAAACCTAAAAAGGAAAACATTATAAGTTATAAATTCGTAGATTTTAAAAATACAAAGTTACAGTCGAACCCGACCAAATACAAATTTTGTTATGGCTTCGAAAAAATTCAAACGTAGGTTATTATAAATTTATACTTCTAAGAATTCAGAAAGCACATTGTAATCATCAACATCCAAACCGAGAGCTTGATGTAAAAGAGGAGACTGAATTAAATCCACGGGCTTTGCACCCAATTGCACGACATGTTGGCCCAATCCCTGCACTATTTCTTCAGCCAATTGTATTTCACTTTCATCCGGCTTAATTGCTTCAGAGAGTGTCGGTTGGATAGGTTTGCTGAGCCGATTGTGCTGCAGAGAAGCCAAATCCTAAAAAGACCCCTTTCATATATCCAAAAAAAATTTTCAAGGGGGCACCCGTTAAATTTTTAACGCCTGAGAAAAGGCAGGACTTTTTAGCGGGTTTGCACCAAAAGCGACAAGTTTTGCCATTATGGGTCAAATTTTCAATAAATAATGGTACAGTGTCCCCCTCTCCCTCTCCTGGGCACGGGCCTGGTTTATACCTCAATCATTTTGCCTGTTTTATGCAGGGCTTTGTCAGGCGCCTAAAAAGATTTTAAAAAAAAATCAAAAAAGAGCGTAATTAAACCTCGCCAACACTCGTGTTTCCTAGCAACGTAATAGTTCTTGAGTGTTCATTGTCAGTGAGGTCCTAAAAATTCTTATATGAATTTATTATGGGTAAAATTTACGGCTCTAGTGCACTTTATGAGTCCAATCAATTGACAATACCTGGTTTTTATACAATAACTTTGTTGATGTTTGAATAAACCCTATCTTTTTGGCATCATTCGAAAGCACAAAGTCTGAATAATGTAATAATACGAGAAAACAAGAGAATTTTAACATTTCAAGAAAGTTACAAACCAAAATAATCAGCAATTACTTAATTAATCAGATCTTTTTTCGTAATTGCCTAAACGTTGAGATTTTATATATTTTAGCTTCATTAGACTTTGTGCTTTCGAATGATGCCAAAAAGATAGGGTTTGTTCAAACATGAACAAGTATAAAAACCAGGTATTGTCAATTGATTGGACTCATAAAGTGCACTAGAGCCAAATTTACATTTAACATGGACTCGACCAAATCTGAAGTTGGTGTTCCCGAATTTGAGACCATTTGTCGTAGTGCAGTCGCATCAGTTACATTATCTTTGAAAAGACAATGGAATGAATACGAATAAAGTCATACATTAAATGGGGGGGGGGTCGACCTCCCCTGACTTCGTTCGTATAAAACTGAAAAAAGGGCTGACTTCGTATTTGTTGGGATAAAATGTGAAAAAAAAGGTGGGGAAAGGTCGGAGACGAAGGGATAAGAGAGAAGCGACTTCGTTAAGGCGAAGAAATTTAAATAATTTAACAAAATCCTTTAAAATTTAATCAACTTCGTACAAAAATTCAAAAAAAAACATTTAAGAAAATGAGTAATATTTGCTAATTTTTTTACATTATTTCGTTTTTAAATTAATTTTTTTAACCAATTAGGACTTCGTACATTTATGAAAAATTTCTTAGTAATTTCATTCAAAAATTAAAAATCGGTTTACAAAAACTTACTATTTTTTCTCAAAAAGTTGGCTCAAAATCGCAAAATTTGGACATTTTTTAGTGTAAATCTGTTAACAAATTGCACTCAAATTTTCCCGGCGGCGCCTATCGGTACCGCCGGACTTTCTTCCCCCTCCGGTTCCCCAAAAGTTTTTTGGAAAAAGCAGTTTAGAAAAGCAAAAAAAAAATTGTTGATTTATATGACTGGAGGAGTTCGTAAATTTTGGTCTCCGACCCGCCCCTTCCCCTTCGACCGCCCCTGGACTTCGTTCGTATGGAGTCGGACCGACCCCCTCCCCACTACTATTTAATGTATGAATAAAGTGGCATTGTTAGCGACTGACCTCTGTCACCGTAGCAAGAAAGGAGCAAGTCGCTGTCACGCTTTGACATTGTCGCCCAAGTCAAATCAAAGTGGGGAGCGAACGATGCAAAAGGACCGGGGTTTGTGTAGGAGACCAAATAATCCGAGCAAATCCGAGGCTCAAATGGCGCACAAATTCCAGGGTTGCCTTTGCCCAATGGCTTAACGTGGTCGCCAAGTGTCAGTTTGGTCGTTGCAGTTTCAGTTAGAACGTTGAGGGCAAACGCTCCCTCTCTGTTGTCCAAGTAAGCAATTTGACATGGTCGTCGTCCCGTCAATCGATCCTGGACAAGTTGTTTGAAGGAAATATTAAAAAATGACACTCCGCAAATAAAACGAAAAGCCCCGAACAAAACCTTTATTTTGACTGGAGCTGTATTTAGTATTTCCTCAGTTTTTTGACTGTCACTAAAATAAGTTTCATTATTTTCACCCTTATAAAGGCCAGGCTTTGCCTCAGAAAAGGCAACGGCCTTTCCCTGCCACTTTTCTCTTTGAGTTGTCTCGGCGTTTGCTCCTCTTTCCTCCGTAAGCGTATTCCAAGTTGCTCCTCAGTTAAGGCTTTTCCAAAGGGCAACGAATAGACGAGGAACAAAAGATACTTCTCGGAAAAATAATATTTTGCCAAAACTTTCAATTTTTGCGCTGCCAAGAAATAAACACTTCCTGTGTTATTGTAAAGCATTGCGTTGTCAGAAACCAGACAAATGTCAGATTTGAATTGATCCAAATTCAAGTACATATTATTATCTATTTTGTCATGGATTGTTGAAAATGACATCGGATAATCAACGATTGAATGATATCCAGGCGCTTCCAACCTGAAGTTAAGGCTTATATGAGTTAAGATCAGGTAAACACACCGAGTCAAAAAACGAGACATGTGTCAATAAAGAGAGAGTGCAGAGAAAAAAACATCTCTCTTTTTGGCGTACTATTTCTTTATCTGTGTTAATTGAGAAAAACGGAATTTACATTTCTATGTTTAGTTTTTTTGTCCTATGTTAAATGCGCTTCAAATTTTGCATAGCGACAGAGAAAAAAATTCTGCATCGTTTTCTCTGTTTGTTTTTATAGCTTAAATGTTGTTCTAAAAAGTTATTCAAAAAATAAAATTTCGAAGCATCATATCTTTTTTCTAACTCATCAAATTGCTTAGCATTTGCTTAGAAAAAGCTTCTCCTCATCAAGAGCTTTCGAATGATACTAAGATTGTCCAATTTGGTTGGGAAAAAGCTTCAAAAATAATTCCCAAAATTCGTCATTTTTTAATATTTTGGACAAAAATAAATAAAAATATTCGTGTTGCACAACGGACTCGAACCACCACCCTTTGTCCCTTTACTATCTTACAAAAACCATTTCGCCACATATGCATTTACTTTTTGAACTAGGGGCTCAAAATTGACTCGGTGTGTAAAAATACACAAAAAAAACAATAATAATAACTCACAAACTATTTCCTTTTTTGAATAATTAGAAAAGATAAAGGTAGGGGAAGGGGAGGGAGAATAGGCCTTACGTCACTTTTAAAGTTTAGGTGCCTCGAAAAAACACAAGGGAGGGGGGGATTTAGGGTCGAAGATCAAGAAAACGTTGTTTATTTTGGCCTATTAAGAATTTTAAAGGAAAAAATTTGCACGCCTTCCTGGGTTTTCATCGTCTACCTAAATTATAAAAGTGCCAAAAAACTTCACTTACTCTGTCACTGGCTGCGCAAAATATTTCTCGGGATCTTTGGCCATGAATTTCCGTATCAAATTGTCACAAAGTAATTGAAATGGCGTGAAAAAGTGAGGAGAAGGCTTCACTTTATTTGGTGGGTTTTGTCCGAGTTCATTTTCGATTTCAAGTAAAGGAGGCGACATTTTGGATGACTGACAATGAGTTTCGGTTGGATTGGTCTCATCTTGCACCTAAAAGTTACAATTCGATGCTTAATGTTAGTTTGTTTCGGCACTTCATTCTTCTTCTCCGCCATTGGTTTTTCCCTTCGTTCGGCCTTTTTCTTTGCCTTCGGTCCAATATCTGTGAGTCGAATTCGTCGCTTTCGTCTCTTTTGCTGCCTTTTCCCCGTTGTCCCATTTTCCTCTTCTTCGTCGCGTTGTGACGGCTTCAATTCTCCTTCAGTTTCATCCGCTGTTTTTGCTGCTTCGCTTTCTTCGCCGCTGCATTCCGTGCCAAGTGACGCTTCATGACTGCAGTCCATTTTTACGAATGACTTCGCTATGATTGTTTAGTTTGTTTGTCCTCATAAAATAAGATGAATCAAAATTTGTTTACTTATAACATCACGTGACAGAGATGGGGGTGCGCCCAACAATCGACGAGCATTGGAACTTGTTCCAGATAGGTAAGGATCATAGCTCATTGTCTGTTGCTTAGCACAGGAAAAAAGTATTCAAATTTTTCATTTTTATTATCTTAAATTAAGGTATTTTTGGTGCAAAATTTTAAATAAATCGCACAAAAAATCCAATTTTTTCATGACGGTGATCACTGGTCATGTTTAGACTAGCTATATTTCCGTTTAGCTGCACCTTAATTCAACATAGGGGATGGCACGGCTTAATCATTGACTAAATTGGATACCGAAGAGCGAACCTTGGAAATTTGGCCGATTTTAATAATTTCAATTTTTTGGTTCGAATTCGGACCCGGGGTTCGGAATTGGGGAAATCCAAGTTCAGATTCGTAATCAGCGCCCTCGAAAACCCCAGAAACTAATTATGAGCACAAAATAAATGTTAAATTAGAACCCCCAATTCTTCAGGATTGCCAATTTTACAACATAAAGGGGAGGAGAGGCGCCAAGTGTACAACAAATATGTGGCGCCGGTTCCCCCCGAGACAGCGACGATTGGGTGTTTAACAAATGAGACGAACCTATCCATTGGTGTTAACAAAAACAGTGCTAAAAGGGCAATTAAGTGGCGATTGAAATTAAAAAAATATTTGTGGCCATCCAAAGAAAGACACCAAAAGAAACACTTTGGACCAAGGCAAAAAAGAGTACATACACAACAACAATTCGGAGACAAATAAATATCTGCCAGGAAAAAAGCATCGATTCAGACAAGCTTTTTGGCCTCGAAAAAGCCCTTCAAGTGGCGCATTTGCCAAGCACCGGTCAAAAGGAGGACAATCGTTTGTCCGACGGACCACCAAAGCACGCGACTCTGAAACCGAAAAAGGCAATTTAAAGCGTGAAGGCAGGAAAAAAGCAAATGGTAAATATTTTGGCAATCCGTTCACTTTCTTGTCCCCGTTCTTACGTTGGTACTTTCGCTGGTCTGTCGGAAACGCTCTTCGCGATAGCGCTGGTAATTCTGCTCTTTGGTGATTTGTTCCACTTGGTCCAACAATTGCCGCACACGCAATTGAAGTTCGTTCAATTTGTCTTTGGCTGCCACCTCAAGTTTTTTTTTTTGAAAGGGATTATTAAGTGACTCGAAAAATCAAAGTAAAAAAACAAAATGAGATTTTTTGGGCCCTTTACAATTGTAGCCCCAACAGATAATATTAAAAATATTATGAACCCGAAGAAACAAAAATTGCTATTTCCAACCAAAATTCGTTCAAATTTACTGGCAAACCATTTTCCCACCGATCTCGATGTCGACTTGCGCGAAGCCTTTTTCTCGTCAGTGGTGGTCGACTGTGATATAATTTTTTGATTTTGCGAAAAATGACATGGTAAAAACATCAAAAAATAAAATTTTCTAAGAAATGCAAATTCCGAACGTAAACTCTACTATACGCTATGTGAAAATTAAGCCAAAAAGGGGGCTGACTGGTGGAAAATGACTTATATAGGGCATTTAGTTGCGCGCGGTGGTAAAAATAAATTTTTTGCTTGAAAAAAAGCATTTTTGTTGCTATAAAAATGGTAGAATGACGGCACTTCGTACATACCATCACAACAATTATCAAATATTGTACGACACACACAATTCCTGCTTCCCAGCAATTATGGAGTTAATCACATTATTGCCCATCCATTTTGTCGTTGTGTGTTCAGTTTTCTTAATCATTGTCTCTCAGTGTTGTAGTGGTGGAAAGGGAAAGAAGAAGAAAACGCCGACAAAAGAAGAGAAAATGCCGACAAAAGAGGAGAAAACGCCGACAAGAATTGAAGGGGCGGAAAGCGGCCAGCAAAAAGCAGCTCAAAGCGGAGCGACCATTATTGCTGCCGGCGCCACAGCAACCGGAGGAGTCAATTTGACTTTCAACTTCACTTCGAAGCCGACCGCCAGAGGAGGTTCATCGAAGACTTCAAAGGCCGGAGCTGCCTCGTCAAAAAAACCGACCGCTGGAGGAAGTTCAACGAAGACTTCAAAGGCCGGAGCTGCTGCGCCAAAAAAGCCAAAAGCCGCAGGAAGCGTGCATCACAAATGGACTGCCGGAGGTGGCTCTGATCCGGAGAAGGAGGCGAAATTGATGACCGGAGGGGCCGGAAGTGGCATTGACCCGGAGAAGGCGAAGAAGATGACGGCCGGAGGAGGCACAGATGCTGGGAAAGGGGAGATGACGGTCGGAGGTGGCACTGATCAGGAGTCGAAAGCGCAAGTCTGAAGAATGTAATAATACGAGAAAACAACAGAATTCTAACATTTAAACAAAGTTATAAACGAAAATACCTAATCAACAATTACTAAGTTAATCAAATCTTTTATGGCAATTGCCTAAACGCTGAAATTTTATATATTTTAGCTTCTTTAGACTGTGCTTTCTAATGATACCAAAAAGATAGGGTTTGTTGGCACTGATCAGGAGAAGGAGACGAAGTTGGCGGCCGGTGGACTCATAAAAGTCGATTGGACTCATAAAGTGCAATAGAACCGCACCTCCTCTGCTAAAATGTTTTGTTGTTCACTGTGAATCTTTGTTTTGAATCTGACCTTCCTCAGATTCCCGAACCCGCCGTTACGCTTACCGTATACCGCCGTGCCATCGAAATCACTGAACATTTCTACGGTATAAATCCATCGGAAGAATCAGCCGCAGTGGCACCGATCAGGAGAAGGAGACGAAGTTTTGAAAATTTACTGGCGACTGACTGAACGCTCTTTTGTTCAGAAATGGGTCCGACTTCTCGCGCAAAAACCGCCACTTTTCGCATTTCCCGACATTTCATTTGGCTCGCAAATCCAACACGACGGAATTGACAGTTTTTTGTTGTTCATCGCAAAGAATGGTGAGATGTTAAAACCATCCATGCAGAGAGAGAGAGAGAAGAGGGGGAAAGGAAAAGAGAGTGGAAGAGAGAGAGGGACATTAAAAAACAGAGAAAGCGAGAGAGAGAGGGGGGATTAGAAAAAGAGAGGGAGGGGAAGAGGAAGAGAGTGGACGAGAGAGACAGACACCCAGGCGAGAATGTTCAGAAGACGATGAACAGGCGAAGCTGTGTTTGGAGCTCCCTCTATACCCCGAGACCTCCGATGATCTAGCCCTGGTCCGCTTTTGGCTTATTCAGCTTTCCCGAGCCCACTTTCGCTGGATGGACTTCGGTTTGTCCCTCCCATTGCGTCGCCACTCTCTCCCTAAGGTCGCTTCTTCTTCAACCCTGATCTGATCAGTGCTTTCCTGCCTTCCCCAAATGGCCCCCCTCGTCTCTTCGTCCTTCGTCTTTGCTTTTCCACTGTCACCATTTGTCCCTCAAAATGGGCGTTCCCGATGAGCAACACAACGAACGCTTTTTGCGATTTGCTTTCGCTTTTCCGGTGGCCCATTGTCTGACTCTCCGCTGTGGCCTTTATTTCGAAGGGATTCTCGAACTGCTTCTGAAGGTGCGTCCGATGCTTATCCCTCCCACCCGACAACATTCAGTGTGGCCATCGCATTGCCTCCGTCGTTATGCCCGTGGGCCCTGTCCATTCGACGGTGGAGTTGCAAAATCTGCTTATCCATGTAAATGCCACCAAAAACTCTAAGCATTCTTTTCAGGGATAGAGTTACGAAGTCATAAAAAAATTAAAAATTTCGGTTCCAATCCAAAAAAAGACGAAATTCCGCGCCATTTCTGATTCTTTCCCCATTTGTTTTTTCAAGTGAAAAGGAAATGGGACTAAAGAAAGTTGAAATTCAAATTTGTGTGCTTTAGCACGCTGAGAATGCGCTGAACCCTTGGCTATGGTCGGGCTCATTGACTTCCGAAATGTTGACGACTTCCCATGGCCAAACAGTGGCCCAGAAGCCAGCCGTTGGAAAAAGTGAAACGTCGCATTATACTACGAAACATTGAAGGAGCCGACTTATGAAACAAAATAATTGCTCCCCCGATTCCTAATGTGTGTATATAATTGCCAATGTATTGTATGTATTGTTCCCCCGATTCCTAATGTGTGTATATAATTGCCAATGTATTGTATGTATTGTTCCCCCGATTCCTAATGTGTGTATATAATTGCCAATGTATTGTATGTATTTTTCCCCCGATTCCCAATGTGTTGTATAAAAAATCTTTCAATTGATTTATTTTTACTAGAAATAACCAAGCTCGAAGAAATTTAGAAAAATTTTTTTTTGTTAAGACTTGGGGAAGGGGGGGGGCAACATATTACACCTATTTTTCATCCGTGTCACATTAAGCGGCGAACCTTTCCGACGACAGACCAAAGGAGCGTTTGCTCATTGTCAGTGGTTAAATTGCTGTTTTAGAGTCAAAAGTTTGCTTTCACTATTAATTTGCATTGGTGGGTCCCAATTTGAATTGATTTGTCATTAAAAGCAATTTTTGCCTAATTTCACGAAATGCACCAACACCAAAAAAGACGTTAGTCCCCTCTGTTCATTTTCACAACTTAATAACTGAACAATTAAAGCCATCCGGTGCTGGACACAAACACAAGGGCGGAGCTCAGGCGGTCAGCAAAGTACAACATTGGGACAACAATGCCCATTGTTTGGAGGACGACGAACAGCGAGTCGCCCCATTGACTGAAAATTGAGGGGGGGGGGGTGGAAATTTTGGACTTTTTATGGGAAAATAGGTAATTTTTTATACGAATAGATTAGCATGAGCAACAGGGTGGTTCTTGGGAGGCTTGCCAGATTATCATCTACGGAATTTGGTTCCCCCTTGGTACGGCCCAATTCTTTAGATGATGAATAATGCACTTCGTCCACTCCCGAGTTTTAAAAAATGTCTATTTTAAAAATAAGTTTTTAAAATTAAATTTCTTTTAGGATTTTCTTGTAAAATTTTTTGATTTATTAAAATTTTCTTTGTAAGAATAACAAACCCAAAAACGAAGCCCTTCTCATAGCTATAGGCAGCCACAGCATCGAAAAAAAGATGTGAGATGGTTAGTTTTTTATCAGGTTTTTAGTACCTATCCAATTGAAGGGCCCCACAAAATTAGGGAAGGGAGTCAAGAAATTTTTGCCGTTTTTCAAAAAAAAAAACACAGTCCACGTTACTCCCAGCTCCAACATTGGGCAATTGTGTAGAGTTTTGGTCCCGACGAGAAATAAATTTAAAATTTTACTAATATTTCCTGGGGTGAAAAAATGCGCTGATAACGAATCTGAACTTAGATTACGAAAAAATTAATATTTTTGTCTATCATTTTTCATCAAGATCATAAAAATAATAATTGCGGTCAAACCGGCCCGAACTTCAGACAGCTTCATAAAAACCAAAGAGACCAATAATTAAATTTCGAAAAACTAAAAATCTAACTTCTCCATACATTCAATAGCTCGTTCGAAAGCTCTTTTTCAGTTCTACAACACATTGTATGTTTTTACGTCCAACAATTTCCTTAATTTTAAAAATCACTTGATGAAAAAATCATAGAGAAAACCTGAGTTCATGTTCGTAATCAGCTTATTTTCACCACCCCAGGAAAAATTAAAATAAAATTTTTAAATTTATTTTTCGTCGGGACCACAATTCTATACAATTGCACAACATTGGAATCCCCGTGAAATTTTTTTGGAAAAAATCAACGCAAAAAATGACATTTTTTCAGTTTCGTTTCGTATTTGGTAAAAGCAATGGTTCTAATCGGTTTTACGCGTCCCATGGCATTTTACGCGTCCCATGACATTTTACGCGTCCCATCACATTTTACGAGTCCCAACAACAATTTTCGCGTCCCATCACATTTTACGCGTCCCATGACATTTTGTGTCCATGGCAGGGATGGCATTCCGAGGCCCCAAAAATTTTCGGAATTCCGTGCCATCCCTGGTCTCATGGTATTATAGTTGTCCTAATAACTAAGAGAAAAACTTTTTTTTTTGTCAGGTATTCAGTAAAGTTTTTAACTATAAATTTCGTTGTTAAACCTAAGGTTATCATGACAACTTATACACAGGCAACTCGAACAATGGCTTATTGTTAGACTAGGCCTAAGCTTAGGCTTTTGTAAATTTTTTTCTTATATTAGTTGAATTTCTGTTGACATCATTAAGTGTGCTTAGAGTTGCTTTTGCACATTTCGATGATCAAAGTATACAAGCAAGAACAATTAGACTATTCGGAAGGTATAAAGTTTCCGATTGACGGTTCGAAAAACATTTTTTGACGCGTAAAATATGATGGGACGCGTAAAATGTGATGGGACTCGTAAAGTGTTTAATAGCAAGATTTGTTCTTGAAAGTTAACGGCCATTTGCGCAAGCACTTTCTAAACGTTTGAAGAATGGACACATAATATTTACGGCTAAAACGTACCAAAAGTACTGGGTCTCATAAATGATGATCCGAATTTCCAACACCCATGAGCTCCAGTGATGTACCGTTGCTTATTATAATATGCAGATACAAGTCAATGCCACTTCCGGCCGCCAACTTCGTCTTCTTCTCCGGGTCAATGCCTCTTCCGACCGTCATCTTCGTCGCATTTTCCTGATCAATGCCTCCTCCGGTCATCAATTTCGTCTCCTTCTCCGGATCAGAGCCACCTCCGGCAGTCCATTTGTGATGCACGCTTCCTGCGGCTTTTGGCTTTTTTGGCACGGCAGCTCCGGCCTTTGAAGTCTTCGCCGAATTTCCTCCAGCGGTCGGTTTTTTGGCGAGGCAGCTCCTGGCCTTTGAAGTCTTCGATATATACACACATTAGGAATCGGGGGAAAATTTTTATTCATACACCTTTTGAAATAGAGCATTAACAAAAATAAATTCAGCATTAATCGATGCAGAATTTTTTTCTCTAACGATATGCAAAATTTCCTGTGGATCTAACATATAGAAAAGAAGCTAAACATAGCGAAGTAAATGTTGTTTTTCCTAATAATAAAAATATTAGATAGTGCGCCAAAAGGGGACAAAAAATTAGAGAAAAAAAGATAATGTTTTTCTCTGGCACTCTCTATTTATTGGTACACATCTCGTTTTTTCGGACGGTGTACAGAAAACCATCGTATAACAATTTTTTTCATCCACGCTTTGTTAGAATTTCAGTAGCCATAATCGTTGTCAAAAAAACAAATGTCTGCTTTGAAATGGTAAATTTCCCCCCTTTTTCCTCCCTTTTGTTTTGTGTCCAAAAAGTAAGGTAATCATCACCAAATCCAATAATTTTGAGGATTGCCAAATTCAGTCATTATTCCGTTTTCCCGTTCTCTGCCATCCATCACACTGCTCTCCTCCCCCTCCCACACATCCATCCATTCATTCATAATGCCCCAATCGTTTCCCCCGTAACAGATTTTCAACAAAAAAGGCTGGTTTTTGAGATTACTAGGCCGTCCCGGTCCCGTGGCACTCTAGTTATAACCTTTTTGATAATTGTCTAATTGAGAATATATAGCTTAGAAATAGCTTCTAAACATATTAAGCTTTCGAATGATACCAATATTGTTGGATTTGGTTAACAAAAAAAAAGTTATAGTCCAAAAACTTGGGCTGGCGCCTAAATGTGGGCGCCGAAACGACCCCGACCCTGAGATGCCTTGTAAAAATGCCTAATTGACGCACTTTTACTGGCGCCAACGAATGCATTTGAATCAGATGATTAAAGTGAAAAAAAGGAAGAGTTCGAGCATTTAAAAAGAAAAATTGGTTTTTTTGTTAAAAATTTAGTTGATCACTACCCGATCGGGGTCCCCGACCCCCGACATTTGAGCTCCGCCTCGACCCGGCCCCCGACATTTTGCCCCCGAGGGGTCGGGGAGCAACCCTATTCAAAACAATGACCATTCATACTTTTTCACAAGCCGAAGTAAAAATTTTTTTAAATAGTGTTTTGTCTATTTTACCAGCTTTATCCGGTCCCCGGATTCTTAAATTGGATCGAGAATTTTTTCCCGCATTTACAATTGATTTCAAATCGCTTTGTAGGGATTCCAGAGCCCGAAAATTATTTGATGATTTAGAAAAAAGATATGAGCGTTCGAAATTTGGATTTTCTTATAATTTTTGTATTAGACTATAGACAATAATGAATTCACTATAGACAGGTGCAGAAAATTTTTCTCTATTGATATGCAAAATTTGAAGCGGATTTAACATCAGGGAAAAAAATTAAACATCACGAAGTAAATTCAGTTTTTCTCTATTAACAGAGATAAAGAAATAGTACGCCAAAAAGGGAGATGTTTTTTTCTCTGCACTCTCTATTTATTGGTTCATGTCTCGTTTTTTGAAACGGTGTGTAAACCAGTAAAAATATGTTCATTTTATTTTTTAAGTCTGTAAAGTGCATAAGTACCAAATCCTCACTCTAGTGCATTCATTTCATTTTCTCTCATTTTTTAGATTTGCGTATAAAATAATGGATCAAAATTCTTCCACGGATAAAAACGTTAAGTCCGATCCCATCGCTCTGTTGCGGTTAGTCAATTTTGCTTTAGTTTATTACACCAAAATTTCAGCTTAACCAAACATCTTGTCAAGGACTTATCAAAAGAACATTCGAATATTACCGACGTTGAGGAAATACTTTTAAAAGGAAATATTACTGACTTGCGACAAAAGTGAGTAATTCGCTCGTCACTTAATTCTAATTTCGTGAAAGCGCGGTTCAGTGAGATTTTTCGCTGGTCAGCTTTTCGGATATTCCTTTTTGGACCCGGGGCCACGCATTCACATTTTTAAAAAAAGTCAATAAAGAGCGCGTTGAAAATTGCATAAATTATCGTATTAAATTTTATACCAAATTGCGCATAAATTTTCTGGTGGCCACTCTTTTTTATTGCTCTTTCATTCACCATTCTACCTATCAAAGCTGAAACACCTGTTTTTGTTAGTTTTTTTGAATATTCAGGCGTTCTTCGTTGATTTAAAAAATAAATAAATGTGTGGCCCTCAAACAAAGGTACTTTTTTGGTTAAGCATACCTTAAATAGGGGGGGGGGTCGACATTTGCTAATGTTTTGGTGTAAATCTGTTAACAAATTGCACTCAGGCGTTTCGGCGCCAGCATGTTTTTGGCTATAACTTTTTTCTATGTAATCCAAATCCAACATTGTTGATATCATTCGAAAGCTTAACATGTTTAGAAGCTTTTTCTAAGCGATTGCTTCGCGATTAGACCTTCGTTGAAGTATCTTTTCATTTATGTCTTAAAAATTTGGAATAACCATTTTTATCCCTTTTTTCATTTGTGCACTGTCAAAAGTGTGTTTGATTAATTGGCCCATTTACAATAAATTCACTTTAGAATTCGTGATGCTTGTCTGAACCTGCTTCAACACGATAAATTTCGACGCGAATCCATCGACCTAATGTGGACCAATTGTTTTTATGAACCCATTCGTTTGTACAAATCTGTCGGTGACTTGGATGAAGAGGACCGTTTGCTTATTAAGCAGTTTATATCAGCGAGCATTTCGTCGATTTCTTTGCTTCTCGACCAATTCGTGGACATTCGCGCGACTCTTTTCATCCATTTGGGAGACCTGCACAGATATTCCTACACAACTGTTGAGCAAAATATGCAACATTTAACAGCAGCTGCTGAATATTACAAAAAAGCGCTGAGATTGGACCCCAAAAACGGACATCCGTTCAATCAGTTGGCATTGCTGTTGAAGGAACACAATTTGGAGCATTCGCTTTCGCTGTTTCTTCGTGCTTGCATTGTGCCAAGGCCTTTCTCTCATGCTTTAAAGAATTTGCGTGCATTTAAGCAAAATAAATTTGAGCACAATTCGTCTCTTTCTCTGTTTAATCTTGTGGACATTCTTATCTACGATTTTGGGCAAGTTTAATTTGTCTTCTTTTTTTTTGGTTAAATATTTTAATGATTTAGACGAGTTTCGTTCGAAGATGAGCGAAAGCGTTTTGATGGACTATTTGACGAACTTCTAAAGCAGTCCCACCATCTTTCTGCTGTTAGACTCATTCATTCGTTCGCATTGGCTTCAATTTACACTTTATTAAACGAAGGTGTGCCTCAATTAATTTGTTTTAACTTTTAAACAAAAATTAAGAGGACGACGAGAAATTCCGATGTTCCGTTTCTTTTCTTTTTCGCAAATGGGCTTTATTATTGGTTGAAGTTGAGAAGCACTTAGAAGAGCACACTTTAAAAGAAGATGAACAACAACTCGCAAAAAAACGCCGCCAGAAGAGAAAGTCTTCGTCTTCCAGTGAATCGTCCGAAGAAAATTTGGAATTCAAAAACGGAACTGCGGGGGAAGAGTCGCAGATTTGCGCCGACTTTGCCTGGGTGTTACTCTCTTCAATTTTTGAATTTTTGAACTTCACGGATGGGCGATTTACTGGCAGAAAACTGTCTGTTTCTCTCAAATTTGTGAGTTTTCAAAATGATTTTTCTAATCAAACAAATTTTTTTAGCAATTCCAAAATTTGCTCAAAACTTTAGTCGATATACTCAATGAATTGTTGCCAAAATTGAGCGCAAAAATGCAAAAAAATGACAATGAAATGGAAACGATGGAACAAATTGCCGAATGGTCCATAAATGGGCCATTTACTGAAGGCAATGAAGAAGAACAGTGCGAAATTGCTGCCAGTTTTATTCGCCATGTCGTCAAAAAACAAAAATTCGCTATCGTTTTTGACAAATTCTTTCAAATGAGCAGCAATTTGATGGAAGAAAAAGAGCTTAAACCGATAGAGGCGTTTTCAAAGATGCACCTTCAACACGTGACAAATGAGGTGATGGAAAGGGGTCGAACTTACATCCTTTTCAAAAGGCTATTTTGGAAACATTTTGGGAACGACCCTCCACCCCCTCAGGGCGTCTCATCGAAAATCTTCTTCCCATCCCTTTTTTAATTATCATCTTCTAAAATTTAACCAAAAAACAATAAATAATTCACCGAACTAATTTCAGAATGAGAAGACAAGCAAAGTTCCCGTTTATGTCGCGCCCGATTCGTCCGTTTTCCTCCACAAATTGGACCTCGTTAAACATTTGCTTCTGTCGATGAACCAAACGATTATAATTGCGCGCAGTGTTTTGAGCCGATTGGACAAAGTCAAAAGGGAAAATAATAATGCGAGGGAGGCGATAAGGCAAAAAGCACACGAACAACAACCAATGGGCCACTTCTGGGCTTTCCCTTTATTTAGGTGGATTCAGAGTCGCATTCCCGAGGGCCGAGTTCGAATGCTACCACACACAGGCGAGAAATTCATCAATGAATGCCTCCAATTTGTGCGCGAAAAGGGACTATTGGACAAGAAAACATTGTTCTGTTCAATTTTGACAACTGGAGAAGCTTCCGGGGAATACGAACGGCAGAAGGAGGAAATGCGCCAATACAATTGTCAGTTCCGAAGACAATTCAATTAAAAAATTTTCGTTTTTGGTGTTAAGCTGTGTCAGTGGAAGACATCGGAGATTTTATCACAAGAATTGTCAGAATCAATGCAAACACTTAAATTTGGGGAACATAACGAATCGCTGTTTGGAATGATGCTTTATCGTCCGGTATTAGGTATTTCATTTATAAATTACTTAAATCCTAATAAATATACTTAAAATTAGTGTCGAAGTTAACGGACCGTCATTGGGCTGCCCTACGGAGGTCAAATGAAATTTCGGTAAATGCGATTTTGTTTTTCGAGACTCATTGTCAGAATGATTATTCCGAAGAATAAATTTGTTTTTCTTTTTTCGTTTAATTTGTCCTTAAAATAGCAAATTGCTTCATTAAATATCTTAAAGCATAATTCTTTTTTATTTTTTAATGAATTGTTTGATATTCTGTCATCCGTTCAAATGGCACAAGTTGACGACGATTATGAAGCGAACAAAAGGGTGGCGGAGAGTTTGAGGGAGTATATGGGCAGGGTATGTTCATGTTTTCGTGTATTTTCTTGTCTGCCTTATCTCCAAATCCATTCAGAGGCTAAATGTTGCGAATGCCTTCGAAACGCCCATTTTGGAAGGGCTAATGGCTGCTGTGAAAGTGGAGCCGCTGCAACGCATTGGCACTGTGTTGGACGGTTAGTCATTTGTTCGTCGGATGTTTCATTTGTTAAGCATTGAAACGGCACTTTTCAGCCAGCGCCAGATGCTATGCATTCCGTGTGGACAACACTTACAGTGCGTAGCCTTTGCTTTTGAAAATGGACCCTTTGTTAATTGTCAGCATACAAAATATCATACTGAAACAGTTGGATTAGTGATGAGTTGTATTGGCTCATTGTCATACTTAAAATCGTAAAATTCATTGGAGTATTATTTTCTTTTTTCAACATTTATTTGTTAGGTGCCTGCTACAAAGTTCTTTCAGCGGCTTCAGGTGGAGGTACAATTGAACCAACCTTAAATACAATTTACGTTGTATTTAGAGAAAATTGCCCCATTTCAAAACGAAGATTGGCCGAACGATCGGGATGAGGTCGAGACGGTCAATGCGAACGACGAGGGAGGGGACAAAAGCGGAACAATTGCGAGCGGTGAAGATGGAGAAGGGAGCGGCGAAGGAAACAAACGGGACAAAAACAAACTGTCGAAGCCATTGGACTCGTCGAGAAAAGCGAAGCTTTTGACGCGAGAGACTCACCAATTGGCTGAGGGACTTTGGAAGCGATTTGCTTCCGCTCAACACTTTGGGGACACGGAAGATGATTTGCATGCATTGTTCGACCAATTATCAACTGATGTTACTGGGACGGTAATGAAACGACGTCTTGGAGCAGTACATGGGTCGTTGGACCGAAAGGACAACCAATTTTCGATTGAGGATGCCATCTACAGGTGTTTCTGAATGCACACTACTCAATGTTCTGCGCCATGTTAATTTTTTTGTAAATTTCAGAAAGATTTCAAAGGATTTCGAAGAAGGGTCCGCTCGAAGTTTCGTCAGCAATCAAATTCTGATGAACGACCATGGTTAGTGGTACCAAATGGTATCTCCTTCTCATTTACCTGCTTATTTTTAGGCAATTTTCTGATTTTGCACACAAATTGGCCGGGGGACGAGCCGTCCAATCCGTTGCCTTCGTTGGTCAATCATCTCTCAGCCGCATCGGCGCAATGCCAAACAAAAGCACTTGACCAAATGACTTCTGCTGTGAAACGTGCCCAGTCCAAACGGCCCTCCGAGTTCGCTCTTCTCACTCAAATTTGTGCGGACGATGGGCAGAATTTGCCCACAATCGATTTCCAAGAGGAAAATAGCTACGAACAGCGAATTGATTGTGTTGTCGATGCTTTTGAGAACGACGGCGGTGATGAGGTGTGGTGGCAAGAAGCACCAAGCCCGTCTCTAAAAAAATTTTTGGAAGGGGAACCAGGATTTTTTTTACTCTGTGAGACAAAAAAATTTTTCCAGTGTTTTCACCGCATAAGCGAAAAAGCAGGAATTTGTAGCGGTGCCGATTGGCGTTGCCGGGAAATTTTTTTGGCAATTTAATGAAATATGATAAGAAAATAATACACTAAAAATATATAATTTTTCATTTCGGGGCCCCTTCCCCCAAGTTACTCTTCCGTCCTTTGTTGCTTTTTTATTTTCAAAATTGGGCCACAAAAATATTTTGATGGTAATTAATTATATAACTTTTTACTTTGAAGCATGCCTCGACATTGGAAAGTGGTGATGGTGCGCCTTTGCATTCGTGTCGAATGGCTGTCGATGAAACCATCGCTAATTCGCCTTTTGCTGACTCGGCCATTGCTCCTCTCACAAATGGCATAAATGTGCCCCATGGAAATCTCGAAGAAGATGGTTTAATCGTTGAAACGTTCAGCCAAAACATTGATGAAGGAACTGACAATGAGTCAAAAGCAACCACAGCTTACTTAGGCAGAGATGGGGAAGCTTTCGGCACAGAAGTGGTGAGTTTGGCACGGTATTCCTCCCCCATTTAACTTAGCACTCAAAAGGCTGAACGTGAAAAGCAATTGGCTGGAGGCGACGAGGACATTGGCGATGAACAAATCTGCCGACTAATTGACGAAAACCTTTTGCCGCTCACTCAAACGGACAATGAAAATTTTGTGCCATTAAAAAATACACTTGTTGAAGATGATTCCCATTGGATGGTTGTTTTTTTGGGTTTCTTTTTTAGCATTTTAAAGTTTGTTCTTTAGGGGGATCAAAATGTTGACCATGGCTTAGCGCCAACTGATGAAATTCGACCCAAAAAAGGGAAAACGAAGCGCCTGATTCACGAGGCCGGCAGCGCAAAAGGTATTTTTATTTATTTTTTTATTTTATGGCATTGGAAACATTCGCAGTTTAATTAACTTCAGCAAAACGTCGTCTGCAAAAGGGAAATGATTTCGAGGAAATAAGCGGAATTGCGGATGATATGTGTTGGATTCCAAAAAGAGTTGTCAGCTCATTCGTGAAGAGAGCAATAGCGGACATTCAGCGGACATCGCTGGCCAAGCGAAGGTTGGAGATGGACGCCGACTTCAGCGACGACACTCCGTTGCCCTTTTTGAACAAGAGACTGACGAGGGACAGGGCCAAACAGCTCGAGTCAATGGCATACGACTCGACCAATCTCCTCAGGGCCCGCATTTTCTACAAGGTGGAGAGCAGGATGGTGTGACCCGGCACGGCATATGCCGAAAAGTGCCGTCGGGGAAATTTGATTTGCGGCCCAATGATTTTTTCATTTTCTACCTCTTTTCCACTTGTTTGTTGTTTTTGCGTTAATTTTTGCTTAACGGTTAAGAGCCACCTCGGAGTTTGGTCCTTCTTTCCCTTTGATGACTCTCTGAAAAGTGTCCGTCTGATCAGTCGGCCCCATTTGCTGCCGCCCTTTTCACTGCCTCTCCCTCGCGACGAACAACACAACGAATTTATCAAATTTTACCTCGAATTGATGGATGGTCAGG
Organism: Heterodera glycines; assembly: GCA_004148225.2. Lineage (NCBI taxonomy): Eukaryota > Metazoa > Nematoda > Chromadorea > Rhabditida > Heteroderidae > Heterodera > Heterodera glycines. Next base: position 12,417,031 of record CP049707.1, on the reverse strand, counting down.
GTACGGCGGATACGGAAGCAGCAGATGTCATTTCCCTGGATAATGGGGAGGAAAATTGGCAAATGGACGACCAGAACGGCACACTTGGAGACGAAGTTCCCATAGACGCTGAATTTGCTGTTTCTCCGCACATGGCATCAGACGATGGAAGTCCCAAACGAAGAAGATGGGGCAGTGACTGCACTGATGAAGAGGACGACGACCAATTGGACACTGGCTTTGGTTTCCTGAACAACATAACTCTGAGGTATTCTTACAATCAGTCGTTGGGAAACCAACAATTGTTTTTCAGTGAAATAAAGCAAATTTACTATCAAACGAATTTGAATGTGGCAAAAGTGAAGAAGGCGATGCTAAGGGTCATTTCCTCCCATAAGAAGGTATTTGCGTGGTAAATGACTAATTTGATTTAATTGCATGGTAAATGATTAATTTGATTTCTATCGGTGATCGTTTAAGTGTGCTCCTCCGGCAGTTGATTTTGTGATGGGTTTGGACGACGAAGCTGATGCAGAAGACCATCTGTCATCTTGTCCATCACAGGACAATGATTCGGAACAGATTGAAAGCGATGTTGAAAGTATGGCTGCCATTTCCGACGATGGGACGCCAACTGCGGAGGGAGTTCAGGTGGGCACCGCCGAGTCATTAGTTAAGGCACTTTGGACAGCACTTTCAGAACACCGCAGCGAAAGCCCGGGGGATCAACAGCAGAGAGTTATTCGCGAATGTCCCGCGTTTTTTGAATGGAATGACAAAGCGAAATTTGACTGTCACAAATTCATTCGCTGTTCTGCTGCATCTATGCAACGATAAGGTGAGAAAAGAAGGAAAGAAAACACAGACGGATTGGCTGTAAAGAAAATTAACCACGCAAATTTTAGCAATTCACTTTGGCACAAATGGAAGGAGAGAATAAATTAGTCGAAGGGCATTCTATGGCTGAGTTCTTCGTTAAATTTCCAAATTGAGTCCGAGTACCTTGTATCTCACAAATCCGAAACCGATCTCCAGACAAATTGTATAGTTTATTATTGTTTCTACATTCTTTTGCTGAATACGAATGTGGTATACAAAGAATATCAAATGGAATGGCTGATTATACTGTATGTGATAATAAATCAGCTTTCATTTCGCCAGTTCTTCTTCCCCTCCATGTTCAAATGAAGTCCCTTTCCTCCCCAGCAAAGACTGTCTCCAAATTAAGTACTCCGCTGTTGGGGAACGGATGCACACATTTCGTTTCTTTTCCCACTTACACTTCAAAAGTTCGTCTGGCCAACCCTCCGTTTGTGATGTATTGGCTGGGGATGCGCAGTTTCACTTTGCGTTGTCCTGCAATGCTTCTTCCCCTTTGGGTTGTCCTCCCCAATCCCCCCCCCCTCACCTGGCATTATCCCATCGTCACAGTCGTGATCTGTTTTGTTTGTTTTTTGCCATTATTAAATAAATCCCCCGACGACTGACAAATCTTCAGCACGGGGTCAATGTTTGTCAGTTCGCGTGTCGACCCTCTCATTTGGAAGGAGCCAGAAGAGTCGGTAAACGCCTCGTCAAGCCTAAAGAAAGGATGTTTGGCGAGTGTCGCTGCTAGGAAAGAACCGACACGTCGTCGGGGTCGGGCCCGTCGTCCTCGTCCCACAACTAAACGTACGTTTTCCGCAAGTGTCCCCTCCCCTCTTCCCCCCCCTTGGGCCCACCTTCACTTTGACCCCCGAGGCGGGTCTGTTCCCACAACGGAGTTGGCCACGTACGGCCACCGCCTGCTGCCGCATCGCTTGTCCACAATTGGCCATTATCATAATGAGGCCCAAAACAATTAAGAGGGAATGGCGAGTGCAGCGATGCAATTGTGCACGAGGGGCATTTGGTGGAAGTTAAAGGGAAAGGGACGGACGGAATTATAGTAGAGTCACAAAAAGAGAGAATGGAGAGAGACGAATGGAACAGTGCCATTCATATAAACACTTCGTTATCAGCAAATTGTTGTTTACCCATTCGAGTGAATATTAATGGCAAAGAAACGGAAGAGTCCAAAAATGAAAAACCAAGACAAAGGACTTTTGGCAGTGACAAATGGCCGATCACTTTATCATTCCATCGTATTTTCATGATACGGTCGAAAGAACAGACGAAGAAATAAATAAATGTCAAATGAGTAATGCACGTACAATAAAAATCCCCATTTGTCGTCTCACATTTGGGAACTCGTTGTCGGTTTCTGGGATTGGCCAGCTTTCTGCTGATTGTTGGGACGTTTCTCCAACTCAAACAAATACATCACGTCATCCTTGCTCAAATTGCCCAACTTTTTAGCGGCACTAAAAGAATTTCTGAATATTATCCCAAAGAACTGACTGAATTTACCCTTCTAAAACTGAGGTGGCCATGGCATTTTTCTTCTCCTGCAATTGGAGTACGCGCTGTTCAATGGTCGAGGCACACACAAATCTGAAGCAATTCGATAGGTAAGCAGCAGAGGGCACGTCCACCACTCACTTGTGGATGAACACATTCTTCTTCTGGCCCAAACGGTGGATTCTGTCGGACGCCTGCAACTCCAACGCGGGGTTCCAATGCAAATCAATCATAAACAAATGATTTCCCCCAATCAGATTCTAAAATTAATAATAGTATTGGTAACATTTAAACCCAAAAGCAAATACCAATCCAACGCCGCCGGCGGTCAATGATAAAAGCATCACTTTGGGTCCCGTGTTGGTTCTGTTGAAAGCATCCACCCTTGACTGACTGAAGCAAACCAGAAAATGCACTCGCCTTTTCGAAAGAAACACAAACCGTTCTTCCGTGCGCACTTCTCCCGTTATGCTAGTAAAAGAGATGGCCTTTTGTCGCAAGTGAAATTCAATGAGAGCCAACATCGAAGTCCATTGGCTTACGATAACGCTAAAAATGAGAGGGCGATGAAAGCAAAAATTTTATTCCGAAGTTTCCATTGCCGTCCTCGTCCCCATTTTACCATTTATCACCGTTCTGAACGACTCCATCCAAACGGTTCATCAAAGCGTTCACCTAAAAACCAAAAGAAAAATGGACAAGACTCTCTTGAATACTTTGGTGCTTTGGTGTTCCTTCTCAAAAAGGCGTTCGATTTGCTGCCCTTCGTCCTTTTCCCGCTCCTCATTTCTCTCGAGGGCTTCTTCTTCGAGACTCATTTGAGCCATTGACATTTCGAGGGCTTTCGCAACTAAATTCTCCGCATCGCTGTCCGTCTCACCCTCGTCTTGTTTAAATGCGTCAATGTCAATTGCCTAAAAAATCAGAGTCAATTAAGTTTGCTCACTGTTTTATATACTGAAATTGTGTAAAGAGTACTCACATTCCTGGTCAGAGACAGGTGAACACACGCCTGACGAAGTCGGAGCAGCAGTGAAAGAATGCAGGAGTAAGCTTTGAAATTGGCATCGACGGCCATCCGAGCACCGCCCCCTTAAAAGAAGCAATGATTTTGCACCCAAAAACCGCGACAATACTGACCAATGAATGGGTTTTTGATTTTCGCCCCGGGCTTAAACCGCCGAAGAGTGCCACAGCCACCAAATGCACCGTCTCGAAGCAACTCGCGCACCTTCTGCCTATATTGGGTAGTCTCAGAAATTTGTTACCCTCCCTTAATCTCGCCCCCCCCCCTATTTTAGTACGGTACGTCTTAACTTAATGAATCCAAACAAGAATTAGAAAAGGATGTTACTTGGATGCCTCAAACAAAATTGAATAACAATGCTGTTCAAGTTTTTGGAGTTCCAGGGTGACCAGCTCGTACTTCTTTGGTTGCAGGTCAACCTGACAATGAGTAATTTATTGTTCGACTGTCTCAATTTTGATCTGTCCGAACTCACAATCGGTCGGTTCGTTTCCGTACAAATTTGATTTTTGGTACGACGGAGCAGAATACTCTTCACAATAACATTCAACCTTTGAGCACTTGTTCCTTAATCATTTAATTAAAACAACTTTTGTGGGAAAGGTATAAAACCTGACGAAGTCATAATGAATTCCTTCCACATTTTCTCTTCGGAAAAGGGAGAAATTCGCAAAAAGCTTAAAAAGGAAACCCGTTGGCTTTTTGTTTCAATTTCAGCTTTTTGAGAAACTCACCGTATGAGTGAGAAAAGGTCCCAAAGTTTGTTGTGAATGGGCGTCCCCGTAAGGCACCACCGATGGACGGCCTCCAAAGCGCAGCAACAATGGAACTTCTGCGAATTCTTGTTCCGAATTTCATGGGCTTCGTCGAGAATAATGCGCTCCCATGCAATTTTCGCCAGCACAGAGGAAGGAGCCCTGGGAAACTTAAAAAAGGCAATGAATTTAATTAGGTGACAAGTCGTCGGTCGCCAACTTTTTTGCTCATTCTCTTCCCCTGGAATTTCCCCGCTGCGCTCTCTCCGCTGTCATCCGCCCCAATCAAATTCATCCGTTGGTTCTTCAGTTCACTGGCCAAGGTATCGTAAGTGGTGATGACCAAGTCGTATTTGATGAGTCTAATCGAAAATTGAGATTTATTTCGACAGAGGGTATAATTTTACTTTGTAAAAATTCAGTGGATTTTGTGAGAAAGAAAAAAATATTCCTCTTCTTTGACGAATGGGGTGGGGTGGGGGGGGGGTTGTCAGACGCACCCCTTGACAAAATTTGAACCGTTTTTAAATTAACAGAGAGAAACGATTCTAACGTATTATTAGGTTGTCTCATTTGCATCCTTTATTGGCACAACTTTTGAATGATCATTCTTTTTTTCCTGACAAAGGGGTAAATTATTATGAGATGACCCAATATAAAATGCGTCTTTCATTTGGAATAGCATTGTTTTGCCCACCTCTCCACTGAAATGTCACGTTTCTGCTTCGGCCCATGGAAAATGTGCACTTTCAAGTGGCCCTTCACCCGATCACGGACTTCCTTCTCCCATTGGAAAATGAGTGAGGCCGGCGCGACAACCAAAGTCGAATTGGCGGGAATTAATGAGGCACCTACGAGTCCCTTTCTCTTAACATGGAATAAATCGGGAGAAAGACCTTCGATGTATCGTCGTCTGAGTTTTTTGTCCATTCGAAGCATTTCGGCAGCATTTGTTTTCCGTTCATTCTTTTTGTGCAAAATCAGTGAAATCATCGCCAACGTTTTGCCAAGTCCCATATCATCCGCCAAAATTCCACTGGGCGGTATTTGCTGTTCACGCCAAAGTAGCCAAGTGAGCCCCGTCTTCTGATGGGGCAGCAAATCCACGCGAAGTCCATTCGGCGAATCTGTCGCCACATTTTCGGGCAGAGTTGAAAGAGAACTGAACGAGTGAATGCTTTATCACTTGGGGGGGGGGGCACAAACCTATGCATGGCATTGATGACGTCATTGGACACTGATGAGATTTTCATGAATCTTTCATCAGTCATTTTTCCACCAAAAAGGCGACCAGGTTGGACAGCTAAAAATCAGTTTCTGTTAGGTCAAAAGTTCTGACTTACGCATTGCATTGTAAATTTCGGCACGATTTTGATCAGAAACTATGGTTGGTTGGGAAAGTAAGATGGTTCGTGGCACATTGCCTAAAATCCTTTGTAAGTGGTGAATGTAAAGTCTGAGGGATTCACCCGGGAGATTCTTGCGGCCTTCAATTCTGTTCGGTAAAGCTCCAACTTTATCAGCCGATTCTTCGTCTTCATCAATCAGCACACTTTCCCCCTCACTTTGGCTGTCCCCGACTGTTTCGATGTCTTCCTCCGTCTCTTCTTCGGCTGTTGTCTCACTCGAATTGTGCTCGACTTGGGCCTCCTCTTCGCTGCTCCTCCCACTTTCGTCTTCACTTTGAACTTGAAGCTGTCGTCCTTCGTCGGTTCCACTTGAATCAGATAACACTCTCTTGCGATTTTGGTCTTCTTCAGCTGCCACAATCGAATTTTGTTCATTTTGTCGGTTTTCGTTTCCATTCGACGAACTTGACACAATGCTGTCCTCGACATCCGAAGAGATAATTTTCTTCGCTTTATATTTGTGATCGTTTTTCACGTGAATTGGAGAAAGCGAACATTCGATAATTTCCTTTTTCTGCGATGAGTTTGAGCACGAAGTTACTTCTGACACTGAAGACAACACTTTTTTCTGCCGATTCTCTTGCCCTTCTTCCTCAAATGAAAATCCGTCCGAACTTTTCTTGTCGTAAAAGAAAAGGTCCGGCATTGTCTCATTTGACAACGATTCTTCAGCAGAAATTGGTGTTTTCTTACTGGCAGGAGAAGCTGAGATCGTATTGTTCTGAAAATGGTCAAATTTTTAACTAATGTGCAAACACTGACTTTTTCTTTGAGTAAAGGTCGTTTTTTCAGATATTGGCACGTGGATGTGGGCATTGGAGTAGAAGTTGCAGAAAAATGTTGGAAGCTAAAATCATTAACTGTCCGATCCATTGTAAATCTGAAAAGCGTTGTTCTTATAATCCCTCTCCAAGACCTCTCTCACATAATTTCCAAAAAAATCGCTATTTTTTCCAAAAATCCTCAAAAAATTGGCTCAAAAACGAAGTTTGATCATTTTTGGATAAAAACACACAGCGAGCCAATTTTGAACTCAAGTTCAAATTTGAAAATAATTTTTTAATCGTAACGCCAAAATTATTAAATTTAATTTGAAGTTTTCCTTGTAAAAAATGTAAGATCGATATAGTTAGTGTCTACTTTTTACTGTCTTTCTTAGTTTACACCAGGGTTACCGTTGAAAATTTCCCGAAATAAGGACATCGCTGGTCAAATATAAGATTTTATGGTCAAAAATAAGGACATTTTTTAAAACACGCTTCCAAACTTTAAATCACATTTTTATTCAACAAAATCAATCATTAGCAACATATTTCTCACCGCCAACTATTTTTCGGAGCAATTCCGGCTTAGAAATGAGAAATTTATACATTTCCGAACAATTTTGGTCAAAATTCACTTTGACTTGTACCAGGCTTTTCACGGTTTCTACTTCAAGCAAATTTCTCGTATCAGTCCATTGCGCACCGCTAAGTGAAAAAACCCGTTCTACAAATGCATTGGAGACTGGGATGCCCATGATTGAATATATTACACAGCGGCCCAATTTTGTGCTCTCAGTGCAAATAGGTTTATTATTTATTTAGTAATCAGAACGCCAAAACTTTGCAAAACTTAAAATTTTTTGGGGATTTTCCCTTGTAAAAATAGAAGAGCCGATCTCGAGTTAAAAACTAGACAGCTAAAAAATAAACTGTGATTCGATAGAGGGGGACAAAATATGGGCCTATAAAAATTTCAAAAAAGGTTACCCACAGGAAAAAATTTTTTCCCAGGGCAAACATTTCAATAATTTTAATTCTTTTTTAGCCAAGTCCACAATTTAAGGCCAAACCAAATAAAATTTACAATATTCTCCAGAATTTTCCCTTCAAAATGAGCATAAAATGGTTTTATTTGCTCTAGTATTCACCAAGTTATAAGCTAAAAAAAATTTCATAAAATTGTCGATGTTGTACGTAACCAACACTTTTTGAATATGATTTTTTATTGCCACGAAAACTTTTATTAATGAAAAAATAATTCTGCCTTCTTTAAATGAAGAAATTGAAATTAACACACAACATAGGGAGGACTTGAACCTGGGACCCCCCTTTTGGTGACTAACTCACAGACCACTAAGACGAAAAACCCAGCATAATTGTACTTGGAGCCCAAAATTGGGCCGCTGTGATTAAAATTCCGCATTTTTCATCAAAATATATTGAATTCGGCCTGAAAAGCTTCGGAATCGGAATTCAGTCCCTCCCATTATGTATGTGTTCGTGAGTTTATGACTTTCCTTTCAAGTCCAGTCCAACACCCCCCCCCCCCTTCTCCCACTTGTCGCGACCGCTCTCAACTCTCTCTTGCCCCACTTTACATAGTTTCAATCAGAGTAGACGATGAAAAGTAACGAATGACACAACAAATAAAAAATAAAATTTAAAAACGAACGAGTGGATAGAAAGAAGAGAGCTTCGGATGGAGCTTGAAAAATGATCAGAAAAGAAAACCGTCCATTACTCACACACATAAAAATCGATGCTCAAAATTCAACGCTCACATTTAAAAAAATAAATCATAGATATTATAGAATAATAAACCAATCTACGGTATATAATTCAACATGTCGTCTGGTGTAATGGTGAATTCCGAATGTCAAAACGCTTTCCAACAACTTTCGGAAGGGAAACGCTATCGTTACATCATCTACAAAATAGTGGACAAGGAAGTGATTGTTGAGGTGGCAGTTTCTTCGGAAGACGTAATAAGAGAAGGGGAATTAATTTGACCATCTGACAGCAAAATATTTTCAGATTGGCTCCACTGGAACTGAAAGTTATGATGACAATTCAAAGGCCGCGTATGAAACATTTGTGAAAGACCTCAAGGAGCGAACTGAGGGTTTTGTGGACTGTCGCTACGCAGTGTTCGACTTCAAATTCCAGACACAGCGCCCCGGCGCAGGCACTTCCAAGATGGATAAGATTGTCTTCATTCAGGTTTTACCAAATTTGTTTTTTCGGTATTCACTGTTTTAGCTTTGCCCGGACGGTGCGTCAATCAAAAAGAAAATGCTTTATGCTTCATCTGCGTCGGCCATCAAGGCGTCTCTCGGAACCGCTAAAATTCTGCAATTTCAGGTGAATAGAAGCCGCAAAAAACTGTGAAAGACTAAGGAACAAGGCGTAATAATATCTGGTAGTCCTCCCCCCCCTCTTTCTACAAAATTTTTGTCCGTAAAAAGTCATGAAAATGTTTTATGGGGTTTTCGAGATCCCTCCATACGAAAATTACATCTATTTTCGAATCAATAGATTTGAATTTTGTATTTTGGTCCAAAAATGGACTCGTGATCATTGAAAGTTATTTTCTTTATATTCATGCTAATCTCCAAGGATTTTCTTAGGGCAATTGTTTTTTTTATTTTCATTATCTTTTTTTAATAATTGAGGTGTCTGATGAGTCGGAAATTGCCCACAAGGAATTGCTGAGCAAGCTGAACGACAAATACCGCGACAATTGAATGATTGGTTGGGATATGATGTCCTACACATTCCTCTCAATTTTTGTCATTTATACCCAAATTTAATGACGCTTTTATGTTAAAATCAAATCATGTCACTTGATCGCCACAATATGTTTATTTTAATATCGGGTGGATAAAAAAGACATTAATTCATTCATATCCGAGAAAATTTTTGTTTTCATAATTCCGTTTATTTACTATTTCAAAAAAGAATTGTCATAATTAAATGAATTTGCCTTGTTAAACATAGAAATGCAACATAAAACAATCCATTTCGGCAAAATGATACAATAATATGCTAAAGTTATGGTAATTTGCAAAACCATACCGTAGTTACACAGAAAGACGGTGGATGAGAAAAGCGAGGGAAAGGCGAAATAAAACAAATTTTTACCAGGATTGAGGATTTCGATATATTAAAACACTATTTACTTCAAAAAAGGGCACCGATAATCACTTGTTCTTTTTTATAATGATTAATTTTATCTGATTAGTCGGCAGAAAAAAAAGACATTTTTCTGCTTTCGGCCCAAATACGAATAATGAGTGTCGGTTTGTCCTCAATTGTCGATGATTCTCACCAGCGACAAAGTCACTTTTGGGCTGAGATTCTCCCGCCCGGCGTTGGTCACACCAACGACATTTCGGGAGATGCCATTTGGACACTTTCGAGCTGTAAGGAGGGCCTTGGCGTGCATCAGTTGTTGAACGACCGCGAAGACACTTATTGGTAAGGGGGGGGGGGGGGCACACTAGACATTTAGTGGGAAGGGAAGCGAAACTTTTTGGCGATTGTTCCGTCAATTCCTTCCCTTCAGGCAAAGTGATGGTCTTCAGCCGCACTCAATCACCATAGAATTCCAACGGAAAACGGAAGTTGACTTTCTGCTGATGTTTTTGGACTACAAACTCGACGAGTCGTACACTCCCTCCAAGTGAACTTTGAATTTTGTTGCTTTTGCTTTTACCTTTGTTTTTTCAGAATTCAAGTTCAGACCGGCGCTTCGGTGTTGGATTTGGACGAGCCCAAGTCCCTTTCCTTCACAGAGCCTTCGGGGTGGCAAATGATCGACCTTCGCCATGCCGGGACGAAGCGACCGGCGAATGTCTTTGTCATCGTTGTTCAGATTATCCAAAATCATCAGAACGGACGGGACACACACATTCGGTAATGGCAGAACAGAGAACAGACGCAAAAAAAACTAATTGGGATATGCGAACAGAAAAGGTACTTTTCTGTTTTGAGACCCCCTGAAATTTTCAAATAAAAAGTCGTTTCAGGGTAATTTATGGCGCTGATCACGAATATGCCCTTTGAAAATTGATTTTAAAAATTTATAAAAAAATTTTATGGGACGTAAAATCAAAAAGTCGAAAATTCAAATTTTTCGAATTTCAGTTTTGTTCAAAACTTTATTTGAATACACGGAAACGAACTGAAAGTCATCACTGCTTCAATAAAAACCATTTAAAACATTTTAGACTAAAAATGAAAAATCGTAGGTCCGGAACTCGGAATTAGTCGAAATGGAGGTCGATTTCGTGATCAGCGACACCGAAAACCCTTGATAGCATGTTTTAGTGGATTGAAAGTACTTGGACCAAGCAATCCAAATGCAAATATGAATCGGAGAGCCCTGGCAAGGAATGATGAATTGGCCCATTATCTATCGGACCAATATTTCTTCGAAATGACATTCTCAGATTCAATTCGATAAAGCAAGAATTCGTTCCCATATTTTTTAAATGCATTTAATTTTTGAAGTGCGTTTTGTTTTTACTGCCTAATAAATCCAAATAAAAACAAGCACATTAATTAGGCCAACCACAAATATCTCGCGGATCGCTTCGGTTTTTCTTCCTTTTCCTTGACAACAAAATTCGTTTCTGCATTTGCTGCGAAGTAATTGGGCTTCTCCAATTCCTTCTCCATTCTGTCAATGTGTTCTGCCAATTTTGTCCATCGTTCGCTCATTGCCCACACCAAATTTCGCAGTTCCGAATTTTCCGCATTCTCTCCCCAACCGACGAAATGACGACGTGCACTAAATCCCAAATATATTTTTTACATTTCTTTCCCCATGGCACTAAATTTGGCAACTGAGAGGAGTTCAACGTGTTCACTCGCTTGTGAAACTTTTTGCTCACCTCACAAAGGATCCGTTTCGCACTTCTTCGCTCTCAATCGCATAGAGAAGCGGGAAAATGGCGTAGTGAAGCGACCGTCGATTTCCGATGAGATAGCCAATTCCGTTGGCGCACCAACGCGTTAGGAAAAACTTCTGCGATGGTTCGTCCTTGTTCAGATTGGTCTTCGCACCGCCCGGGTCGGCCACCACCGCTCGGATTTTATTATTACCTTAATAAATCGGTTTTAAACTGAATAGGAACAGAATAAGCTATTAGGAATGAAGCGAATAACAAACCGAGAAGCGAAAATGGAATTATATGTTTTTTTAATAAGATTTTCTTGATAGGGCTGGTAATGTAAATCAGGGAAAATCTCCAAAGTAGAAAACAGTCAAATAAAAATGCATGTTCGATTTTTTATATAGTTATCGCTAAAAACGATAAAAATTATTTTTTCCTAAATACACTCTAATTTTGTTATTTATAAATAATTTTACAAAATCCTTTAGTCTTATCCATGGCGGCGCCTTTTGGTACCACCAGCCCCGAAATCCACCTAAAATGTTCAAAATACCGACCCCCCCCCTTTTTTTAAACGTATATAACCACCTTCAAGACGTTCGGCCAATTCACGTGCGAATACAAGCTGCGTTAGTTTTGAAAATTTGTATGCTCCATGCATGTCGTATTTGCCTTTTTCGATGTCCAATTTTTCGGTGGAACGGAGAAATTTATTTGTGTATTTGGCAGTATTCAATTTGCCAAGCTCCAATTTTAGACTAAAGAAACCGATGAAATATGAAAGTTTTCTTGAAAATGAACCTGTTTTTCGTCGCTATGTCCGTCCCGACAAAAACAATGCGCGATTGTCCGTCCTGGTCGAGCAGCTTCTGAAGCAAAAGGCCAACGAGAAGGAAGGAGCCCAAATGATTGGTGGCCAAGTTCGTCTCCACTCCGTCTTTGTTGGTGCTGTACTTTTTGCTTTTGGTGGCCGCGTTCAAAATAACTCCATCAATTTTTTTGAAGTCGTATTTTCCTGTGTTTTTATTTGTCACTCATTTTTCGCTAATCTTTGGGCAAACCTTTGGTCATTTTCCGCACAAATTCGTGCACACTTTCCATGTCTTACAATTGAAGGACCGATTTTTTCTTTTTTTTAATTTAAAATCACCTGACAAATCGCACATTCGACAAAAGACCTTTTTGTTCCTTAAATTCCCTATGCAAATGTTCTATTTGCCGTCTTATTTCACCTCGTATTCAGCACAATGTCACGCCGCACTTCCAAACATTTGTTTCTGTTTCTGCATGCCATCACAACTTCGGCGTTTTTCATTGCCAATTCCGTCGCTATCGTCTTACCAATTCCCGACGTCGCTCCCGTAACAATGTACGTTTTGCCGGTTTGGTCACCGATTTCATATCTGTGGCCGGCTTGGATTTTCCTGAATAATTAGATGAGATGGGAAAATAAAACAAAATTATAATTACATAATGTAAGTGTACAACAAATATGTGGCGCCGGTTCCCCCCGAGACAGCGACGATTGGGTGTTTAACAAATGAGACGAACCTATCCATTGGTGCTAACAAAAACAGTGCTAAAAGGGCAATTAAGTGGCGATTGAAATTAAAAAAAATATTTGTGGCCATCCAAAGAAAGACACCAAAAGAAACACTTTGGACCAAGGCAAATTAAAAAAAATATTTGTGGCCATCCAAAGAAAGACACCAAAAGAAACACTTTGGACCAAGGCAAAAAAGAGTACATACACAACAACAATTCGGAGACAAATAAATATCTGCCAGGAAAAAAGCATCGATTCAGACAAGCTTTTTGGCCTCGAAAAAGCCCTTCAAGTGGCGCATTTGCCAAGCACCGGTCAAAAGGAGGACAATCGTTTGTCCGACGGACCACCAAAGCACGCGACTCTGAAACCGAAAAAGGCAATTTAAAGCGTGAAGGCAGGAAAAAGCGAATGGTAAATATTTTGGCAATCCGTTCACTTTCTTGTCCCCATTCTTACGTTGGTACTTTCGCTGGTCTGTCGGAAACGCTCTTCGCGATAGCGCTGGTAATTCTGCTCTTTGGTGATTTGTTCCACTTGGTCCAACAATTGCCGCACACGCAATTGAAGTTCGTTCAATTTGTCTTTGGCTGCCACCTCAAGTTTTTTTTTTTTGAAAGGGATTATTAAGTGACTCGAAAAATCAAAGTAAAAAAACAAAATGAGATTTTTTGGGCCCTTTACAATTGTAGCCCCAACAGATAATATTAAAAATATTATATGACTCCGAACCCAAAGAAAAAGTCAAAAATTGCAATTTCCACAAAATCAATTGAAAATTGGATTTTCGTCCATAAATATAGGCCCAGGCTTTCCCAAAATATCAAAACTGAAGAGAAGAGTCAGTCACCTGCTCGTAGTCCTGGGCATGTTCTCCGACTTGGATGTCCAAATGAACGCGCAATTGAGCGCCACTGAACCAAGCGGACGAATTTGAATAGAGACAAATGAGATGTTCGCCGGGGGAATGGGAGGTGAACGTGAACATGCCTTCGCTCGTGTACAATTTGCTCAAAATAACCTAAGAAAGTCCAACTTAATTAGCAAAACCATTCGTCACTCTTTGTCAGCGAATGGTGCCGACCTTTTCTTCCGGGTCCTTAGCTTCGACATGCATTCCGATTGTTGGATAGTCCCCATATGCCTTCGTGTTCGGGTCGTACAGTTGCACTTTGTACCGCCCCATCACCATTGTCTCGTCCGGAATTTCCTCAATGAAACATTTTTTCTCAGTCTCAGCGATGTGAAAATAGAGAGCTCGTGAAGTCTCAGGAACAAAGAGAAGCAGAAACAGCGGACAGAATAAGGAAAGAATTCGAAAAGAATTGGACATTTTGTACCTCAAAAAACATTTTAAAAAATTGAGACAAATTGCAACAATAAAATTAAAAAAGAGTATTTGGTGGAGAACATAGAAAAAGTAAACATTGATTTTCGTTGGATTGAAAGGGGAAGGAAAGCATACGAATAAAACACACACAATGCAAATGTTAATTGTATATAATTCATTTAAAATTCAAATTTAAATGCTTAATAAATAAATAAGTGTTTGTCTGCTCATTTGTTATGCCATCATGCACAATTGACAAGAACTGAACACAAAAGTGCCAAAATAAAACAAATGATCAAGCCAATTCCAAAGCAAAGGGTGAACGACCACCGAACAGAAGGCGGATTGGCCGTCGTGGCATTGTCGGAATGGGTGCCCTTTCAACATCAAATTGTTGTACCACACCTGACAAAGTAAAAGCACTGATTGCCCTTTCTTTCCCTTTGGTTCCTTCACCTCCGTTCCATAATGGTAATAATCGATGCGAACGCTTCTCGCAATTTGTGGCACGATGTCCCAATGGTTAATTACTCGGAATGAGTCGGGCACCGCCCGTTTCAATTCGAGTGCCCACCGACGGTCTCCGCAGTGCACCGCACCGAATGTGTAGAGCCGAATTCGTCGATTGAATTGGGCTCCACTGGCGATGAGTTTATGGTGGGCAATGAAAGAGGCGGCCAATGCTGCCAATGCGCCACCCATTGAGTGGCCGGTGATTCTGAGTTCAAAATTCGGATGACGGCGAGTAAAGCGCAAAAGTTTGACGGCGAGGCCTCCCTCCCAAAGGCGAAGGAAGGCATTCCAATAGTAAAGGGAGACACGGCCGCCACCGTTGGCCATGGGCAATTGGACCAAAAAGTTGAAAGATTCTTTAAAAAGGGGGGGGGGGCAAAGTGAACGGACACTTTGAAATGAATGCAAAAGGCACCGAATTCGTGCTTTAACTGCTGCAGCGAAGTCGTCCCTCTGAACGGAAGGGAAGTGAACAAAGCCAAGCAATCGCAAATAGACCCTTTCCTTTTGAGTCCTTTTTATGGCAAAGAAAGGCAAATCCGAAAAGTGTCAATCCCCGCGGGTGCACCCAAATACTCACTGAAAAACAACATAAACCGCCTTCTCGCGCAACGCACTGAACACTGTGCACGCGGTCTCTTCGAAGGCGCAATTCTCCGCCCAACCGCCGCAACATTTGCCCAAATTCGCACACGCGGAAACGCGTCCTCCGAACTGACAAAACACACAAAGTGATTGGACAGGACCAAAGTCTAGAAATTACCTCGTATTCGGAACCGAAACAAGAAGCTAAGCATTTATGAGGATTCAGATCAGTCGGAAGCGAAACGAAAGGGAACATTTTGTGACGGGCAAAGCAATCGGAATAATAGGACAATTGGGGGAAGGAAAGCGCGGGAAGGTTAAACGGAAGAAGAAGGAGGAGGAATGGCACAGGCATAAAGGAAACGGGGGATTCGTTAGGGAGATGAAGCAAAAGCACGTTATCAAAGGATGAAAGAAAGTTGACTTTCTTTCTTTCATACAATTTATTGAAACTTGATAAATACCGTTGCATCGGAATTGCATCTGATGCTGCTTGGTTGAATTTATTGGCTGCATAGTTTGAAAGCGGTACAAAAGCTGACAATGGAAGGGACGGATTAATCGGTTCATTTCAGCCACATTTACAGATGACATCCCTTCCCTCACTTCTTTACTTTTACATCCGTCCCATTCTTTTATTCTGAATCAAACTCTTTTCGACATTCAAAAACAAACAATTAAATTAAACATTTTGCATTTCCTTTGCTCCGTTTTTCGTTCATTTGTCCCCTTTTTTCGTTCATTTGTCTCGCATTCGTACTAAAAAAACCCTTTTTTCGTTCATTTGTCCCCCCCCCGTCGGTCATTCCTCCCTCAGCAATTCGATCACACTTTGCAGAATGTGCGGTCCCCGTCTGCTTCCGGTGCCCACTTGCTTCTTTCCTTCCTCCTTCCGCTTCACTGGGACTAATGTCCACCTTTCTTTGCCGCTCCCTTTCGCCCCTTTTTTGGCTTTTCCCTCCGTCGTTTCTTGCCGTGCCATTGCCTTCTTCGGCTTCTCCTCCGTCCTCCTTTTCGCCATCGTCGTCCTCGGCACTGTCACTGTGCTCGTCATTGTCGGTCTTTTCGTCGACATTTGCGCCGGTGACCTCCGCCGTTCGCTCGCATTTCGTTTCTCCGTTCCGTCCCTATCGCGTCCGTTGTTCTTCTGCTGTTGTTGCTGATCCTGCTTCGATTGCTCTTATTTGGCCTTCTTTTCGGTATGTCTTACTGCGTTTGCTCCTTTGCCACTGCCGTTGGTTTGGCTTTGTTTTTGAGGGGGCGGCCGCGTGAAAACGACAACACTTGAAGAGCGAAGATTGGCACTTTTGTTTGAAATCCAAGAACGAACGCAGGCATCCGGCACTGAAATTCATATTTACTGGCATAATCTTAAGTGTTATCCAAACTAAGGGACTTTATTGATCAGTTGGTATTTGTCTTTTCAGAGGAAGTAATAGTCTGGTCATTGTCTAAATGATCAGCAGGAAATTCCGATCATTCCCAATTTGTTGATCAAGTAAAAATAGTCTGATCATGGCCATTTGCCCGATCATTAAATCCTTCCCTCGCCGTAATTGGGACAGTTTTTCCCCTTCCCTCTCTCTTACACTTGGAGCACTGCTGTTTCATTTCGTCATTCTCCACACAAATTTCCCTTTCCTCGTCGCATTTGATCTCGCACAAATCCAACACCGGCACCCATTGAGCATCCGAAAAAGGACTCCCACCTTTGAAAATGGCAAAGGATAAAATGCCAATAAAAGAGGAAGGAATTACAAATTTGCTGGTGTTGGAAGAGAAATTCGACCAAATCTTCGCTGGGATTCGCTGCAAAAAGCACAGAAAAAAGGAAAAGCAAAGGGATAAAATGGACAAAGAGAAGCGAAAAGAACGGACGAAATTGGCAAAGCATTGGCACAAATGGCGAAATTTGCTCCTTTTGTTGTGAGTGGCCGTTGCACACAAAGCCAAAAATTGTGATAATTGGTGACGCAGTCACCGATCATTGTTATTGTCCCCCCCCCCCTCCGTCGTCCGTCGATCATTCGTCGCTTTTCGTGGCTAATCACTCCCAATCCATTAACAACCAACAGGTTCTAATCGCAATAGGCAATTCATCCGTTGTACATATGTACATATACCTATCCAAACATCTCATATCCCTTTTGATAAAAATGTCCGAAATACGAAATTTATCATTTATTCCCTTTTTCTTTTTCTCTTTCCCTTCCTTCCTTTTCCCCTCTTCTCTCTCCTTTGTCTCTCTTTCCTCTTTTCTCTCCCCCGTCCCTCTCTCTCTCTCCTCTTTGTCTCTCTCCTCTTTGTTTCTCCCCTTTTCCTTTCCTCTGTCTCTTTCTCTTCTCTCTCCCCTGTCTCTCTCTCTCTCCCTTTTCTCTCCTCTTTATCATTCATCTAAATATTTTCTTCTCTACCATAATAAAGTGATTCACCACAAATTGACCTTTGGTCGCTGGTCAGCCAAATGTTATAATTTGGCATTAAAATGATAAAAAATAATCATAAAAATGGTCGTCGCCATCGATGCCGTCGCGGAAAGTGCGGAATTGCATAAGTTTTCCTTGCAAAAGCACAGTGATGGGCTGCCTTGTATGCAGTGCACATTCTGCGGAATGCCCACGTCCGTTTTGTACACGCGCGACTTACACCCGCGGATGACGAACTCCAAGCCTAAAACGGACGGACGAACGGTGGACGGACGAAAGGGCCACCCCCCGCCAAACCGTCGTTTTCTGCGCGAACTTTCACGCATTGGTCGTTGGGAGTCGAACATTGGACGGTGGTAATGGTTTTGAACTGAAACTAATCAAAAAGTCACACCAAACCACGGCCAGCAGTCTCTGCTGGTCGACCTCAACATCCTGCTCCATGTTGCAGAAACGGTGGACTAATTGGGGAGGGTCAAAGTGAGAAAAGGGACAGGGAAATACCCGGGGCAATTCGTAGACGGAATTGAGGAACAAACGCAGCGCAACTTGGGCGTTCTCGTCAATGTTGGCGGACAGAGTGGTGGTGCAACTGTAGCAGATCAGAGAAACGGCAGGACGAGCAAAGTGCAGGAGAAATAGCACGGGAAAAAGGGAGCGCATTTACGGAGGAGATGAATTTGGAACGAATGGCAATGACAAACGAAACGGCGGATTAGGGGGGGGGGATGGCATTGGCACCAAGGAGGAGGGGAAAAGAGACCGACGGCACTTAACGGCGACAGATTCCCAACAAAAAGCCATTGGACGCTGAGCAACCCACGGAATGGCCGAGGGTTGTCCACACCTAATGGACAGCACTTGCGGTTACCAAGGAACCGAAGCAAGACGGAATTTAAGTGAGGACTGCCATTAGGGAAAAAACACGAGAAAGGGGAAGATTTGTGGCAAAATAAGATAAAATGCCCAAAAATGTTAAAAAATGGGCAAAATTTAAAAATGCCAAATAATTTAACAACGAAAAACAACAAATGTAAAGAAATCGCATCCCTTCTCTGCTCATTCATTCCCTTTTGAGCAGTGTTGCGTAAGTTCCGTTCCAAAGTCTCTCCGTTTCCTTCTCCGTCAGCCTTTGTTTTGTCCCCTTTCGTATGCTTTGTATCACCAAATCATTTATTGCATCTGATCCTATAAATTGAGTAAAAAAAAAAATTTATTAAGAAAATCTGTGAAGCTGGGAAAGTCCCCCGGGGGGGGGAGAGAGAGCAGCCCGGAGAATCGAAATTCTTAAAATATAATGACTTTCACTTCAAAAAAGAATGGCCTTTCTCACCTTCGGGCTTTTCGTTGACGAGCCAAAGATGGGGCCAAATGAGCAAAGCGAAGTCAAAGAAATCGGACGGATAATCTGAAGGATTGTGCAAAACGGCGACCACAAAACGCCGAATTGGAAGATGAAGCCGAACACAAAAAGCCGGGCTTTGGCAAGACGCTGAGAAAAGGTAAAAAGAATAAGAAAAGACAAATTGAAATGCTCACAGAAAGGTGAATGATCGCCGGCGGAGGGCAAATCAGTGAGAATACTTTTGTAGAAAATGAGCAATTCACGGAGAAGTTGGAGCTGTTGTTGTGAAACTGTTCCAAAATCTGCGGGAACGGACGCCAAAAGCGAAGAGGCGACGCGGCCGACCAAATCCATGACGGAGAAGCGGAAAAGGGGAAGCGGACGAAGCCGCGCCAAGCAGCGGAGAAGTGCAGGAAGACGGCACGAGTCGGTGCCAAAGTTGGCGAGAACGGCGCAAACGGACGATAGATGGTCAGAAGTGGGCGGGAGAGAGAGCAAAAGCTGAAGGCACAGCGATGGAAAGTCGGGAAACAACGATTTCATACCGCGGAAATGAGTTGCAAATACTGCTCGAAAAGCTCGGTACAATCCGCTGAAGCTTGCTCAATTTTCGTAACAACCAAAGGCAACAATTTTTTGGCATTTTCTTCTACGAAATGCGAATGCCTTTTGGCATTTACCCAAAGGAGAAGCCACTCGCTGAGAGTTTGAAGTTCATTTGGGTCAACGGCACTTTCAAATCGTTTCTAAAAAAGGAAGAAAAAAGTTTATGGAAAATTTCAGTTGGTAATTCACACGTTTAATTTGGCGACAATTCCCGTTGAAACGACATGGTTTTTATCGGAAATAATTTTTCGAAAGACATCGCTGAGAAATGTAACGGAAAAGCGCCTTAGTCCGGACTCAGTTGGCATTTCGAAGATTGGGACGACGAATGCATCGATCAGCTAAAAGTGAGTGCAAAGGAAAGGATTCCCCTTTCTCCACCACGTCACCCACTTCCTCCAATTTCGCCTCATTTTCTTCAACTCCCAAAAAAGCGTCGAAGAAAAACAGCGAAAGTCCGTCGCGCAAATGGCCACAATCAGAAAAACATTTGACGAGAAGAAATTTGGCCAATTTGTGGGGGAAAGGCGATTTTAGAAAAACAAAGGAAAAAGTTCGGGCGGAGATAAAACGGAGGCGCCCATCAGAAGGAAAAGCAAAGAGCGGTAAAAGACGGCTAAAAGGGAGGGAGGGGAAGGTAATTAGGGAACTAATTGACGTAAAAGCCATGCCTAAACAATTGTTTTAGCCGCGCTGAAACGAATCGAAAATTAATTCGCACAATTTGTTCCATCGCGCGAAATGTGCACTCCAATTCGTTATCACTGCATTGCTCTTTACCTTTCGATGCCAAAACCAAATTTGAAATTGCATCAAAAATCTGCCAAAAATGCGTGTGAAAATCGTCACGCAAATCCGTCGCAATAGCCGAACAAAAATCGCAAAAAGCGGGCAAAGAGAGAGACCGATCGGCCAAGTGACGGAGGAGACATTGGATAATGATATCCTGAAAAATGGTGAAGGGAGGCAAAAAGTGAGACAAACAGATAGAGGTAGAAGAAGAGTGCAAGGGGAACAAGAGAGAAGGGGGAGAGAAGAGAAAGAGGGAGAGGGAGAGAGAGTGAGAAGAGAGAGCTGAAAAAGAAAGAGAGAAAGGGAAAGGAGAGAGAGATGAAAAGAAAACGATAGAGTAAAAAGAAAGTAAAAAACAAAGGATTCCTTATTTTGCTTTGCCTTATATTCTCACTTTGTGATGGATCAACTGCGCGTAACTTGCCAAATCGGAGTAACTAATCTCTTCCAAAAAATTTCCTTAATTTGCAAATTCATTGCCCAATAAATCGAGAAACACCCACTGAGATCTTCTCCAAAGTCGCGGTCGGCCCATCTTTCAACCGAATCGAAGAAAGTTGGACGAACAATTGAGGCGGAGGGTTCAGTCATTGCCAAAAAGAAGCCAACAAAATTAATCTTTCCGCAATAAAAGGCCCAATAACTCCGATGATAAACAATTGTCTTTTTAGTCCAAACGGCCAAAGTTGACTCAAATTATCTGTTTAATTGATCACCGATCAAGAATCATATTATACAGTCATGTGGTCACATAATAATGGAAAATATTGATGAAAATGAATGGCTTCTGACTCGTCCCCGCTTTTCCCCGCCAATTCGTTCAATTCAAATGGAATCCCTTTTCTGCTGTTGCCGCCAAAAGACGATCTCTGAGTATTCCGGCACTGCTGTACTCGGGCAGTTTCAAGTAATGCACACACGTGTTGACGGACTGAATGTGAAATTTACACTGACTATGAGAGCGAAAAATCGTACCGGATAAGACCCATCTCCAGAACCGACTTTGCGTACGACAGTTAGACTGAAAAACAGATTTCCGCATTTACAAAGGGAAGTGAAAAGACCGACCGAGGGTGGAGGTTGGCGAGGCCACCGGGAGGCAAAGAAGAGCACCTAAAAACACCCAAAAATGCGAAAAAAGGAAAGAGAAAAAGACCCGGTCGTAAACTGAAGGAAGGCCTTACGCTCCGCCGAATTGAAACCCATGAGCACTTCGACGAAGTTCAGAAAACCGACTGAGTCGCGAGTGTAACTGTTGAAGAATGGGTTATTATTGGAATCGTGTGACTGTGGTCAGTTCTCACCCAAGTTTTGGTTCCGAATACCGTAACAAATCTTCTCGTGTCCATCTTGGACTCTGTTCTCCCGAGATCAAAGTCTAAATGTAAGAGCAAAAGATGAATTACTACTGTTGCTGAGAAATTTGACACCTGAAGTTCGCTGGTCGAGTAGCAAGTCAAAGATGAAAGAGGAAAAACCAAGTCGAAGCCGAAGCGGAACATGAAAAGCTAAAAAAGGAAAAGCCAAGTCCTGAAAAGCAAATGTTAAATGAACCTGCTCACGGATTCCTTCATTCAAATGAAAGTCGACAAGCCTTTTCACGTACAATTCGACATTGGAACCATTCACCTCAACCGAAGCGCCGTTTGGAATTAATTCAACGCATTCGTAGGGGAAACATCGAGCGGGAGCATTAACCGCGAAAGTTAGGGACAAATCTAACAGATGAGCAGAATAATTGATAAGACAATTAATGTGGGGGCTGGATTCCACCTTCAACTGTTATTTTGGCTTCACCCATTTCAACGCGCAATTCGTCGAACTGTTTTTCCCTTTCGGCAGAGTCAAAGTGTTCGTCCGATTGGATGGATTTCCTTTGCTCAATGAATTTTAGCAGAGCAGTTACTAATCGCATCTAAAATAGGCAGTGCTTAAATAGTAAATTTGTTGTATAAACGACCTTTTCGGGGTGAATCAGTGCGAAATCGGAAAAATCCAAAACGGATTCAATTGATGGCCCATCGCCTGAGGCAAGCTGCAAAATGGGTATAAAGAAATACACAAACAAAACAAGAAAACCTTAGGCGAAGTGATCAGTTTGAGGAAGGTTTTCGAAAGGGGCAAGTCGACAAGACGATTGTCCTGAAATTTGGGGCCATGAAAAGCAAGAAAAAGAAGCTCACCTGAATTGCTTTTGCAATGAATATTCCAAAAATTTGGAAGAGATTCAAAACTCGTTCATTAGAGCCTGACGGCCAAAAGGCTGGGAAAAGACCGACATTTGAGTGCACGTAAAAACCGGTAGGTTTCGACCCAATGAATCCTCCGCCTTTCTGATCGTTCGCCTCGTTTTCCAAAACACTGTCCTCACAGTGCCACATGCAAAGGTCCCGTCGTTGGAACTCAGCAGCAACCTCAAACATCATACATTGTTTTGAATTTTAATGCCGATAAACCAAAGAAAAGAATTCGAGCGTTGGGCCGAGGCCAGTGCCCTCTTCGCCGAAATATTCAATCTCCAAAATGGCCTTTCGCAACGCATGAAATTTTAGCACTTTGACGGCATTTTCCAGGAAGAGTTCTGCCGACCGGTGCACTTTTATCCGTTCATGTTTAACTCGTCCTATTCTGTACTCAGGGTAATGGTCCTCTCTTCGAAGGCCTGCCATGTTGGAAGCGGCTGAAGAAGTAGCAGAACGATTTTGGTCAAGTAAGTGATCGCGTCGACTTTGTAAATACGCAATTGCCCGTGAGGTCCCAAAAGCTAAATATTTTGTTAAAAAATAGAAAAAATATATTTTTAAACCTGTCGTGTTCATAAAACTTGTTCGTATGTCCATCGAAAAAAGACATGGGAAATTGTGTACTAAAAAATTATATTCGAATGTTTATAATTCAAAGGTTTATGTTTAAATAACTCACCCAAATAGTTGCACCAATTAGGCAACGCCTTTGCAGAAACCACTAATGGATCAGTCAGTTCTTGGCAAAGTTTTTGCGACAATTTTGTACTATGAAATGATTCTTCAGGAAGAGTCGGAAAAGTGACTTCAACACCAATAATTTGGTCGAAGTTGCTAATTGAGCGAGAAAGTTCGTGTAATATTTTGATCACGTTCAATGCCTTAATATTGAAAATTGAGAAATTGTAAAATAGCGAAGTGT
>CP049707.1:12230997-12392247 GCA_004148225.2 Heterodera glycines | reverse complement strand
CTAAACACATTCGGCGATTGTCCGCATTTCTGACTCGTCACCAGCAAGTCTTGCACTTAAGTGCATTATTTTTAATAAGAGTAAACTTAGGAACAATTGGGAATCACCATAACGGAACAGTGATGAGTCATCGTCCTTCAGTTCCACCAATTCTTCCTCCTCATTTTTCACTTGGTCTTTGCCAGTCATTTTGATAAACAATCGAATCGGGGACTTTTCTTTGGCAGTGGAAGAAGTTCCCCCTCCTTTAGGCTCCTCTCTAATCAACGACCCTTTGCGTCTGTATGTACAGAATTGAATACTGTCCGGCAATTTAACATCTTGTGTCTGAAGCAGTGTTTTTTACGGTGAAATGGAAGCGCTTGGTTAGACCTGATTGACATTGGTTCGACCGGGGCGAGGGTCGAAGGCTGGGATGAGTGCCCCGAACTGACGACGAAGCACAAAATCGTCATTCCAACCACCGGGTTGTATCGCCGTTTTATTTGCCATTGTTCGAGCCGTTCGTCCACAATTTCCTTC
Organism: Heterodera glycines; assembly: GCA_004148225.2. NCBI lineage: Eukaryota > Metazoa > Nematoda > Chromadorea > Rhabditida > Heteroderidae > Heterodera > Heterodera glycines. Next base: position 12,391,725 of record CP049707.1, on the reverse strand, counting down.
TTCGTTGCTTCGCTGTCGTCCATCACTTTGACTGCCCATTGAAGGCGGAATAAAAGCATTGAATTCGTCCAGTAGGGCTTGTCGCCATCGATGATTTCGCCCTTCATTGACAGGAGATGATCCGATGATCACATCGATTGGTAACGAAGGGATTATGTTTTCACTTCGCTCAATGGCGGCACGGATGGCTGCAAAAGCATCGGCACGAGAGGCTCCCGTGTTGGGAATTATTGATTGGTTGGCGGAAGTGGAAGAGGTGGAAAACTGACGACGAAAAGCAGAGGCAACGGACGAAAAAGACTCAATTTGGGATTGAAGTGCCGTTGTGGCATCGCTGAACATCGATGACGCAGCGTTAGCTCCGCCACCGCTTGTGCCCAGTGGCCCCGTGGAGACCGAAGTGCTTCCGATATTTTGAACATGCTCTGCAAAACGATCAGCAATTGAGGAAGAGTCGGAAGAGATGCTGATCCCTCCTCCATGATCACTTCCGGGATGTTCACAATCGCTAAATTGAATCAAATTAGCAGAAGAAAAAATGGATGAAATGCCATCGCACTCGATAAAATGTAACTCGTCCTCGTAAATGTCGTTGTCGAATTCGTCCACGTCGTAAATGTCGGAATTTTCACCGGACTCCAACACCTAAATGTTTATTTGATTTTATGTTTATTTTTGTTATTTTTTACTTGCTGCATCATATTGCGGAAAACTTCGGCGTAATTTCCCAGTTTAACGCGTAAATTTGAACCAATGTTTTGAATTTGCGAAGATGAGTTGTGGCTGGATCCAGGCACATTTTGACGAGTTTCAGCTGAAAAAGTTTGGTTGATCGTGAGACATTTGTGCAAGGCTTTGACCATCAGACAACGAATAGTCCAACTTTTGTAGTTTTTCAAACTTTTTTAAGATTGAGATTGTTTTGATAATCATTAGGCAGGTTAATAGAGCTTGTTAAAATCCTTTGAGGAATTTTTTCTGTTCCTTGTCCGTCTTACGGAGGGGGGGGGGATCGGGTGCTCGACCATTGTTCATCGCATACCACAATAATTAGGATGCTTTTCCATTATAAAGCATACTTTGCGAATTTGAAGACTCCCCTTTGTTCGAGCAGTGTTCTCCATATTTGTGCGACGTTTTTTTCGGCATGGTCGTCCCACTCGTCTCACTCAAAAGTTCATTACTTTTTGTGTCACCACATTCCGACAATTCGATTTTGCCTTCCTCCGGTGAGGCAAAAAGGTTAAGAAAGTCAGCAGTTTCTTTTAAACCGGAAAGGATTTCAGCCTCATCAAACTCTTCTTCTTCGTCCTGTTGTCCCTGATTGACTTAAAATGAATAATTACAGATTTAATTATTTCCTCTCGGAAGTGCAATTACCAAATGGTGTCAATTGTGCTTCAAATGCGTTGTTTGACTTTTGAACCATCTGAGGACTTGCAAATGCATTCTCCGTCCTTTTGCTGACTTCTGTCAATGAATTTTTACTAAGTCATAAGACAATTCAGACTCCAAACCATTTATGGTTTCGATTGAGGATTCATTTTGGGTCGGTGCCAATCTTTCCGAGGAGGACAATTGTTGCCGTTCACGAGCAAAGCAAGAAGAGTTCAGAACGGGCTGTGAGCCACCAGCAAATGAGCTTAATTTCACGGGTCAAATGCTCTTCATAGGGGATTCCAACCTGGCACCAATTGACAGTCCGTGCATTTCCTCACTTCCCTTTCTTTTGTCAAACCGATTTTCAAAATTTGCATGATTTCCAAATGCTGGTAGATTCTTTGGCTCGGGGCTTCCGGAATTAGGCGAGCCCAATGATTCCTCCGGAATGCTGCAATCATGAAGACGAGCCTTGGACAACAAATTCTCTAGGGACGGCGTTTGGTGCTGGAGAGACTCGGCACTTGCCGCCTGATTAAACACTGAAGAACTTCGGCTCTTTCGCTGGTCAGCCTAAAGGAAATGAGAAATGACTAATATAAAATATGAAACAAACATCAAATAAATTAGTTGTTGACATTGACTTTTGTTGTTGCTGAGAAATTACATTAATTGTGTCGAGTGAGTTTTTCTAAAATAATTTTATTTTTTAAAATTGAATTTCATGCTTTGATTTTTCAATTGACATTGGCTCACTTCATTTAATGTCGACTGTTCCCGTCCGTTTGCACTTCGCTGTCCTTTCGACGGCGCTTCGCCAGAACTCTTCGGTAAATTTGCTCCTCCTTTCTTCGTTGTCGTATTTTTCGTCGCTTTCCCGGACCCAAATGATTTTTTCACTTTGATGGTCCCGCCGACTTTCTCTAAACAGCCAGCAGCGACGTAAGCGGAACGAGCAGACAAAAGATCACCGCCGGACGTGACATTGTGTTTATGTCCAGTGACGGAAGAAACGCCGGCGCTTTTATCTGCCGCTGTTTTAGGGAGTTTGCGCGCCATTCTCAAAGAAGCAGCGGTGGGAGGTCGACCAAAGCTGAGATTCGAGAGAGCACTGGACACATTCGGCTGGTGAAGCGGGTCATCGCTTGGAGTGACTAAACGGCAAAAACGAAAAACTAGGCAAAATAAGAATATAATATGCCTCCTGATAAGCTGTTTGGTGACTTGGTGGAATTCGTGAGTTGTTGGTACAAATACGACTTCAATGAAGCAACTGACACAAGCGGTTCACTCTTCAAAAAGCGATTTGTTCTGAAATTTGACAAGTAAAATTTCAAGCCGAATTCCATTACATATTCGCAAATTGATTCGAAGCTTTGTTGCCTTTTCCCTGATTTTCCAATTCAAAACGAAAGCGCAAACGTCGCGTAAGCAACTAAAATCGAGTTGTAGCTTCGAAAATGAGCAAATGGGTCACTTGAAAGCCAAAAGGAGAACCGCCGGGGACATCGTAGAGATATTGAGGCAATTTCTCAACAAATTCCAATACGAGAACAATTTTACGGACCAACAGAGAAAGTTTTTTTGCATCAGAGAAAATCTAAAGTATGGGAATACTATTATTAATAAATAAGTCGAAGACCTCTGCGAAAGATTTGGCGAGAATTCCACTTCGGTTGAGATGAACCTGCTCAATAAAGCCCAGGAAAGAGGGCACCAATCCTGACACTGATATTTCAAATACGGACAGAAGACGCTCGTCAATTAAAATGTCACGGATTTTGGCAAGAATTGTTCGCAGCTAAAATAAAAGTTGAGAAATTAATGAAACCATTACTTCTTCAGTTGAACTTACTTCTTCTGTTGAATTGGCACAAGAATCTTTCTCTTCCATTTTCGCAATTGATTTCGTCAATTTGCAAAGCAAATTCGAAAATTTCTGAACTTCCAAGACCAATTCTCTGGGCTCATCCCGAGCTTTTTTCAGGTAAGCGTCCCAAATCTCTTGCGCCAATTCGTACACTTTCTGTTTTTGAACCTCCAGTTTAAAGTAGCGAAGGCGTCTTCCGCCACCCCGCGCGGCCCAACCCGTCACAAAATCATGTCCTACATTATTATTGAATAATTCTGAATTCCATGTTGATTAAAAGTATAAACCCAAAGTTGAATCGGCTGAAAACAGATGTTTTTGATGTCGCGTCGTTTCAAAAATGAACCCTGGAAGGTCCTCTTTCACGACCATTTTCTGTTGAGTGCCTTCTCGATTTGTCAATAACAGTGTGCCGACTTCGGGTGATGCCAAATTCCAATTTCCCGATTGAATTTCCAATGTCACAGAGCGTGGCACGGAAAGGACCGATTTGGTCTGCGATCCAGCTGGCACGGTTGCCCGAGCTTTAAGTAACTTTTCGACGAATTCGGTGCGGTTTTCGGCATTGTCCGCCCCATATTCAGGGGTACCGCTGCTGTACAAAGTGCTCAGCCTGCCATTCATCAGAAAGCGCAGCCATCCGTTCGAGCCATCACTATGGAACAAAATAATTGGATGACAAACAAAACCAAACCACCTCAACTCCAATGCGACAGCGTCGCACCACAAAAACAGAGAATCTTTGGAGCGGATCAGCCTCCAGTCCTTCCAGCGATAGAACACTTTCTCCTCCACCGTCCACACATCTTCCGAGCCGTCCTTGGCTGAGTTCTGAGGTTGCCTCTGTTGTTGCTGGTTGAGTTCACATGATGATTCAGAAACGTCTTGCACTATTTGCACTCCAAGAACATTGGCAATGGTAGTGGCTGCCTCCACCAATTCATTATCAAATTGTGGAGAGTTGGCCCCGTCTCCGTGATTTGAAGGCGAGAGTTCTTCCTCAGTATTTGGTGCATTATGTCTGTGTAATATTTCAACGGTCGGCGATGGTGTTGAATTATCAGCATGAACAGCGATTTCTTCATTCTGTAATTTTGAAATGAGTTATGTTCAAAAGCCATTTGGGCAATGGTCAAGAATTGGTGTCCCGACGAAAAAAAAATGTTAAAGCAGCTTGTTTTTCTAGACTTAAAAAATAGCTGATCACGAATTTGAACTCAGATTTTGAAAACATTGATTTTTATCTATGATTTTTCATTAAATACTCGATTTTCCCAAAAAATTTTAGACAATTAATCTGGTGTAAAAAACTCATACGCAGCTGTTGTAGAGCTCAAAAAGGGCTTTCGAATGAGGTTTGGAGGAGTTAAGTTTTAGTTTTTTACGATTTTTTGAAATTCAAGATATTGTTTTTGAAAAATTAGAACTCAAATTAGTGTTTAGTGCATTTTTCTAACCCAAATTCATTGTAAAATAAATTTTAAAAACAATAAAAAAATTTGAAATATCAAGTAGTTGATGAAAAATCATAGATAAAAATCAATGATTTTCAAAATCTAAGTTCAGATTCGTGATCAGCACATTTTTTAAGCTTAGAAAAAATAGCTGCGAAATTTTTAATTTTTTTCGTCGGGACACCAATTGACCATTGCCGCCATTTGGGCAAGTGGGTCGAGGTTTGAGCTTAAAAGAAACAAATTTGATGGATAATTACCGAGTAATGTGAAGCATCGTTTGATGGCGCGGCTGACTCGGAACGGAGACTCACAGAAGGGGACGATGGACTTAAAGCAAAGACCAAGGCTTGCAGATTTGTTACCATTATTGTAATAATGATATCACCTGTCTGTCGTACTATTCGTTATTTCTTTTCTGAGAGAAGTACAATCAGTCGAAATGGTCCTTTTTTGGGTCAATTGCTTTTCAGAAGCGGACAATTCTGGGAAATTCGGACCAACATTCGCCGCACTGAGGGAAGATGAAGAAGCATTGTTTGTCGCTGCATCCACCGCCTCCATGGCCAACTGCTCAATTTTCTCAGACAGTCCAAGCCGGACCAGCTGTTCAGTCCAAAAATCGGGGCTTTTAACCAACACAGATTTAATTGTCTAAATCGTTTTATTGGGAAAAGGCAACAGTTCTAGGACCAACCATCAGTGCTTGTTGCTTTGCATCCAAATTGTTTTCTTTACTTTCAAAGACGCCCATTAGAACTCCAACCAAAGACTCCACAAAGTTTCCATTTTCTTCTCCATTTGTATTCATTTTCGCTTCGGTAATTTCGAAAAATGCTTTTGCCGAAATATGAAACACACATTTGCGAATCAAAGTCAACGTTGTTCGCCTTACACCAACAGTCAACGAATTCTGAATGTAAAACCATAAAACAAAGACAAGAAATAAGAAAATACCCTAAATATTGTACAAAAGAGGGGTAACAATTGTTGGATGAATTTCTCTCCCAATTCAGAGTCAATTTTGTCATGGTCCGGTGCCACTTTTGCGTCCACTTGGCCTTGTGCATCGGAATGTTTGTGCATTTGTGCGCTCGTTGGTATTACGCTGATGTAAGCACCGGGGTTTTGGAGAATCTCGCACACTTGCTGATGACCTTCGTCGCTTCGTTCTCGGGCCTTGTCGAGCGCAGTCCGTCCCTCTTCCTTAATTGTTTTTTAGATTATTGGCCAATGAATGCCATTGGGCAGCACATCTTGCAGGTCGGGGTTCGCTCCGTAGCGAAGAAGGATCTTTACAATCTTGAAGTATAATTGGTTATTACAGCAAATAATAAATCCAAATGCAGCTCACTTCGACTCGTCCAAAACACGCGGCGTAATGAAGCGAAGAAGAACGCTGCCCTTTGTTGGGGTCTGCTCCTTTGTCACAAAGGTAAATGACCATGTCGGAGGTGCCGAAAGCAGAACACCAATTGAGCAGAGTTTGGCCAACGTCGTCGACAAAGTTCGGGTCAACCTGAAACCACGAGTCTTTGAGAATTACGGTTTTTAGCAACCGTTCCATTTTCGACGGCATCAATTAACGCGTCCGTGTCACGCAATCGAATTGCGTCAATTAAATTGCGATGCGTTTTGTCAAAAGCGGGAGGAGCAACTTAAAAGAATTTGGATAAAAAAAAGAAAGAGGGAGAGAGAGTTTGTGTACCCGAATCGTTTAATAAAACTCGGTTTTTGGAAATTGCAGACCGTCCTTCACAGAGTAAGACAATTAGAAGGTCAATGAAACGCAACGAATCCTAAAACAAAGTACCAAAATAAAAAACAAGAAGTGTTGACAAACTTACGTTGATACAACGTTCATCCTTTCCATTGAGAACCATTTTCAAAGCAGGAACCAATTTGGACGAGCTAAAAGAGAATTAAAAATGCAAGAAAAATAATTGGAAACTCACGAAAGAATTTCTTCAGTGAGGGCGAAAGAACTTTTGCACAGATTGACAAAGAGTGAGAAAACCATAGAGATGAAAGCGGAACTTCTCTTCCGAATTCTGCAGTTTTCCCCATTCGAAGATAATTCAGTGGGAGCATTTTCGTGCGCTGTCGAAGATGAACCAATAAGGTCGAAAAGATGCGCCACCAATCTGCTGGGAGAGGCCAACGCCATTGGGTCCATTTGACGTCGCACGAAACGATCGGTCATTGCGGCAAAACATCGCAGTGCACACTCTGCCACTCTCTCATCGTCATGTTCAAGCAAATCACCAAGGTTTCTGCTGCACTCGCCAATGTTGGCGTCGGTCGGCTCAATTTTGCTGCACAGTTTGGTGACAACGGCCATGGCGGAATGCATTGTGTCTTTGTGCAGATGAACATGGTGCCTATCGGAGAAGCAGAAAATTGCAAACGGTACCGTAGATTCACTTTATCAAGTGCAGCATGGCCTGCAGTCCCCCCGCGTCATGCACTGCACTGGTCTCCCGTTGGCAAATATGTTCCAGCAGTTTAACGCATTGTTCCGCTAAATCAAAAGAAATATTTGCTACTTTTGTTTATGACTAAAACAGCACCCAAATCTTTGCTTGTTCTGTCCGTCAGTTCAACAATGACCAACCGGTGGCAAATTGACTTTATAGCACCATCGACTTGCGTGATCCGACGGGTACACTCATTGGACACATCCAAATAATAAGTGATGGCACGAGCCGTGACCTTTTCGAATGATAGAAATTAACACTAAAAAAATGAGATGACAAGGAACAAATGACTTGGAAACATATGAAAAAATCAGTTAATTATAAATTTTTAATTAATTTCTCGAACCCTGAATTTAAATTGGCTTCTTTTTTTTGCTCAGATATGCATCAACTTTATTCTCGAGTAAAATTCACACAAAATTGGACGAAAATGATGTCATAAGACCAATAAAAATGCAACTTTCTCTTTTTTATGGGACCAGTAAAAAACAATTACCGAAAAATAGGGAAGGGGGGGGGAGGGGACCAGCCTTACCATTACCAAAATTACACTGTAAAAAAAGTCTATTTGAGCTCAATCCTTCTTATAACTGTTACTGTTACTCACCTCCAATATGTTTTCAGGAGCTGACTCGTCAAGGAAAATCCGTCCGAGTGCTGGCAAAAAAGTTCTTGGAGGACAAATCTCAAAACATCGGTCGATGTTATCACTCATTAAAAGAGTCTAAAAATTAGAACTTAAGCTAAAAGCTTTAAACATGAGTAAGCATAACCATGCAAAGTTGTTCCAATGCCATCAGTTGCAAATCACGCTGGTCGCCGACACCCATTTGAAGCCATTCGAGCAAAGTGTCAGGGTCAACCCCTTCCAGCGGATCTAAATTTTTATTCATGTTTTTTTTGCTTTCGGGTTAATTTTTTTAATAATTCAATTTGAGACACTAAAATGCTAAAGCACTAAAATCTAAAATAACATCACCTGAACATTTTAAAAATTTGGTCTCTTTGTGCAGTCATATAATTTTCCATAAATGTTTCTCCCTCTTCGCTCTCTCCCGTCACTCAATTCGAATTTCCTATTCTTTGCGATTTTCACTCCAAAGACTCTCTTTTCGCTGTATTTCTCTTTCACTCACAGTCAGCAGGTATTTCGTCTTCTTACAGTTCCTTCTTTCACGTGCTTTTCGTTTATTAAAGAAGCAAACACGTGAAGAAACGGAAAATAGAGAGAGAGGGATAGACAAAGAAAGAGAGAGAGCGGAGAGAGAGAAAGAGAGAAGAAAAGGATATGGAGAAATCGGAGATGGGGAGAGGCGAGGTAGAGAGAGAGATGAGAGATGGGTAGAGAAAGATAAAAGAGATGGAACTAGTGAAAGAGGCATGAAATATAGGGTCCACTGCGTTTCGGCGCTGGCGTTTCGGCGCCAGCATGTTTTTGGCTATAACTTTTTTCTATGTAATCCAAATCCAACATTGTTGATATCATTCGAAAGCTTAACATGTTTAGAAGCTTTTTCTAAGCGATTGCTTCGCGATTAGACAATTACCAAAAAAGTTATACATGAAAATTTCGAAAAGTCGAAATTTTTGAAGTTTTTTTAATAAAATAGGCTTGAAAATCTATCCGCTTTTTGTAAGGCTAATAGAGCATGATAAGAGCTTTCGAATTCCCGAGATTGATTTACTTGATCAGACTTGACTCAAAAAAAGGGCAGAAAAAAGTCTTGATTCAAACATGAAAAACCACCTTATAGTTCACTTAAAACCCTGAAATAATTCAGGCTAGCTTACCTTTTGATACTGATCAAAAAAGGCTTTTACATCAACTTGATCAGATCACTCCTTCATGGTGATCTGGAAAGTTAAAAATGGCTTGAAATCGGGAACATTTTAGAAAAAAAATTCCTAATTGGCTGGGAAAATTTTTCTGGAATTTTTTGATTGAGCTGACAGAAAGAGCACAAAATTCTCTACCGAATTGCCTTTTGAATGGTAGGGCTACGTCTTGTATACCAGGGTTACCCCGGTCCAGGCTACGTTTTCTTTTTCCCGTCGGCGCATGTCGGTAACCGCCGCCATCCCCACCTAACCTAAAATCCCAAATCCTCGGGAAAGAAATATTTTTTGAAGCGAATTAATATGCAAAGTCTTAACAAGATCCAGTTAACACACCGTCCGAAAAAACGAGATGTGTACCAATAAATAGGGCGCCCCCACAAAGTGTCCAAGCCACGAATTGTCCAAGCCACGAATTGTCCAAAAGAGTAAAAACCCACGAATTGTCCAAAAGTCTAAAAAGCTCATAAAAAGCCGGAAAACGGGTCTGTTTTAGGCTTTTCGGGGTCGCTGAATACGAATACGACATTTATATAGCCCCTTGCCTAACCCTAAACACAAATATAACCATGAAATAGGAAAAATTTTTAATTTCTAATCTAATGGCGACCAAAATTCGAACAAATTTTTAATGCTCCTATGTGATCCGAATTCTCTCTATAGACACACCCTCAGCTTCACATATTGAAAAAAATAATTTTATTAAACATTCAATAAAATCATCACGGAACATGGACAATTGAATCATCGTAATTTTCAAAATCTCTCAATTTTCCCGCATATCCTTCAACTTGGAGACCAAGCGCCGACATCAGATCACTAATTTCACCATTGCTGTTGTACGACGCGTCCGCCAAAATTCGCATAATGACAGCATCCTGGAGGATGTATCGTTTGTGTCGCTTGTGAATGAAATGGCGAGCAGATCGGGCAGCGTCCACCTGTCTGTCGATGCTTTCATTAACCCCACAAATGAAGTCCGAGAGGGCGGGGTGGTGACAGAGGCCTTTCTAAATGTTTCTTTTCAATTTGTTTTTAATAAATTAAAGACCATAAAATGAAGATGAGTTGCCTCCAGTCCGTTGTTTGTACGAGCGAGGGCAGATGTTGCCTGTGAGTGCATGTTCCAAAGCGGAATTGGAAAATGTGGCGCACGAACGATTTCGTCCTCCCACGCTGGAACTGAATTTTTTTATTAAATTTAAACGGATGATTGATTAAAGATTCTGCCTGAAGGAGCTGTCAAAGTCGGTAGCGGGCTCAACGAATATTGAACAAGCTGCTCCCGTGGACTCACAGTGGTTGGCCACGTAAGTAAAATTTTTCAATTTATTCCTTTTCCGTAAATCGAAGAGTTAACCTTTGCCTGGGACCTCTGGTGAGGTGCGTTCACGGACAAAATTCAGTGCTTCTTCGTAGTAGCGTCGCTGTTTTCCAGGCAGGAGACACCACATGCTGATGCACATCCTCTGATGCACTGAAGCACCAATGACGAAGCACTGCTCCCACATCGCTGGAGCACATTTGAAAGTTCCATCGAGGTGCCACGTGCCACATTGGCGCAAAATGTCCAGAGTCTAAAGGAATGCCAATAACAAACAGAATTTTATAGCCAAAAAATGTACCTTAACACTGCCGAAAATAAGGACAACGTCCTTTTCGCCTTGCCTGACATTGCGACTGTCATACAAGACGATGTCTTCGCCACGTTTTTCGCGTAACGTTGCTGGAATGACAAAGGCCAGTGGGTCCTGCACGTCGACGTTTCCCAGCAACTTTTTCTTCTCACGCCGCATCATTTCAGTCAACGCATTGTTGGAGCTCATGACAACAAAGGCTTCATCCGTTGCTGATCGCCTCACTTTAGCCAAAAGTCGTGTGGGCTTCAGACACGGCTCGGCCAGGACACTTTCTTTGATTTTCTGTCGCCTTGACTCTGCCTTTAACAAAGCATTAATTATTTGGTTTTAAATTTATACAAACTTGTTGTTTCTGAGGTGCTGGGAGGTGGTTGTGTTCTTTTTGACTCAAGGTTCCACTAGCTCCGGTTTCGCCGTTGTTTGTGATGTTTATATATGCTGAGCAACTGCGATTTGTGCATCTCCAGCGATTTCCTGAGTGGTGTGTAAAACGAAATCCTGAATAGTTTGGAAATTTATTTTTTGCGGCGCTTAAACATACCGTTCAACCATAGGCAATCGGTCCCATAATTGCTTTTTCCGCGCTCAAAGGTCATTGTTGAAAGTTCAGCCTCGTTCAAAGTCTGTTGTTCAACATTGTCGGAAGTTATCACGGCATGCAGTTCGTCAATCTCCACTCCCAAATTCACGGCCTCCTCAGTTGCGTTTGAAATGTCTGACAAATAACGCTTCTTCCGACTTTTTTGTAGACTTTCAAGTTTATTACGAATCATTTGTTCAATTAATGAAAAGAAAAATCTGAAGTAAAAAAAGAGCACATATTTTAGACAAATGAGATTTTTTCTTATCCGAGTGGATCTAGGGTTAGGCAAGGGGCTATATAAATGTCGTATTCGTATTTAGCGACCCCGAAAAGCCTAAAACAGACCCGTTTTCCGGCTTTTTATGAGCTTTTTAGACTTTTGGACAATTCGTGGGTTTTTACTCTTTTGGACAATTCGTGGCTTGGACAAAACGTGGCTTGGACAATTCGTGGCTTGGACAAAACGTGGCTTGGACAATTCGTGGCAAACTGACCGATGGCCCGTGCCCCAGGGGCAACGTCCGCTCCGTGCCATCGGCGCAGCCCTTTCAGTGGCCATTACTTTGCTCGAGGTCGTTTTTTGTCAGTCGTTCAAATTTCTTGAATCAAGCGACCTATTAAGGTGAGCTTTCCGAACACAGGCGCAAGGATAATGTCTTTCATTGGAGGGCCCAGCACTCACGGGCCCGGGATGGTGGTCAACGAAGAATTGAAAGACCCGATACGATCCTGGCATGACATCAAAGAAGACAACGTCCCATTTATGCGCAAGGTCGACGGTTTAACACCATACCGCTTAGCATTTGCTTAGAAAAAGCTTCTCATTATCAAGAGCTTTCGAAAGATACCAAGATTATCCAATTTGGTTGGCAAAAACCGTAAGGAGCGGGGGCCGTGGAGGGGGGGGGGAATTTAAATTTTGAACAAATACCCCTTTGTATAATGTTGCACAACGGACTCGAACCACCACCCTTTGTCTCTTTACTATCTTACAAAAACCACTGAGCCACACATGCAAATCTTTTCTGGCACAGGGGCTCATTTCCCGGACGCTGTGTTAAATATTCAAATTTTTCTCTCGGCGGTACACTTCCATCTAGAGCTCGGCCTGGACCTGTATTCAGGCCTGGATTTTTCCTGGACTTGGATTTTCGCCGCCCCCTAAAAATTCTTATTCTCTTAAAAAATTTGCTCAAAATCGTAAAACTTTGTCATTTTTTGAACAAAATCGTTAAGAAATCGCATTAAAAATTACAATAATTTTTCCACGTCTATTAGAGATGCGCCGTGACTCACGGTCACGGTTACCGTGAAATTGTCTAGTGATGTGCGAGAGTCTCGGTTCTCGGTTTCCAACTCGGGAAATTTCTCGGGTTTTTCGCTTCCTGGTGCTGGATCCCGGTCTTGGGTTTTTAGTCTCGGAAACCGAGAAATTTTTCTCACTGATTGGCACAACACAATGGGAATTTTGCTCCCTTACCCCTCGAAGACGAAAAATTATTGAATTTTGAATATATTTTTTAACAAAATTCATGAAAAATCCCAAAAGAAATTTTCCCGTCGGCGACTATCGGCGCCGCAGTGCCACAAAATTCCCATAAGATTTCAAAAGTTGACCTAAAATTTGCCAAGCAAAAATTAGGGTCTTTTTATGAAAATTTGTTACCAAGTCGCGCTAGCTAAATTCCAAAAATTTTTCCGGCGGCGCCTATCGGCACCGCCGGACCCCATCCCCTATGCCCATTCCTCAATTTTTTCGGAAAAATACGCCGCATATCACCCAATACCAACATTCGGATGGACATCGGCGAGTCCGAGTGACCACCACTTGTCGTTCATGGGCCGACATGGAAGCGAATAAACAGTCGATTGGGTATAGCTTTGATCAGGACGCCGGCACTGTTTTTATGGCTCGGTTGGCTTCTTGGAGAGCGGCTAATTGCTAATACTTGATTTTGTTGTATAAAAATGCGATTTAAAGTTTTGGAAGCGTGTTTAAAAAAAGTACTTATTTTTTACCCTAAAATCTTATTTTTGACCAGCGATGTTCTTATTTCGGGAAATTTTCAAGGGTAACCCTGCTTGTATACATATAAAAAGTTATACTTGGGTTGAATTTGATGACTATAAAAATCACTATTTTCTACCGTATTTTAAGGGAAAATGATCAAAAATTGATCATTTTTGAGTTGTCCAATTTCAACCCAAGTATAACTTTTTATGTACAAGTCGTAGCCCTACCATTCAAAAGGCAATTCGGTAGAGAATTTTATGCTCTTTCCAATGAGCTAATTCAAAATTTCAGGGAAATTTTCCTAAACCCCTAGAAATTTTTTTCGAAAAAGTCCCCGATTTTCAATGTATTTTCTGGTGTTTCGATCACCATAAAGGAGTGATTTGACCAAGTTGGTATAAGAGACTTTTTTAATCAGTATCAAAAGTTATATAAATAGGAATTTTTTCAGATTTTTGGGTAAACTATGAAATAGTTTTTCAAGTTTGAGTCAAGACTTTTTTCCGCCCTTTTTTTGAGCAAGGTCTGATCAGACGACTTATTCATGAGAATGATAAAGCGAATTGAAATGATTTTATGGTGTATGAAAGGCCCATATATTTCGGTAAATAAATATACATAAACAAAAAATAATCAGTTTAAAAAAATTCCCTCTATAAGAATAAAGTACCCCCCTAACTCACTTCTGAGCTAATTTAAGACTTTTTAGCGAGTTTTACGGGGAGAGAGTGGGGTCAATCGACGCAGTTTATTAAGGGTTATAAGGGAAAAATTATTACATTTGTTCGTTTTTTTTTGAAATTCAAAAGCACAAAATTTAACATTTTTTGTAAAAAAACTTTTAACAAATTGAAAGCTAATTTTCAAAAATTTACCCGGCGCGCCTGTCGGCCAGACCCCTACTGCCATTCATAGTTTTTTAAAGAAACTGCGGCGCAAAAAGGGTAGAGTCACATTAATTTTGTGTGTTTCCACTCATTGTTGAATGAAAATAATTCACCTTTATTTTGCTTTTTTAATTTTTTTTTTGTTTTTGTCATTAAATTTATAAAATAAAATAATTCGTTGTTTTTTCCATCATTTCGATTGATTCCATGTGATTTTGTTATTGTAATAATTATATTTTAACGGGATTTGAATGATCGAAAATAGTAATCAAAAGACTGAGTTATTTGTTTAGTATTTTTTATCCTCAAATTTCATTTATTAAAATCAAAATTCCCATTAATTCTGGGTGTTTTCCATTCATTATTATTTTTAAATTATTAAAGTATTTACGCTTTTAAGTTTTTTTTCGTAATTTTTAGGGCTCGAAATTATATGGACTAAAAAGCGTCAACTATTTACATAAAATATGGACTAAAAATGCCCGAAATATGGATTAAAAAGCTCAAAAATGGCCAAATACGGAACAGAACATGGACTAAAAACTGAAAAAGATTTAATTTTAAACCCTCAATTTTTGGAAGCGAACAAAATATCTGAAAATTTGCCAAAATATCGAAAAATTTCTTTTTCGGGGGGTGTATTTTTTAAAAATTTCTAAAAAGTCTATCTTTAGGGGTATATTTTTCGCTTTTTTTTGCATTTTTTGTGAAAATTTCCTCTTGCACTTTGAGTCCAATCAATTGACAATACCTGGTTTTACACAATAACTTTGTTCAATGTTCTAACAAACCCTATATTTTTTCATTCGAAAGCGCAAGTCTGAAGAATGTAATAATACGAGAAAACAACAGAATTCTAACATTTAAACAAAGTTATAAACGAAAAAGCCTTTGTAATTTATACTTTTGAAAAAATAGAAACTTTTATAAATTCTTTGTTCATGAAGATTGAAATATTTTTTTTTATGTGAATACTGAATGAAATTCAAAAGCATAAATTTGGTCATTTTTGGACAAAACTTTTAACAAAAAAGGGGGAAGAGACAGAGGAAGAGAGAGAGAGGAGGAGGAGAAAAGGGAAGAGGAACAGGAGAAGAATAGGAAGATAACGGCGAAAAGAAAGAGGAAAAGAGGAAGGGGAAGAGGAAGAGAATGGGAAAGTGAATAACCCGCCGTTACGCTTACCGTATACCGCCGTGCCATCGAAATCACTGAACATTTCTACGGTATAAATCCATCGGAAGAATCAGCCGCAATTGAAGAAGAGATGGGAAATGAAGTGCTATTTGAAAATTTACTGGCGACTGACTGAACGCTCTTTTGTTCAGAAATGGGTCCGACTTCTCGCGCAAAAACCGCCACTTTTCGCATTTCCCGACATTTCATTTGGCTCGCAAATCCAACACGACGGAATTGACAGTTTTTTGTTGTTCATCGCAAAGAATGGTGAGATGTTAAAACCATCCATGCAGAGAGAGAGAGAGAGAAGAGGGGGAAAAATAGGAAAAGAGAGTGGAAGAGAGAGAGGGACATTAAAAAACAGAGAAAGCGAGAGAGAGAGGGGGATTAGAAAAAGAGAGGGAGGGAAGAGGAAGAGAGTGGACGAGAGAGACAGACACCCAGGCGAGAATGTTCAGAAGACGATGAACAGGCGAAGCTGTGTTTGGAGCTCCCTCTATACCCCGAGACCTCCGATGATCTAGCCCTGGTCCGCTTTTGGCTTATTCAGCTTTCCCGAGCCCACTTTCGCTGGATGGACTTCGGTTTGTCCCTCCCATTGCGTCGCCACTCTCTCCCTAAGGTCGCTTCTTCTTCAACCCTGATCTGATCAGTGCTTTCCTGCCTTCCCCAAATGGCCCCCCCTCGTCTCTTCGTCCTTCGTCTTTGCTTTTCCACTGTCACCAAAAATAAATTAAAATCGTCACTTTCAGTGCCCGTAGGGCACTGGTTTTAATTTTAATTTATTTCAATAGAAAATAATGCAAAATTAAATTTTAATTTTGTTTTTTATTTAATAAAATCCAAAAGTAAAGCTAAATTAAATTAATGAAAATTTCAAATCGAATTTACTTCTATTATTTCAAAAATTAATCATTTTGGACTAAATGATCGAATATTAATAGAAATTCGGATTTGCTTTTCACATCACTTTTTTTCGGCGCGCTTTTTCCAAAAAACTTTTGGGAAAGAAAGGGGTCCGGCGGTGCCGATAGGCACCGCCGGGGGAAATTGAAAATTTGAGTGAGATTTGTTAACAGATTTTTAACAAAAATGGCTGATTTTTACTTTAAAAATGATAAAATACAATTTAAAAAATTGATGAATCATATTTTGTCGATAGGAAACCAATGAGTATGCAAAAAGAAAGTCAAAATATTTAAATTACTTTAGAGGAATTGAACCATGGGAAAGAAGTAGAAAGTCAAGGAGATTAGCCACTAGGCCATTTTAACAATTGACAGGACCGTGGAGAACGACCTCACACATTCGAAGTATTCCTTGTCCAATTTGCACTTTATCAACGTGTACTTCACTATAACAATTGGCCATTTGCACGGCAGCAACGAATTCAAACGCTTTTCCATCCAACGGACTGTCAATGGACCAAAAAAGGCCATTTGAACAAACAGAAATGAAATGGCGACGATCTCCAATGGATTTACTGCAAAATTGCCGGACTTTTAAATTGCTATTCATTTGCTCGTTCTTCTGCTGTTTTGCTGTCGTCTCTCCTCTCTAATCCTCAACTCGTCCATCTCGATCGGTGATCGCAGTTCAGTCTTTTTCCTCCTCTCCTTCTGCTCATTTCTCCTAATTCTTCTCAAACGTCAAAATGCTTTCTGAAATTGTATGTGTCAAATAACTATTAAATTTAAATTTAATTTAATATTTGGCATTGCCTCCTAACCAATGCTTTTTTTTCTTTACGATGGTTTTTCTTTTTCAGCCGCTTCCCCACCAAAAAGGCATCGTCGACCCTCGTCTTCCCTGCAAAATTCAAATTGTCGGCCGTGCCAATGACGTCGCGAAACGTTTCGAAGTGAATCTTTTGTCACAAACAGGCGAACACCTTCTCCATTTCAACCCGCGCTTCGATGTTCGTAAAATCCAAAGATCGACCGAAGAAGTCCCTTCAGGAACATTGCGTGGTGCGAAGCAGCACAAAAGACGGCCAATGGCAAGCGGAAGAAAGGGGAGGGACCAATCCCTTCGTGGCCGGGCAGCCTTTCTCGCTCGATCTGCTGGTTGAGCAAGGCCTAATTGAGGTGGGTGCCTGCCGTTTCGGCCCCCAAATTCGCCCGTGGCTTCAGTGTTCTGTGAATGGCTTCCAATTCTGTGAATTTGCCGCGCGGGATGACTTCTCCCAATTGGGCGCTGTTTCCGTTGGCGGTGACATTCAGCTGAACTCTTTGGAAGTGTCCACCGCCGAGGGTCCCGCGATTGCCCATGAAGGCGGCGATAAGGGGCCGCGCGAAGCTGACGAGGAAAATGCGCAAGAACAGCCGCCCATTGTGATGCCGGCCCATCCCGAACCGCAACCGGTGCCAGCCGAACCGACTCCCCAGCAGCCGCAGCCTCCACCGGCCCAGGGGCCGCTGGTCAGTCACACAATTAATCCATTTAGGTATGCTGTGGACGAGGGTATATTCGAATCATTCGCAGTCGGTGCCTTACCAAGCTCCGCTCCATGCGTTGCTTCAGACTAACCGAATGCGCGTCGTCGGTGTCCCCCGCCCGGGGGCACAGCGCTTCACAGTGAATTTCAAAACGCACGACGGAGAGACACTTTTCCATTTCAATGCTCGCTTTGATGTTAGAGACAATACTCTTAAGAAACGGTATGGTCAATTTAGCAAAACTGTGTGGTGCGCAACGCCAGCGTGAACAGACAATACGCGCCGGAGGGGGAGGAGCGCGAGGGGACGGGCTGCCCATTCAAAGTGGGCACACATCAAACGACGCCCACTCATTCATCCCTTTCTTTCAATTAGCCTGGGGTTACTTTTGCATTGGATTTTCTCATCCACGGCAACGTCATTCGAGTTAACAAAATGCATGAATGCATTTGCCTTCGTTTTTTGCTTTTCAGTGTTTTGTCGATGGCATCGAATTTTGCCAATTTCAATTGCGAGGAAATCTTAACGAAGCAAGTCGTGTCGACCCATTCAAAATGCTTGTTTCTGCTCAGGTGGCCGTGTTGGACATCCACGGCGACTTGGCATTGAATCAAGTGCTTATTGCCTGAGGCACAAAAAACGAAGAGAACAAATATTGGCATTGTCATAAGAGATGATGTTTGGCTTTTCATGCTTTGATCAGTTTGCCCCTTCGGTTGCCATTCATTTGCCCCTTCCTTCAAATGGTCCGTCTTTCGGTTATCCATCCCCGTTTTGCCAATTCGAATTTGTGCACCATTCTAACCCTGAGAAGACCCCATCCCTTCACATTATGCAGAATGAACAGCGGGACTGAGTCGGTCGACTGACTGTTGGAGGGAAAGCATTCACAAACCCCATGAAAATTAGTGACTTTTTAATGGCAAATGAATGAAACAAATCGAAGGTGCAAATGGGAATGTGACATTGGCACTCGTTTTGCCACTGAATGCGTCGCCAGGGTTTTCTTTGCGCCGTGCGATTGTTTTCGATTCATTGGTACGCCCCGTCGGCTGTTCCTGCGCCTCCTCCGTACTGAACGTCGACCAACAAATCGCTAAATCGTCAGTTGCTGTTCATCCTTTAGTTGATCTTTCATCCCCAATAAACTGACATTATGCGGGCTTTCGCGTACTCTTTGAGCCGTTCGTCCCCAATACGGCACAGTTTCCGGTAGACGATCTTGCAGAACAGTTCGTCCTCGTCCCTATCGTCCTGTTGCCATTTCGTTTCCGCCGTCCCTCCCGCGCCCCCTTCGCTTTCTTCGGCATTTCTTTTCGGTTCCTTTGCCAAATGGGTTCGCTGATGGTGCGCATGCGTAAGGGAGGCACAAGGGAATGGACGCAGCAGAGAAGTGGTCACAATGGCCGTGCCGCTGCCGCCGCCAAGGGAAGAGGCGGACGAAGCGGAAGAGGACGAGCCGACCATGTCGGACGAGGAGGAAGAAACTTCTTGGCCCGGCACCCCTTCCGAAATTGCGCATTGGCGACCGTCCGAGGAAGTCATTTCGTCGGTTGGCGGCGGCGAAAGTTTTGTGACGGCACTCATTGCCAAATCCTGCAGTAACAATCAAATAAGCCCCATAGTTCAAATCAAAGTAGAACATTATTTTTCGATTGCAATTTTTTCCCACCAAAATGGCGGCGGTGCACGAATTAATTGGTGACGGGTGCAGCAAATTCCCGTTGTTCGTCCGTCGCTTCTGTTCCCGCTCGCCATGCCAAAGCGTCGTCCCCCTGTCGGTACCGTTGTCCGTCGGCCCCTCCGCCCTCCTCGCGCCGTTTTTCGAACGAATTCCGACACTTCCATTTGAGACTGTTGTTCCGACTTCGGTAGAATCGCTATAAAAGCAGCGATTTGGCATTTTTCGCCCTTCTCATCGACTCACTCTTTGTCCCTAATAAACGGCAACAGATAAAGCATTTTGTCATAATGTTGCCAAATCGGACCCTCCATACATTGGTGCTGTCTTCGCACCTCTTTTTTGAAACGGTCTCTCAACGTTTTCCATCGCGTACGAACAAATTCCACTACAAACGGATAAAAGTTAATTCGCTGGCTGATTATCCCCATTTGGCTGATTATCCCCTTTGCCCCCCCCCCAATTCCTACCACTTTGCTGCATTTCTTCCGCCACTTCTGCCCAATGTCTATTGCGTGCCTCGGTCGATTTGTACTCGTCCCTTGTGAAGTCGAACAGTGCCGGGTGTCTGCTGACCTCCTCCAATGTGTGCCCATTATTCCCATTCTGTTCTCCCCCCTCCCGCTCGTCCCACCTCCACCAGCGATGAATTAAAATTTCGCGTGTCTTTCGCGTCGAATTTGCCGTGACAGTCATTTGTCGAGTGAAATGTCTCTTCCTCGGCATTCCCCCGACGCTGCGACGGCCTTTTCTTTTTTATTGCGGTGCGCAACGGATGAGTGCCGAAAAGATTGGAAATCATTGCGGGAAAAGCCGAGTCCAATTCGTTCGCTTCGCTTCTTCTATTTTCAGCGCCATTCTGAAAATGTTTAGTAATGGATATTTCGCGACCAAAAAGACAAATGACCAAAGTGTTTGTTCTCTCTTTTATGGCACTTTAACGCCAATTTTGGCATTTTTCTTTTACTTTTTTGGTTCGTTTGTTTTCTATTTCAATTCTAAGATAATTTTATTAATTTTTAAAGATTTTTCAAAGTTTAAGAAAGGATTTTCACGCGTTCAATTTTAGTAATAGTTATGGACCGGTCCATAACTACTTTTAATGCTTTTTAAATTTCTTTTTTATTTTACTTTCAATGAATCCGTCCATTTTTTGCATCCAATGCAAAAGCTTTGAGAAAATTCTTTTTAGCGCATTTTGCTTTCCCATTTCCTTTTTTTTTGATCATGGGTCAAAATCTAAAAACTATTTTTTTCTCAAAAATTTCCCAATAGTCTAACAATAAGAAGTTTTTAGTTTTATAAGCATCGAATATCCGTTTTTTGATTTTCTTTTTAAAAAATCAGCTTTTGATATTTTTATAGAAAATCAGGGAAATGTAAATGTCCTGCTGAAGTGCCGTAGTTTGGGGGTCAATCCGTCCCGTCAATCCGAAATGCCACCATTCATTAGCTTTTGAATTATTAGAGTATTAACCACAAAGCACGTCGCTCATTTTCTTCGTTTGTTTTGCAGGTTTTTCCCACTTTAATAAAGCAATGGCGGGACTTCCCCCGCCCCACTCGATGTGCCATTTGTTAGCCGCCCGCAAAAGAACGCGATCGATTGGCCTGCCGCCCGCCCGCCCCGCCACATCCGCAAAGCCCACTCCGCCCAATGCCCCTCCCTTCCGTAGTCATTGGGCGTCTTTTTTTTTGCTTGGGGCACTCTTCCGGTAATCCCAATTTTAATCAGTTTTTTGGAGAATTTTATTCGAATGAATTTGAATTATGACAATTAAATGCAAAATGTGTCTTGGTTGGTATTGGCACTTCTCTCTTTCTCTCTCCCCCACTCTCTCAACCCTTTTTCTCCATCCCCCGCCCTCTCTCTCCTTGCTCCGTTGCGTTTCCGCGTCCATTTCCAATTTGAACTGTTCCGGCACTTCGCTTCGTCTTCTCTGTTCCGTTTATATGTGCCTCTGTTGCCAATGCGCTTCTTTTCGTCACCGTTGTGCCATTTGCGGTTTCATTTGCCGGCGCTTCCGCGTTTCTTTTCCCCACCGTCCCGGGACCTCCCGGACCCGGGGGCGGTGGGTTAAAGTTGTAACCAGGGGCATATACATAATAGGCCCCGGGTGCTGTGTATTGCTAAAAGGAATTTTGGAAAATATTTGTTGTTTGGAATGCTTAATTACCGCTTCATTCAGTCGAATAAGTGCAAAAATGGAAAGAAATAGCATAAGCAACCTAAAAATTGCCCAAATAAGCAATTAATTGATGGATTAAAGAAGTCAACCAACCAACCCTTTGCTCAAACGTCCGAGCATTGTCAGGTTGTTGTTGTGAAGCCAAAGAATGATGGAAAACAATTTTGGTGTCCTTTTATAAGGCCAAGTGTTGCTTAACCTCTTCATCCGTCCTTTAGAAAATGGGAGGGGGGGGGGAAGGTCTAAATGGCCGAAAACGTTGTTAAAATACAAATTAAGGGGCTTGCCATTTTCATTGGGGAAAAATGAAAGCGCGAAACAAAGCGCATCCAAAGTGATCCATTCATTCACTTTCATGTTTATTCAGTTATTTGACATGGACAGATCAGCAGCAGAAGAGAATCAGCACTCATTCTTCATTCACTCTGTTTATCCAGTCTATTTTGTTTGTTACCGGGTCAATTCGTAATTTTCTCCCACTTTCTGCAAGTGAATGCCCCTCCCTCTTTTTGATCAGTCACTGTCTCTTTCTCTCCCTTTGTGGTCAGGAAGAGTCTCTTTCTCCCTCATTATCTTCCCCTATTTGATCATTGTCTCTCCCTCTCTCACCCTATTTGATCAGTAATGTTTCTCTCTCTCCAGTGGCGGTCGTGAGATCCGTCGTTGTGGGGGGGGGGGGTTCTGTCCCTCCCTTGTCTCTTCTCAAATTGCTGCTGTTGTTGATCCGCTTTTCCCTTCTGCCGGAATTATTCGCTTAACCGCTGCGTTTGGCAAATGCGTGAGCTGAAGCGAAAAAAATATGGACAACATAAAAAAGGACAAACAGAACCACGCCGTTGTCCCACTTGATCAGAACACAATTTGGACCGATCACCTCAAAAAAGAAAGTTTTACCCAAAAATTGGCTATTTGTGATGGAAATCCGTTAAAAGATCATCTCCACATTTTCCCCCATCGACGTCTATTAGTACCGCAGGGGAAAACTCCTTAATTTTCTTTGAAAAAATAGAGTCAGAAGTTCAAAGTTTCAATCAATGCAAGAAAGTTTTTTCTGGGGTAAAGCCAACTCATCCATACCCAACTCATCCATATACCCAACTCATCCATACCCAACTCATCCATAGCACGATACGAGTCGTCGCCGTGGCATTTAATGCCACGACTAAGACCGTACAACCAAAAAATGCCACGACCGAGACCGCATAATCAAAAATGTCCACGGTCAAGACCGGCATAATCAAAAATGTCCACGGTCAAGACCGGCATAATCGAAAATGTCCACGGTCAAGACCGGCATAATCAAAAATGTCCACGGTCAAGACCGGCATAATCGAAAATGTCCACGGTCAAGACCGGCATAATCAAAAATGTCCACGGTCAAGACCGGCATAATCAAAAATGTCCACGGTCAAGACCGGCATAATCGAAAATGTCCACGGTCAAGACCGGCATAATCAAAAATGTCCACGGTCAAGACCGGCATAATCGAAAATGTCCACGGTCAAGACCGGCATAATCAAAAATGTCCACGGTCAAGACCGGCATAATCAAAAATGTCCACGGTCAAGACCGGCATAATCAAAAATGTCCACGGTCAAGACCGGGATTGATCCTTCCGCTGATTATCTATCTTGACACCCGATCACTCTCTTTAGCCATCTTTAATTTGACCGATTCATTACCGACGGTTTTTAATCGCAACTTCGACTGACTCTACGGCCTTGGCACCAGTCTGAGGACAGACTGACTGACAACAACACGGACCAGCTCATCATCATCAGCAGCGGAGATTTATTGCACGTCATAACTCACTCAGTCCGTTGCCCGACCGACGGGCGATTTTATCTGCTCGACTGATCGCCGCCGCCACAGCCAACCCATCGACTCAGCCGAATTGGCTGCGATTACCGACTTAATCGGATTATTGACACATCCATCAGCACAGAAAGACTGACGCGTCCCAAGCGATAAAAAATGTCGCAAAGGGTAAGCAATGGCACAGAAGGAAAACAAAGCTCCACGGTCAAGACCGGCATAATCGAAAATGTCCACGGTCAAGACCGGCATAATCAAAAGCAATGACTCCAATAAATAAACGAATTATTTGACGGGGAGAGAGAGAGAGAGAGAGAGCATTTGCAAATGAAAAAGCATTCCCTCAGTTGAAATTGCAATCAAATAAAACAAAGTGGTGGTGGAGGGAGGACGAATTGTGATGGGTGGGGAGGGGAGCAATTGAATTGACAGACGGCACTGCCGATGGCACACTGTCCGACATTTGCAAATTGTACGACTTTCCTACCTCATAAAATGATTCCCGCCCCTCCGTTCTTCTCCCTCTCTCTCCCTTTTTGTCTCTCTTCTCTCAACTCACTTTCTCCACCCTGCCACACATTTGGTGCATGTGATGCCCCAAGGCTGACCATTCTTCAACGTTAACACTGTACACATTGGAGCATTTTGGGTCGAAGTCCGTTTCGCATGCGATACACTTTGCATAGAAAAAGCTTGAATTCGAGAAGAATGCATTTAAAGCGTATATTAATGCTGACTTGAGTTTAAAGCATTGGGTATATTAAGGAATTTGAATGCCGTAATTAGCAATTGTCAGAATAGTTTAAACTCATTTCTGCTAATTTAACACCTGTTTCTCTCGTAAGTGAATGGAATGTGCAGCGATTTGTCGATGATGCATTTCAGAAAAAGGCGCCAATAATGCTGGAATTGGGGAGTTGGTCTTTGGTTGGCTTAGTTTTTCCGACCGGAATGGCATCCTTTCGCCATCGGACGGCTTCGTTGTGCCGCAAAGGTTCTCTCATGGCACGGCAAAGATTTGCCATTTCGGAAATTCCGTAGAACTGAAGGCAAAGACCGAGTGCATTTACCCCTCCGTTTGGCCATTTGCCTGCGCTTCCTTTTCCAGCACATCGAACAGTTCATCTCCGTCGTCGTCCACATGCAAAATGTATCCATTCCGCAAGAAGTTCAGCACGTACTCGAACCTCAACAAGTGCCCTTTCTCATAAATGCGGCATCATCCTCTCCTCCCTCCGCTCACTTTGTGCCGTCTCTGTCGATAAATATTTCTGTTCCTTCGTTTTGTTCATTTTCATCCAAAAGATGAGTCAGCCTTAACAAAAGTTCGTTTCTCAATGTCTTGAGATTTTCTGATTTTTTAAACTTGTCTTTTTATTATTTTGAACAAATAATTATTTATAAAAAGATTATGTGACAATAAAAAATGAAAAAATTTTATTAGAGTTCGACATTTGAAACAAAGTCTGGGTCTTGCACCTGGATTTCCCGGACAAATTTCCAGGAAAAATTCGGATTGCCTAAAAATGGACTAGAAAATTGTTATTTTTGTTTTCGTGTTTTGTTTACGTACAACTTCGTTTTTTCCAATTTTTTATTTCGTTATAAATATTTTAGTTCCATTTAAATTATCTTTTTTGGTTTTCTTCCCCCTCCCCTCTCCCACCTCGTCCCCTGAATGCGTCTGATTGTTTGTCGGCTCGTCTCGAATTTGCATCCCCCCACATTGAACACCACCCGAGACGGTGCCACCGCTGAAACTCCGCTACAATTTGCCATTTTCCGTTTCGTTTGGTCGGTTATTCCTTTGTCATTATTATTTTGTTGATCTTTTAATTCCGTTTTTTTTAATCAGAAAACCCAAAGATTACTTTTCTTAATGTTTTTCAAACAAAAATATTAGCGGATTATGTACAGAATTTTCTTAAAATCCATATCCAAAATAGATACTGTATGTTTAAGAAAAAAAGCAATTGGACGGCAGAGGAACTCTGTTCAAAACTAATCATATACATATGTAGAGCAACCAATTACAAATTGAACTATAAAAAGTTAAAAATAACCATTTTCGATATCAAAAAGCACTCAAATTGACAAAATTAAATGAAAATTGAGTTCGATCATTAATTAATGAAAAATTGTTTTTTAAATTGCCACCCGACCACGCCCCATTAAGCAACACTTAGAAAAGAGACCGCAAATTCCCATTGCCCTCGCCTTTGGCGCATGTTCCCATAGTGACTGAATAATGTGATGAAATTTGAGCATTCCTTTAAATTGTAACTGCCAATTCGATATCCACGCTTTTCGCACTTTTTAAATTTAAGAAAGTGAATGCCTTTGGTTCGTATGGCTTTGATAATCACCGACCAAAATTTATCGCAATTCAATTACAATGAAAAAAGGATAAAATAACAGCAGAAAGTATCAATTAAGGCTAATTGGAGATCAAAAAATGGGGAAGGAAAATGGGAGAAGGGGAAAGCATAAAGACTTAAAAGTAAGCAAGACAAAGAATACCCTTAGTTTTTGAACAATTTCTCAAATTCAATGGGACGGATGTGCACTATTTTCCACCAGGATTTCGTCGGGCTCCAATCCATCGGCACGTGTTCCAACACCGCCCACCGTCGTGTGCCAAGAAAACGCTGTCCGTAAAGTCCATGTTCGTCCTCAACGTATCGAATGAACGGCGTGGGAGAAGAGCTCCGACTGACCAAATGATTTTGCGGACAGTCCCACGTTGTTCTGATCTCATCACCTTGCTTATTTGGGAAAATGATTTCGCATTCGACCTAAACGAAGAATTAAAAAAGGCCAAAAACGGTGCACACGTACAACGACTCTTCCCAGGAAGGACAAAGTCCTAAACATCGGCGGATGTGCACAATATTCCCCGTCGTTGAGGCTTCCGAAAGGAGACCAACTGACAAAGCGTTTATAATAGGGGGAGGGGTCAATGAGTGGACGACCTTTTGCGGAAACTGATCCACTGGCCAGTCTGGAGACATCGTCTCGTCCACAGTCGCAATATTCCCGGGTAACGTTCCCCCGAACACAGCGGAAAAACACTGAAGAGAATTGTGTCCTTTTGCTCATTCGGTGGCATCTCAACTCGTTCCACCACAATGCCAACATTCAGATTTTGCCAGTCGAAAGAATGAGTCGTATCGTAATGACTCCATTTATATTCTTCCTCGAGTTTTTCGTTTTTTCGTCCTTCCTTTGAAGCGACAAATTCATCACCACCAACGCATTCGTTCGTAGCATCAAAGTCTGGGTCGACGTCAATTGCATCATCAACACATTCGCCCCAACTGTCGCAAAGCGATGACTAAACAAAAGGCAATAGAGGGACGAAAATGAGGGAAATGTTCGGTTGGAAAAAGATTTCTAAAATTCATGAATCCTAAATCCTGAAATCCTCCGACATACTCACAGCATCTGAGCAGATGTTCGCCTTTTCGCCGTTCGCTTCTTTTGTGCCATTTGTCTCTGTGTTTTGACAGTGCCAACGTTTAAATCTGCCATCACTTCGCTGCTCAAAGCCACTTTTATAATTATCGGCGTCATTTCGCTTCGGTTCGCAACTGTTCTTTGCTTTGTTGTTTGGTTTGAAACCCCGCCAAACAGAAGCACTTTTGTCGTTGGTTGGCGTGGCAATTCCTTTTGCTGTGGTTTCATCCCTTCCACCAAATCCGTCCCTTTCTTCCGCCACTTTCCTTTCGTCGGTGTTTCTGATGACAACTTCTGCCAACATCGGGTCTTTCCACCACGCGACCGTTTGCAGACTGCACCAAATCAGCAACTGAGTTGGCCCACCGCCCTGCGACTTTCTGAGCACAATATTGCCGAGTGAGCTTTTGTAGGTGTACTGATCAGTGTAGGGATTCGCACTTGAGCAGACAAAGGGCACGCACAACTGAAAATGGCAAGAAATAAGCCAATGAAACGCACAAATATTCTTTTCCTTTTGTTTTTTTTTCTCTGACCTGCACGACGGCATCAATAACCCTCGTCTCAAGCGGCGGTTTCTCCACCAGCACCGACACATCCAAAACGTTGATTCGTGTCTCGCACTTGACATAACGCTGATATTTGATGGAAAACCATGTGCCCAAACTGAGCACCCGAAAACTAAAACGATCGCTGTGCAAATGCATCGATGGAATGTCCGATTGGGACTGACTTCTTTCGGTTGGCCTGACAATACTCATCGAAGCGACATTCTCCAGGCAGAAATGTCAAAAGGACCAAATCACTGCCATTATAAGCCCACAACAAAGCAATCGATCGCCTCACCAAAGGATCAAGCTGCGCCTTTTTCTTCGTTGCCGGCATAAAGCGCCAAAAAACCAAATTTAAAGGTTAAAATAATCAAAAAATTAATAAATAAAAGACTATTAAACTTAATTAAAAGAGAGAAAAGTTTGCTTTGCCCACCATTCCTTCAATATAAAATATTTTTATTCACAATCATTAAAATATTAATTAAACAATTGCATAGAAAGTATGTAAAAATGAAAAGAAAAGAGATTAAAGCAATAAAGGAGAAAAAATGATAAAATAAGGCAAGATAATTCAAATGTTGTGAAATTCTAAGTTAAATTAAAAAAAGAAAAGTATGGCAAATAGGTAAGTTAACAATAAGAATGGAAAGTCGATGGCAGATTAGTTATAGAAACACTGGGCGATAAATTTCAAAAAAATGCGAAATTCACATGGATAAGTAGCGTACGGTCCACAATTGATTAGGGTCTCGTAAATCACATGAAAAAGTTTGTAGAACAAATTGAAAGCCGTTTCCCTCGTGAGTTTCGGAGGCACTGCCGAGACATTTTAAACCAATTTTGACAAGACCATTTGCCTCGTGCTGATTCTGTCCTTGCAACGGAGTTGGAAGACGCCAATTGACCGAATCGACCTAAAATCATTGGGTATTAATCTCAGGCATTTGATAATTTCACAAACCTTACAATCCCCATTGAACGGGACGTCCGAAGAAGCATTGACCGTGAGACAAAATTTGAAGGCGTTGTGTCTGAGTTTTCCACTTAATGGACTGTACATCCATTCTTGATTGCCTCCGTCACATAAACAAGAGAGATTCGTCCCATATTTATTGCCAAAAACCATACCATGACATTGGTAGAGCCCTGGCGACTGATTCCATTTGAACTTTCCCAAAGTGTCCAAACACATTCCTTGTTGAATGATTTGTACACGGCGCTCCCCGGAATTTTTAAGCGGTTTGAGTTCCGGGTAAACTTCTTTCAAATACCATGAAAAGTTTTTGCAATTTAATCTTTCTTTAATGCGTAGGCGTTCGGAAATGCTAAAAAATCAAAAATTCGGAGATAAATTTTCATTGCTTTAAACGCACTCTCCGAAGTTTACGTATCTGGCAGAAGGAACAGTTTGGAAATAAAACTCTTTGTAATCATCCAACCAAACTTCAGCAGCTCTTCGCGTATTTCTGAAAAATAAAAAAGCGAAAATTAAAAGTTAAAACACAAAAACTTTTGGAAAATACGGCCGCTTCCCCCGGGGAACGTGTAAGGGTGCTGCTTGCGAAAGACATGGCCAACCCTAAAATAGGTAAACCGGAATTAATGAAGAAAAATCGATGAGAATTAAAGAAAGTGAGTGAAAAATATTTTTTCAATAAGAGAAAAATTTAATAATTTGGTTTTTAATTGAACGTTTCAATTTCTGGGTGTGCGCTTCGTTCCCCCCCCCCCTCTTTGATTTTTTAAAACAAATTTTCAAACATAGAAATTTTGAAGAAATCCTAGAAAATTTTTTTATAAGAAAATTCAAAAAAAAATTTTTTGAAAAATTTTCCACGATTTTCAGGAAAAATTATTTATGGGGTTTATAATCTTAAATTTTGACATAAAAATCGGCATCTGTAGTTTGCAGTCGAAATGATTAAATGGGCGATTCCATTTATTGGTTACAATGAAAAACAGCAATTAAAGATTACCGTATATGCTCTAATTATAGCCCAGTCTCTATTAATCCCACAGTCTCCAATTATCCCCCAGCCCACGAGGTGTTTTGATAAATAATCCCTCTATCATAATCCCCCAGTCTCTAATTATCCCCCCTTTTCTGAGGTTGAAAAATAATCCTCCATGGGCTATAATTAGAGCATATACGGTATATTGCTCAAACAATAAATTTAAATTGGTGCCCCCCCCCCATTTTGCGGATTGCCAACCTGCTGCATGGATGAATTTCAAGGCTTCCTCCACATTGCCAAATGCGAAAAGACATTTCTTAAATTAGGTATTAAAATGAATGCAAACTTTTAAATAAACCACCAAGGTTTTCTCCACCCCAAACATCCATTTTCTAAATTGAAATGCTTAATAATTATTTTTATTTTGTGTGTCTCACAGTATCGTAACGTCCTAAGGCATCGAACCATTTTTTGTTAATTGAGAATAATCCCCCAGCCATAACAGGAGTCCTGAATAACGGAGAACTATTTTCACTTTACGGAATGCGTTAATCAGTTACTTTATTGGTTTTTTCGGGTTTTTTCGCCGGAATAATTTTTCTTCTCTTCCCAATGCCTCCCATCTGAACACCAAATTCCAACCAAATCCTCCGCGTAAATCTGAGCTGGCCGAGACATAATTGAAGTTGTCCATGTCTAAAATAACTCAAAACCGTTAACCAAGCAATTTCTAATCACTTATAACGTCAATCACAGGTGCAACGACAGCTTTGTCATTCTGTAAAAAAGGAAATCAAAAGCCGGGTCGGTAACAGTACTTCGACCAGACGTTGAAGCACCGGTTCCAACCATCCGACGTTACACTCACAATGACTGTCTAAATGGGAATTAATAATATGTGAAAGAAAAAACAAACCCAAAAAAGTGAGGACAGGAGCACTGGCGATAATGGCACCATGAACTCGAGAACGAATAAGCCCTTAACGGACAGAATTAACAAAGCCAAAAAGGAGCACAAAACCCACCCTCTCGCTTTCTGTTTCGGATAATTCGCATTTTGTCAATACCAAATAAATCTCTGCCAATAGTGGCTAAAATGCTTACTCATGTTGATTTTTTCGTTCGAAATGCAAACCATCGAAGGAGTAATCATCGACAAGAATAATTTCTTTAAGTAAATGCGATGGAGTGCGAATGAAAATGGACCAAATTGTACGCAACAATGTGGACCTTGCCTCGTTGTGGAAAGTTATTATAATCGATGTGGGTGGAAGAACATGGGAAAACTGAGCATAGTTTGAGTCTGATTTGCAACTTAATAATGTACAAAATAAGAATGTTCCTTTTGCATAGCAAAACATCTTTGGATTTCTTACCTTCGTTCGCGAGTGTCTGGCAAATGCCTAGAAAAGACTCATAAATAGAGTATTTTTAGTGGTGAAAAAGTCAAAAATAGGGACCTAAATAGGGGCGAAAAATTCGCGTAGGGGCGAAAAAGTTTCTAATGTAGGGATGAAATTTATTAAAATTGCTGTTTTTTCTATGTAATAAGGCAAACAATTTTATTCATGGATTGGCAGTTAGAAATGAAGTACATTTCGAAATTTTCGGGATTTAAGGGTCGATTCTTAGGGGTGTATTTTTCCGTAATTTTTTTTGGGTCGATTCTTAGAGGTGTATTTTTTTGAAAATTTTTAGGTCGATTCTTAGGGGGTGTATTTTTCCGAATTTTTTTTGGTCGATTCTTAAGGGTGTATTTTTCGTTTTTATTGCATTTTTGATAATTAGGGATGTCAAAAATATGTACAAAAATTGGTCAAAATATGTACATAATAAATATGTAAAAAAAATCCCCAAATATGTATAAAAACCCAAAATATGTACGAAAATATGTAAATAACATTTTTTTAAATGGTTATTTTTTGGAAAAAACCTTCGTAAAGTGTTAAATAGGCGTAAAATGGCATAAAAATGACCTAAATATGTTTAGAATCACCTTTTAACATTTAAAAAATTATTTTTGGAGGGGTACATTTAAAAAAACTTTTTTTTTTTAATTTTTTCACTAGAAATTTCTAAAAATTTTCAAAAATTCTCAAAATATGTATAAAAAATTTGCCAAAATTTTGGATTTTTTTTGAGGATTTCCAAAAATTTCCGTAAAAAACCCGCAAATTGTGTAAAAAAAAAATCAAAATATGTAAGAAAAAGTCCAAAATATGTATAAAATCCCGAAATATGTAAAATATGTATAAAACCCCGAAATATGTAAATAAAAGTCCCGATTTTTGTTTGCAAACATAAAAGAGTGTTTTCCTACTATTTAGAGCATGGAGAAGCCAGGAAAAAAATATGTATTTACATAAAATTGACATCCCTATTGATAATATTTTTCCCAAAAATCGCGAAATAAGGGCGAAAATAGAGGCGAAACGCCAAAATAGGGATAAAAACTTATTTTAGGGGCGAACATCCAAAATAGGGATTCCTAGGGTCGGATAGGGGCGTTAAAACGAAGAATTTCCGAACAAAAAACGTATTTTTCGTACATTTCTCGTCGTGTTAAAGCCGCAGAAAAAATAAGTAAAAACCTAAGAATCCTCACCCTACTCATAAATATGACGAATTATCGAAGGATGAAAGAAAGTTGACTTTCTTTCTTTCATACAATTTATTGAAACTTGATAAATACCGTTGCATCGGAACTGCATCTGATGCTGCTTGGTTGAATTTATTCGCTGCATATTTATCATCTCCAACTTTTAACTTTCCTTTGACCAAGTATGCTTCAGTATCAAAATCGTCCCAGAAAATTTTCATGCTGTTATTTTCTTTGGCTTCGTAAATCAAAAAGTTTCCATTTTCTGCAGGCAAATCAATAATATCATTTTCATTCCAACTACGAGCCAGTATAATTCGTGAGATCTGTTTCGGTTAACAAAATTTTAAAATGGGGAAATGATAATATGATAAAAAGCAATCTCGCATTCGTACTAAGCCAAAAAATTCGTCATAAATCTTGTCAAATTACCTAAACATTCTTCGTATCACTCGATAGCCCTAAGCTTCTCAATTTCCTTGTAAAATTCAAAAAATTTGATCATATTTGAAAAAATTGTTGATGAAAAATTGTTTTTACAATTTTGGCCATCTTTTGAAACATGATAAAAAAATTTCTTGAATTTTGCATAGAAAATAGAAAACCTTAAGGACTATCGAATGATACCAAGAATGTTTAATTTGGGACTTTGATCGAGACATAAACATACCTCCTTGAATTTGTTATATTCCAAATTTCCAATAGGATAAGTGTAAAAATAAAAGCAAATAAAGAAGAACCACGTTGAAATGACTAGAAATATGAATGTTTTCAATCGAACTCGAACAAATGAGATCATTAGGTACTTAAAAAATGTTATTATGATTACAGACCCAAAGCATAATAAAACACAAAAAAATTCAATTAGGATAGAAACTTTTTTTGAATAAAGTTTAATTAAATTTTAAAATCGTTTTATTTCTTGTTTAAAACAGCATGAGGTTATCTGCTTGGGACCTAAACAATCCTCATCATTATTGCTTAGGTATACCGGGTTGTAAAACGCCGGCTTGGGTGTCGCAAGTTAGGCACAAAAACTCCAAAATAGGCAAAGTTAGGCATTATAAAAGGATATTGTTATTATTACGTACATATTCTTTTTTAGATTATTTACAAAGATGCAAATGGATTATAAATTTGATTTAAAGGATTTTAAATCAAATAATTGTTACAACCCTTCGAACTTAAATTTTGTTGAGCTTGAGTCAGAGTTATTTCGTTTGACATGCCATTTCGACAGGCGAATTCGGACTTTTGCTATAAGCGCGTTGGAGCAAATGTGCGAAGATGCTTCAATGAAAATGTTGGAGAAGGAATGCTTGAGCTTGGAGTATTACCCTCATTTGGCAAACTTATGCAAAAACAGTGAGCAGAATGTTCGTGTCGTTGCGCTTCGTATTTTGACAAAATTTGCCCTTGTCTACCCTGAAGAGTATGTAATAGGGAATGGAAAAAATTCATGTCATTATAATGTGCCCGAATAATATTTTATGCCTTCTATCATAATTAAAATATTTTGAGTCGCATAATACCGACAAAAAAAAATCCATTTCTATTTATTTAGGAAAGTCATGGCATCGAAGGGTTTCAAAATTCGTCTTCATGACGATGCTTTCTCAATCGTTTGCGATGCAATGAATGATTTGGAAGTAAAAGTTCGCGCTCAAGCTGCCAATCTCTTGGGATTTTTTGAAAACGTCTCTGAGTCGTTCCTCGACCAAACATTGGACAAGAAATTGATGCGGAATATGACTGTAACGTACAGTCATTTATAAATTGTTATTTTCCAATCACAGATGTTGAACACTAATGTCAGAAATACGAAAAATGCGTTATCTGCTGGTGTTGGTTATATCGGAGGATGGAGCACTGGCAAAAAAATGGGTGAGGACATGCCGATCGAAAAGCTGGAGGACGAAAGCCAATCTTTGATCCCTACCGGCTCTTGTGGCGCCTTCGTTACCGCACTCGAAGACGAATTTATGGGTATTTTTAACTGAAAAGAGACCTGTCCATCCTACCAAATGTTCTTTAGCGGTTCGTCAGGCAGCTGTTTACTCACTGGGAAAACTTGCTAGGAACCGACCTGTTTTTGCGAGTGCGTGCATCGATCATTTGGCCGATATGTTCAACGATGAAATCCAACAGGTGAAATTTTTTCTGGGTGGTTAATTTTCGGTTTTATAATGTTAGAATTTAAGTGTTCAATAATACGACTGGGACTTTTTTTACTTTAGTAGGCCCGGTTTGAACCCTGAACCCAAGCCTGGACAAAAATCAAAATAACTTTTTCTTTGCAAATTATCGTGTAAAGGAATTTAGATCCGTCTCGACGCCATTCGCGCATTGACTCCGCTCGTTTCCCATGGCCTTCTCTACCGCGATCAATTGGACACTATTCTGACCGTTCTCGATGTAACAGAATTTATTTTTCTTTTTTGCAAGATCCCTTTGCTTTCATCTTTTGCATTTTTAGGATGCAACTGCTGACAATCGAATGGCACTTCACACTTTGTTGGCAAAGTCCAATTTGGCAGATTCCAACTGTGTATCCCAATGTCTTAAGAAATTGCTGCATTCTCTGCGTCGTTTTCCCATGGACAAATTTTCTATTTTTGGGTTAATTGGCAGGCACTAATTATGCCAAAAAATGAAAAATGTTTAAGTTGTCTCAGTGGTATCGGGCAGAACCATTCTTCATTAGTTCAGCCTTTGGTGAATGATTTGTTGGATGTTCATCCCATTTTTGACACCCCTGAACAAAGTATCGACGATGACTTTTGTAAGTATTGTAAATTAAAGTACGATTCCTATCATTTTTATGCATTGGAGTGCCATTGTCATTTCAGCCTTCTCTCGTCCGTGCCATTTGCTTTTGCCATTATTAAATAAACTTAAGATTTGGCCCGACTCATCCTCGTCCTTAACGCTGCATCCCATCGGTCAGTGCTCTGTTCGCTTATTCCCTCTTATGCACTGAAACATTACCGTTATTTGCGTCGTTCTTGGCCTGAGATTGTTCCCAAAATTCTCGTAAGAGCTCTTGATATTTTTCGAGTATATTTTTTTAAAGGAATTTGATCATGAAAAGTTACACCAATGCGATTCCTCGCCGTTTTTATGCCCTTTTTTGGCTGTTGGGCCGGAGGATAAAACAATTGAGAAGGAAAATGATGCTAAAACTGCTAGAGTATTTCCTATTCATTGTGAATTCGCAACAATTAAATCTTTTAAGGTACTCGAGCCTAGCAGAGAATTTAGAAACAATGAAACCATTCGATTCGTTGCTGGCTTACCAACGGGGATATTTATCCGAATTTTGCTTTGCAATGTAACGGACGAGGAGTTAAATCGGTTCCGAATTCAGGTCCCTTAAAATATTCGAAGCTATTCCTGTTTAGACTGGTTATACTAACATAGGTAAAACAAGAGGCTCTAATGCACTTTATGAGTCCATTCGACTTATATGAGTCCAATCAATTGACAATACCTGGTTTTTATACAATAACTTTGAACAAACCCTATCTTTTTGGTATCATTAGAAAGCAGTCTAAAGAAGCTAAAATATATAAAATCGCAGCGTTCAGGCAATTACCAAAAAAGATTTGATTAATTAAGTAATTGCTGATTATTTTCGTTTGTAACTTTCTTGAAATGTTAGAATTCTCTTGTTTTCTCGTATTATTACATTATTTAGACTTTGTGCTTTCGAATGATACCAAAAAGATAGGATTTGTTTGAACATGAACAAAGTTATTGTGTAAAAACCCGGGATTGTCAATCGATTGGACTCATAAAAGTTAAATTGGACTCATAAAAGTCGATTGGACTCATAAAAGTCGATTGGACTCATAAAGTGCATTAGAGCCAAACAAGAATCAGATTCAAAAAACCACTACGAAAACCCATACAAAAAAAAAACTGACCAGAGGAACACAAAATTTTACAATTAGCATTAAAAAGGGAAAGATGGAAATACTTAAAATACCCAAAAGTTTCTTTTTGTTTTATATAATTTGAACAAATTTAAGGATTCTTTCAATCAATAAAATTTTAATAAATCGAGGTTTTGATGGGTTTTTTAATATATAACGCCCTTTTTCATGGCTTTTATATAACGACATAGCACCAATTCTCTTTTTTTAGATTGAATATCCCGACCAGACTTTCGACCTTCATCGACCAAGGCGCGGGGACTTTCTAAGACTGGACAGTTCAACAGTTCATTTGCAGACTAATGTTGTCGTTTCGGCTCAAAGATGGGCGACTTCGGCATCAGTCATTTTCACTCCTGGCATTATTTCAACGAAAAGTGATGAAAGTGTGGCACAAAGAATCGTTGGAAAGGGACAAAAGGATTCTTTAAACCAACACATAATGCCTTTTGCAAGCGCAGAAAATATCGCGAGAAAATGCAGAATCTCCTTCAACATTCATCCGATACAGCAAGCCTAA
Organism: Heterodera glycines; assembly: GCA_004148225.2. Taxonomy (NCBI): domain Eukaryota; kingdom Metazoa; phylum Nematoda; class Chromadorea; order Rhabditida; family Heteroderidae; genus Heterodera; species Heterodera glycines. The sequence continues at coordinate 12,355,263 of CP049707.1, read as the reverse complement.
TCCTCCCACCCAGAAGAAGTGGGAGTGACCGAACTGCACATTCTCGAGCAGGGACTGTACCCACCGATGCCGCATAATCAGCAGCCCATCGGAAGGATGGCCGAATTCGGTGGGTGGAACTTGGAGAAGTCGAGTGATATTTCTTTTGGAAATTTGCAAAGAAAAGCCTTTTTGGTTTTTAGCGACTTGAATTCCCAGTCATATTGTTTATGATTATGAAGCTTTTTAGTCTAATGTTGTACAAAACACTAAAATCCGCGCTGATTATCAGCGATGGCAACTTGGCATGCAATGAAAAAAACGTACTCGTGCGGTCGTTGGTCCAAAACCATAACAATTGCAGTTATTGTATTTTTAAATAGTTTAATCATAATCTACATTTTAAAAAATGGAAAGGAAATTATTAGTCATTTTTACTTGGAAAAACATTTTTAAATGAAATCTGAGGATTTGGCCTAAAAAATAACAAAAAGCCTCACCCAAAAAATCACAGGTCTCAAAGCAAGATTTCGAAAATTTGGCCTCATCGGACTCTCAAAAATCTTTGGGGCGCTAAAGCCGCACACCTGCAAACCCTGGATATTACAAAAGCACTGTATTATTACTAGAGACCGGATTCAAATTTACGGATCCCGCTGCGGGATTGGGACTCAATATTTTTTGGTGGGACGAGATCCCGCGGGATTAATGCCAAAAATCACGTTTTCCAAAAAATGCGGGATTGCGGACTGGGCCCCCGCAAATCCCGCGCGTGATCCCGTTCGCGTCGTCTAATTATTACCGAAAATATACTTTATATGAAAAATTTGAATGTGATGAAACAACAAATGAAAAAGACAAAAATAGATCAAATGATATTTTGAATGTATTGTAACAAAAAGAATAGCGTAACATTCTTTGAACATGGCATGAGCGGCAATCAAATGAAGGAGCGATTGGACTACACAACGCTTTGAAAGGAGGGAAATGCACGCAACAAATAAAATGTTTTAAAAAAACGAGTCAGTATGTTTCACTCGACCAATTAGTAAACTAAGCCTCTTACCGGACCAGCTCCCGTATCAGCGAACTGATCCGGCCGATTAGAGAAAATCATTTTCAAAAATCCGCTGTTTTTAAAATTTAAATGGTTAAATTTTTAAAGTTTAAGAGCAGACTGAATTAAGGACTGAATGTCAAAAATGTTATGAAATAAGAAAGGTAGTAGCAAATTTTTCAAGAACCATTACTTAATTTTTGGGAAATCTTTGCAAACCAAACCAAAGAAACTGAAACATACAGACTCCGAATTTATACCAACGATTTAATGGTAATGAAAAATTCCTACTCAAAATATTTCATAACAATGATAAAATGCTTTGGAATACAATTAAAATCTTAGACTGGAAATTTTTTAAATTAAAAACAAACAATTCTATATTTGATGAAATCTACTAGTAATAGGTTGGTTCATAAGTATTGACCCTGATAGAAAAATAATTTATTTTGGATTTTCTGTTAAATTTATCTTCTCCCATATAAACTAATTATTGTTTTATTTTTTAAATCAAAAATCTCTCAATAAGTCAATAATATTTAAACCAACCTATAAAAATGTGTAAATTTAAATGACGAATTATGTTACTTTTTGATAAAATTTGCTATAGTACAACTATAAAGAATTGCAGTTAGGTTAGTTAGTATTGGGATGGACAATAAGTCTGTTTTCTCATCATTTATTAATTTGTTTGATTTCTGACCTAAATGCCAATTTTTTGGTCATTTATACGCTCTATTCTAAGGCATTCTTTGTTTTTTTGGTATGTGTTAAAACACAAGATAAAGAAATTAACCGACTTATTAACCATCCCAATAATTTATGGAAAACAACAGATTACAGACTTTAGTAACTTAGTTAGATTTAAAACCAAAATGATTTTAGTCTCTCTTACTCACTTGCAATCCAATTTTTCAAAATGTTTCCTCGCGCTTTGAATGTTCCTTAAAACAAATTATAACGAAAAAAGCATATAATTTTTGCATGTCCAAAGTTCACTCCCTCGCCCTTTTGTCGTAAAAGCTTTTAGGGAAAGGCGCTGTCGGGAAAATTTCTTTTTTAATTTTATGAAATTCATAAATAAATATTTTTCAGAATTGCAATTATTTTCCTTTTCACCCCTTTTGCCGTTTTTTGTGTATGAGAACGACCCTTGGACATGACTCACAAATCAATGGGTTAAAACTTGCATTTTTATGGCAGCCGACGAAATGTTTCCATCTGACAGAACCAACATAACATAAGTGTTGTAAGTGAAGCCTAACCATGAATAGCAATAAATATTACTTATGATTAATTATTTACTAAAATCACTTTCAATGAATGCAGCAAAAGTGCTGTTGCGAATTTCGATGCTTTCAAACTGTGAACCCATGCGACTTTAAAAATTTTTGTATGGTAAAAGAAAACAAATTTTAAATACCTGCAGGAAAGTTTGAACTGTTTGATAATATTGGACACTTTTTCAAAGCGATGGATGTCCTCGTGCTTTGCCCTCTGCGCTTGAGCGATCACAAGAAAAGTGGCCTTTTCAAAGAGTAAAATCTGAAGGGAAAGGGCGCGTCATGGCGACTTTTTCAACCACCTCATCCGCGTCCATTATGTCGGCGAATTTCTTTAATTTGTGCTCCATTGAGCTCACATTTGGAACCAGTTGATAAACAATTGCTGACCACGCATTGTAAAGAGTTTCGTCCCAAATCGATGAGCGAAAGCATTGAATTATCGGATTGGCGTGTTGACGAAGAGCGGTGGCCTCCGAAAGTTGGTTGATGTCCCTCTCCTTGTCAAAAAATATCTAAAACAAAAATATATCTTCGAAAAGCAGCTTTTCAGACTTTATCCCTCATTTCCTCTTGGATGAGATCCATTTTGTGGACCAAACAAAACACTTTAGCCATTGGCGAATTTTGCATAAGCGCCTCCAGGCAAGACTGATAATTCCGATAGTCCTTTTGCACCTCTCTGCTTTCCACATCAAAAACATAGATGAGAACCTAAAAAGAATTTAGGTAATAAAAATGCACGGTAATAGTTCAGTTTGTCCCCCCCCCCTTTTTTTCGAAATTTTTTTATGTTCAAAAGTCATAAAAACACTTTGGCGCTACTGTAAAAGTTACCACTTTTGAAAATTTTTTCAAAAGGGGGGACCCTTTTGTTTTGCAAAATTTTTTGTGATAGTCATAAAAATTTATTCTCTGGGGTTTTTGGGGTCCCCGATCACGAATCTTTCAATTATTTTGACCAATTCCGATTTCCTAATCTAAATTTGAACAAAAAAACATAATTTGAAAAATTCAAAATTTCGATTTTTATTCGAGTTCGGGTTAGGGATTAGAAATTAGTCAAAATACATGTCAGATTCGTGATTAGCGACTTTTAAAACCCCGGATAACAAATTATCATGGGTTTTTATCTTAAAAAATTTTGCAAAACAAAAGGGTTCCCCCTTTTGTTTCAAAAGTGGTAACTTTTACAGTAGCGCCCACTTTTTATGGGGTTTTCGGGGTCGCTGATCACCAATTCCTAATCCCGGACCCGAATTCGAACAAAAAGTCGAAAATTTAAATTTTCGATTTTCACATTTTTGGTTCAAACTTTGTTTAAATACACGGAAACGAACTGAAATTCAACATTGCTTCAATAAAAGATCATTTGAGCCATTTTTAGACCAAAAATGTGAAAATTTGAATTTTCGACTTTTTGTTCGAATTCGGCTCTGAGGTTCGAAATTAGTCGAAATGGGTGCCGGATTCGTGATCAGCGATCCCGAAAAGCCTTGGAAACATGTTTTCATGACTTTTGAAAACACAAAAAAAATTTTCGAAAAAAGGGGGGGGGGACAAACTGAACTATTACCAAATGCACTGGGTGTCAAGTTTTCTGAGATGAAATTCTGCGGATCTAAATTTTTATTCATGCTTTTTTGCTTTCGGGTTAATTTTTTTAATAATTCAATTTGAGACACTAAAATGCTAAAGCACTAAAATCTAAAATAACATCACCTGAACATTTTTAAAAATTTGGTCTCTTTGTGCAGTCATATAATTTTCCATAAATGTTTCTTGGCCACCACAATCCCACAGATGAAGGACCATATTACCCAAAAATCTGTAAATTGCTTCTTTTGGTTATTCAAGAATGCGTTGCAGTTACTTGACGTGCGCATGTTCCACTTCCATTGTAGGGCCAAGACGGCTTGTGTCTCTCGCAATGTAATTTGCAAAGATGATTGAACGCATGCTTGTTTTGCCCGCTCCACTCTTTCCCATAAGCAAAACTTTCCGTTTGGACATTTTTCAAAAAACAAAATACAGCTATTATTGTATTTATATCTTGAAAAAACGGATGATTGTGGTAAAACACTGACTCAGTTATAATTCAAATGGCCTAAGGTTCCTGGATTTATCCAGGAAATCCAGGTCCAGATCAAATGTGAAAAAAAATCCAAGTCCAGGCTTTTTTCAAAATTCCGAGCTCTAATTAGTAATGGAAACTTTTCATATGAAATAATATTTGTGGCGAAATGTAAACATAAAAAACAGAAATTCCACGTCGAATGGCTCTCTCTTTCTTTGAGTTTACAATCGTTTTTGCCTATTTTCGTAAAAATCTCTAGGAATTATTCTTTTTATTTGTTTTTTTTTCTTCATTCACTTAATTTGTATATCATAATGGCTACCTGGGATGAATATCTCCAAAATCAACTCAATTGTGATGGTCTACAAATGGCTTGGAATGTTTTACCACACTCGCGATTGGATGCTCAGAAATTGGTTATTCCTGTGTCAACGTTCTTCACACCTTTAAAGGTAATCCTCCAAAACAGGAATATTTGATTTAATGAATTTTAATTTTGAGGAAAAACCAACGGATCAACCAAAACAACCTCCACTTGAATATGATCCAATTTTCTGTCAAAAATCGTCATGTAAAGCTGTTCTGAATGCATTATGGTATGTTTATTAATATATTCGACTATTTTATTAGGCTGAAAACTTTCGCAAGACGTCGAACTATCTCATTTTTCCCGCCCACCCATGCCCGGAACGGTCCAGGCTACGTTTTCTTTTTCCCGTCGGCGCATGTCGGTAACCGCCGCCATCCCCACCTAACCTAAAATCCCAAATCCTCGGGTTTGTTTTTCGTCCGCTATTATTCATACATGGAAAGAGAAAGGGGCTAAATTCCAAAAACTGACTCGGCTTATTTTTTAATTTTATTGACCAATTATAAATAGCCAAATTTTTCTTATTTATTTATTTATTTATAAAGAAAAGAAAAAGTCCACAAAAGGGATAAATCCACTTACTTTGTGGACATATACATATAAAAAATTGCCTATCAGCAGTATTTTAAAGGATTTTTCCTCAATTTTAATGAAATGTCTATTTTTAATTTACAATTCCTTAATGAAATCCAAAGTTAGCCTTTATTCTAAATCATTCTCATTGTCAGCATGGTCGACTACCGGACAAAAGTGTGGGTGTGCCCGTTCTGCAACCAGCGAAACCCTTTCCCGCCGCATTACGCCGCCATTTCGGAGGAAAATCGACCGCCAGAACTACACCCTCTTTTTACGACAATTGAGTACACGTTGAAGGTGAACAGCGCAATACAATGCTTGTGGATTTCTTTTTGATTTGTCAGTTCACTAATTCAGAAGGCGACCACTTTGCCCCCAATTTTTCTGTTTGTCATCGACACGTGCATCGCCTCGGAAGAGCTCAAAGCATTGAAGGAATCGCTGCAAAAGGCCATTTCGTATTTGCCGGCCGACGCACTCATTGGACTGATTACTTTTGGGAGAATGGTGGAAATTCACGAGCTCAACGTGAAAGGCATGGCACGGTCTTACGTGTTCAAGGTGACTTTACACAGAAAATATTTTCAAAATCAAAGGGTTTTACCCCCAAATGCCTTGGGTAATGAAAGGTGTGGTCTCTGCGCTTGCTTCGGTCCGTTCGGTCATCACTTCTTTTTCTTCCCCATCATTATGTTCCCTCCAATTCTGTTGAAGCGCTTTCGGACAATGGCATTTCTTCTTCCCGCCTATTTTAGAAGATTAATTATTCTTTAATGGATGATTCATTGTAGCGTTTTTTGTACTTCCGCTTTTGCTTACCAGCACATAAGCTGCGTCGAGAATGGAGAGCTGTTTTGAGTTGGCACCAAAAATGCCATGCCCTCGTTGTCCATTTTGTTGTTCCGTTCTGTATCTCATAAACGAGGCTGTGTCGGAAGGGTCGTCTTCAATTTGGCCATTCACTTCGGTTTCACTGCTGCGCCTCAAAAGATCGCCAAGGATTGAGCGGTATTCGTCCGCATCCAAGTTGACCACTGTTGTTTTGGGTGGGTGGAAAATGCCGAATTTAATGAACGGATTGATGCTCGAAACTGCCGAAATGCAATTTCCTGTTGTCAAAGTTAGGACCAATGCAATGAATGGAATGGGAATCAAAGTGAACAGCACCATTTTCTTCACTCTTTTTAGTCTCTGACAAAAGGAAGGAACTGCTCTGGGTTTCGTTCTTTGTTTTTTGAATTAAATAAACGCAATTTATTTGAATGGAGTGGACAATTAGCTAATGGCCCTTTAATTGCTCGTCCGCTAATTCGACGTCAACATTTTCCGAAAATAGCATTTCCACTTGCTCTATAGAATTGCTCCTTTGAAATGCAGTGTAAAATTGTTTAAATTATGCCTCCTTCGAATAAAGAAATGGCATGACGAATGTTATTTCACTAATAACACAACAATAACTTTTCTCCAACTTCCGACAAATAATTAAGATGACGCTTCTTCTTTAGAGCGAAGTTCACATTAATTTGGCCTCATGGGAAATTTTAATTTATGGCGCTTTTTTGTAAGGTTTTGTCTTGCAAAGGATGAGAATAAATTTCGAAATAAATACGGCAAAAAGGCTCTGTGATTAAAATTTAATTTTAAACCTTCTTCCTCGTGTGATTTTCTTTCTCTCTTTGCCCATTATGTAAATTAATGCTGGCTTTTAGGGGTAATTAAATTGTTGCTCATTTAATTCACTACTCTTTACGTCATCATGAAATACACCCATCGTTAATTGCATTTTTTCTCAAAATGTGTTAGAAAATTATTTTTCGGTTTTTTAGATAAAAAATTCATTAGTATACAACGAGATAAATATGAAATTTAATGACTTTACATTTTTTCTGTTTAGGGAACCAAAGAAGCAAACCCCAAGCAGTTGCGTGATATCATTGCTTTGCAAATTGGCCTTCCGTCTGCGACTGTCCGTCGTCAATCGGCTGCTTCTACGCCCGTTCCTCACCACCCAATCCAACAACCATTGATAAACGGAGTCCACCCCGGAGTTGCGCCTGTCGGTGGACCGCCATTTGCCGGAGGGCCACAAATCCAAAGAGGGGGGCCGCAATTCCCCGCTGCGGCCCATCTGCCCCAGGCACCACAAACGGCGCTTCCAAACCCTCTCATCGGCGGTGCTTCAGCAGCGCAAAATGTTTCCAATAAATTCCTCCAAGTAAATTTAACAATCAGCTGACGGCTCAAAGGGCAACTTATCAAAATTTTAGCCCATTTCGGAATGTGAACTTTCAATTGGAGAACTCATCGAGAAGATTCAAACTGACCGATGGCCCGTGCCCCAGGGGCAACGTCCGCTCCGTGCCATCGGCGCAGCTGTCAATATGTTCAAATGTTGCACCCTTTTCCGAATGAAGCAACCATATATGAGCAGCACTTTTTACTAACCAATGAGATGATCATAGGAAAATTAAAACAAACATTAACAAAACACTTACTACCCTGCCAATAATCAATTTATGAACATTTGACCGTATTGACAAAATTTCGAAAATCTATGATTTTCAAAATCAATGATTTTTGCAAATCTGATATTATATTCGTGATCAGAAGCCCCGAAAACCCCCGGGTTATTCTTTTTATAACAGAAGCAAAAAAAATTTTTGGTGGAGCCCAGATTCTTCAGTATTACCCAATAAACACATTTAGTCCTAATTCACAAAATGAACAATATTTAAGTTTGAAAACAAATTTTTGGGGTTACAAAATTGCAAATTTAGTATGAAGTTCTTTTGTTTTGGCCGGGTCAATTGAGCTGTATTTGACATATTCAACCTAATATTTGGCGCTACAATGGTGAGGGAAACAAACGCTCATTGAGAACTTTTAGGCTTTCAAATTTTACGACGCATTGGCTGAACGGTCCGTGAAAAATGGGCATGCCATTGACATTTTCTCGTGCGCCCTTGACCAAACCGGGCTTTACGAAATGAAGTCGCTTTACAACAAAGATAAAAATAAAATGTTACTGAATGTTCGGAGAAGCTAAGTTTTTCGTTTTTTACGATTTTTTGAAATTTAATTGGTGGCCATAGGGGTCATATGAGACGGGGTCTGGGGTTCGGATCCGCTTGGCTGCGGATCATTTTTTTGCGATACTTTATGGATTATTCGGGTTACAGGTCAAAGTTAGCAATGGACTCAAAGTCGAAGGGATTCTCGGCTGTTGTTCTTCGATCAATGCCAAAAATTCGATGGTTTCAGACACTGAAGTTGGCATTGGTGGCACAACACAATGGAAATTTTGCTCCCTTACCCCTCGGAATACAATTGCCGTGGCGTTCGAAGTGTCTGGACAGGTTCGAAATTATCAGAGAAAAACGAGTTACTCCGCATAATGAAAAGATAAATTTACAATAAATAAAAAAAGTATTACCCCTGGCGGGAGTCGAACCCGCGTCGCCGGTTTAGGAGACCGACGCCTTAGTCCACTAGGCCACAGGGGCTCCGGTTGAGACAATTTTATTTTTTCCTAAATCAATCTTTTTTTTTCTTCCTCTTTTAGCATGGCACCGGCATTCCTCAAGGTGCACGTGCGATGCTGCAATTTATCACCCAATACCAACATTCGGATGGACATCGGCGAGTCCGAGTGACCACCACTTGTCGTTCATGGGCCGACATGGAAGCGAATAAACAGTCGATTGGGTATAGCTTTGATCAGGACGCCGGCACTGTTTTTATGGCTCGGTTGGCTTCTTGGAGAGCGGCTAATGAGAATGATTCGCCGGACACATTACGATGGTTGGACAGAAGTCTCATTCGATTGGTAAGCAAATTTTGATTTGACTTTTTATTCCGGGAAATGTCCAGAAAAGATAAAGGCAAAAGAATATAAGCTTTGGGTTTTGCTGGTGACTTATTTCACTATCAAACCTCTGGCATTTCTCTACTTTCATTGTGAATTCCAATCTTAAAAATTTATTGTTAAGGTACAAAGATTTGGAGATTACCACAAAGAAGACCCTGCTTCACTGAAACTTACCGACAAATTTTCTCTGTTCCCCCAATTTATGTTTCATTTGCGCCGTTCCCAATTGTCGAAGCCACCAATTACGTACAAATAAGAGCCAATTACGGCCACTCCAGCTCCAGCCCTAAGAGACAAGCTCGACCAGTGAATAATGGACCCATTTGCACCTTCGGTTTTTCTTTGAAAGTACGACGATGATACAGCCTCAGCTGTTCTCCTATTCTTTCAATGGACCTCCTGAACCCGTCCTTTTGGACTCGTCGAGTATTTTGCCTGACCGCATTTTGCTAATGGACGATTTCTTCCATGTGTTAATTTACCATGGACAGGTCCTTTCTTCTTTTGCAAGTGATTCCAATGAGTAAAATACCTTTTTTAAGACAATTGCTGCTTGGCGAAAAGCCAATTACCAAAATGACCCCCAATATGCTTCGTTCAAGCAGCTGCTCGACGCCCCCGTGCAGGATGCCACGGCCATCATCCAAGACCGTTTTCCAGTGCCTCGATACATTGTGACGGAATATGAAGGCTCACAGGTTTTCAGAAGCGGATACAGCTGCATCCATCTTCATCCAATCTTCCTTTTAGGCTCGCTTTTTGCTTTCCAAAGTGAACCCGTCGTTGACACACAACAACCCGTATTCTCAGGTGAATGAATGAATAATATTCAGCCCATTTGAAGAAATTACAATTTCAGGAGGGCGGTGCCCCCGTGTTCACGGACGACGTTTCCATGCAAGTGTTCATGGAACACCTGCGAAAGTTGGCAGTTTCCGCTTCGTCATGAGTGTTGCATTGTGCGTGGCAAAATTTATGCGTAAAACAACCATAATTATGACCATGGCTGACTGAATGTTTCCCTTCGTGACACATTGTTTCGTTGTTTTTTCCATCATTTCGATTGATTCCATGTGATTTTGTTATTGTAATAATTATATTTTAACGGGATTTGAATGATCGAAAATAGTAATCAAAAGACTGAGTTATTTGTTTAGTATTTTTTATCCTCAAATTTCATTAATTAAACCTCTAATTGTAAGACGTTTAAAATGCATGGCCAATCGAACAATGCAATAGAGAGATTTTTAAGGACAGTGGAAGTAATGCTGGACGTCCTTAAATTCATGGATTATTACCAGAACTGCAAAATGGAACTGACATCGATTGGTTTCAGATCGGTAATCGACCGCTACAGAAACGAATTGGCATTGTGCCAATTCTTCCAAATTCAACTCGTGAGTCGCAGAATTTTCCTAAACAAATTTTCATGGCCGTACTTTTGCATTTGAATGCCGTTTTTTAATTTTTTCATAAAAAGGCAACTCGTGCACAGACTTAGGCCTAAGCTTTAGGTCAAGGCCTAAGCTTCTATTGTACGACTTGCCTGTCTAAGAGTTGGCATTGACCCGCGCTCACGGCTCTTGCACTTTGAGTCCAATCAATTGACAATACCTGGTTTTACACAATAACTTTGTTCAATGTTCTAACAAACCCTATATTTTTTCATTCGAAAGCGCAAGTCTGAAGAATGTAATAATACGAGAAAACAACAGAATTCTAACATTTAAACAAAGTTATAAACGAAAATACCTAATCAACAATTACTAAGTTAATCAAATCTTTTATGGCAATTGCCTAAACGCTGAAATTTTATATATTTTAGCTTCTTTAGACTGTGCTTTCTAATGATACCAAAAAGATAGGGTTTGTTCAAAGTTATTGTATAAAAACCAGGTATTGTCAATTGATTGGACTCATAAAAGTCGATTGGACTCATAAAGTGCAATAGAACCGCACCTCCTCTGCTAAAATGTTTTGTTGTTCACTGTGAATCTTTGTTTTGAATCTGACCTTCCTCAGATTCCCGAACCCGCCGTTACGCTTACCGTATACCGCCGTGCCATCGAAATCACTGAACATTTCTACGGTATAAATCCATCGGAAGAATCAGCCGCAATTGAAGAAGAGATGGGAAATGAAGTGCTATTTGAAAATTTACTGGCGACTGACTGAACGCTCTTTTGTTCAGAAATGGGTCCGACTTCTCGCGCAAAAACCGCCACTTTTCGCATTTCCCGACATTTCATTTGGCTCGCAAATCCAACACGACGGAATTGACAGTTTTTTGTTGTTCATCGCAAAGAATGGTGAGATGTTAAAACCATCCATACAGAGAGAGAGAGAGAAGAGGGGGAGGAACAGGAAAAGAGAGTGGAAGAGAGAGAGGGACATTAAAAAACAGAGAAAGCGAGAGAGAGAGGGGGGATTAGAAAAAGAGAGGGAGGGGAAGAGGAAGAGAGTGGACGAGAGAGACAGACACCCAGGCGAGAATGTTCAGAAGACGATGAACAGGCGAAGCTGTGTTTGGAGCTCCCTCTATACCCCGAGACCTCCGATGATCTAGCCCTGGTCCGCTTTTGGCTTATTCAGCTTTCCCGAGCCCACTTTCGCTGGATGGACTTCGGTTTGTCCCTCCCATTGCGTCGCCACTCTCTCCCTAAGGTCGCTTCTTCTTCAACCCTGATCTGATCAGTGCTTTCCTGCCTTCCCCAAATGGCCCCCCCTCGTCTCTTCGTCCTTCGTCTTTGCTTTTCCACTGTCACCATTTGTCCCTCAAAATGGGCGTTCCCGATGAGCAACACAACGAACGCTTTTTGCGATTTGCTTTCGCTTTTCCGGTGGCCCATTGTCTGACTCTCCGCTGTGGCCTTTATTTCGAAGGGATTCTCGAACTGCTTCTGAAGGTGCGTCCGATGCTTATCCCTCCCACCCGACAACATTCAGTGTGGCCATCGCATTGCCTCCGTCGTTATGCCCGTGGGCCCTGTCCATTCGACGGTGGAGTTGCAAAATCTGCTTATCCATGTAAATGCCACCAAAAACTCTAAGCATTCTTTTCAGGGATAGAGTTACGAAGTCATAAAAAAATTAAAAATTTCGGTTCCAATCCAAAAAAAGACGAAATTCCGCGCCATTTCTGATTCTTTCCCCATTTGTTTTTTCAAGTGAAAAGGAAATGGGACTAAAGAAAGTTGAAATTCAAATTTGTGTGCTTTAGCACGCTGAGAATGCGCTGAACCCCTTGGCTATGGTCGGGCTCATTGACTTCCGAAATGTTGACGACTTTCCATGGCCCGATTTGCGTTCTTCGAAATCTCTCGGGAGGACCGTGGAGAACGACCTCACACATTCGAAGTATTCCTTGTCCAATTTGCACTTTATCAACGTGTACTTCACTATAACAATTGGCCATTTGCACGGCAGCAACGAATTCAAACGCTTTTCCATCCAACGGACTGTCAATGGACCAAAAAAGGCTATTTGAACAAACAGAAATGAAATGGCGACGATCTCCAATGGATTTACTGCAAAATTGCCGGACTTTTAAATTGCTATTCATTTGCTCGTTCTTCTGCTGTTTTGCTGTCGTCTCTCCTCTCTAATCCTCAACTCGTCCATCTCAGAATGTGTTCTGTTCTGTCTGTCTCTGTTTTGGATCATTTTATTCATTCCACCAAATCATTTTATACTATTGTCAACCCCCAGAAAAAATGTCACAAATGATATACCAATCGTTAAAAACTTAATGAGAGAATTCGGCACTTTTAGCGTTTTTAAATGATCAAAACCTTGACAAATTTGGTATCATTTGAAAGCTCTTTTTTTTGTCAATTAAATAAAATTGCGATTTTTTGTGTTCCAATTGGTCTTTTCCTTCACTTCCCATCCCTTTTAAGTTAAGCATTCCTCTCAATTTGCTTGTTTTCCCTTTTCCACACTTTTCCTTTCTTTGGTCCCTTTAAGAAATTTATGGCGAATTGAGGCGGAAATTGCCTTCCTTTGCGCATCGCTTTGAATTATGCGCCCCAGCAAAGAGAAGGATCATTAGCATTTATGTGTTTGTTGTTATTTATATGTGCGCCAGTGGTCAATTGTTCCGTTCGTTCTTTGCTTTTCGCCCCCCCCCCCTCAAAAAAAACGTGGGATTTTTGGGCCAAATGATTGTCTGATGGGTGTTCCTCAAATTATATAAATATAAATTTTTCATTTAAATAATTTTAGAATATAAAATTCAATATAAAGAATATGTATATTAATTATTAAAAAAAATGCAAGAACCAGAATACAATAATAACAATAATAAAAATATAGAAAAAAAACTGTTCACTGATCACCCGTCGATTTCTTTTGACCCTTCAAATCCCCTAAACGGCGGCGGTATTGTGCCGTTGCACAAAGGCCAAAAAAGGGGGGGAATGAGTGCCCAAAAGGGAAAGGCGATCCGATTTCATCTCGTCATAATATCCTTTCTTGGTTTGTGCAATAAAAATAAACTGTGAAGGAGGAAGGTTTATGCTTTGCCACCGTATCAATTTCTTTGTTTGAACATTGCCATTTCTTCTATGACCCTTGCGCGGGGGAGGGCTTTTGCTCTCATTGAAGCGCAACAAATTGGAAATGCATAAAGGGGCTTGGTGAACTGCTTGACTTTTTGTGTTTGCCGCATTTGACTCGTAATGACACCAAATGACCCCCCCCCCCCTCCTAAATTGCCCAAAAGTCATCCTCCTTTCTTTTCCTTTCCATACCCCTCAATTTTTTCGCCTTTGGCCATCATTCCTTCTCTCCCCTTCACTCTCCTTCCTCTCTCTCCTCCTCTCTTTCTCCACTCGTTCTCTCTCCCTCGCCTCTCTCTCTCTTTTTTTGGCTTTCCATTGCTTTGGGCAAAGTCCGTTTAACTGATACTTCGCCATTCTCTCTATTCAACGGGTCATTCTTCGTTTTGGGAATGCATATTCGGCATTTTCATTTTGCTTTTCTTTCAAATATTTTGACAGTGCCTTTCATTTTATTCCGTCACTCAATATTTTTTACATAATTCGAAAATTTTGTCCGAAAATGGGCCATTTTTTGTTTGGTGTTTGAAGATTCAGGTAGTACCAATAGGCGCCTCTAAGTACTTTTTATGGATTTAGTTTGATTTCTAAGACTCAACCCCTCCAAAAAGCACAATTCAGAACTCTTTTTTCATTAATTTTCAACGACATTTGCCCAATTCTTTCTCGTCCGTACGCGACACCCATTTTGTATGCGTCTGGGATGATTGCTCTCCGCCCCCCCAACTGAGCGATTATCCTTTGTATGAGAATGCCTTTTTTGGATGGATTGGCCATTCATTCATTCGTCCCCTCATTTCTTTTCACTTTCATTGTTCTTCAGCCTAATACAATTATTTACGAAACCTACTCTTTTCTTCCTTTTTGTCGTTTTTGAATTATTTGAAAGAATCCTTAATTAATTTCTCGAAAATCTCTCCATTGCCGCAAAATTTTCATAAGCATTTTAGTTTGGTTCGCATCAATGTTTTTAAACTTAGAGATTAAGCAAATTGGAAGTGACGGCCCTTCCCATGGCGGCGGTGGGGGGATATTTTCGCCAAAACCCCCCTCTAATCCCTCCCTTCACCGGCCTCTTCCACCATCTTTCCCAGAACGAAGAGATGGCGTGCCAAGATAAAGCTGGGAGAGGTTGCAGGAACAGCGATGAGCAACTCATCCCCGACCTTCCTCACTCCATTTTGAGTATATTGTTGAAAAGAGAATCCATTGAATTTAAAATTCATATTAAGCATCAAACAGTTAAAACCCCTATCTATTTTTTGAATTTTACCTGAAAATTTTCGAAAAATTTTTGGTATGAAAATGGCCTAAATACCTTAGTATGGAAATGGCGGTATGGAAACGGTGGCATGGAAACGGCCGGTATGGAAATGGCTGGTATGGATTCTCCTTTCTCTTTGGTTCGTCTGCTGCTGGTCCCTCCCCCTGCTGTTCTCCCCTCCCTCCTTTCTTACCTCAGGGCCATTACACTGCCCAGACTATTAGAAATTCAGATTTGCTTCTCAATCACTTTTTTTCGGCGCGCTTTTTCCAAAAGACTTTGACATCAATGCACAAAAATAATTGTACACATAGTGATCTGGCACAATGATTTTGCCGGCAATGGATACATACGACGGGTCATCGGGGAAAAGGAGGGGAGGGGAGGCGGGGGAGGGGCAGGAGAGGGGAGGGCAAAGTGAGGGGGGGGGGGTGGACGGGTGCAGGCAGTTGGTGTGGCTGTTTGGGTGTTGTGCCGTTTGCTTGGAGATTACTGTAGGCCGTCGTCCGAGGCCAGAAGATTGCTTGCTGCTGATTTGATCCCTTCCCCTCCCCTTTCCTTCTACGCAATCACAATGGTTGGTGCCTTTCTCCTCCCCTTTTCCCTCCCCAAATCTCAACAAACCACAAATACCCCTCAATATGCGCTTCGTCATCAGCTCCTTCAATCCTCCTTCTCCATCACAATTTTCCACTTTGACCTGCTGTCATCTGCTGTTCCTTCTTCGAAATCAAAGCTTTTTTTCTCCTTTCTCTCCCCCCTTTTTCCTCCCTTTTGTTTTGTGTCCAAAAAGTAAGGTAATCATCACCAAATCCAATAATTTTGAGGATTGCCAAATTCAGTCATTATTCCGTTTTCCCGTTCTCTGCCATCCATCACACTGCTCTCCTCCCCCTCCCACACATCCATCCATTCATTCATAATGCCCCAATCGTTTCCCCCATCGTTTCCTCTGCCGGCGTTCTCTCCGTTTGTTTTTCTTTGCCGCTTTTCCCTTATTGCTCCTTCTTCTTAGCCCATCAAATGATGCCAATCATCCTCACATAACTTTCCATCAATTTTCATCAACTCTCAGGCGCGATTAATAACCCTTCCCCTCTCCTCCGGTCGATTGCAACTCACTCACTCCATCACTTTGAGTTCCCTCCCCCCCCCCTTTCGCACATGCATTTGTCCGTGTGTCATCAATCCGAGCAGTCCGTTCGGACTGATTGATTTATGGACGAACGTAAAACGGCGAATGGACATTACAAGGCAATAATTCTCTCTATCGGCATGAATTGCTGCACAAATTGGTGGCGAAGATGAATGAATGTTGCGAATTTATTGGCATTGATTTACAAAGTTTAATTTGTTCTTAATTTCCCGCGATAATTAATAAAAAAAGCGCAAAAAGACAAATGACCAAAGTGTTTGTTCTCTCTTTTATGGCACTTTAACGCCAATTTTGGCATTTTTCTTTTACTTTTTTTGGTTCGTTTGTTTTCTATTTCAATTCTAAGATAATTTTATTAATTTTTAAAGATTTTTCAAAGTTTAAGAAAGGATTTTCACGCGTTCAATTTTAGTAATAGTTATGGACCGGTCCATAACTACTTTTAATGCTTTTTAAATTTCTTTTTTATTTTACTTTCAATGAATCCGTCCATTTTTTGCATCCAATGCAAAAGCTTTGAGAAAATTCTTTTTAGCGCATTTTGCTTTCCCATTTCCTTTTTTTTTGATCATGGGTCAAAATCTAAAAACTAGAACCCATAAAAAAGATAACGCGAAGAACGGCGAATGCAAATATAGTAATTATTCTCGAGTTTCGCTATTATCACAAATGTTAGGCTATTGCATATCACCAATTTTTTGTTAAGGAAATGATTGGACTTTCCGCTCAAACTGCTTAACGAAAGTATATCAAACTTTAAAAACTGTTGTGAATTATCGGTCGATGTTATCACTCATTAAAAGAGTCTAAAGAATTAGAACTTAAGCTAAAAGCTTTAAACATGAGAATTAAGCATAACCATGCAAAGTTGTTCCAATGCCATCAGTTGCAAATCACGCTGGTCGCCGACACCCATTTGAAGCCATTCGAGCAAAGTGTCAGGGTCAACCCCTTCCATGTTAATTCATATATATCGAAATGCTAATTAAATTAAAAAAGACTAATTTGCAAAAAAAAAGAACAGTCAATCAAAGTTCATCATCTCAGCAACAGCGGACGGCTGATGTCATTTCATTTCTCATTCGAATGAATGGGGGGGGGGGGGTAAACTCTTTCCAACGTCCCGCCTCTTCGCTCTCTCCCGTCACTCAATTCGAATTTCCTATTCTTTGCGATTTTCACTCCAAAGACTCTCTTTTCGCTGTATTTCTCTTTCACTCACAGTCAGCAGGTATTTCGTCTTCTTACAGTTCCTTCTTTCACGTGCTTTTCGTTTATTAAAGAAGCAAACACGTGAAGAAACGGAAAATAGAGAGAGAGGGATAGACAAAGAAAGAGAGAGAGCGGAGAGAGAGAAAGAGAGAAGAAAAGGATATGGAGAAATCGGAGATGGGGAGAGGCGAGGTAGAGAGAGAGATGAGAGATGGGTAGAGAAAGATAAAAGAGATGGAACTAGTGAAAGAGGCATGAAATATAGGGTCCACTGCGTTTCGGCGCTGGCGTTTCGGCGCCAGCATGTTTTTGGCTATAACTTTTTTCTATGTAATCCAAATCCAACATTGTTGATATCATTCGAAAGCTTAACATGTTTAGAAGCTTTTTCTAAGCGATTGCTTCGCGATTAGACAATTACCAAAAAAGTTATACATGAAAATTTCGAAAAGTCGAAATTTTTGAGTTTTTTCTTAATAAAATTTTTTACAGGCTTGAAAATCTATCCGCTTTTTGTAAGGCTAATAGAGCATGATAAGAGCTTTCGAATTCCCGAGATTGATTTACTTGATCAGACTTGACTCAAAAAAAGGGCGGAAAAAAGTCTTGATTCAAACATGAAAAATCACCTTATAGTTCACTTAAAACCCTGAAATAATTCAGGCTAGCTTACCTTTTGATACTGATCAAAAAAGGCTTTTACATCAACTTGATCAGATCACTCCTTCATGGTGATCTGGAAAGTTAAAAATGGCTTGAAATCGGGAACATTTTAGAAAAAAAATTCCTAATTGGCTGGGAAAATTTTTCTGGAATTTTTTGATTGAGCTGACAGAAAGAGCACAAAATTCTCTACCGAATTGCCTTTTGAATGGTAGGGCTACGTCTTGTATACCAGGGTTACCCTTTGTCCTTATTTGTAAGATTTGTCCTTATTTAAGCACTTTGTCCTTATTTTAGTCTTTTTTTGGATTCAGAGAGCAATTTAGATTTTAAATGATAATTTTTGAAAGAAATATTTTTTGAAGCGAATTAATATGCAAAGTCTTAACAAGATCCAGTTAACACACCGTCCGAAAAAACGAGATGTGTACCAATAAATAGGGCGCCCCCACAAAGTGTCCAAGCCACGAATTGTCCAAGCCACGAATTGTCCAAAAGAGTAAAAACCCACGAATTGTCCAAAAGTCTAAAAAGCTCATAAAAAGCCGGAAAACGGGTCTGTTTTAGGCTTTTCGGGGTCGCTGAATACGAATACGACATTTATATAGCCCCTTGCCTAACCCTAAACACAAATATAACCATGAAATAGGAAAAATTTTTAATTTCTAATCTAATGGCGACCAAAATTCGAACAAATTTTTAATGCTCCTATGTGATCCGAATTCTCTCTATAGACACACCCTCAGCTTCACATTATTGAAAAAAATAATTTTATTAAACATTCAATAAAATCTTCACGGAACATGGACAATTGAATCATCGTAATTTTCAAAATCTCTCAATTTTCCCGCATATCCTTCAACTTGGACCAAGCGCCGACATCAGATCACTAATTTCACCATTGCTGTTGTACGACGCGTCCGCCAAAATTCGCATAATGACAGCATCCTGGAGGATGTATCGTTTGTGTCGCTTGTGAATGAAATGGCGAGCAGATCGGGCAGCGTCCACCTGTCTGTCGATGCTTTCATTAACCCCACAAATGAAGTCCGAGAGGGCGGGGTGGTGACAGAGGCCTTTCTAAATGTTTCTTTTCAATTTGTTTTTAATAAATTAAAGACCATAAAATGAAGATGAGTTGCCTCCAGTCCGTTGTTTGTACGAGCGAGGGCAGATGTTGCCTGTGAGTGCATGTTCCAAAGCGGAATTGGAAAATGTGGCGCACGAACGATTTCGTCCTCCCACGCTGGAACTGAATTTTTTTATTAAATTTAAACGGATGATTGATTAAAGATTCTGCCTGAAGGAGCTGTCAAAGTCGGTAGCGGGCTCAACGAATATTGAACAAGCTGCTCCCGTGGACTCACAGTGGTTGGCCACGTAAGTAAAATTTTTCAATTTATTACTTTTCCGTAAATCGAAGAGTTAACCTTTGCCTGGGACCTCTGGTGAGGTGCGTTCACGGACAAAATTCAGTGCTTCTTCGTAGTAGCGTCGCTGTTTTCCAGGGAGGAGACACCACATGCTGATGCACATCCTCTGATGCACTGAAGCACCAATGACGAAGCACTGCTCCCACATCGCTGGAGCACATTTGAAAGTTCCATCGAGGTGCCACGTGCCACATTGGCGCAAAATGTCCAGAGTCTAAAGGAATGCCAATAACAAACAGAATTTTATAGCCAAAAAATGTACCTTAACACTGCCGAAAATAAGGACAACGTCCTTTTCGCCTTGCCTGACATTGCGACTGTCATACAAGACGATGTCTTCGCCACGTTTTTCGCGTAACGTTGCTGGAATGACAAAGGCCAGTGGGTCCTGCACGTCGACGTTTCCCAGCAACTTTTTCTTCTCACGCCGCATCATTTCAGTCAACGCATTGTTGGAGCTCATGGCAACAAAGGCTTCATCCGTTGCTGATCGCCTCACTTTAGCCAAAAGTCGTGTGGGCTTCAGACACGGCTCGGCCAGGACACTTTCTTTGATTTTCTGTCGCCTTGATTCCGCCTTTAACACAGCATTAATTATTTGGTTTTAAATTTATACAAACTTGTTGTTTCTGAGGTGCTGGGAGGTGGTTGTGTTCTTTTTGACTCAAGGTTCCACTAGCTCCGGTTTCGCCGTTGTTTGTGATGTTTATATATGCTGAGCAACTGCGATTTGTGCATCTCCAGCGATTTCCTGAGTGGTGTGTAAAACGAAATCCTGAATAGTTTGGAAATTTATTTTTTGCGGCGCTTAAACATACCGTTCAACCATAGGCAATCGGTCCCATATTGTTTTTTCCGCGTCACGGCCTCCTCAGTTGCGTTTGAAATGTCTGACAAATAACGCTTCTTCCGACTTTTTTGTAGACTTTCAAGTTTATTACGAATCATTTGTTCAATTAATGAAAAGAAAAATCTGAAGTAAAAAAAGAGCACATATTTTAGACAAATGAGATTTTTTCTTATCCGAGTGGATCTAGGGTTAGGCAAGGGGCTATATAAATGTCGTATTCGTATTTAGCGACCCCGAAAAGCCTAAAACAGACCCGTTTTCCGGCTTTTTATGAGCTTTTTAGACTTTTGGACAATTCGTGGGTTTTTACTCTTTTGGACAATTCGTGGCTTGGACAAAACGTGGCTTGGACAATTCGTGGCTTGGACAAAACGTGGCTTGGACAATTCGTGGCTTGGACACTTTGTGGGTCAGCGATAAATAGAGAGTGCCAGAGAAAAACATTATCTTTTTTTCTCTAATTTTTTGTCCCCTTTTGGCGCACTATCTAATATTTTTATTATTAGGAAAAACAACATTTACTTCGCTATGTTTAGCTTCTTTTCTATATGTTAGATCCACAGGAAATTTTGCATATCGTTAGAGAAAAAAATTCTGCATCGATTAATGCTGAATTTATTTTTGTTAATGCTCTATTTCAAAAGTTATAAGAAAAACAAAATTTTAAAGCCTCATAACTTTTCTCTTGTACACCAAATCGCTTAGCATTTGCTTAGAAAAAACTTCTCATTATCAAGAGCTTTCGAATGATACTAAGATTGTCCAATTTGGTTGGCAAAAACCTTCAAAAATAATTCCCAAATATCGTGATTTTTTAATATTTTGGACAAAAATAAATGAAAATATTCATGTTGCACAACGGACTCGAACCACCACCCTTTGTCCCTTTACTATCTTACAAAAACCACTTCGCCACGCATGCAAATCTTTTCTGGCACAGGAGCTCATTTCCCGGACGCTGTGTTAAATATTCAAATTTTTCTCTCGGCGGTACACTTCCATCTAGAGCTCGGCCTGGACCTGTATTCAGGCCTGGATTTTTCCTGGACTTGGATTTTCGCCGCCCCCTAAAAATTCTTATTCTCTTAAAAAATTTGCTCAAAATCGTGACTCACGGTCACGGTTACCGTGAAATTGTCTAGTGATGTGCGAGAGTCTCGGTTCTCGGTTTCCAACTCGGGAAATTTCTCGGGTTTTTCGCTTCCCGGTGCTGGATCCCGGTCTTGGGTTTTTAGTCTCGGAAACCGAGAAATTTTTCTCACTGATAAGTATGGCTATTTTGGAAGGGGTGATCGCCAGGGGGAAAAGACGAAAAATTATTGAATTTTGAATATATTTTTTAACAAAATTCATGAAAAATCCCAAAAGAAATTTTCCCGTCGGCGACTATCGGCGCCGCAGTGCCACAAAATTCCCATAAGATTTCAAAAGTTGACCTAAAATTTGCCAAGCAAAAATTAGGGTCTTTTTATGAAAATTTGTTACCAAGTCGCGCTAGCTAAATTCCAAAAATTTTTCCGGCGGCGCCTATCGGCACCGCCGGACCCCAATCCCCTATGCCCATTCCTCAATTTTTTCGGAAAAATACGCCGCAAAAAATCCTTAAAAATCTGATTTTTTGATCCCGGATGAACTGAAAATAATTTACAAATTGCATATGTCTTCCACAAAATTGCTAAAATCCATTTTCAGAAATGTATAAATTTCTCATTTCTAGCTGAAATTGCTCAGAAAATAGTTGACGGTGGGAAATATGTTGCTAATACTTGATTTTGTTGTATAAAAATGCGATTTAAAGTTTTGGAAGCGTGTTTAAAAAAAGTACTTATTTTTTACCCTAAAATCTTATTTTTGACCAGCGATGTTCTTATTTCGGGAAATTTTCAAGGGTAACCCTGCTTGTATACATATAAAAAGTTATACTTGGGTTGAATTTGATGACTATAAAAATCACTATTTTCTACCGTATTTTAAGGGAAAATGATCAAAAATTGATCATTTTTGAGTTGTCCAATTTCAACCCAAGTATAACTTTTTATGTACAAGTCGTAGCCCTACCATTCAAAAGGCAATTCGGTAGAGAATTTTATGCTCTTTCCAATGAGCTAATTCAAAATTTCAGGGAATTTTCCTAAACCCCTAGAAATTTTTTTCGAAAAAGTCCCCGATTTTCAATGTATTTTCTGGTGTTTCGATCACCATAAAGGAGTGATTTGACCAAGTTGGTATAAGAGACTTTTTTAATCAGTATCAAAAGTTATATAAATAGGAATTTTTTCAGATTTTTGGGTAAACTATGAAATAGTTTTTCAAGTTTGAGTCAAGACTTTTTTCCGCCCTTTTTTTGAGCAAGGTCTGATCAGACGACTTATTCATGAGAATGATAAAGCGAATTGAAATGATTTTATGGTGTATGAAAGGCCCATATATTTGGGTAAATAAATATACATAAACAAAAAATAATCAGTTTAAAAAAATTCCCTCTATAAGAATAAAGTACCCCCCTAACTCACTTCTGAGCTAATTTAAGACTTTTTAGCGAGTTTTACGGGGAGAGAGTGGGGTCAATCGACGCAGTTTATTAAGGGTTATAAGGGAAAAATTATTACATTTTTTCGTTTTTTTTGAAATTCAAAAGCACAAAATTTAACATTTTTTGTAAAAAAACTTTTAACAAATTGAAAGCTAATTTTCAAAAATTTACCCGGCGCGCCTGTCGGCCAGACCCCTCCTGCCATTCATAGTTTTTTAAAGAAACTGCGGCGCAAAAAGGGTAGAGTCACATTAATTTTGTGTGTTTCCACTCATTGTTGAATGAAAATAATTCACCTTTATTTTGCTTTTTTGCTTTTTTAATTTTTTTTTTTGTTTTTGTCATTAAATTTATAAAATAAAATAATCGTTTATTTAAAATTAATAAAAAATAATTTATTTTAATTAAATTTTAAAATAAGTTTAAATATTAATCAAATAAAAAAATAAAACAATAATTATACAAATCTAAATAATTTATAAAAAAATTAATTTTTTGAGTTTTGAAACAAGCGATCAAAATTCCCATTAATTCTGGGTGTTTTCCATTCATTATTATTTTTAAATTATTAAAGTATTTACGCTTTTAAGTTTTTTTTTTTCGTAATTTTTAGGGTGCTATGTCATTACTTAAAAACCATCATAATGGGCGTTACTTAAAAAACCATCATAATGAAAATTTTTGCTTATAACTTTGCTCTAAAAAAGACCAAATTTTTAATCCTTGCTATCATTCGATAGATCTAAATGTTCTTTATGAGCCTGTAAAATTTCAAAAAATTTTATTAAGTTTAAAAAAAGTTATGGCCAAAAATGTTCGAAAATCAAGGTTTTTTGAGTTCCTCGAGCTATAACTTTTTTGAAACTTAACGAAATTTTTTGAAATTTTGCAGACTGATAGAGATCACTTAGAGCTATCAAAGGATATCAAGAATTAAAAATTTGGTTGCTTTCGAGCAAAGTTATAAATAATTTTTCGACAAAAATTTTCATAATGATGGTTTTTAAGTAACGACCCAGCACCATTTTTAGGGCTCGAAATTATATGGACTAAAAAGCGTCAACTATTTACATAAAATATGGACTAAAAATGCCCGAAATATGGATTAAAAAGCTCAAAAATGGCCAAATACGGAACAGAACATGGACTAAAAACTGAAAAAGATTTAATTTTAAACCCTCAATTTTTGGAAGCGAACAAAATATCTGAAAATTTGCCAAAATATCGAAAAAATTTTTTTTTCGTGGGGTGTATTTTTTAAAAATTTCTAAAAAGTCTATCTTTAGGGGTATATTTTTCGCTTTTTTTTGCATTTTTTGTGAAAATTTTCAAAAAATGGTCAAAATATGGGCAATATATTCCCGAAACCCCCAAAATATGGATTTATATGGACTAAAAAGTTTCACCAGATCAAAAAATGTTAACGTAGAAATGCTATTTTTGAGCCCCTTTCTTCATAGCATATGCGCAGAAAAAATATATGCAAAATCATACAATTTAGAGCCTTTGTAATTATGTTTTTGAAAAAATAGAAACTTATAAATTCTTTGTTCATGAAGATTGAAATATTTGTTTTTATGTGAATACTGAATGAAATTCAAAAGCATAAATTTGGTCATTTTTGGACAAAACTTTTAACAAAAAAGGGGGAAGAGACAGAGGAAGAGAAGGAGGAACAGACAGAGGAAGAGAGAGAGAGGAGGAGGAGAAAAGGGAAGAGGAACAGGAGAAGAAGAGCAAGATAAAGGGAAGAGAAAGGGGAAAAGAGGAAGTGGAAGAGGAAGAGAATGGGAAAGTGAATGAAGAAAATGGGAAGAGGAGAAGAAGAGCAAGATAAAGAGAAGAGAAAGGGGAAAAGAGGAAGTGGAAGAGGAAGAGAATGGGAAAGTGAATGAAGAAAATGGGAAGAGGAGAAGAAGAGCAAGATAAAGGGAAGAGAAAGGGGAAAAGTGGAAGAGGAAGAGAATGGGAAAGTGAATGAAGAAAATGGGAAGAGGAGAAGAAGAGCAAGATAAAGGGAAGAGAAAGGGGAAAAGAGGAAGTGGAAGAGGAAGAGAATGGGAAAGAAGTGGAAGAGGAACAAGAAATGGAAGGGAAGATGAACAAAAGAGGAAGATGATGAATAAAAGGCGAACACAAAGAGGAAGACGAACAGAAGGCGAAGAGAAGGGAAGAGGAACTAGAGAAAAAGGAAGGGGAAGAGGAACAGAATAGGAAGAGCAATAAAAGGTGAAGAGTATGAGGAAGAGGAAAAGGAAGAGAAGGCGAAGAGGAAGAAGAAGAGAAAGGGGAAGAGGATCAGGAGGAGAAGAGGAACAAAAGGTAAAGAGAAAGAGAACAGGAGGTGAATAGA
This sequence comes from Heterodera glycines, assembly GCA_004148225.2. Lineage (NCBI taxonomy): Eukaryota > Metazoa > Nematoda > Chromadorea > Rhabditida > Heteroderidae > Heterodera > Heterodera glycines. The sequence goes on along the minus strand of CP049707.1, from coordinate 12,330,030 downwards.
AGGTAAAAAGAGGAAGGGGCAGAGAAGAGGAACAGGAGGAGAAGAGGGAAAGAAAAGGGAAGAGAAAGGGGGAGAGGAACAGGAGGGAGGAGAAGAGAAACAGAAGACGAAGAGGAATAGAAGGCGAAGAGGAAGAGAAAGGGGACGACGGACAGGATAAGAAGAGGAAGAGAATTGAAGAGAAGCAGAAGTGGAACAAAAGGCAAAGAGAAAAAGAACATGAGGGGGGTAGAAGGGAAAAAGAGGAAGGGGAAGAGAAGATGAACAGAAGAGGAAGAGAAAGGGGAAGAGAAAGGGGGAGAGGAACAGAAGGAGAAGACAGAAGACGAAGAGGAATAGAAGGCAAAGAGGAAGAGAAAGGGAAAGAGGAACAGGAGGAGAAGATAGGAGGAAGGGAGGCGAAGAGGAAGAGAAGGGGAAGAACAGAAGGGAAAGGAACAGAAGATGAAGAGGAGCAAAAGACGAACAGAAAGAGAAACAGGAGGGGAATAGAGGGAAAAAGAGGAAGAGAAGGGGAAGGGAACAGAAAGAGAAAGAGGCTATTCCCGGCCATTAAAAAATCTAATTGCCCTCTTATAAAAGCTTTTTGGCGCGTAGCGCCCTCTAGAGACAGTGTTTAATAGCGAAGCTATTTCAATTTTTTAAAAATAAATTAAAATCGTCACTTTCAGTGCCCGTAGGGCACTGGTTTTAATTTTAATTTATTTCAATAGAAAATAATGCAAAATTAAATTTTAATTTTGTTTTTTATTTAATAAAATCCAAAAGTAAAGCTAAATTAAATTAATGAAAATTTCAAATCGAATTTACTTCTATTATTTCAAAAATTAATCATTTTGGACTAAATGATCGAATATTAATAGAAATTCAGATTTGCTTTTCACATCACTTTTTTTCGGCGCGCTTTTTCCAAAAAACTTTTGGGAAAGAAAGGGGTCCGGCGGTGCCGATAGGCGCCGCCGGGGGAAATTGAAAATTTGAGTGAGATTTGTTAACAGATTTTTAACAAAAATGGCTGATTTTTACTTTAAAAATGATAAAATACAATTTAAAAAATTGATGAATCATATTTTGTCGATAGGAAACCAATGAGTATGCAAAAAGAAAATCAAAATATTTAAATTACTTTAGAGGAATTGAACCATGGGAAAGAAGTAGAAAGTCAAGGAGATTAGCCACTAGGCCATTTGAACAATTGACAGTAATATTAATTATTATTTTTTATTTTTTCCTTTACTCCAATTTCACGCATAACTTTTTTTTCCTCACAAAGGAGAGTGTTCGGGTGATGGTGGAACTTCCAAATGAAACTTTGTAGGTGGGTAGACCACCCCTGGGTTGTATTGCCAAATTTTTTTTCTAGCTGCGGAATAAGCTTCTGTGCCGAGATATGAGGCTTTAAATATTTAATAATTATATTATATTAAATTTAAAAGGAGAAGCAACAAGCGACCGGTTGGCAGGGTGGTTGTGTGTCACGATTTCATTCCATTCTTTACTGATCGGTGATCGCAGTTCAGTCTTTTTCCTCCTCTCCTTCTGCTCATTTCTCCTAATTCTTCTCAAACGTCAAAATGCTTTCTGAAATTGTATGTGTCAAATAACTATTAAATTTAAATTTAATTTAATATTTGGCATTGCCTCCTAACCAATGCTTTTTTTTCTTTACGATGGTTTTTCTTTTTCAGCCGCTTCCCCACCAAAAAGGCATCGTCGACCCTCGTCTTCCCTGCAAAATTCAAATTGTCGGCCGTGCCAATGACGTCGCGAAACGTTTCGAAGTGAATCTTTTGTCACAAACAGGCGAACACCTTCTCCATTTCAACCCGCGCTTCGATGTTCGTAAAATCCAAAGATCGACCGAAGAAGTCCCTTCAGGAACATTGCGTGGTGCGAAGCAGCACAAAAGACGGCCAATGGCAAGCGGAAGAAAGGGGAGGGACCAATCCCTTCGTGGCCGGGCAGCCTTTCTCGCTCGATCTGCTGGTTGAGCAAGGCCTAATTGAGGTGGGTGCCTGCCGTTTCGGCCCCCAAATTCGCCCGTGGCTTCAGTGTTCTGTGAATGGCTTCCAATTCTGTGAATTTGCCGCGCGGGATGACTTCTCCCAATTGGGCGCTGTTTCCGTTGGCGGTGACATTCAGCTGAACTCTTTGGAAGTGTCCACCGCCGAGGGTCCCGCGATTGCCCATGAAGGCGGCGATAAGGGGCCGCGCGAAGCTGACGAGGAAAATGCGCAAGAACAGCCGCCCATTGTGATGCCGGCCCATCCCGAACCGCAACCGGTGCCAGCCGAACCGACTCCCCAGCAGCCGCAGCCTCCACCGGCCCAGGGGCCGCTGGTCAGTCACACAATTAATCCATTTAGGTATGCTGTGGACGAGGGTATATTCGAATCATTCGCAGTCGGTGCCTTACCAAGCTCCGCTCCATGCGTTGCTTCAGACTAACCGAATGCGCGTCGTCGGTGTCCCCCGCCCGGGGGCACAGCGCTTCACAGTGAATTTCAAAACGCACGACGGGGAGACGCTTTTCCATTTCAATGCTCGCTTTGATGTTAGAAACAATACTCTTAAGAAACGGTATGGTCAATTTAGCAAAACTGTGTGGTGCGCAACGCCAGCGTGAACAGACAATACGCGCCGGAGGGGGAGGAGCGCGAGGGGACGGGCTGCCCATTCAAAGTGGGCACACATCAAACGACGCCCACTCATTCATCCCTTTCTTTCAATTAGCCTGGGGTTACTTTTGCATTGGATTTTCTCATCCACGGCAACGTCATTCGAGTTAACAAAATGCATAATGCATTTGCCTTCGTTTTTTGCTTTTCAGTGTTTTGTCGATGGCATCGAATTTTGCCGATTTCAATTGCGAGGAAATCTTAACGAAGCAAGTCGTGTCGACCCATTCAAAATGCTTGTTTCTGCTCAGGTGGCCGTGTTGGACATCCACGGCGACTTGGCATTGAATCAAGTGCTTATTGCCTGAGGCACAAAAAGCGAAGAGAACAAATATTGTCATTGTCATAAGAGATGATGTTTGGCTTTTCGTGCTTTGACCAGTTTGCCCCTTCGGTTGCCATTCATTTGCCCCTTCCTTCAAATGGTCCGTCTTTCGGTTATCCATCCCCGTTTTGCCAATTCGAATTTGTGTACCATTCTAACCCTGAGAAGACCCCATCCCTTCACATTATGCAGAATGAACAGCGGGACTGAGTCGGTCGACTGACTGTTGGAGGGAAAGCATTCACAAACCCCATGAAAATTAGTGACTTTTTAATGGCAAATGAATGAAACAAATCGAAGGTGCAAATGGGAATGTGACATTGGCACTCGTTTTGCCACTGAATGCGTCGCCAGGGTTTTCTTTGCGCCGTGCGATTGTTTTCGATTCATTGGTACGCCCCGTCGGCTGTTCCTGCGCCTCCTCCGTACTGAACGTCGACCAACAAATCGCTAAATCGTCAGTTGCTGTTCATCCTTTAGTTGATCTTTCATCCCCAATAAACTGACATTATGCGGGCTTTCGCGTACTCTTTGAGCCGTTCGTCCCCAATACGGCACAGTTTCCGGTAGACGATCTTGCAGAACAGTTCGTCCTCGTCCCTATCGTCCTGTTGCCATTTCGTTTCCGCCGTCCCTCCCGCGCCCCCTTCGCTTTCTTCGGCATTTCTTTTCGGTTCCTTTGCCAAATGGGTTCGCTGATGGTGCGCATGCGTAAGGGAGGCACAAGGGAATGGACGCAGCAGAGAAGTGGTCACAATGGCCGTGCCGCTGCCGCCGCCAAGGGAAGAGGCGGACGAAGCGGAAGAGGACGAGCCGACCATGTCGGACGAGGAGGAAGAAACTTCTTGGCCCGGCACCCCTTCCGAAATTGCGCATTGGCGACCGTCCGAGGAAGTCATTTCGTCGGTTGGCGGCGGCGAAAGTTTTGTGACGGCACTCATTGCCAAATCCTGCAGTAACAATCAAATAAGCCCCATAGTTCAAATCAAAGTAGAACATTATTTTTCGATTGCAATTTTTTCCCACCAAAATGGCGGCGGTGCACGAATTAATTGGTGACGGGTGCAGCAAATTCCCGTTGTTCGTCCGTCGCTTCTGTTCCCGCTCGCCATGCCAAAGCGTCGTCCCCCTGTCGGTACCGTTGTCCGTCGGCCCCTCCGCCCTCCTCGCGCCGTTTTTCGAACGAATTCCGACACTTCCATTTGAGACTGTTGTTCCGACTTCGGTAGAATCGCTATAAAAGCAGCGATTTGGCATTTTTCGCCCTTCTCATCGACTCACTCTTTGTCCCTAATAAACGGCAACAGATAAAGCATTTTGTCATAATGTTGCCAAATCGGACCCTCCATACATTGGTGCTGTCTTCGCACCTCTTTTTTGAAACGGTCTCTCAACGTTTTCCATCGCGTACGAACAAATTCCACTACAAACGGATAAAAGTTAATTCGCTGGCTGATTATCCCCATTTGGCTGATTATCCCCTTTGCCCCCCCCCCAATTCCTACCACTTTGCTGCATTTCTTCCGCCACTTCTGCCCAATGTCTATTGCGTGCCTCGGTCGATTTGTACTCGTCCCTTGTGAAGTCGAACAGTGCCGGGTGTCTGCTGACCTCCTCCAATGTGTGCCCATTATTCCCATTCTGTTCTCCCCCCTCCCGCTCGTCCCACCTCCACCAGCGATGAATTAAAATTTCGCGTGTCTTTCGCGTCGAATTTGCCGTGACAGTCATTTGTCGAGTGAAATGTCTCTTCCTCGGCATTCCCCCGACGCTGCGCCGGCCTTTTCTTTTTTATTGCGGTGCGCAACGGATGAGTGCCGAAAAGATTGGAAATCATTGCGGGAAAGGCCGAGTCCAATTCGTTCGCTTCGCTTCTTCTATTTTCATCGCCATTCTGAAAATGTTTATTATTGGATATTTCGCGACCAATAAAACTTCCTCATCACTTCCCCCCCCCCCTCCATTTGTCCCCCCTTTCGACTCACTTCCGCTGCTCCCTCCTCTTCTTCCTCCTCCTCCCTCTCTTCTTCCTCTTTCTCTTCATTGACCACTTTCTCCTCTTCCTTCTCTTCCGGCGCTTCCTCCATCTTTGGCACCTTTTCAAACGGTTCCTCCCCCTCCATTGTCATTCCGTCATCAATTTCTTCCATCAATTTTCCCTTTTTAACAATTTTTTCGTTGATAAATCGGCGCTTCATTAATTTTTGCCCAATTAAAAGTCTAAAAAGGAAATGAAATAAATTTGTAAAATAAGTTTCTGTTTCATGATGATTATTATTGTAAGAATTGGCCCCACTTCGCCTCCATAAGTTGTGGATGGGTGGGGGGGGGTGACGTTCAGTCGGCGTTCTGCTGCTGTTACCAATGGTTGAGAGCACAACCGAAGACGACGAGGCGGTGGGGCGGGCGGACGGCCCTCCCTTCCCTCGCCTCTCCGCCCGACTCGCCAAGCAGCAGAAAACACAAAACGAGTATTGGCGGCGGCGCGTCCGCTGGCGGGCGCGTCGCCTTTCCTCGACGAGTGCTGCTGATGAATGAATGCTTTGTTGGGCGGGCGGGTGACGGACGGCGACGGTTGGCCGGTTTAATAAGTGATCACTGGCTTTCGTAATAGAGTTCCAATACGACACTCCTGTTAAGGATGAATAGCACTGTGGCCAGCGTGGATTTCAATGACACTTTCCTGTCATTTTACCACCTGAAAAAGTCATTTCCCGGCAAAAACATAATTTGTGAAGACCAAAAACCGGTGCCGCCTTTCAGGTCATTTCCCTTTTACTACTACTGATTGTTGTTGCATTTGTCGAATTTGAATTATGACAATTAAATGCAAAATGTGTCTCGGTTGGTATTGGCACTTCTCTCTTTCTCTCTCCCCCACTCTCTCAACCCTTTTTCTCCATCCCCCGCCCTCTCTCTCTCTCTCCTTGCTCCGTTGCGTTTCCGCGTCCATTTCCAATTTGAACTGTCCCGGCACTTCGCTTCGTCTTCTCTGTTCCGTTTATATGTGCCTCTGTTGCCAATGCGCTTCTTTTCGTCACCGTTGTGCCATTTGCGGTTTCATTTGCCGGCGCTTCCGCGTTTCTTTTCCCCACCGTCCCGGGACCTCCCGGACCCGGGGGCGGTGGGTTAAAGTTGTAACCAGGGGCATATACATAATAGGCCCCGGGTGCTGTGTATTGCTAAAACGAATTTTGGAAAATATTTGTTTTTTGGAATGCTTAATTACCGCTTCATTCAGTCGAATAAGTGCAAAAATGGAAAGAAATAGCATAAGCAACCTAAAAATTGCCCAAATAAGCAATTAATTGATGGATTAAAGAAGTCAACCAACCAACCCTTTGCTCAAACGTCCGAGCATTGTCAGGTTGTTGTTGTGAAGCCAAAGAATGATGGAAAACAATTTTGGTGTCCTTTTATAAGGCCAAGTGTTGCTTAACCTCTTCATCCGTCCTTTAGAAAATGGGAGGGGGGGGGGAAGGGGGGACGACTTTCCCTTTTGTTTGTATTATAACTCAACGGTTGAAAGGGGACCGGTCATCCGAACAAAAAAACAAAACAAAGCGCATCCAAAGTGATCCATTCATTCACTTTCATGTTTATTCAGTTATTTGACATGGACAGATCAGCAGCAGAAGAGAATCAGCACTCATTCTTCATTCACTCTGTTTATCCAGTCTTTTTTGTTTGTTACCGGGTCAATTCGTAATTTTCTCCCACTTTCTGCAAGTGAATGCCCCTCCCTCTTTTTGATCAGTCACTGTCCTCACCCTATTTGATCAGTAATGTTTCTCTCTCTCCCTCTCTCCACCTTTTTGATCAGTCACTCTCTCTCTCTCTTCCCCTTTTTGATCACTTTGTCATCATTTGTTTCTTCTGTCCCTCCCTTGTCTCTTCTCAAATTGCTGCTGTTGTTGATCCGCTTTTCCCTTCTGCCGGAATTATTCGCTTAACCGCTGCGTTTGGCAAATGCGTGAGCTGAAGCGAAAAAAATATGGACAACATAAAAAAGGACAAACAGAACCACGCCGTTGTCCCACTTGATCAGAACACAATTTGGACCGATCACCTCAAAAAAGAAAGTTTTACCCAAAAATTGGCTATTTGTGATGGAAATCCGTTAAAAGATCATCTCCACATTTTCCCCCATCGACGTCTATTAGTACCGCAGGGGAAAACTCCTTAATTTTCTTTGAAAAAATAGAGTCAGAAGTTCAAAGTTTCAATCAATGCAAGAAAGTTTTTTCTGGGGTAAAGCCAACTCATCCAAACCCAACTCATCCATATACCCAACTCATCCATACCCAACTCATCCATAGCACGATACGAGTCGTCGCCGTGGCATTTAATGCCACGACTAAGACCGTACAACCAAAAAATGCCACGACCGAGACCGCATAATCAAAAATGTCCACGGTCAAGACCGGCATAATCAAAAATGTCCACGGTCAAGACCGGCATAATCAAAAATGTCCACGGTCAAGACCGGCATAATCGAAAATGTCCACGGTCAAGACCGGCATAATCGAAAATATCCACGGTCAAGACCGGCATAATCGAAAATGTCCACGGTCAAGACCGGCATAATCGAAAATATCCACGGTCAAGACCGGCATAATCGAAAATGTCCACGGTCAAGACCGGCATAATCGAAAATGTCCACGGTCAAGACCGGCATAATCGAAAATGTCCACGGTCAAGACCGGCATAATCAAAAATGTCCACGGTCAAGACCGGCATAATCAAAAATGTCCACGGTCAAGACCGGCATAATCGAAAATGTCCACGGTCAAGACCACATAAGCAGAAAATGCCATGCCACGACCACATAAGCAGAAAATGCCATGCCACGACGATGACTCGCAGCGTTATGGATGAGTTGGGTCTATGGATGAGTTGGGTATGGATGAGTTGGGTATGGATGAGTCGGGGGTGACTCGTTTTTTCTCTCTTTGTCTCACCCTCTCTTTTCTCTCCCTCTCTCTCTTTTCTCTCCCTCTCTCTCCCTTTTTGTCTCTCTTCTCTCAACTCACTTTCTCCACCCTGCCACACATTTGGTGCATGTGATGCCCCAAGGCTGACCATTCTTCAACGTTAACACTGTACACATTGGAGCATTTTGGGTCGAAGTCCGTTTCGCATGCGATACACTTTGCATAGAAAAAGCTTGAATTCGAGAAGAATGCATTTAAAGCGTATATTAATGTGACTTGAGTTTAAAGCATTGGGCATATTAAGGAATTTGAATGCCGTAATTAGCAATTGTCAGAATAGTTTAAGCTCATTTCTGCTAATTTAACACCTGTTTCTCTCGTAAGTGAATGGAATGTGCAGCGATTTGTCGATGATGCATTTCAGAAAAAGGCGCCAATAATGCTGGAATTGGGGAGTTGGTCTTTGGTTGGCTTAGTTTTTCCGACCGGAATGGCATCCTTTCGCCATCGGACGGCTTCGTTGTGCCGCAAAGGTTCTCTCATGGCACGGCAAAGATTTGCCATTTCGGAAATTCCGTAGAACTGAAGGCAAAGACCGAGTGCATTTACCCCTCCGTTTGGCCATTTGCCTGCGCTTCCTTTTCCAGCACATCGAACAGTTCATCTCCGTCGTCGTCCACATGCAAAATGTATCCATTCCGCAAGAAGTTCAGCACGTACTCGAACCTCAACAAGTGCCCTTTCTCATAAATGCGGCATCATCCTCTCCTCCCTCCGCTCACTTTGTGCCGTCTCTGTCGATAAATATTTCTGTTCCTTCGTTTTGTTCATTTTCATCCAAAAGATGAGTCAGCCTTAACAAAAGTTCGTTTCTCAATGTCTTGAGATTTTCTGATTTTTTAAACTTGTCTTTTTATTATTTTGAACAAATAATTATTTATAAAAAGATTATGTGACAATAAAAAATGAAAAAATTTTATTAGAGTTCGACATTTGAAACAAAGTCTGGGTCTTGCACCTGGATTTCCCGGACAAATTTCCAGGAAAAATTCGGATTGCCTAAAAATGGACTAGAAAATTTTTATTTTTGTTTTCGTGTTTTGTTTACGTACAACTTCGTTTTTTTCCAATTTTTTATTTCGTTATAAATATTTTAGTTTCATTTAAATTATCTTTTTTGGTTTTCTTCCCCCTCCCCTCTCCCACCTCGTCCCCTGAATGCGTCTGATTGTTTGTCGGCTCGTCTCGAATTTGCATCCCCCCACATTGAACACCACCCGAGACGGTGCCACCGCTGAAACTCCGCTACAATTTGCCATTTTCCGTTTCGTTTGGTCGGTTATTCCTTTGTCATTATTATTTTGTTGATCTTTTAATTCCGTTTTTTTTAATCAGAAAACCCAAAGATTACTTTTCTTAATGTTTTTCAAACAAAAATATTAGCGGATTATGTACAGAATTTTCTTAAAATCCATATCCAAAATAGATACTGTATGTTTAAGAAAAAAAAGCAATTGGACGGCAGAGGAACTCTGTTCAAAACTAATCATATACATATGTAGAGCAACCAATTACAAATTGAACTATAAAAAGTTGAAAAATAACCATTTTCGATATCAAAAAGCACTCAAATTGACAAAATTAAATGAAAATTGAGTTCATTAATGAAAAATTGTTTTTTAAATTGCCACCCGACCACGCCCCATTAAGCAACACTTAGAAAAGAGATAGCAAATTCCCATTGCCCTCGCCTTTGGCGCATGTTCCCATAGTGACTGAATAATGTGATGAAATTTGAGCATTCCTTTAAATTGTAACTGCCAATTCGATATCCACGCTTTTCGCACTTTTTAAATTTAAGAAAGTGAATGCCTTTGGTTCGTATGGCTTTGATAATCACCGACCAAAATTTATCGCAATTCAATTACAATGAAAAAAGGATAAAATAACAGCAGAAAGTATCAATTAAGGCTAATTGGAGATCAAAAAATGGGGAAGGAAAATGGGAGAAGGGGAAAGCATAAAGACAAAAGTAAGCAAGACAAAGAATACCCTTAGTTTTTGAACAATTTCTCAAATTCAATGGGACGGATGTGCACTATTTTCCACCAGGATTTCGTCGGGCTCCAATCCATCGGCACGTGTTCCAACACCGCCCACCGTCGTGTGCCAAGAAAACGCTGTCCGCAAAGTCCATGTTCGTCCTCAACGTATCGAATGAACGGCGTTGGAGAAGAGCTCCGACTGACCAAATGATTTTGCGGACAGTCCCACGTTGTTCTGATCTCATCACCTTGCTTATTTGGGAAAATGATTTCGCATTCGACCTAAACGAAGAATTAAAAAAGGCCAAAAACGGTGCACACGTACAACGAAGAAGGAAAAGGGGAAAGGAAGAGGGAACGGAAAGTAAGAGAAAAGGAGAGGAGACAGAAGGAGAAGGAAAAGGGGAAAATAAACTGGAGACGTTTATAATAGGGGGAGGGGTCAATGAGTGGACGACCTTTTGCGGAAACTGATCCACTGGCCAGTCTGGAGACATCGTCTCGTCCACAGTCGCAATATTCCCGGGTAACGTTCCCCCGAACACAGCGGAAAAACACTGAAGAGAATTGTGTCCTTTTGCTCATTCGGTGGCATCTCAACTCGTTCCACCACAATGCCAACATTCAGATTTTGCCAGTCGAAAGAATGAGTCGTATCGTAATGACTCCATTTATATTCTTCCTCGAGTTTTTCGTTTTTTCGTCCTTCCTTTGAAGCGACAAATTCATCACCACCAACGCATTCGTTCGTAGCATCAAAGTCTGGGTCGACGTCAATTTCATCATCAACACATTCGCCCCAACTGTCGCAAAGCGATGACTAAACAAAAGGCAGGTGCAAAAACAAAAAGGAAGAATTGGCCCAAAAAGAGAGGGACCTTAAGACAATTCCTATGAAATCCTGAAATCCTCCGACATACTCACAGCATCTGAGCAGATGGACGAGGGAAAGGGAGGGCATAAATTGGATTTGCAGGCCAAACGTAAAATTATGGAAGCAAAGATGGAGCAAACGCAAAGAGGAAATGCGGGGAGAGTGAAAATGGGAGGGGAAAGGAGGGGGGACCGAGGGGGGGGGGGGGGGGGGGGAACTCCGTCCGTCCGTCCGATCGCAGCCAAAGGCTGTCCAAATGCACAGGCCAATGCAATGTGATTTTGCTACGTGTCATCCCTTCCACCAAATCCGTCCCTTTCTTCCGCCACTTTCCTTTCGTCGGTGTTTCTGATGACAACTTCTGCCAACATCGGGTCTTTCCACCACGCGACCGTTTGCAGACTGCACCAAATCAGCAACTGAGTTGGCCCACCGCCCTGCGACTTTCTGAGCACAATATTGCCGAGTGAGCTTTTGTAGGTGTACTGATCAGTGTAGGGATTCGCATTTGAGCAGACAAAGGGCACGCACAACTGAAAATGGCAAGAAATAAGCCAATGAAACGCACAAATATTCTTTTCCTTTTGTTTTTTTTCTCTGACCTGCACGACGGCATCAATAACCCTCGTCTCAAGCGGCGGTTTCTCCACCAGCACCGACACATCCAAAACGTTGATCCGTGTCTCGCACTTGACATAACGCTGATATTTGATGGAAAACCATGTGCCCAAACTGAGCACCCGAAAACTAAAACGATCGCTGTGCAAATGCATCGATGGAATGTCCGATTGGGACTGACTTCTTTCGGTTGGCCTGACAATACTCATCGAAGCGACATTCTCCAGGCAGAAATGTCAAAAGGACCAAATCACTGCCATTATAAGCCCACAACAAAGCAATCGATCGCCTCACCAAAGGATCAAGCTGCGCCTTTTTCTTCGTTGCCGGCATAAAGCGCCAAAAAACCAAATTTAAAGGTTAAAATAATCAAAAATAAAATAAAATAAAAGACTATTAAACTTAATTAAAAGAGAGAAAAGTTTGCTTTGCCCACCATTCCTTCAATATAAAATATTTTTATTCACAATTACATTAAAATATTAATTAAACAATTGCATAGAAAGTATGTAAAAATGAAAAGAAAAGAGATTAAAGCAATAAAGGAGAAAAAATGATAAAATAAGGCAAGAAAATTCAAATGTTGTGAAATTCTAAGTTAAATTAAAAAAAAAGAAAAGTATGGCAAATTTGTAAGTAAGTTAACAAAAAGAATGGAAAGTCGATGGCAGATTAGTTATAGAAACACTGGGTGATAAATTTCAAAAAAATGCGAAATTCACATGGATAAGTAGCGTACGGTCCACAATTGATTAGGGTCTCGTAAATCACATGAAAAAGTTTGTAGAACAAATTGCAAGCCGTTTCCCTCGTGAGTTTCGGAGGCACTGCCGAGACATTTTAAACCAATTTTGACAAGACCATTTGCCTCGTGCTGATTCTGTCCTTGCAACGGAGTTGGAAGACGCCAATTGACCGAAGCGACCTAAAATCATTGGGTATTAATCTCAGGCATTTGATAATTTCACAAACCTCACAATCCCCATTGAACGGGACGCCCGAAGAAGCATTGACCGTGAGACAAAATTTGAAGGCGTTGTGTCTGAGTTTTCCACTTAATGGACTGTACATCCATTCTTGATTGCCTCCGTCACATAAACAAGAGAGCTTCGTCCCGTATTTATTACCAAAAACCATACCATGACATTGGTAGAGCCCTGGCGACTGATTCCATTTGAACTTTCCCAAAGTGTCCAAACACATTCCTTGTTGAATGATTTGTACACGGCGCTCCCCGGAATTTTTAAGCGGTTTGAGTTCCGGGTAAACTTCTTTCAAATACCATGAAAAGTTTTTGCAATTTAATCTTTCTTTAATGCGTAGGCGCTCGGAAATGCTAAAAAAATCAAAAATTCGGAGATAAATTTCATTGGTTTAAACGCACTCTCCGAAGTTTACGTATCTGGCAGAAGGAACAGTTTGGAAATAAAACTCCTTGTAATCATCCAACCAAACTTCAGCAGCTCTTCGCGTATTTCTGAAAAATAAAAAAGCGAAAATTAAAAGTTAAAACACAAAAACTTTTGGAAAATACGGCCGCTTCCCCCGGGGAACGTGTAAGGGTGCTGCTTGCGAAAGACATGGCCAACCCTAAAATAGGTAAACCGGAATTAACGAAAAAAAATCGGATGAGAATTAAAGAAAGTGAGTGAAAATTTTTGAAAAATTTTCCACGATTTTCAGGAAAAATTATTTATGGGGTTTTTAATCTTAAATTTTGACATAAAAATCGGCATCTGTAGTTTGCAGTCGAAATGATTAAATTGGCGATTCCATTTATTGGTTACAATGAAAAACAGCAATTAAATATTATATTGCTCAAACAATAAATTTAAATTGGTGCCCCCCCCCCCCATTTTGCGGATTGCCAACCTGCTGCATGGATGAATTTCAAGGCTTCCTCCACATTGCCAAATGCGAAAAGACATTTCTTAAATTAGGTATTAAAATGAATGCAAACTTTTAAATAAACCACCAAGGTTTTCTCCACCCCAAACATCCATTTTCTAAATTGAAATGCTTAATAATTATTTTTATTTTGTGTGTCTCACAGTATCGTAACGTCCTAAGGCATCGAACCATTTTTTGTTAATTGAGAATAATCCCCCAGCCATAACAGGAGTCCTGAATAACGGAGAACTATTTTCACTTTACGGAATGCGTTAATCAGTTACTTTATTGGTTTTTTCGGTTTTTTTCGCCGGAATAATTTTTCTTCTCTTCCCAATGCCTCCCATCTGAACACCAAATTCCAACCAAATCCTCCGCGTAAATCTGAGCTGGCCGAGACATAATTGAAGTTGTCCATGTCTAAAATAACTCAAAACCGTTAACCAAGCAATTTCTAATCACTTATAACGTCAATCACAGGTGCAACGACAGCTTTGTCATTCTGTAAAAAAGGAAATCAAAAGCCGGGTCGGTAACAGTACTTCGACCAGACGTTGAAGCACCGGTTCCAACCATCCGACGTTACACTCACAATGACTGTCTAAATGGGAATTAATAATATATGAAAGAAAAAACAAACCCAAAAAAGTGAGGACAGGAGCACTGGCGATAATGGAACCATGAACTCGAGAACGAATAAGCCCTTAACGGACAGAATTAACAAAGCCAAAAAGGAGCACAAAACCCACCCTCTCGCTTTCTGTTTCGGATAATTCGCATTTTGTCAATACCAAATAAATCTCTGCCAATAGTGGCTAAAATGCTTACTCATATGTTGATTTTTTCGTTCCAAATGCAAACCATCGAAGGAGTAATCATCGACAAGAATAATTTCTTTAAGTAAATGCGATGGAGTGCGAATGAAAATGGACCAAATTGTACGCAACAATGTGGACCTTGCCTCGTTGTGGAAAGTTATTATAATCGATGTGGGTGGAAGAACATGGGAAAACTGAGCATAGTTTGAGTCTGATTTGCAACTTAATAATGTACAAAATAAGACTGTTCTTTTTGCACAGCAAAACATCTTTGGATTTCTTACCTTCGTTCGCGAGTGTCTGGCAAATGCCTAGAAAAGACTCATAAATAGGGCGTGTAATTATATGGATATAAAATTGCGAAATATGGCCATAAAATATGGACCAAAAATCGCAAAATATGGACATAAAATGGCAACATAAATTTTTCCAATTGAGAGTATAATTTCCCAAAAGTTCTTTAAATTTGTTAAATATAAAGTAAAACCTTCAAAAATGGCTAAATATGGTATTAAAAATCATTTTAGAAGAAAAAAAACACGATACGTTTTTGGGCTCAAAAAGGCAAATTTAGCTGCTGGGGGCCGTTCTAATAGAGGTTTTTGGGAAAAATCCCAAAATATGGACATAAAATATGGACGAAAATGCCAAAATATGGAAATATGGACATAAATCGCGAAATATGGAAAAAATGGATATAGAAATCCATCCTAGAAGCTTCAAACCAAGCCTAAAACATGTTTTTCGTGCGTTTCAGGCATCCAATAATCCAGGAAAAAAATATGGATTTCCATATAATTACACGCCCTACTCATAAATATGACGAATTATCAAAGGATGAAAGAAAGTTGACTTTCTTTCTTTCATACAATTTATTGAAACTTGATAAATACCGTTGCATCGGAATTGCATCTGATGCTGCTTGGTTGAATTTATTGGCTGCATATTTATCATCTCCAACTTTTAACTTTCCTTTGACCAAGTATGCTTCAGTATCAAAATCTTCCCAGAAAATTTTCATGCTGTTATTTTCTTTGGCTTCGTAAATCAAAAAGTTTCCATTTTCTGCAGGCAAATCAATAATATCATTTTCATTCCAACTACGAGCCAGTATAGAGATCTGTTTCGGTTAACAAAATTTTAAAATGGGGAAATGATAATATGATAAAAAGCAATCTCGCATTCGTACTAAGCCAAAAAATTCGTCATAAATCTTGTCAAATTACCTAAATATTCTTCGTGTAGCCCTTAAGCTTCTCAATTTCCTTGTAAAATTTAAAAAATTTGATCATATTTGAAAAAATTGTTAATGAAAAATTGTTTTCACAAGTTTTTACAATTTTGGCCATCTTTTTTGAAACATGATAAAAAAAATTTTCTTGAATTTTGCATAGAAATAGAAAACCTTAAGGACTATAGAATGATACCAAGAATGTTTAATTTAGGACTTTGATCGAGACATAAACATACCTCCTTGAATTTGTTATATTCCAAATTTCCAATAGGATAAGTGTAAAAATAAAAGCAAATAAAGAAGAACCACGTTGAAATGACTAGAAATATGAATGTTTTCAATCGAACTCGAACAAATGAGATCATTAGGTACTTAAAAATGTTATTATTAGGGCAGCAACTTTTAGTGAAAAAACTTTTTTTTTGCTCAATTGTTTTGAAGAAAGGAGCTCAAAAAACGCATTTCTGCGTTAAAATTTTTTCATTTGAACGTCACTTTTCGTCACTAGAAATCACTATTTTGGGGTTTTGTCACTAAAATAGTTAAAAATCACTATTTTGGCGTTTTATCACTATTTTTTCACTATTTCGACATTTTTTGGAAAATTCCTTAACAAAAATGCAATAAAACCAAAAAATACACCCCTAAGAATCGACCTAAAAATTTCAAAAAAATACACCCCTAAGAATCAAGCTAAAATTTTTCAAAATATACTCCTATGAAATGAAAAAAATTTTACTTTCTTGGCAAAAATTTTTAATTTTAAAAATTTTTTTAGGTAACTATTTTGGGTTTTTTGGTCTTAAAAATCCCAGGGTAATAGTACCGATGGTATCACACCTTTTTTGAAATTTTTTTAAAAAATTTCAAAAGTCATAAAAATATTTATTATAAGGTTTTCGGGGTCGCTGAGCACGAATATGGCATCCATTTCACCCAATTCCGAACCCCTGATCTGAATTCGAACAAAAATCGAAAACTCAAATTTTTCGAAATTCACATTTATCCAACAAAATCGCTCCAAACGCACGAAAAAAGAAAAAAAAACAAAAAATTCAATGTTCGCATGGATAAAACTCAGAGACATGCAGCCAAAAATTGTAAAAAACATTTTCACGATTTTCAAGCCATTGGTCAAACTCATTGTTTTCTAGTGCCAATTTCGCGTGCAATTTTTGGGCCGTAAAGTTCCGAAGTTCTTCTAGCACAGCAGCCATATAATAATTTTAAAAAAGAACTGAAAACGTTAAAACAAAGTCTGTTTCTGCTTTTTATGAATCTCGAGCGATTTTGTTGGATAAATGTGAATTTTGAAAACTTTGTGTTTTCGATTTTTGTTCGAATTCGGATCAGGGGTTCGGAATTGGGTGAAATGGATGCCATATTCGTGCTCAGCGACCCCGAAAACCTTATAATAAATATTTTTATGACTTTTGAAATTTTTTAAAAAAATTTCAAAAAAGGTGTGATACCATCGGTACTATTACCAATCCCAGTCCTACTCATTTGCAACTGCAATCAGTGAATAAAAATTATTTTGGCTTATTTTTTGGCTGAAAATTATGTCACTATTCGTCACTATTTTGGACTTTTTGTCACTATTTCTTCACTATTTTGGGATTTTTACGCACTATTTTAGTTAACTATTTCGGGATTTTTCGTCACTAAAAGTTGCTGCCCTAGTTATTATGATTATAGACCCAAAGCATGGGATCAAAAAATTCTCCGTTTATGCTTAGGCCGTCAAAATTAACAAAACAACCATTTCTTAATTAAGAAATGCTTTGCAATTTCCGCAACTTCAATTGTTCGTCCTCGCGGCACTTTTCGCTCGCTTCTGTTTTACTTCAGCAGCAAAAATTCGCTGCTGTTTCTTCACCGCCCAATAAAAATTGGAATGCTGTGCTTATCGAAGCGATGCGTTTGAAGTCAACCAGCATCGTCCAGGATGATGCAATCACTGAACATGGCCATGATGACCACGGGCATGGACACCACGCAGTCAATTATGGGCCGCCGATTACCTATGACTACACTCCTATACCATCTCAACCTTATAAGGCTTGTTTATTTGTTTCAATTTTTTGTAATATAAAATCAGAAAATATGTTCCAGAGTTTTTTGGGATTGCTGATTCTAAATCAAACATCCATTTTGATTAATTCTAAGTCACTGACTGACCAGATTCCGAAGTAAAATCGAAATTCCAAAAAACCCCCAAAATATTCTCACCCTCCTCAATAAATATTTTTCTAAATAATAATGAGTAGGGTTGTAAATTATATGGACTAAAAAACGCGAAATATGGACATTAAATATGGACTAAAAAAGCCCGAAATATGGACTAAAAAGGCCAAAAATGGCCAAATATCGACCAAAATATGGATAAAAAATGCCAAAATATATGTTGTAAACCCCCAAAGATCCCAAAAAAGGTGTGCATATTTAATATTTGCTTAAATAAACCTAAAAAGTACAATAAATAACCAAAAAATGGGGTTTAAAACTTAAAAATGCATATTTTTTATTGTTGTTCGTTGTATCAAAAACACCTCCAAGTTTGCCAAATTTCGAAAAAATTCTCATTAAAAAAAAAGAAATGTTCGCAAAAAAATGACGAAAATATTTATTGAAAATGCCAAAATGACGACGAAAACTCAAATTTTTCGTGTTTTGTGGGGTGTAATTTTTAAAAATTTCCAAAAAGTTGATCTTTAGGGGTGTATTTTTCGTTTTTTTTTCATTTTTCTTGTGAAAATTTCCAAAAAATGGCCAAAATATGGACTAAAAACCCAAAAATGGCGAAATATGGATTTATTCCCGAAAACCCCCAAAATATGGATTTATATGGACTAAAAACCTTCACCAAATCAAAAAATTTTAACGCAGAAATGCTATTTTTAAGCCCCTTTCTTCATAGCATATGCGCAGAAAAAATATGTTAATCCATATAATTTACAACCCTAATAATGAGGAAACCCCAACCAACGAGCATGAAATATTCTTGGCCAAAAGTTTTGCAGCATCAATTGAAAGGTGCATTAAAAATGAGGAGGAAATTGAATTACGCGAGGATTTGGTCATTGACGATTGCGCAAATTTTGATGAAATTGATGGCCAAAACTGTTATGTCATTCGATAATTAATTAAATAAGTTTATTTGCCGAAGAAATAAATAAAATAAAATGCAGAAAATAAATTGGAGAGGTCAAATTGGTGGGCACAATAATAACTGAATGAGGGGAATGGGAGGGGGAAGATGGCGAAGTGGCGTGGGGTCATACACCTAATCAATAATTACTTCCTTCTCTAACACCTCCCCTCTTAAATTCGAAACCCGAAGGTTTAAGCTTAAATTTTCCATCTCGATGGAGAGTAAAATTGTGTGGGTTTCTTGATTCGGCTCGATCGGCGGACTTTCAACGGGGAATTGGCTGGCTGAATTTGTTGGGGCTGACGAGGCGGTTCGACAACCGGCGGCGGCTGTTCGACTTGAGGTGCCTCTTTTTCGGCTTCGTCTTCCAAAAGATGTCGTCGCCTTAGCTGATTTGCGTGCCGATGAACAACGCGACGCAGAACAGGCACATAAACACGATATGTGGGCGATTTATGGAGCCTCTCAACAATTTTCCCTTGGAGCCATTCCGTCTTGTTGTTCCGATAATTGATCAGAAGAACATGATCATTTGGAAGGAAATTGATCAGTTTTGATCCATGCTTCCGATCAAAATTTTGAGCCATTTTGTCGGTGTATTTTGACTGTCCCTTTTTGAATGATTTTTGATCAAAATTTTCGGCTTTTTCCCCTTTTGGATGGATGAGCGTCAGTTTGGTGCGCAATTTCCTGCCGAAAAATAATTGGTCCGGTGAAAAGCCATTCAAGGCGACGTGTGGAGTGGTTCTGTAGGAGAATAGCATCTTTTCGATCCAATCCTTTTCGCTTTTTGACATTTTCTTCATCGAACGCTTGAAGGTGTCAACGAAGCGCTCGACTTGGCCATTCGATTGTGGGTGAAATGGCGGTGTGAAGATGTGCTTAATACCAAATTCTTTACAAAATGTGGCGAATTCGGCGGATCGAAATTGGGTCCCATTGTCGGAAACAATTTCTTCTGGGATTCCGAGCCGAAAAATGATTGATCGGAGCACAAATACTGTGGCATAGGCAGAAATTGTGTTCATTCGGTAAACTTCTGGCCACTTTGAAAATGAGTCGATCAGAATTAAATATTGGTGACCATCTGAGCAGGGGCCTGCAAAATCGATGTGGACACGCTGAAAGACTTTGTCCGTTGTTGGCCATGGCGAAAGAGGTGCTTTGGTGGGGTTTTTCTGGCCCAATTGACACTCTTCGCAAGTGCTCACAACTTTTTCGATCGCTGAGTCCATTCCCGGCCAATACACGTGGCGACGAGCAAGTGCTTTCATGCGCACAATGCCTGGATGTGCGATGTGCAATGCCTTTAGGATGCGACTGCGAAGCGAAGTTGGGATGATCACTCGACCCTCATACAATAGGCAATTGTCCACTTCAAAAATTTTGTCCCGTTTTGGAAAATATGGACTAATTTCAGAATCAGCGACTTTTGCTGGCCATCCATTTCTCAAAAATTGAAGAACCGTTTGAAGTGGTTGATCATTGGCCATGGCTGAAGAAATTTCGGTAGTTGTCACTGGGAGTTGATCGATTCGGTTTTCGAAAACAGAATTAATGTAGCAATCCGTATCGGCACAGATGTTTGCTATCAGGATGTCCTCCTCTGGACGCGAATAATTTGCGATCAGCCGAGACAAAACGTCGGCTTGGCCAAATGACGTTGTGTTGACGTAGCGAATTTCAAAATCATAATTCGCTAAGATCATGGACCAACGCTGGAGGCGGCTCGCGGCATAGATCGGAATGCCCTTTTTGGAGCCAAAAATTGCCAATAAAGGCTTGTGGTCCGTTTGCAAAATAAATTTTCTGCCGTATACCATGCGGTGAAATTTCTGAACGGCGAACACAATGGCCAATACCTCTTTTTCAATTTGGCTGTAATTTTGCTGCGCTGCTGTCAGTGTGCATGCGGCGTGTTCGACCACTTTTTCCTTTTTGTCGGGGAATGTGTGGCTTAATGTGGCGCCGATTCCATCTTTGGACGCGTCTGCTGATACGACGATTGGGCGTGCCGGGTCGTAGTGGGTCAGCAATAAATCGGATGTCATCATTTCTTTTGCTTTTTCAAAAGCATTTTGCTGTTCAGAAGTCCAATTCCAAGCTACGTCCTTTTGGAGGAGTTTGTCGAGCGGTGCACGCAATTCACGCATGCATTTCACAAATCTGCCATAATAATTCAAAGCGCCTAAAAATGATCGGAGGGTGCTTTTGTCGATCGGTGCGGGCATTTTCCGAATTGCGTCAGAACGCGATGGATCAGGACGAATGCCGTTTGCTGACACAATATGCCCAAGGAACAAAAGTTCGGGCTGCAAAAATTTGCATTTGTCCAGTTGGATGCGAAGACCGTACTCTTTTATGCGCCCAAAAAGAGTGTAAAGTGCCGTGATGTGTTGCTCCAGGGTTTTCGTTGCGATCAATCCATCGTCAAGATACGCGAAAACACCAGGGATGCCAGCACAAATTTGGTCCATCAAATGCTGAAATATTGCCGGTGCCGATTTGACTCCGAACGGCAGGCGTTGGCATTGGAAAAGTCCGCGATGTGTGTTGATGGCGCACAATTGCTTGGATTCTTCATCCATTTCCATTTGCAAATACGCATCGCGTAAATCCAAATTTGAGAAAAATTTCGCGCCATTCAGTGAGGCGTAAATGTCGTCTCACTTCGTCCGTTTCTCTTTTGTCCCTCTCCCTCCAAATTGTCACTTCGTCCGTTTCTCTTTTGATCCGAAAGTCTTCCGATGGGCCAAAAGTTCCCCTCGAAATCAGAAAGGTCGTCCCTCTTCTGAGTCCAAGTGAACTTCGGGTCGGACACAAAGTGAATGAATGAGTCGTCCTTTTGTCGGCCTTCCAATTCGATGAGAACGATCAAATTTTGCTCTTTCATCACCGCCCCCGGCACAAAGAGAGTCAACTGACAAATGAGTACGAATTCGAATTTCAAAATTCAAAAACACCTGCGGCCCCTGCGTTGGCCAATACCGTCCCAAATTGAACCCATTTGCGAGAGCGACGCCGTGGCCCCAACCGCGCGAGTCGAGAAAAGTGTGCATTTGGGCCCAATCGATGTGAGCGGTGGGGAATTTGGCCACAAAAATGGTCGGCTCTTGGAGAAGCGCAGAACGAATTGTGTCGGTGGGCTGACAAATGAGCGAAGTCATTCTTCGCATTGGCAAATGCTTTTTCCCTTCAAATCCCTCGCTTTCCGACCTCTTTTCGATTTTTTGACTTGGCCATTCGCTTTTCGATTTCGGCGTAAACATTGTCCAAATTCACCCCGCACTGAATCCATCGTTTGCTGATCACTTTGCCATCGATGAAAGGTGGCGAGAAAAGTCCCTTAAAGTTAACTGAAAAGCGGCGGGGGGGGGGGACGGCACTTTGGGGTCCGTTTTGGTCAGAGGGTACGTAAGTCGGCCGATGTTTTCCACTTAATTGGTGACATCGTTCCGTTGCGCGTTTCCTTCTCCAACCCACCCAAAATGTCCATTCTCTGTCCCCTTTTTCCGCCTCCTTTCAGTTCCATTTTCATCTGTCCCCCCGTTTTGTCATTGACACTCAAATTGCCCTGCGTTGAGAAAGACCAATGTTTTCACTTAATTTTTCCCTTTGCTATTTGCCTGAAATATCCCATCCAAAAAGACATAAGCGTGGTCGCGAAGTTCAGGCACTTCCAATGTTTTTCCGTCCGTCTCGAGAGATGCGCTGTACCAAACAAAGCCATGGTCCCGGTAAAACGCCTCAAAATTCAACGGCCCATCGGAGGAGTGAATGCACCGCTGGCGACTGTCCGAAGAACTCAGCGAACTCGAATTGGTCAGAGCGATGAAATCGCCCAATTTAACGGCAAAAACATTTTGGATGGAAACGCCACTAATGAGTTTGGTAAATGGAAGGAGGGGGGGGGGGGGGACCAACGTTCTGTTCTTGGGCAGTGGCAACGGCGGATTGGGCCAATCCTTTTTGGCGCCGATCCAATTTCGAATGGCTCCGTAAAGTGGGGTGATTTGACCCGCTTCATCAATGGGGGCAGCGTAATCGTACGAAGTGATCACCTGAAGTGACGTCATTCATCGCCCCTTTCGCCACTCACAGGCCCATTCGTTTCTCTTCCGCTCCAAAAACCAAAGCTCGTCCCTCCATGAATCATGTACAGACTGAACGAAGCGTTTTCCGCCCACATGTAATCCATTGTTTTCAGAACAGGACCGATTTCCTGGCGAACCATCGATTTTTCGCCCCACATGGAAAACCACGTGGTGTAAAACTCGGAATTGACGGGAGGACCTTTTTGGGAAGGTGAAAATACACGCGAAGAAATGAAAGAGAGTGCCAAAGACAACAGAATGCCAAAGGCTGGAGAGCATTTAGCAATTGTTGAAGCTGTTGCGCGTCCATGGTCCAATGGCTTATAAATCCCTTTAATTTGCCGAAATCGGAGAAATGATGTGCCGTAAAATTGGCTTGAAATAGACGATAACCGTGCCTCGAGATTTGGCAAAAATCGGTTCTTGTCGAAGATGAAACCGTGCCTTGAGATACGGCAAAGATTCGGTTTATGTCGCACAAATTGTTGATAAACCGTGCCGTAAGATATGGCAAAGATGCGGTTTAGTTGCACAGATTGTTGATAAACCGTGCCGTAAAATATGGCAAAGATCGGTTTATGATGAATCACCACAAGCAATATCAGCACGAGATAAAGCTTGGAAAATAAACGCTGTCGTTGAGCTGCTGACTGCGCCAAAATTTGTTATGTCCGAAGATAACAAATTAAATAAGTTTATTTGCCGGAGAAATAAATAAAATAATTAATGCAGAGAATAAATTGGAGAGGTCAAATAACGGACTTTCGTAATGGCAAAAATCCGATTTAAAAAGTCCGCTGATCAGAGCGAGTGTTACGTTGTCTCCGCTAATCAATAATTACTTCCTTCTCTTAACAAAACTTTGAGGATTTTGATTACGATTCCGATGAGCAAATTGAGGAAATTGATAGCCCATTATGTTCAGGTCCATTTGATTTTTCAGAAATAAAATATTTTCATTCATGCTCGTTGTTGGGGTTTCCTCATTATATTTAGAAAAATATTTATTGAGGAGGGTGAGAATATTTTGGGGATTTATGGACATTTTATTTAGGAACGGGGACGAAAAATAAATTTTTGGGTGCGAGTGGGATTGATTTTTTGGCCATTCAATTGCATAAAAGCAAAAATAAGATGGGGGAAATTAATTTGCATAAGAGGGATTCGAACTTGTGGGGGCAAAAACAAACGCCAAACGCACAACCTCCGCACCACCGAACAACACAAAACGGTGCAAATGTTTATTCGATTTATTGGGATAGAAAAAAGTTTGGCACGTCATATCTCGGCATTCGTACTCATTTCGCAGAAAATAAAACCACTTTTCTTAAGAACCCATGGGTGCTCTATGCACCCACCAAATTTCATTCCGAAACTCCACGGACACCTCCAGACCTTCCTTTGTTAGGTATACCGGGTTGTAAAACGCCGGCTTGGGTGTCGCAAGTTAGGCACAGAAACTCAAAAATAGGCAAAGTTAGTAGGCACTATAAAAGGGTATTGGGTACTTTACGGTTATCTGTGTGCAGATTTTCAAACAAATCTAAAAATCAAAATAAAATGTGAATCTTTTGAAAAATGGATTTTGACTTTTTTGTTCGAATCCGGGTTTGGGGTTCGGAATGGGTCAAAATAGATGCCAGAATCGGTTTTCCCAACCCCAAAAAACCCTTAAAACAAATTTATTTTCAAAAAAATTTTTTTGAAAATCTGCACACAGATAACCGTAAAGTACCGGGTAATTGTTATTATTATGTACATACATATTCTTTTTTAGATTATTTACAATGATGCAATTGGATTATAAATTTGACTTAAAGGATTTTAAATCAAATAATTGTTACAACCCTTCGAACTTAAATTTTGTTGAGCTTGAGTCCGAGTTATTTCGTTTGACATGCCATTTCGACAGGCGAATTCGAACTTTTGCTATAAGCGCGTTGGAGCAAATGTGCGAAGATGCTTCAATGAAAATGTTGGAGAAGGAATGCTTGAGCTTGGAGTATTACCCTCATTTGGCAAACTTATGCAAAAACAGTGAGCAGAATGTTCGTGTCGTTGCGCTTCGTATTTTGACAAAATTTGCCCTTGTCTACCCTGAAGAGTATGTAATAGAGAATGGAAAAAATTCATGTCATTATAATGTGCCCGAATAATATTTTATGCCTTCTATCATAATTAAAATATTTTGAGTCGCATAATACCGACAAAAACAAAAAAATCCATTTCTATTTATTTAGGAAAGTCATGGCATCGAAGGGTTTCAAAATTCGTCTTCATGACGATGCTTTCTCAATCGTTTGCGATGCAATGAATGATTTGGAAGTAAAAGTTCGCGCTCAAGCTGCCAATCTCTTGGGGTTTTTTGAAAACGTCTCTGAGTCGTTCCTCGACCAAACATTGGACAAGAAATTGATGCGGAATATGACTGTAACGTACAGTCATTTATAAATTGTTATTTTCCAATCACAGATGTTGAACACTAATGTCAGAAATACGAAAAATGCGTTATCTGCTGGTGTTGGTTATATCGGAGGATGGAGCACTGGCAAAAAAATGGGTGAGGACATGCCGATCGAAAAGCTGGAGGACGAAAGCCAATCTTTGATCCCTACCGGCTCTTGTGGCGCCTTCGTTACCGCACTTGAAGACGAATTTATGGGTATTTTTAACTGAAAAGAGACCTGTCCATCCTACCAAATGTTCTTTAGCGGTTCGACAGGCAGCTGTTTACTCACTGGGAAAACTTGCTAGGAACCGACCTGTTTTTGCGAGTGCGTGCATCGATCATTTGGCCGATATGTTCAACGATGAAATCCAACAGGTGAAATTTTTTCTGGGTGGTTAATTTTCGGTTTTATAATGTTAGAATTTAAGTGTTCGGCAATACGATTGGGACTTTTTTACTTTAGTAGGCCTGGTTCGAACCCTGAACCCAAGCCTGGACAAAAATCAAAATAACTAATTTTCATTCACATTTATGCACAAAAGTTTAAATATTTGTTGTAAATGCTCGAAATAAGTTCGGAAATAAATAGTCATGGATAAAATATGCATTCGGTTTAAAAATGAACATTTTTTCTTTGCAAATTATCGTGTAAAGGAATTTAGATCCGTCTCGACGCCATTCGCGCACTGACTCCGCTCGTTTCCCATGGCCTTCTCTACCGCGATCAATTGGACACTATTCTGACCGTTCTCGATGTAACAGAATTTATTTTTCTTTTTTGCAAGATCCCTTTGCTTTTCATCTTTTGCATTTTTAGGATGCAACTGCTGACAATCGAATGGCACTTCACACTTTGTTGGCAAAGTCCAATTTGGCAGATTCCAACTGTGTATCCCAATGTCTTAAGAAATTGCTGCATTCTCTGCGTCGTTTTCCCATGGACAAATTTTCTATTTTTGGGTTAATTGGCAGGCACTAATTATGCCAAAAATGAAAATGTTTAAGTTGTCTCAGTGGTATCGGGCAGAACCATTCTTCATTAGTTCAGCCTTTGGTGAATGATTTGTTGGATGTTCATCCCATTTTTGACACCCCTGAACAAAGTATCGACGATGACTTTTGTAAGTATTGTAAATTAAAGTACGATTCCTATCATTTTTATGCATTGGAGTGCCATTGTCATTTCAGCCTTCTCTCGTCCGTGCCATTTGCTTTTGCCATTATTAAATAAACTTAAGATTTGGCCCGACTCATCCTCGTCCTTAACGCTGCATCCCATCGGTCAGTGCTCTGTTCGCTTATTCCCTCTTATGCACTGAAACATTACCGTTATTTGCGTCGTTCTTGGCCTGAGATTGTTCCCAAAATTCTCGTAAGAGCTCTTGATATTTTTCGAGTATATTTTTTTAAAGGAATTTGATCATGAAAAGTTACACCAATGCGATTCCTCGCCGTTTTTATGCCCTTTTTTGGCTGTTGGGCCGGAGGATAAAACAATTGAGAAGGAAAATGATGCTAAAACTGCTAGAGTATTTCCTATTCATTGTGAATTAGCAACAATTAAATCTTAAGGTACTCGAGCCTAGCAGAGAATTTAGAAACAATGAAACCATTCGATTCGTTGCTGGCTTACCAACGGGGATATTTATCCGAATTTTGCTTTGCAATGTAACGGACGAGGAGTTAAATCGGTTCCGAATTCAGGTCCCTTAAAATATTCGAAGCTATTCCCATTTAGACTGGTTATACTACATAGGTAAAACAAGAATCAGATTCAAAAAACCACTACGAAAACCCACACAAAAAAAACTGAAGAGGAACACAAAATTTTACAATTAGCGTTAAAAAGGGAAAGATGAAAATACTTAAAACACCCAAAAGTTTCTTTTTGTTTTATATAATTTGAACAAGTTTAAGGTTTCTTTCAATCAATAAAATTTTTAATAAATCGAGGTTTTGATGGGTTTTTTTAAAATGTATAACGCCCTTTTTCATGGCTTTTATATAACGACATAGCACCAATTCTCTTTTTTTAGATTGAATATCCCGACCAGACTTTCGACCTTCATCGACCAAGGCGCGGGGACTTTCTAAGACTGGACAGTTCAACAGTTCATTTGCAGACTAATGTTGTCGTTTCGGCTCAAAGATGGGCGACTTCGGCATCAGTCATTTTCACTCCTGGTATTATTTCAACGAAAAGTGATGAAAGTGTGGCACAAAGAATCGTTGGAAAGGGACAAAAGGATTCTTTAAACCAACACATAATGCCTTTTGCAAGCGCAGAAAATATCGCGAGAAAATGCAGAATCTCCTTCAACATTCATCCGATGCAGCAAGCCTAATCCTCCCACCCCCCCCCCAAAAAAACGCATGCATTGTTTCTTATTCATTTTAATTCTCATAAAAAAAGAATAGCGTTAAAAATTCGTATAATTAATTCTCCAAAAGCTTCCTACAATTAAACTCAAATTTTGGGGGATATTTCTTTTGAAAATTTGCAAAGAAAAGCCTTTTTGGTTTTTAGCGACTTGAATTCCCAGTCATATTGTTTAATATTATGAAGCTTTTTAGTCTAATGTTGTAACGAAACACTAATAAAATACGCACTGATTATCAGCGATGGCAACTTGGCATGCAATGAAAAAAAACTACGTGACAACAAATATAGAACTAACCATAACAATTGCAGTTATTGTATTTTTAAATAGTTTAATCATAATCTACATTTTAAAAAATGGAAAGGAAATTATTAGTCATTTTTACTTGGAAAAAAATTTTTAAATGAAATCTTTGAGGATTTGGCCTAAAAAATAACAAAAAGCCTCACCCAAAAAATCACAGGTCTCAAAGCAAGATTTCGAAAATTTGGCCTCATCGGACTCTCAAAAATCTTTGGGGCGCTAAAGCCGCACACCTGCAAACCCTGGATATTACAAAAGCACTGTATTACTATATTACTAGAGACCGGATTCAAATTTACGGATCCGCTGCGGGATTGGGACTCAATATTTTTTGGTGGGACGAGATCCCGCGGGATTAATGCCAAAAATCACGTTTTCCAAAAAATGCGGGATTGCGGACTGGGATCCCGCAAATCCCACGCGTGATCCCGTTCCGCGTCGTCTAATTATTACCGAAAATATACTTTATATGAAAAATTTGAATGTGATGAAACAACAAATGAAAAAGACAAAAATAGATCAAATATTTTGAATGTATTGTAACAAAAAGAATAGCGTAACATTCTTTGAACATGGCAATGAGCGGCAATCAAATGAAGGAGCGATTGGACTACACAACGCTTTGAAAGGAGGGAAATGCACGCAACAAATAAAATGTTTTAAAAAAACGGGTCAGTATGTTTCACTCGACCAATTAGTAAACTAAGGCTCTTACCGGACCAGCTCCCGTATCAGCGAACTGATCCGGCCGATTAGAGAAAATCATTTTCAAAAATCCGCTGTTTTTAAAATTTAAATGGTTAAATTTTTAAAGTTTAAGAGCAGACTGAATTAAGGACTGAATGTCAAAAATGTTATGAAATAAGAAAGGTAGTAGCAAATTTTTCAAGAACCATTACTTAATTTTTGGGAAATCTTTGCAAACCAAACCAAAGAAACTGAAACATACAGACTCCGAATTTATACCAACGATTTAATGGTAATGAAAAATTCCTACTCAAAATATTTCATAACAATGATAAAATGCTTTGGAATACAATTAAAATCTTAGACTGGAAATTTTTTAAATTAAAAACAAACAATTCTATATTTGATGAAATCTACTAGTAATAGGTTGGTTCATAAGTATTGACCCTGATAGAAAAATAATTTATTTTGGATTTTCTGTTAAATTTATCTTCTCCCATATAAAACTAATTATTGTTTTATTTTTTAAATCAAAAATCTCTCAATAAGTCAATAATATTTAAACCAACCTATAAAAATGTGTAAATTTAAATGACGAATTATGTTACTTTTTGATAAAATTTGCTATAGTACAACTATAAAGAATTGCAGTTAGGTTAGTTAGTATTGGGATGGACAATAAGTCTGTTTTCTCATCATTTATTAATTTGTTTGATTTCTGACCTAAACGCCAATTTTTTGGTCATTTATACGCTCTATTCTAAGGCATTCTTTGTTTTTTTGGTATGTGTTAAAACACAAGATAAAGAAATTAACCGACTTATTAACCATCCCAATAATTTATGGAAAACAACAGATTACAGACTTTAGTAACTTAGTTAGATTTAAAACCAAAATGATTTTAGTCTCTCTTACTCACTTGCAATCCAATTTTTCAAAATGTTTCCTCGCGCTTTGAATGTTCCTTAAAACAAATTATAACGAAAAAAGCATATAATTTTTGCATGTCCAAAGTTCACTCCCTCGCCCTTTTGTCGTAAAAGCTTTTAGGGAAAGGCGCTGTGTGCCTAATGTGCCTATTTTAGGGTTTTTGAAAAAATCCTTAACAAAAATGCAATAAAAACAAAAAATACACCCCCTAAGAAATGACCCAAATTTTCAGAAAATACACCCCCTAAGAATTGTAAAATTTTTCAAAAAAATTATCCCAAAATTTAATATTTTTTTCTTAACAAAAATTTTTTGGTTTAAAAATTTGTTCATATTCGAAAAAAAACTTTAAAACATTTAATAATTTCATTTACAATTGAAATATTTAAAGTTTTAACGTGCTTATGATTAATTATTTACTAAAATCACTTTCAATGAATGCAGCAAAAGTGCTGTTGCGAATTTCGATGCTTTCAAACTGTGAACCCATGCGACTTTAAAAATTTTTGTATGGTAAAAGAAAACAAATTTTAAATACCTGCAGGAAAGTTTGAACTGTTTGATAATATTGGACACTTTTTCAAAGCGATGGATGTCCTCGTGCTTTGCCCTCTGCGCTTGAGCGATCACAAGAAAAGTGGCCTTTTCAAAGAGTAAAATCTGAAGGGAAAGGGCGCGTCATGGCGACTTTTTCAACCACCTCATCCGCGTCCATTATGTCGGCGAATTTCTTTAATTTGTGCTCCATTGAGCTCACATTTGGAACCAGTTGATAAACAATTGCTGACCACGCATTGTAAAGAGTTTCGTCCCAAATCGATGAGCGAAAGCATTGAATTATCGGATTGGCGTGTTGACGGAGAGCGGTGGCCTCCGAAAGTTGGTTGATGTCCCTCTCCTTGTCAAAAAATATCTAAAACAAAAATATATCTTCGAAAAGCAGCTTTTCAGACTTTATCCCTCATTTCCTCTTGGATGAGATCCATTTTGTGGACCAAACAAAACACTTTAGCCATTGGCGAATTTTGCATAAGCGCCTCCAGGCAAGACTGATAATTCCGATAGTCCTTTTGCACCTCTCTGCTTTCCACATCAAAAACATAGATGAGAACCTAAAAAGAATTTAGGTAATAAAAATGCACGGTAATTTGGTCGTCCTTTGGTTTGGTTTCTCTCGTCGTTTATCCTTTGTTCAAAAGTCATAAAAACACTTTGGCGCTACTGTAAAAGTTACCACTTTTGAAAATTTTTTCAAAAGGGGGGACCCTTTTGTTTTGCAAAATTTTTTGTGATAGTCATAAAAATTTATTCTATGGGGTTTTTGGGGTCCCCGATCACGAATCTTTCAATTATTTTGACCAATTCCGATTTCCTAATCTAAATTTGAACAAAAAAAACATAATTTGAAAAATTCAAAATTTCGATTTTTATTCGAGTTCGGGTTAGGGATTAGAAATTAGTCAAAATACATGTCAGATTCGTGATTAGCGACTTTTAAAACCCCGGATAACAAATTATCGGTACTCATGGAGTTTGGGTCCGCCTTTTGGTCAAATTTTTTCAAAAGCGTAGACAGACAGTCAGACAGTGCACTATTTCCTTCTTTATTTTTCTCACTTCTTCCCTTTTCCCACACATAATGCTGCCCAGCACACGGCTGCTTACTGTCTACCCTTCCACCCGCCGCAGCCCCACGCCACAGCCCCACGTAGACAGACAGTCAGACAGTGCACTATTTCTTCCTTTCTCCAGTGACTAAGCGGAAGAAAAGAAGGAAATAGTGCGCTGTCTGACTGTCTGTCTACGCTTTTTGAAAAATTTGACCCAAAAGGCGGACCCAAACTCCATGAGTACCAAATTATCATGGGTTTTTATCTTAAAAAATTTTGCAAAACAAAAGGGTTCCCCTTTTTGTTTCAAAAGTGGTAACTTTTACAGTAGCGCCCACTTTTTATGGGGTTTTCTGGGTCGCTGATCACCAATTCCTAATCCCGGACCCGAATTCGAACAAAAAGTCGAAAATTTAAATTTTCGATTTTCACATTTTTGGTTCAAACTTTGTTTAAATACACGGAAACGAACTGAAATTCAACATTGCTTCAATAAAAGATCATTTGAGCCATTTTTAGACCAAAAATGTGAAAATTTGAATTTTCGACTGTTTGTTCGAATTCGGCTCTGAGGTTCGAAATTAGTCGAGGATGGTGCCGGATTCGTGATCAGCGATCCCGAAAAGCCTTGGAAACATGTTTTCATGACTTTTGAAAACACAAAGGAAATTTTCGAAAAAAGGGGGGGGGGACAAACTGAACTATTACCAAATGCACTGGGTGTCAAGTTTTCTGAGATGAAATTCTGCGGATCTAAATTTTTATTCATGTTTTTTTGCTTTCGGGTTAATTTTTTTAATAATTCAATTTGAGACACTAAAATGCTAAAGCACTAAAATCTAAAATAACATCACCTGAACTTTTTTAAAAATTTGGTCTCTTTGTGCAGTCATATAATTTTCCATAAATGTTTCTTGGCCACCACAATTAATCTGCAGCAGAGAAACGATGTGCAGAAGGAGGAGGAGGAGGGTGAAGTACGACTCGGAGACGAAGGACGAGCAGAAGAGGCTTATGAAATGGAGGGGGAACACCTCCGACACCACAACAGCTGGCTGAGCAGAACGCAAAAACAGGTTGGCAGAGAAGGGACAGACTTTCCCAAGAAGAAACACCCCACGGACAGATGCTGAAGAAACTGCGCAACCGGGGCCACGAGGACCACGAAATACACGAACAAATCCACGAATTTTACGAAGTGTCCCCGGAAGAAGTGAAAGCAACTGCCAGAGGAATTCTCCAGAGAGGCTGCGAATCCATCTTCAAAGTGTGTGAGGGAAGAGAGAAAGACGAAAAGAATGACAAGAGAGACTAATTAATTAATAGGTTAAGCAATTAATTATTGACATTGATTAAGCGTAATATTTGTGGCGAAATGTAAACATAAAAAACAGAAATTCCACGTCGAATGGCTCTCTCTTTCTTTGAGTTTACAATCGTTTTTGCCTATTTTCGTAAAAATCTCTAGGAATTATTCTTTTTATTTGTTTTTTTTTCTTCATTCACTTAATTTGTATATCATAATGGCTACCTGGGATGAATATCTCCAAAATCAACTCAATTGTGATGGTCTACAAATGGCTTGGAATGTTTTACCACACTCGCGATTGGATGCTCAGAAATTGGTTATTCCTGTGTCAACGTTCTTCACACCTTTAAAGGTAATCCTCCAAAACAGGAATATTTGATTTAGCATTTGATTTGGCTGAATGAGCAGCAACGGGAGGAGCTGAAGCAAATGAAAGGGTCCGGAAAGGGACGGACGGAAATGCAGCAGAGAGTGATGGAATGGTACGGACAGTTGGAGGGGCAAGAGAAGCAGAAAGCGCGAGAACACCTGGGCTGAAAACTTTCGCAAGACGTCGAACTATCTCATTTTTCCCGCCCACCCATGCCCGGAACGGTCCAGGCTACGTTTTCTTTTTCCCGTCGGCGCATGTCGGTAACCGCCGCCATCCCCACCTAACCTAAAATCCCAAATCCTCGGGTATTTGTTTTTCGTCCGCTATTATTCATACATGGAAAGAGAAAGGGGCTAAATTCCAAAAACTGACTCGGCTTATTTTTTAATTTTATTGACCAATTATAAATAGCCAAATTTTTCTTATTTATTTATTTATTTATAAAGAAAAGAAAAAGTCCACAAAAGGGATAAATCCACTTACTTTGTGGACATATACATATAAAAAATTGCCTATCAGCAGTATTTTAAAGGATTTTTCCTCAATTTTAATGAAATGTCTATTTTTAATTTACAATTCCTTAATGAAATCCAAAGTTAGCCTTTATTCTAAATCATTCTCATTGTCAGCATGGTCGACTACCGGACAAAAGTGTGGGTGTGCCCGTTCTGCAACCAGCGAAACCCTTTCCCGCCGCATTACGCCGCCATTTCGGAGGAAAATCGACCGCCAGAACTACACCCTCTTTTTACGACAATTGAGTACACGTTGAAGGTGAACAGCGCAATACAATGCTTGTGGATTTCTTTTTGATTTGTCAGTTCACTAATTCAGAAGGCGACCACTTTGCCCCCAATTTTTCTGTTTGTCATCGACACGTGCATCGCCTCGGAAGAGCTCAAAGCATTGAAGGAATCGCTGCAAAAGGCCATTTCGTATTTGCCGGCCGACGCACTCATTGGACTGATTACTTTTGGGAGAATGGTGGAAATTCACGAGCTCAACGTGAAAGGCATGGCACGGTCTTACGTGTTCAAGGTGACTTTACACAGAAAATATTTTCAAAATCAAAGGGTTTTACCCCCAAATGCCTTGGGTAATGAAAGGTGTGGTCTCTGCGCTTGCTTCGGTCCGTTCGGTCATCACTTCTTTTTCTTCCCCATCATTATGTTCCCTCCAATTCTGTTGAAGCGCTTTCGGACAATGGCATTTCTTCTTCCCGCCTATTTTAGAAGATTAATTATTCTTTAATGGATGATTCATTGTAGCGTTTTTTGTACTTCCGCTTTTGCTTACCAGCACATAAGCTGCGTCGAGAATGGAGAGCTGTTTTGAGTTGGCACCAAAAATGCCATGCCCTCGTTGTCCATTTTGTTGTTCCGTTCTGTATCTCATAAACGAGGCTGTGTCGGAAGGGTCGTCTTCAATTTGGCCATTCACTTCGGTTTCACTGCTGCGCCTCAAAAGATCGCCAAGGATTGAGCGGTATTCGTCCGCATCCAAGTTGACCACTGTTGTTTTGGGTGGGTGGAAAATGCCGAATTTAATGAACGGATTGATGCTCGAAACTGCCGAAATGCAATTTCCTGTTGTCAAAGTTAGGACCAATGCAATGAATGGAATGGGAATCAAAGTGAACAGCACCATTTTCTTCACTCTTTTTAGTCTCTGACAAAAGGAAGGAACTGCTCTGGGTTTCGTTCTTTGTTTTTTGAATTAAATAAACGCAATTTATTTGAATGGAGTGGACAATTAGCTAATGGCCCTTTAATTGCTCGTCCGCTAATTCGACGTCAACATTTTCCGAAAATAGCATTTCCACTTGCTCTATAGAATTGCTCCTTTGAAATGCAGTGTAAAATTGTTTAAATTATTCCTCCTTCGAATAAAGAAATGGCATGACGAATGTTATTTCACTAATAACACAACAATAACTTTTCTCCAACTTCCGACAAATAATTAAGATGACGCTTCTTCTTTAGAGCGAAGTTTACATTAATTTGGCCTCATGGGAAATTTTAATTTATGGCGCTTTTTTGTAAGGTTTTGTCTTGCAAAGGATGAGAATAAATTTCGAAATAAATACGGCAAAAAGGCTCTGTGATTAAATTTTAATTTTAAACCTTCTTCCTCGTGTAATTTTCTTTCTCTCTTTGCCATTATGTAAATTAATGCTGGCTTTTAGGGGTAATTAAATTGTTGCTCATTTAATTCACTACTCTTTACGTCATCATGAAATACACCCATCGTTAATTGCATTTTTTCTCAAAATGTGTTAGAAAATGGTTTTTCGGTTTTTTAGATAAAAAATTCATTAGTATACAACGAGATAAATATGAAATTTAATGACTACATTTTTTCTGTTTAGGGAACCAAAGAAGCAAACCCCAAGCAGTTGCGTGATATCATTGCTTTGCAAATTGGCCTTCCGTCTGCGACTGTCCGTCGTCAATCGGCTGCTTCTACGCCCGTTCCTCACCACCCAATCCAACAACCATTGATAAACGGAGTCCACCCCGGAGTTGCGCCTGTCGGTGGACCGCCATTTGCCGGAGGGCCACAAATCCAAAGAGGGGGGCCGCAATTCCCCGCTGCGGCCCATCTGCCCCAGGCACCACAAACGGCGCTTCCAAACCCTCTCATCGGCGGTGCTTCAGCAGCGCAAAATGTTTCCAATAAATTCCTCCAAGTAAATTTAACAATCAGCTGACGGCTCAAAGGGCAACTTATCAAAATTTTAGCCCATTTCGGAATGTGAACTTTCAATTGGAGAACTCATCGAGAAGATTCAAACTGACCGATGGCCCGTGCCCCAGGGGCAACGTCCGCTCCGTGCCATCGGCGCAGCCCTTTCAGTGGCCATTACTTTGCTCGAGGTCGTTTTTTGTCAGTCGTTCAAATTTCTTGAATCAAGCGACCTATTAAGGTGAGCTTTCCGAACACAGGCGCAAGGATAATGTCTTTCATTGGAGGGCCCAGCACTCACGGGCCCGGGATGGTGGTCAACGAAGAATTGAAAGACCCGATACGATCCTGGCATGACATCAAAGAAGACAACGTCCCATTTATGCGCAAGGTCGACGGTTTAACACCATACATATACAGGCGGTGTCTCGAGACACCCCCTCGTTGTAAGATGTCGGTCACTCCCCCCCCCTCCCCTCTCTCTCCCATCGTTCGTCGTAAGGAGCGGGGGCCGTGGAGGGGGGGGGGATTTAAATTTTGAACAAATACCCCTTTGTATATAACCATTCACCGTTCCATTTGTTTTGGCCGGGTCAATTGAGCTGTATTTGACATATTCAACCTAATATTTGGCGCTACAATGGTGAGGGAAACAAACGCTCATTGAGAACTTTTAGGCTTTCAAATTTTACGACGCATTGGCTGAACGGTCCGTGAAAAATGGGCATGCCATTGACATTTTCTCGTGCGCCCTTGACCAAACCGGGCTTTACGAAATGAAGTCGCTTTACAACAGTACAAATGGGCTCGTGGTGATGGCCGATTCCTTCGATTCGACTCTTTTCAAACAGACATTCCAAAAAGTGTTTGAAAAGGACGCTGATGGAAATTTGAAAATGACTTTTAACGCCACTTTAGAGGTGACGTTATTATTTTTATTTTATAAAAATGATTATTCGGGTTACAGGTCAAAGTTAGCAATGGACTCAAAGTCGAAGGGATTCTCGGCTGTTGTTCTTCGATCAATGCCAAAAATTCGATGGTTTCAGACACTGAAGTTGGCATTGGTGGCACAACACAATGGAAATTTTGCTCCCTTACCCCTCGGAATACAATTGCCGTGGCGTTCGAAGTGTCTGGACAGGTTCGAAATTATCAGAGAAAAACGAGTTACTCCGCATAATGAAAAGATAAATTTACAATAAATAAAAAAAGTATTACCCCTGGCGGGAGTCGAACCCGCGTCGCCGGTTTAGGAGACCGACGCCTTAGTCCACTAGGCCACAGGGGCTCCGGTTGAGACAATTTTATTTTTTCCTAAATCAATCTTTTTTTTTCTTCCTCTTTTAGCATGGCACCGGCATTCCTCAAGGTGCACGTGCGATGCTGCAATTTATCACCCAATACCAACATTCGGATGGACATCGGCGAGTCCGAGTGACCACCACTTGTCGTTCATGGGCCGACATGGAAGCGAATAAACAGTCGATTGGGTATAGCTTTGATCAGGACGCCGGAGCTGGTCTAAGATTGATCAGTTTCAGCTGGTCTAAGATTGATCAGTTTCAGCTGGTCTAAGATTGATCAGTTTCAGCTGGTCTAAGATTGATCAGTTTCAGCTGGTCTAAGATTGATCAGTTTCAGCTGGTCTAAGATTGATCAGTTTCAGCTGGTCTAAGATTGATCAGTTTCAGCTGGTCTAAGATTGATCAGTTTCAGCTGGTCTAAGATTGATCAGTTTCAGCTGGTCTAAGATTGATCAGTTTCAGCTGGTCTAAGATTGATCAGTTTCAGCTGGTCTAAGATTGATCAGTTTCAGCTGGTCTAAGATTGATCAGTTTCAGCTGGTCTAAGATTGATCAGTTTCAGCTGGTCTAAGATTGATCAGTTTCAGCTGGTCTAAGATTGATCAGTTTCAGCTGGTCTAAGATTGATCAGTTTCAGCTGGTCTAAGATTGATCAGTTTCAGCTGGTCTAAGATTGATCAGTTTCAGCTGGTCTAAGATTGATCAGTTTCAGCTGGTCTAAGATTGATCAGTTTCAGCTGGTCTAAGATTGATCAGTTTCAGCTGGTCTAAGATTGATCAGTTTCAGCTGGTCTAAGATTGATCAGTTTCAGCTGGTCTAAGATTGATCAGTTTCAGCTGGTCTAAGATTGATCAGTTTCAGCTGGTCTAAGATTGATCAGTTTCAGCTGGTCTAAGATTGATCAGTTTCAGCTGGTCTAAGATTGATCAGTTTCAGCTGGTCTAAGATTGATCAGTTTCAGCTGGTCTAAGATTGATCAGTTTCAGCTGGTCTAAGATTGATCAGTTTCAGCTGGTCTAAGATTGATCAGTTTCAGCTGGTCTAAGATTGATCAGTTTCAGCTGGTCTAAGATTGATCAGTTTCAGCTGGTCTAAGATTGATCAGTTTCAGCTGGTCTAAGATTGATCAGTTTCAGCTGGTCTAAGATTGATCAGTTTCAGCTGGTCTAAGATTGATCAGTTTCAGCTGGTCTAAGATTGATCAGTTTCAGCTGGTCTAAGATTGATCAGTTTCAGCTGGTCATACCATTTATTATACTACTTGACATTTCATTTACCGGAAATAAAAAAAACATAATAAGTCCTTTTATTGCCCCCCCCCAGTCAAGGGCGTAGCCAGACCCTTGGCTTTGGGGGGGGGGGCTGAAATCAAAAATTCGATTTTTAGGGTGTATTTTTTTCAGTCGATTTTTAGGGGTGTATTTTTGCTTTTTTGAAATCCCGAATTAGGGGGTGTATTTAACATAATTTTTCGCCTTTTTTCGCAAAAAAATTAATATTTTTTTCAAAAAGTTAACTGAAATATTTTTACTTTTTTGGGTTTCGGGGGGGGGGGCTTTAGCCCCCTCAGCCCCCCCCCTCCCCACGCCCTTGCCCCCAGTTATTTACCGAGTCGTAAGCTGCGCTTCTAAGTCAATAAAAAGAGAAACAAGCCGTTCACAATAGCTCACAGCATCAATGTCGGCTTCTAAAAGAAGAGATTGTTAAGGTTCTTTAATTGTTTTGACTTTGTCTCTCATCGTCGATGAAGATCAGTTTCAGCTGGTCTAAGATTGATCAGTTTCAGCTGGTCTAAGATTGATCAGTTTCAGCTGGTCTAAGATTGATCAGTTTCAGCTGGTCTAAGATTGATCAGTTTCAGCTGGTCTAAGATTGATCAGTTTCAGCTGGTCTAAGATTGATCAGTTTCAGCTGGTCTAAGATTAATCAGTTTCTCTATTGGCAGACTTAAGACTGATCAGCTTCTGCTCTCTTACAAATAAGAATAAGTCTTCGACTTCTCATCTGTCCCTCGTTTTTTCGGTGCTTTTCCATTATGTGACCGCAAGCCAAAATTTTTAAAAATCAACAAAGGGGCGCGCAAATTTGTTGCAACGCCAAACCGGGATTCTTTTGTTATGAGCTGTTCTTATCGCACCGCGCATATCACTGCCACAATTATACACTCGATTGATGGACTATCCCTTTTTCTTGCAGAAAAATTTTGGCTTGCGGTCACATAATGGGAAAGTACAGTTTTTTCTCACCGTATAGGAATTTTTCCCAGTGGTGAAATGTGTGCACACAGCGGAAATGTGCGGGATGAATCGAATGCATTCGGCAAAAGTTTTGGACCAACGACCGCACGAGTACATCTTCGCTTACGCGTCTGTACTGCAATTGCATCCGTTTCAAATGGGTCAATTCGTCAAAGATGGCTTTCTCGTGAATGTATCGGCGGGCGATCGAAGAACGCGGCGCGTGTTGCTCGGTGGGGGAGGGCTCGGCTTAACGGGAAGAAGTGCCAGGTCGGTTTGGACTCGACTTCTCCAAGTTCCACCCACCGAATTCGGCCATCCTTCCGATGGGCTGCTGATTATGCGGCATCGGTGGGTACAGTCCCTGCTCGAGAATGTGCAGTTCGGTCACTCCCACTTCTTCTTCTCCCCTTTCTTCCGCTCTTTCTGTCCCCCTCGGCGTCATTCTTCTCCGAATTCGCTTTCCTTCTGTGCCGCCCTCCTCAATTTTGTGCTGCACTTTTTTCACAAGCTCTTTTTCACTGTCTGCTCAATGGAAAAAGTTGAGTGATTGGACGGGCACTGACTTTTCTTGCCGTTCTCTCCGTTCGTTTGACCGTCCGTTTGTGCCGTTCTTTCCCTCGCCGAGTGTTTGGCACGGAACTTGGCTGTCACATTGTGCTGTTTTCGCATAATGTTCTGCTGGTGTTCTCTGTCCTCTTCCTCAGCTTCTTCGTCCTCTTTCTCTCTCGCACTCTCTCCATTCCCTGCACTTTCTGCGTGTCCCTGCCCTCCTCTCCAAGTTTCCCCTTGTCTCTCTTTCCCAACTTCCCTCACTTTCCGCAGTTCTTCCTTGACGATGCGTTGTATCGTTTGTTCTATCTCTGCTCTTCCGGCTCTGTCCTGTGCCTCTTCTCTTTTCTGTCCTTCCTCCTTCTGCTGATTGAATGTCTTTGCCATTTTCTGAGTGTTCGTTGTTGCCATTTGTGCCAAATCTGTCGTGCTCGTTGCTCTCGGCACTTTTTTCTTGAAGTAAAACGACCCCGAGGCGGAGGAGGAGCGACGCTGAACGGTTTTGTGACTGCTGTTGTTTCCTTCCAGCGCTCACCGACATCGTCGTGCTCGCGTCGACCATTTCCCGACCGGCGGTGCCCTTCTCCCAAAACGAATTGCCCCTCCGCAGCAGTGACAGCGCTTCATCGCCTGCCATCTCTTCGTCTTCCGTCAGTTCAATTCGCGTTTTGCGCACTTTGGCTGAATCCGTCTCAGTGATTTGGTCGGCCAATCTCCGCCCCCCCCCACGGCACTCTTTTCCATTTGCTGCTCAATGATTTTCCGCTGAATGTTTCTGTCCTCCGACGGAACATCGTCAGCAGATAATGCACCGCAAGTTCCGATCAAATATTCAATGATCAGTTTGTTCCCGCGCCGTTTTGCGACATCCAACGGAGTAAGCAATTGGCCCTGTGTTCCGATCACTTCGAGTTGGTTTTTGCTCGGCCATCCGCCCCTTTTCTGATCAGTCGCTTAGTTTTATTTTCTCTGACCTTGTTCATCATCAAAGCATTGGTTGGTGCGCCGTGAATGCACAACAAATCCACCAATTCTTTGCTCCCCTTGGAAGCCGCTAAATGCAACGAAATTCGACCGCAAAAATTTGGTGCCGAAACGAAATTAGGGTCAATGTCGAGAA
The DNA here is from genome assembly GCA_004148225.2 of Heterodera glycines. Taxonomy (NCBI): domain Eukaryota; kingdom Metazoa; phylum Nematoda; class Chromadorea; order Rhabditida; family Heteroderidae; genus Heterodera; species Heterodera glycines. The sequence continues at coordinate 12,289,422 of CP049707.1, read as the reverse complement.
ACCACTCGACAACTTCTTAATTTTTTAATGGGTTTTTTTTTACAATTCAATATTATTTGTACTGTTTACCTTTAATCCCCGTTTGAACGGCCTCGTGAAAAGGCAAATCGCCGCGGTAATTTTGTAAATTCAAATTGGCACCAAACTTAATGAACCATTTTTATCATGTAGTCCTTTCCTTCGATTATCCGTTTCTTGTGCATTTTGCCCTTTTGATCATTTGTCTCTTTTCCCTTTTGATCATTTGTCCCTTTCCGTTTTGTCTTTTCTGTCTTTTGTCTCCCTCATTTGCATTAATTACTTGTCTCAACAACTTCAGCACCCTCAGTTGTCCCTTCGCCGCTGCGCAATGAGCCGCCGTCCGATTTCGCTTATCCTTTTTTGACATTCTTTAAGCCATTCCCCCCCCCCGCCCACCTTATGGTTAGCATTGGCACCCTTTTCCAACAAAAGTTTGGCACATTGCCAATGTCCGAAGGTTGCCGCGTAGAACAAAGGCGTGTCTGAGTTTCGGTCCTTTCAAAAGATTATTTTCATTTTTTGCTTTTCCATTTTTCTCCAATGCCTTTGCGTCTACGGCAATTGCTGCATTCTGTCCAACCAAAAGTGAAAACATTTCACGCAGAATGTGCGCATGTCCATGGCTTGCAGCACAATGGACAACGCCGAGTCCGTCGCGGTCCGTTGCAAATCGATTGGCACCCGCCTGGATTAAAGTGCAAAAAGCCGACAAATTGCCTAAAGGGTTTCGAGTGTCAAAACACGGCTTTGATCTTCGAATGGCTAAAGACACTGCCGTCGCTCGCTGCCCACAGCAGCGGCGTCCGTCCGTCGACGTCGGCACATTCCAAAGGGACTCCTTTTCGGAGCAGTGTGTGCAGAATGGCCTCGGCCCGGCCCAACGGCACTTCCTCCTCCACTGCCGTCGATGAACTGACCGTGGCGTAATGCAGCGGATATGCCCCGTGGACATCCGCCAAATCAATGGGCGCGCCATAGCGATGGAGAGCGGTCAGAATGTCCAACTAAAGTGAAGTTGCACGTGCCGACAAGACGACCATGCCCAAAGAAAGACCAACGGACTTGGCCACAAACGACGGCCCAATGCGCCGCGGAGTGTCCGTCACAGTCCAAATGGCCAAGGTGGGCACCCTTCAGCAGCAAAAGCATTCTCAGCCCATCCCCCGACCAAAACCTGTTCCATCAGATATTCCATCACTTCAAAATTGCCTGCCATTACAGAGACAAGCAAAGGAGTGAAGCCAAATTCGTCTTGTGCGTCCATCAGTAAGCGATTCAAACCTATTTAAATGGTTTTTGCTTTTTTCTGAAACCAACTCAAAATTTGTTGAAAGGTTTCCAAATCAGCGCAATCAGCCGCATAATGAAGAGGCACCTAAAGAAAGAGTGAAATCACAGGCACTATTGGACCAATCCCAAAATTCGTTTATTCTTCGCCAATCGATGATCATTTGTCAGTCCTTCCCTTTTCATTGATAATTTTCAGGGTTTTGGTCATTGTCCGCTTTTTACCAATTCGTCCATCTTTTTTGGTCTTTTTCATGTTCAATCCTAATTTGTCTGTTTTCATTGATCATTATTTGTCCATGTTTTTGATTGTCCCTTCTTTAATGATCATTTATCCCTTTTCTGATCATTCGACCATGTTCAATGATCATTTGTCCCATTTGCTCTTTTTAATGAGCATTGGTCCGTGTTTTGATCATTCGACCGTATTCAAGATCATTTATCCCTTCTCATGATTTATCCCTGCCATTTCTATTTGATCTTCTTTTCCCTCGCGCCCTCTTTTGGCATTTTCTGATCACTTCCCCTCCTTACCCGCTTTTCCTCATCCCTGGCGTCCACACTCTCCGGGTGTTTGTCCATTATTTCATTGGTCTTTTCCATGTCGCCGCTGTCCAATGCCGTGAAAAGCAATTCGCCGGCATTGACTTTTGAATTTAAAGCGACCATTTATTTGGTCAGTTTTCGCTGCTGACTTTGGAATTTTCACAAAAATTTAAAATGGAAAGAAAAAAGCCCAAATGGCGGGGAATGACCACACGGAATGAATGAATGGTAAAAGTGCCGTGCCATGGAGTGGAAGCGGCCAATGGCAAATAGTGCCAATCTGCCATTACCCCCTCCGCCCTTTTGCCCCGCACTTTGCACTTCGGCCATTACTTTTTGACCACTTTGCGCGTCTGCTGATCTTTTTTTATTAGCCCGGAAAAGCAGCAACTTTTGTGACGGCTGACTTTTAGTTGGAAAGTCATTGCTCTCTCTCTCTTTTCCCCTCCGTTTCCATGGGCAACGAAATGCCAAAAAAGGGAGGCAAATAGGGGAATTTTCAGAAAGAGAAAATTAACAAAAAATGCCATTCCCAAGAAAGGGACCAAAAATAAGTGATAATTCCGTAGCTGGCCTACAATTAACATTTGTTTGGAAATAATTGTTTTTTGAGTTCGTTAAATTCGACTTCTAAGCAAATGCCACTAATATATACTTAACTCATTATCAAAGGACGGCTAATGAGTTGATTTTCAAATATTTATCGACAAATTTTATTATTTATTTGCTTCCGGCAAGAGATTGACAGAAAGTGCATGCAGATTGGTGAAAAAACAAACAAAATTTGCGAACGAATTCGAGAAAATGCGAAGCTGAAAAATGGGCGAAAAGTAAGGAAAACAAAAAGCGGAAAAGTCAAAATTAAAAAACGAAAAAAAAGACAAAGCGACGAATGGAAAAGTCAAAAAAGGGAGGGGGGACAGGGGACAGATGATACACGTATTCAGCAGAATGAATGAGTTGTTTTGTGAGAATGACGAGGGATACGTCGTCCTTTTGTCCTTCGCTTTTTCCGACATTTCCCTTCCCCCAACGGTCGGTCATCCGTCCAAGTTTCCCTGGTGTGTCGAATTCAGGTCGATCCCTGCCCATCCGCCGGCCATCGAATTCAGCGCGTACGGGGCGATCATTGAGGACACTCCGCCAATTCCAGCAAAAGGAAAGCCTCTGAAGGAGGTAAAATAGGGTGAATGAGGTGCCAATGCCGATTCCTCTGCTGATGGAAATGCGTCCATTCACTCACGCGGTTGCTCCGCCGAAATTGGCGTACGGATTGGTCACCGCCGCGACTGCCGCTGCCGCCGCGGCATTCGCCTGGTAGGAAGGCATCACCGATGCAGTTGCAGGCGATGACAATGGCACAACAATGCCCGCAGCAGCGGAGGCGAGCAGCGGGACGACTGCTGAGCGGAAGGGCCGGGCGGTGCGGAAGCGTGGAGCGAGCGGAGGGACGACGCGGAACAGTTGCTGACGGAAGAGGAGCCGCCGTTGCTGGCAGAGACCGCCGTCGAAGGGTCCTCCGGACTTCCGCCAAAAATGGCGCCATTTCTGCTCGCCGTGCCGCCCCCATTGGGCAACAATTCGGACGAATGGTCCTCAGGTGCCGGGCTCGGCGGAGTGCCGACTCCGCCGCTGCTCTTCCGTCGTCTGTTTTTGAACACTTGGACCGACCGACCCGCGCGATTATTCGAGTCGATCATCGGCTGAACAATGCGACGGCGCGCGTTTATAAACCTTAAACCGAAACTTTTTTCATCTCGAAGTGCCCTTTTTCGTCTCTTTATGTGAATTGAAATGGTAAAAAGTGCCATTGTTGCGTCACTTAGTGATTAAACATTCTCTCCGTCCGTCCGTTTTCCAAATGAATTTATGGGCGCCATTTCCCCCATTTTATTGCTTATCATTAGATTTATTGCGAAGGAGAAGAGATATTTGACTGTTGGAAGTTAATAAATAAGTCGAGAGTCAAAAAAAGGGAAGGAAAAATGACGAAACGGAGAAGAAAAACAACGAAATAAAAGAAAAACAATAAAATTTAAACGATGAAAATAAAACAGTTTTCAGTTTTTTAATAACTAAATAAAAATAATATAACAACTTTTAAAGAAAATGCCTTCGCATTTTTCAGAAATTAATTTAATTCAACTTATGTTTCATTTGACCATTCAGATTTTCTTTTGTTATTTGCCCCGTTTTATGTGACGGGAATGATTTTCGAGAGTGTTTAATATGCAAATCCCCTCCCCCGTCACTCACTCATCCGAACATTTGCCCTTCCAAGCCGACCCCTCCACTCCATTACCAACGCTTCGATCAAACCAGCGACGAAGAGGTCATCCGCTGCATGGAAAAAGCCAAAAATTGGAGCGAAAGTCGGAAGAACTAACAAAGTGTATTTTACACGGTCAATTTTTGTCTGACCCAAGCCCCACGAGAGTATTTATCATGTGATCACATCCTTCTCTTTGAGAATCACATTTAAATTGTGCCATATTCGGCATTACAAACAATAATTAATGAAGTTAACATTAAAAGTTAAAGAATTCTATCAATGTTGTTTGTACATGGATTATATTGGCAAAAATCAAGAAAATATAAGGGTTTCCAAAATCATATTACTAAAGAATGATTTAGCTGACATTGAAAGGCGAGGAGAGAGCTGACGATGATCGAAAGAAAAAACGATCTTTCATTTTGAAGAGACAACCGATAATTACGCGGACAAATGGAACAATTGAGGGGAATGGCACAAATTACACCTTTTAGTCGGTCGATTAACGGAAAGTGTTTAAAAAGGAAAAGAAAACCCACCAATTGTTCACCTGCAGAATGGTCAGCCCCGTCTCAGTTGCCAGCTGCTTCTTCTGTTCTTCCGTTGGGTACGGGTGCTGAAAAACAACAATTTATGCTTTCCCATTTTGCCACAAAATAAATATTCAACGACAAATGACGTCACAAAAACTGTAATTGCGCTACCGTAATATTGTTGAATAGCCACGCCCTGAATTTGCTTATGGCCTCTTTGGAAAACACTTTTGGCACTTTTTTCCTGTGCCCCTCAGCGCCGCTCTCTTCGGCACTTCTTTTCTGACCACCGCCCACAAATGGCTTTTGCTCGCCTTCGCTACCCGCCGAATCGCGCTCTTCCCCCATCGAATCACCACAATTAGAAAAGAAGTCATCGCCTGGCAAAGGACGGAGGGAAATTTGTGAAAACGGAAAAAAGAAAAAAAGGGGGAAATAAAGAGTGGGGACAAAAGGGAAGGAAGGAAAAGAGAAAAAAAGAAGGAAAAGGAGGGAGGAAAAGAGAGAAAGGAAAGGAAGGAAAAGGAAAAAAGAGGCAATGGAGGAAAGGGATAGGGCAAAAAGGGAAGGAAATGGGCGGGGGGGCTCAAAAAGGAGAACAAACGGACGCTTACAAACCAAACAAAAGCATCACAAGCGAAACACAAAAGAAACATTGAGCAGTCACTTTGGGTACGCCCCACTGTGCAGAGAAAAGCCTAGTACTATCTCGTCGTTTCTCTTTTTCTTTATAAGTTCTCTCACTTTGGCGTACTATCTCTTCATTTTAATTATGTAAAAAACAACATTTACTTCTCTCCATATAACTTTTTTCCTATGCATTCAATTTGCACCAAATTTTGCAAACCTATAGAGAAAAGAATTCTGCATCTTTCTATAGTGAATTTAATTTTGTCTATGGTCAAACTCAAAAGTTAAGAAGTTCCTAATAAAATGTATTTCTTTTCCTCTCCTTTTGGCGTACTATTTTCATGTCTCTAACACATTAAAAATCATGAAATTCGCAAATTCTAATAATTTTGGTTATAAGGGTACAAAATCACTTTGAATCCCTTCCTCGTGCCATAAAAAGGAATAAATTTAGCATTTTGGTTAGAAAGAGCTGGCTAGGACTTGAGTTATAACATGATAAAAGTTTGAAATTCCGACAACTTTTTTCTGAGATGACAAATTACTTAACATTCGCTTAGAAAAAGATTCTCCTTTTCAAAAACTTTTTTTTGATACCAAATTTGTTCAGTTTAGTTGGGAATGAAACGAGTTATGGCAGATCAAAATAAAAAATACAAAAAAGGCATTTTCCAGTGTCAATTTTGAAATAGCGCGCAAAAATTTACGCCAAATGCGCTATTTGGCGTTATGAGCAATTTTGTCTGACACTGGCGCGTACCCATAGTGAGCAGTCACTTCACATTCAGTACACACCGTTACGTTGAGGAAGAGCCAATGCTTCAATTTGTTTGTCGCGTTTTTCGGGAAGCAGCCGCGTTTTTTGCTCACTGAGCCGACCCCATTGAAATTTGCGTCCGTTGTCAAAGGCGGGGAGCAGTCGCGGCAAAGCGCAATTTGCTCAACGCTTTCAAAAGTGTCGGGGAATAAGTCGCAGAAATGGGACTGCTCTTGGGCCGGGGCCGTTTCAGATAGCCACAGATGCGAATGGACGTACAGAGAAGGGGCCCAGCAACAGTTGGGCTGCTGAGGGGCGACCAGCTCGAACTCCTCGGCCGCGGAATTCGTCGGCAGAAGCGACGGGCCAAGCGAAAGCGGCGGCGACCCTCCTTCACTTTTGCCCTTCCCTCCTTTTCTTTGCTCCTCAAAAATAGTCGCGCCCTCCCCTTTTTTTCGCATTGAATCATCGAATTCAATTAAAGCTGAATTGGAAGCGGAGGGGACGAAGAAGGACGAGAGGCCGTAGGGGGTGTTCATTTCTGAACAAAGCTCTTCTGAAAGACCGAAAAACAAACGGAAGGAGAAGGACAAAAAGCGAACAAGCGAAAGGTAAATCGCTTAAAATAATCATTGAGCTCATAAAATAGAAAAATCAAAAATTCACTTCCCCAGTCCGCCCCATTAACTCCTAATTACTCACCTGTTCCACAATGTCACCTCCCAAACTTCTGATCACATCGTAAACATCAGCCTTCAGTGAATCCACGCCGTTTTGTTTTACCAAATCGGGCAACCAAAAGGACAGATCCATCGTCAGTTGTGGCTGTTTGCTGATAGTTTTGTATTTTATCACTTCGTCCATTCTAAGTCCAGTAAATTGGGAAAGAAAGCCGCTATCTTTGACCAGAATAATCGAATGTCTGGGATTCCATAAAGGACCATCGCCAGTCGTTCGAGTCCTGGAAAATGAAATTGGCCTAATAAAACCGATACCAAAAATGTACAATACCGATTCCGAAAGCCCATCCGACTTTGCTGCCAGCACCCGCAGAATCGAGCAGTTTCTGTTCGATGATGCCACAGCCAAGCACTTCCAGCCAATTGTCATTGAAAAAGACTTCCAATTCGTAGGATGGGTGGGTGAAGGGGAAGTAGCAAGAAGTCCACCGCATCGGCACATTCGGACCGAAAAGCGATTGGCACAGCGACTCCAACGTCATTTTGAGTTGGACCTCCAAACATTTGGCCGTGTCCATGGAATGTCTCTGTTGCCTCAGTTCATTTCTCTCTGCTTCCTCGAAGAGAGAGAACATTCTCGACATTCCGGGACGTTGTTCAGCGAACAGTTCATGGAGTGCATAAAGACGCACGCCTAAAACATCCGAATATTGGCAAAAGGCACAAAAATTGTTGTTTCATTTCACATTAATGCACATGCCGGATTGGACGCCTTCGCCCCAAAAATGAATTGTGAGTTTGTTACTTATACAAACATAAGCTGCGAAGCGAATTAATCCAGTGTTAATCATGCGAGTTAAGCAAATGCTGGGATAAATTAAAAAGCGGCGAAGCGGAAAATTTGGGGGAAGGAAAATGAGAAAGAAAATAAGAAATGGATGGCATTTTGAGGGAGAAAAAAGCAATGAGTGTTTCTGACAAATCGCTTTGATTCGCTCCTTTTCCTTTCGTTTCGTTCCTTTTTTCTTCCTTTTAAATTGGTCCCCCATTTTCTCCCCCCGTAAAAATTATTATTTCACTTGGCAAATGGTGTCAAAAATGTGAGGAAATTACACGATTTATGGCCTTTGCCTTTCCAAGTTTTTGTCCTCATTTTCTTGTGAGCAAAACAGAAGGGACTGATGAGTTGTAAAAGAAAGAAGCAAAAAGGGCAATAAATGAAAGAGAACAGACAGAAAATGTAAAACAATTGGAAAGAAAAAAAGGGTCAAATCAGCCCAATGGACAATTCGTCAATTGATCCATTGGCCAATTCGTTAATGACCTTTGGCCAATTAATCAATCGACCGATTGGCCAATTCATTCCGTTGCCCTTACCGTTTTCCTCCGCCAATCCGCCATCGTTTGCGTTATTCTGTTGATGGATTTGGTTCATGGTGTCCCCGTTGATCAATTGGTGCAGTTGCTCTTCACCGCTTCCCATTGCCGTTGCTGTACTGCTCCGTGATCCCGTCCCACCACAACCCGTCGATTGCGCGTCGGTCCGTGCCGTCGTGTCAGGACTCGGCTGGCCCGCGGCGGATAAGTCTTTGTGCTGCTCGCAAACCTTGGCTTTCTTATGCGACTTTCTGCAAGGGTTGCGAATGTCCCCGGTCGTTGTTCTCCCAACCCCCTCCCCCTCACCACCTTTTCCCCTCGAAATGGTCGCCCGTCCCTCCGCCGCCACTCATCGCCGCTGTCCTTACAAAATGGTGCTGCGGCTGCTGCACGTAGAAATGTGCCGTCTGGTCAAATTCAACCCCAGCCGGCGTTCCCACCGCGGATGCATTGCTGTGCACGGCGGAGGACGGCGTGGCACTGCTGCTGAGGTCCAAGAAGCCGCTCATTTGCATGGGGGCGGAGGAGCACGGCTGCTGATGCAGGGACTGAACATAGCGAAGCTATTGGGGGATGATAGACGATAATCCCCTGCAAATGCCACCCGACCAGCCCTTCGGCCGTACCATCTCAATGTGTGCTCCCATTTGTTCGACCCCTCCTCCGTCGCCGAATTGAGTCCCCGTCGTAAAGTGAGGCGTCTGCATCTGTTGCTGCTGCTGCTGCTGCTCCATCGTCGTGGTCGATGCGTTCGCCGATTGGGGTGCCATTTGGTGGTGCATTTGTCGGTGTTGCGTGATTTGGTGGTCCAAATTTTGCGGGTGCGGCGGTGGCGGCGCCTGTTCACCCGCGTTGATGTCCATTTGAGTACGTTCTTTGATTTTGTTCACGTATTTCGTGCAGAAATTGTCGCACAGTTCGTGCACCTTTTGGCACAAACAGAACAGTAAAACGAAATCAAATACAGTAATCATCCAAAATTCATAGAGTTGTCTATTTTTTTCAATTCCAAAATAACAAAAAATAAAGCCCCCCCCCCACCTCGTCACTTAATTATGCCGCAAATTTGGGATTTTGGAAATATTTTTGTCTTTTCTCTGTTAATCGCCCTTGGTATTTGTGTTTTTGAGCAGTACACTTAACCAAAAAACTAAATTTTATAAATTACCTTTTCGCAATGGCAATGAATAAACATTTAAATTTAGGCCCAATTGTCAATTGCCTATATTATTTTAAAGAAATCTAAGGGAAATGCAATAAGTATTCAAAAAAGACCCGCCGCTGCTGAATGGGGGGGGCGGGCACCCGTCGGTCCAACCGCAATTCCCCCGAATTTGCACCAATGAGGGAGACAGACTCCCACAGATAAAACATCAAATGGGTCAAAGCCGTTTCGCATTTCCCGCGAAAAAAGGAAAAGGTCAGAGAGTGAATTTGGACGAGAAAGTGGGGGGGGGGGAGGAAGAAGGCATTGGCGAGAAACGTTGTGGGGGAAAGATTAGGCAAAATGATAAAGCAAATGAAAGAGACGCCCCCGCCGGCACTCACTTTTTCCAACTCCAACAAATGGTAGCGCAGCACTTGGATGGAATTCAGCATCTGAATTTGAAATGCCCTTCTGCCTCCCCTCCCATTTCCCACCAGTGAGTCCAATTCGGCGTTCGGCACATAGTAAGGCTTGTTGACCTGAACGGTCTTTGCGAACTCGGCCAAATCCTCGTCGAATGAAGAGGCCGAGCACACGTGGGAAGTGTCCACTTGGTCGCCTTCGCGGAAAGGCTCCCGGGGAGTGCAAGTGGCCAATTCGCACTTTTGGAAGAGGACGGTGAGCAGTGGGAAAAGCGGGTGACTGAAATTGCCCATTTGAATGGCCCTTGGGGGGTTAGCCTGCCTGTAGATGAGGTCCTTGTCCCGCTTCATCTGTTCCGACTCCTCATTTCCGCTCAACACGCCCAACGTGCCGCCACCGCCCAGCAAAGGGCCCATCGCCGAATGCATCAGAGCAGCGGGAGTAGCGGGATAGGCACCTGAGGCGAACAGATTGAGGGCGGAGGAGTATTGGTGGTGCTGCTGTTGGTGATGGTCGAGCGAACTGCTTGAGGTGTACAGCTGCGAATTGTCCACTGCGCCAGAAGTGCCTTCGGCAGAAGCGGTGCCCAGCGGCGTGATGCTGTAGCAGGACGGGTCGCCATACTGCTGAAGCGGACAATGGCCAATGAAGAAGCATCAAAACAATTAATTTTAGAGGGATTTATTCTCTTTTAGCAACAACCAACTCAGTAAATCCCCAAACTCATCGGTCCCAAAGCATTTAAACTCTTTAAACTCATCCCCCCCCCCTCCAACAGTTAATTGGCTTAAGCCTGAAACATGGACGTATTTGCTTAAGCAGCTGCTGCTGCTGCCCACTCGCTTTTCGCTGTTAGAAAATCGAAGGACTGAAAGATTAATGGGAAGGACCAATTTGACGAAAGAGTCAAATTCGGTAACGAAATGCCAAAATAGTAGGAGACCTTTTGGTCTCCAAAACTCTATCCGTCTGTCCCTTATCGCAATTTTGTCTCTTTTTCTCCTTCGCCTCATCTTGGCCATATCACAACATTTTTAGTTTGAATAAAAAAATCAGTTGCAACGATTCTTTTGCACTTATCCAAGCAAAAAACAAACAGAGAATGAATGTTATTATCAATGAAACCAAAGTTAAACGATTTTACAAACGAGTCATAATAATCAGAACAGTTGGGGGGGGGGGAGTAAAGATCACTTTAAAAATTTTTTTTTAGTTTTTTCTAGGGTGAAAAAATGTGCTGATTACGAATCTGAGCTCAGATTTTGCAAAATCATTGATTTTATCTATGATTTTTCATCAAGTAATTGATTTTTTCCAAAATTTAAAAAAAATTAAACGATCGTAAAAACGCATGCGCAGATGTTGTAGAGTATTGCGTATTATTATCCGGTTAACAATTGACATTGGCAAACGGCGGATCGCCGGCACTATTAATATTGGGGGGCAGTTAAACAGCTCAAATTTATTAGTTTGGCAGCAAAAAATAATTGGGAAGAGTTGCGAGTGGAGATAAGCGAGAAAAGATTAATGAATGGCAATAAATATTTTGGTGAGAACGGAGGGGGGGGAAGAACGGAGGGGCGGGAATCATTTTATGAGGTAGGAAAGTCGTACAATTTGCAAATGTCGGACAGTGTGCCATCGGCAGTGCCGTCTGTCAATTCAATTGCTCCCCTCCCCACCCATCACAATTCGTCCTCCCTCCACCACCACTTTGTTTTATTTGATTGCAATTTCAACTGAGGGAATGCTTTTTCATTTGCAAATGCTCTCTCTCTCTCTCCCCGTCAAATAATTCGTTTATTTATTGGAGTCATTGCTTTCTTTGCTTAATTTTCAAATGCATTATTGTTTGTTTGCCAATTTAGTGCTTGTTTCGCTTTGTTTTCCTTCTGTGCCATTGCTTACCCTTTGCGACATTTTTTATCGCTTGGGACGCGTCAGTCTTTCTGTGCTGATGGATGTGTCAATAATCCGATTAAGTCGGTAATCGCAGCCAATTCGGCTGAGTCGATGGGTTGGCTGTGGCGGCGGCGATCAGTCGAGCAGATAAAATCGCCCGTCGGTCGGGCAACGGACTGAGTGAGTTATGACGTGCAATAAATCTCCGCTGCTGATGATGATGAGCTGGTCCGTGTTGTTGTCAGTCAGTCTGTCCTCAGACTGGTGCCAAGGCCGTAGAGTCAGTCGAAGTTGCGATTAAAAACCGTCGGTAATGAATCGGTCAAATTAAAGATGGCTAAAGAGAGTGATCGGGTGTCAAGATAGATAATCAGCGGAAGGATCAATCCGATCGGAAAGGGCGAGCGGGACAGATTGTGTTTTCATTTTGACGGATGGGCCTTCGCCTGCGCCCAACGGTTCGCGCGCCGTAAAAAGTCAAAGAGCAGAAGGACGCGGACCCATCCATAACAAAACAGGACGATCATTCATTGTCCAGCGGCCAGCAAGAAAGCATCGCCATGTATCAACTCGAATCAGTCAGTCACTCATTGTTGAATGGAGGAAGGCTCGGACGATTGGAGATGCCCGAGACGCCCGCCTTACTGCCCAGGAAGAGCGACTGTTCAAAAGATTTGGCAAAATGACCCCGATGGCAGCCGTTACAAAATGGGCCGTGTAACTGCAGCCCACAATCACCCACCTATTTTTGGCCAACATGATGTGAATATTTTTCCCCTCAAAATCCATTAGCCATGTAGACAAAATCCCATCCTACCTGTGGGCGAAAGACGGGCAAAGGAATATTATTGGACGCCCCAACAAATCTGCGACGGCGACAAAAACGAATAGCCAACGAACGATCATTACTGCATTGTCGAGAATTTGACTATTTAATGGAAAACCCATTTTAAATTGTCTAATTCTTCACTAATTATGGCAAATGCGGCAATTAGCCTCGTCCCTGCCAAGAAAGACGCAATCAGCGCCAAAAGTGTCCAATTTCACGATAAACGCCACTTTCAATGCGACTCATCACACCAAATTGGTTGACCAAAAGCACTCTTTTACCCATCCAAAGCATTAATCAGCCAAACAGAAAAACAATTGTCCACCAGCAGCAGAAAAGCAAAGAACGAACGAACGAAACGAAGGCCAACACAAAAAAAACACAGAAGGAACAACTGACTCAACCACCCCGATATCCCCAACTCAGCTAATTGATATCCCCACCCTCCACCACTATCCCCTCGTGTGATATCCCAACCCATCCCCCCCCCCCCCACAACGACGGATCTCACGACCGCCACTCCATCGCACTGGCGCGAAATGGGATTATCCCATTTTCGCCGTAATCCTTCCTCCCCAGTCTACTTAAGTGCTACAGAAGCATTAAGCTGATTAACGACAGGAGTTAAAAAAACAAAATGACCGGAGGAATAAAATGCGGTGGCGTCAATAAAACACAAAAATATTGTCGCTCATTACAAAAGAATTAAAGAAAATCTCTCTCCTCCCGTCCCTCCTCTCCGTCTCTCTCGTTTTTGTCTCCTTCCCTCTCTCTCTTCCCACTTTCTGTTTCCCTCTCTCGCCCTCCCGGAAAATATTAGTCTGCTTAAAAAATATAGATTAGAGGCGCGCTTTCATTTTTCCCCAATGAAAATGGCAAGCCCCTTAATTTGTATTTTAACAACGTTTTCGGCCATTTAGATTGGTTTAAAGCATAAAACGGTTTTGAATTTTGGGACCTCAGATTAATATTTACCCCGCACCAATTCCTATCCGAGCCCTCTCCCCCACTCTTTCCCCCTCCCCATTCTCTCTCCCTCTCCCCACCCTCTCCTTTTTTCCACTCTCTCTCTCGATTCTCTCTACTTTTTCATCTTTTTACCCACCCATTCCCTCCCCCGCCCTCCGCCGTTTCGTTGCCATTCCCCGACAACGACCGGTCGGTCGCGTTTCCTTCCTCCACTGTCTCAGTTCCATACCGCCATTTCCATACCAGCCATTTCCATACCGGCCGTTTCCATGCCACCGTTTCCATACCGCCATTTCCATACTAAGGTATTTAGGCCATTTTCATACCAAAAATTTTTCGAAAATTTTCAGGTAAAATTCAAAAAATAGATAAGGGTTTTTCAACTGTTTGATGCTTAATATGAATTTTAAATTAATGGATTCTCTTTTCAACGTTATAGATTGAAAATGGAAGCAATTCTAATCTTCGTCGCGTCAACCAAACAACCAAATAAGCCGTTTCAGCAGCTCGGCTTACCCTCCTCTCATCCCATTGCTTTGTACCTAATTTGGTGTTTTTCCGTATGAAATTTCTCTCCCCATCCCTCTTTATGAAACAATTAATTTTCACTCAATTTTGATCCCTCCCCCACCTTTTTTTTACCGATTCGTTTTTGATTGGTTGCGCATAAAAAGGCGATTGTTGCGTGCGTTGTGTCGCGCCCTCCGACGACGCACAATTGGCCGAATCGCACGGGGCCACGAAAGCGCCGAATTGATAGGGGTGAGTAGTCCAATGCGATTGGTCGTAAGAAGCGGCGGCTAACAAATGGCACATCGAGTGGGGCGGGGGAAGTCCCGCCATTGCTTTATTAAAGTGGGAAAAACCTGCAAAACAAACGAAGAAAATGAGCGACGTGCTTTGTGGTTAATACTCTAATAATTCAAAAGCTAATGAATGGTGGCATTTCGGATTGACGGGACGGATTGACCCCCAAACTACGGCACTTCAGCAGGACATTTACATTTCCCTGATTTTCTATAAAAATATCAAAAGCTGATTTTTTAAAAAGAAAATCAAAAAACGGATATTCGATGCTTATAAAACTAAAAACTTCTTATTGTTAGACTATTGGGAAATTTTTGAGAAAAAAATAGTTTTTAGATTTTGACCCATGATCAAAAAAAAAGGAAATGGGAAAGCAAAATGCGCTAAAAAGAATTTTCTCAAAGCTTTTGCATTGGATGCAAAAAATGGACGGATTCATTGAAAGTAAAATAAAAAAGAAATTTAAAAAGCATTAAAAGTAGTTATGGACCGGTCCATAACTATTACTAAAATTGAACGCGTGAAAATCCTTTCTTAAACTTTGAAAAATCTTTAAAAATTAATAAAATTATCTTAGAATTGAAATAGAAAACAAACGAACCAAAAAAGTAAAAGAAAAATGCCAAAATTGGCGTTAAAGTGCCATAAAAGAGAGAACAAACACTTTGGTCATTTGTCTTTTTGCGCTTTTTTTTATTAATTATCGCGGGAAATTAAGAACAAATTAAACTTTGTAAATCAATGCCAGTAAATTCGCAACATTCATTCATCTTCGCCACCAATTTGTGCAGCAATTCATGCCGATAGAGAGAATTATTGCCTTGTAAACACGCCCGCGATTTGACCCAAACATTTGGAGTGTTTACACTCGAACATTGCAAGGCGATGACCGGACGAATAACCATTCAGAAGCCGCGAACAGACGCCTGCAATGCGCATTTGCCTGTTCAGAGTGAGTTGCAATCGACCGGAGGAGAGGGGAAGGGTTATTAATCGCGCCTGAGAGTTGATGAAAATTGATGGAAAGTTATGTGAGGATGATTGGCATCATTTGATGGGCTAAGAAGGAGCAATAAGGGAAAAGCGGCAAAGAAAAACAAACGGAGAGAACGCCGGCAGAGGAAACGATGGGGGAAACGATTGGGGCATTATGAATGAATGGATTGGATGTGTGGGAGGGGGAGGAGAGCAGTGTGATGGATGGCAGAGAACGGGAAAACGGAATAATGACTGAATTTGGCAATCCTCAAAATTATTGGATTTGGTGATGATTACCTTACTTTTTGGACACAAAACAAAAGGGAGGAAAAAGGGGGGAGAGAAAGGAGAAAAAAAGCTTTGATTTCGAAGAAGGAACAGCAGATGACAGCAGGTCAAAGATGGAGAAGGAGGATTGAAGGAGCTGATGACGAAGCGCATATTGAGGGGAATTTGTGGTTTGTTGAGATTTGGGGAGGGAAAAGGGGAGGAGAAAGGCACCAACCATTTTTTTCGGCGCGCTTTTTCCAAAAGACTTTTTGGGAAGAGGTAGGTCCGGCGGTGCCCATAGGCGCCGCCGGGGAAAATTTTGAAAATTTGAGTGTGATTTGTTAACAGATTTTCAACAAAAAAGGCTCGTTTTTGGGATTATTAGGCTCAAGTTATAAACGGATTTTCATTTAAAAATGATAAAATATGTGTCAATTGAAAAATATATACGTGGATCATATTTTGTCGATAGGAAACCAATGAATATACAAAATGAAAATTAAAATTTCTGTAGAGGGATTGAACCAGGGGAAAGAAGAAGGAAAGTCAAGGAGACTAGCCACTAAGCCATTTGCAAAATTGTAAAATTCACTTTTGAAGAATATATTATTTTTTTTTAATTTTTTCCTTTAACTCCAATTTTCATCTCTAATTTTTAGCAGCAGACGAACCAAAGAGAAAGGAGAAGCAATTGTGGAAGTACAGAGCGACGAAAAAAGACGAGGAGAGAGAGAGAGAAAGAATCCTCACTCTCGTTTAAGCATTCGAAAACTCGACCTGTGTTTTGATGTGACCTGAACCGCGAGTGATTCGTGGTCGGTCTTTGCGCGGATTCTGAGGGTTTAAGCGGGGGGGGGGGGGGATCCCTATTTTAGGGTTGTTTTGAGGCGCTGATGGAGTGAGGAAGGTCGGGGATGAGTTGCTCATCGCTGTTCCTGCAACCTCTCCCAGCTTTATCTTGGCACGCCATCTCTTCGTTCTGGGAAAGATGGTGGAAGAGGCCGGTGAAGGGAGGGATTAGAGGGGGGTTTTGGCGAAAATATCCCCCCACCGCCGCCATGGGAAGGGCCGTCACTTCCAATTTGCTTAATCTCTAAGTTTAAAAACATTGATGCGAACCAAACTAAAATGCTTATGAAAATTTTGCGGCAATGGAGAGATTTTCGAGAAATTAATTAAGGACCTTTTTGGTATTTTTGAAAATTTCTTACCAAAAAGGAAGAAAAGAGTA
This sequence comes from Heterodera glycines, assembly GCA_004148225.2. Taxonomy (NCBI): domain Eukaryota; kingdom Metazoa; phylum Nematoda; class Chromadorea; order Rhabditida; family Heteroderidae; genus Heterodera; species Heterodera glycines. The sequence goes on along the minus strand of CP049707.1, from coordinate 12,272,763 downwards.
GGTTTCGTAAATAATTGTATTAGGCTGAAGAACAATGAAAGTGAAAAGAAATGAGGGGACGAATGAATGAATGGCCAATCCATCCAAAAAAGGCATTCTCATACAAAGGATAATCGCTCAGTTGAGGGGGGGGAGAGAATGCGCGAAGACAGCGGGGGGAGGGGGGGATTGAAAATCCAAGGAAAGAATTGGGCAAATGTCGTTGAAAATTAATGAAAAAAGAGTTCTGAATTGTGCTTATTTGGAGGGGTTGAGTCTTAGAAATCAAACTAAATCCATAAAAAGTACTTAGAGGCGCCTATTGGTACTACCTGAATCTTCAAACACCAAACAAAAAATGGCCCATTTTCGGACAAAATTTTCGAATTATGTAAAAAATATTGAATGACGGAATAAAATGAAAGGCACTGTCAAAATATTTGAAAGAAAAGCAAAATGAAAATGCCGAATATGCATTCCCAAAACGAAGAATGACCCGTTGAATAGAGAGAATGGCGAAGTATCAGTTAAACGGACTTTGCCCAAAGCAATGGAAAGCCAAAAAAAGAGAGAGAGAGGCGAGGGAGAGAGAACGAGTGGAGAAAGAGAGGAGGAGAGAGAGGAAGGAGAGTGAAGGGGAGAGAAGGAATGATGGCCAAAGGCGAAAAAATTGAGGGGTATGGAAAGAGTAATTTTTGAAATTAAAATATTAAATGAATTATTTCATTCGATAACCCTTTTTCAGCAGTTCATTCACTTTGGTTACCTATCCTTTGCTTTTGAGCGTATTAGTTAATACATATTTCCAATTTGTTGCGCTTCAATGAGCAAAAGCCCTCCCCCGCGCAAGGGTCATAGAAGAAATGGCAATGTTCAAACAAAGAAATTGATACGGTGGCAAAGCATAAACCATCCTCCTTCACAGTTTATTTTTATTGCACAAACCAAGAAAGGATATTATGACGAGATGAAATCGGATCGCCTTTCCCTTTTGGGCACTCATTCCCCCCCCCCCCTTTTTGGCCTTTGTGCAACGGCACAATACCGCCGCCGTTTAGGGGATTTGAAGGGTCAAAAGAAATCGACGGGTGATCAGTGAACACCCATCAGACAATCATTTGGCCCAAAAATCCCACGTTTTTTTTGAGGGGGGGGGGCGAAAAGCAAAGAACGAACGGAACAATTGACCACTGGCGCACATATAAATAACAACAAACACATAAATGCTAATGATCCTTCTCTTTGCTGGGGCGCATAATTCAAAGCGATGCGCAAAGGAAGGCAATTTCCGCCTCAATTCGCCATAAATTTCTTAAAGGGACCAAAGAAAGGAAAAGTGCGGAAAAGGGAAAACAAGCAAATTGAGAGGAATGCTTAACTTAAAAGGGATGGGAAGTGAAGGAAAAGACCAATTGGAACACAAAAAATCGCAATTTTATTTAATTGACAAAAAAAAGAGCTTTCAAATGATACCAAATTTGTCAGGTTTTGATCATTTAAAAACGCTAAAAGTGCCGAATTCTCTCATTAAGTTTTTAACGATTGGTATATCATTTGTGACATTTTTTCTGGGGGTTGACAATAGTATACCCAAAATGATTTGGTGGAATGAATAAAATGATCCAAAACAGAGACAGACAGAACAGAACACATTCTGAGATGGACGAGTTGAGGATTAGAGAGGAGAGACGACAGCAAAACAGCAGAAGAACGAGCAAATGAATAGCAATTTAAAAGTCCGGCAATTTTGCAGTAAATCCATTGGAGATCGTCGCCATTTCATTTCTGTTTGTTCAAATGGCCTTTTTTGGTCCATTGACAGTCCGTTGGATGGAAAAGCGTTTGAATTCGTTGCTGCCGTGCAAATGGCCAATTGTTATAGTGAAGTACACGTTGATAAAGTGCAAATTGGACAAGGAATACTTCGAATGTGTGAGGTCGTTCTCCACGGTCCTCCCGAGAGATTTCGAAGAACGCAAATCGGGCCATGGGAAGTCGTCAACATTTCGGAAGTCAATGAGCCCGACCATAGCCAAGGGGTTCAGCGCATTCTCAGCGTGCTAAAGCACACAAATTTGAATTTCAACTTTCTTTAGTCCCATTTCCTTTTCACTTGAAAAAACAAATGGGGAAAGAATCAGAAATGGCGCGGAATTTCGTCTTTTTTGGATTGGAACCGAAATTTTTAATTTTTTTATGACTTCGTAACTCTATCCCTGAAATGAATGCTTAGAGTTTTTGGTGGCATTTACATGGATGAGCAGATTTTGCAACTCCACCGTCGAATGGACAGGGCCCACGGGCATAACGACGGAGGCAATGCGATGGCCACACTGAATGTTGTCGGGTGGGAGGGATAAGCATCGGACGCACCTTCAGAAGCAGTTCGAGAATCCCTTCGAAATAAAGGCCACAGCGGAGAGTCAGACAATTGGCCACCGGAAAAGCGAAAGCAAATCGCAAAAAGCGTTCGTTGTGTTGCTCATCGGGAACGCCCATTTTGAGGGACAAATGGTGACAGTGGAAAAGCAAAGACGAAGGACGAAGAGACGAGGGGGGGCCATTTGGGGAAGGCAGGAAAGCACTGATCAGATCAGGGTTGAAGAAGAAGCGACCTTAGGGAGAGAGTGGCGACGCAATGGGAGGGACAAACCGAAGTCCATCCAGCGAAAGTGGGCTCGGGAAAGCTGAATAAGCCAAAAGCGGACCAGGGCTAGATCATCGGAGGTCTCGGGGTATAGAGGGAGCTCCAAACACAGCTTCGCCTGTTCATCGTCTTCTGAACATTCTCGCCTGGGTGTCTGTCTCTCTCGTCCACTCTCTTCCTCTTCCCCTCCCTCTCTTTTTCTAATCCCCCCTCTCTCTCTCGCTTTCTCTGTTTTTTAATGTCCCTCTCTCTCTTCCACTCTCTTTTCCTATTTTTCCCCCTCTTCTCTCTCTCTCTCTCTGCATGGATGGTTTTAACATCTCACCATTCTTTGCGATGAACAACAAAAAACTGTCAATTCCGTCGTGTTGGATTTGCGAGCCAAATGAAATGTCGGGAAATGCGAAAAGTGGCGGTTTTTGCGCGAGAAGTCGGACCCATTTCTGAACAAAAGAGCGTTCAGTCAGTCGCCAGTAAATTTTCAAATAGCACTTCATTTCCCATCTCTTCTTCAATTGCGGCTGATTCTTCCGATGGATTTATACCGTAGAAATGTTCAGTGATTTCGATGGCACGGCGGTATACGGTAAGCGTAACGGCGGGTTCGGGAATCTGAGGAAGGTCAGATTCAAAACAAAGATTCACAGTGAACAACAAAACATTTTAGCAGAGGAGGTGCGGTTCTATTGCACTTTATGAGTCCAATCGACTTTTATGAGTCCAATCAATTGACAATACCGGGTTTTTATACAATAACTTTGAACAAACGTTATCTTTTTGGTATCGTTAGAAAGCACAGTCTAAAGAAGCTAAAATATATAAAATTTCAGCGTTTAGGCAATTGCCATAAAAGATTTGATTAACTTAGTAATTGTTGATTAGGTATTTTCGTTTATAACTTTGTTTAAATGTTAGAATTCTGTTGTTTTCTCGTATTATTACATTCTTCAGACTTGCGCTTTCGAATGAAAAAATATAGGGTTTGTTAGAACATTGAACAAAGTTATTGTGTAAAACCAGGTATTGTCAATTGATTGGACTCAAAGTGCAAGAGCCGTGAGCGCGGGTCAATGCCAACTCTTAGACAGGCAAGTCGTACAATAGAAGCTTAGGCCTTGACCTAAAGCTTAGGCCTAAGTCTGTGCACGAGTTGCCTTTTTATGAAAAAATTAAAAAACGGCATTCAAATGCAAAAGTACGGCCATGAAAATTTGTTTAGGAAAATTCTGCGACTCACGAGTTGAATTTGGAAGAATTGGCACAATGCCAATTCGTTTCTGTAGCGGTCGATTACCGATCTGAAACCAATCGATGTCAGTTCCATTTTGCAGTTCTGGTAATAATCCATGAATTTAAGGACGTCCAGCATTACTTCCACTGTCCTTAAAAATCTCTCTATTGCATTGTTCGATTGGCCATGCATTTTAAACGTCTTACAATTAGAGGTTTAATAAATGAAATTTGAGGATAAAAAATACTAAACAAATAACTCAGTCTTTTGATTACTATTTTCGATCATTCAAATCCCGTTAAAATATAATTATTACAATAACAAAATCACATGGAATCAATCGAAATGATGGAAAAAACAACGAAACAATGTGTCACGAAGGGAAACATTCAGTCAGCCATGGTCATAATTATGGTTGTTTTACGCATAAATTTGCCACGCACAATGCAACACTCATGACGAAGCGGAAACTGCCAACTTTCGCAGGTGTTCCATGAACACTTGCATGGAAACGTCGTCCGTGAACACGGGGGCACCGCCCTCCTGAAATTGTAATTTCTTCAAATGGGCTGAATATTATTCATTCATTCACCTGAGAATACGGGTTGTTGTGTGTCAACGACGGGTTCACTTTGGAAAGCAAAAAGCGAGCCTAAAAGGAAGATTGGATGAAGATGGATGCAGCTGTATCCGCTTCTGAAAACCTGTGAGCCTTCATATTCCGTCACAATGTATCGAGGCACTGGAAAACGGTCTTGGATGATGGCCGTGGCATCCTGCACGGGGGCGTCGAGCAGCTGCTTGAACGAAGCATATTGGGGGTCATTTTGGTAATTGGCTTTTCGCCAAGCAGCAATTGTCTTAAAAAAGGTATTTTACTCATTGGAATCACTTGCAAAAGAAGAAAGGACCTGTCCATGGTAAATTAACACATGGAAGAAATCGTCCATTAGCAAAATGCGGTCAGGCAAAATACTCGACGAGTCCAAAAGGACGGGTTCAGGAGGTCCATTGAAAGAATAGGAGAACAGCTGAGGCTGTATCATCGTCGTACTTTCAAAAACATTTTCACCCATCAAAATATGGCTGAAAAAGATATATAAAATAAATTAATAAAAATAAAACACAAACCGGTAGTATACAGTTTCATCAGGAGAATTGTTAAACACTTGCAGAAATTGGGAACGGCGCAAATGAAACATAAATTGGGGGAACAGAGAAAATTTGTCGGTAAGTTTCAGTGAAGCAGGGTCTTCTTTGTGGTAATCTCCAAATCTTTGTACCTTAACAATAAATTTTTAAGATTGGAATTCACAATGAAAGTAGAGAAATGCCAGAGGTTTGATAGTGAAATAAGTCACCAGCAAAACCCAAAGCTTATATTCTTTTGCCTTTATCTTTTCTGGACATTTCCCGGAATAAAAAGTCAAATCAAAATTTGCTTACCAATCGAATGAGACTTCTGTCCAACCATCGTAATGTGTCCGGCGAATCATTCTCATTAGCCGCTCTCCAAGAAGCCAACCGAGCCATAAAAACAGTGCCGGCGTCCTGATCAAAGCTATACCCAATCGACTGTTTATTCGCTTCCATGTCGGCCCATGAACGACAAGTGGTGGTCACTCGGACTCGCCGATGTCCATCCGAATGTTGGTATTGGGTGATAAATTGCAGCATCGCACGTGCACCTTGAGGAATGCCGGTGCCATGCTAAAAGAGGAAGAATCTTAGACCAGCTGAAACTGATCAATCTTAGACCAGCTGAAACTGATCAATCTTAGACCAGCTGAAACTGATCAATCTTAGACCAGCTGAAACTGATCAATCTTAGACCAGCTGAAACTGATCAATCTTAGACCAGCTGAAACTGATCAATCTTAGACCAGCTGAAACTGATCAATCTTAGACCAGCTGAAACTGATCAATCTTAGACCAGCTGAAACTGATCAATCTTAGACCAGCTGAAACTGATCAATCTTAGACCAGCTGAAACTGATCAATCTTAGACCAGCTGAAACTGATCAATCTTAGACCAGCTGAAACTGATCAATCTTAGACCAGCTGAAACTGATCAATCTTAGACCAGCTGAAACTGATCAATCTTAGACCAGCTGAAACTGATCAATCTTAGACCAGCTGAAACTGATCAATCTTAGACCAGCTGAAACTGATCAATCTTAGACCAGCTGAAACTGATCAATCTTAGACCAGCTGAAACTGATCAATCTTAGACCAGCTGAAACTGATCAATCTTAGACCAGCTGAAACTGATCAATCTTAGACCAGCTGAAACTGATCAATCTTAGACCAGCTGAAACTGATCAATCTTAGACCAGCTGAAACTGATCAATCTTAGACCAGCTGAAACTGATCAATCTTAGACCAGCTGAAACTGATCAATCTTAGACCAGCTGAAACTGATCAATCTTAGACCAGCTGAAACTGATCAATCTTAGACCAGCTGAAACTGATCAATCTTAGACCAGCTGAAACTGATCAATCTTAGACCAGCTGAAACTGATCAATCTTAGACCAGCTGAAACTGATCAATCTTAGACCAGCTGAAACTGATCAATCTTAGACCAGCTGAAACTGATCAATCTTAGACCAGCTGAAACTGATCAATCTTAGACCAGCTGAAACTGATCAATCTTAGACCAGCTGAAACTGATCAATCTTAGACCTGCTCTCAGACCAGCTGAAACTAATCTACCTGGAGGAACGTGATCGAATAAGCGCAGCCGCCGCCGCTGCCTCTCAAAAATCTGCCGCCGCCGCTGGCGGTGTTGGGGCGCATCCGATGGCATTGTACTCGGCCCAGCAGAGAGTTTTCTCTGCTTCCGCACTAACGGGAGGAGCAGCACCGACAAACGCATTCATTCAGCGGAGGTTCGACGCACGCATTCTCCCGCGCACGGACCCATTAGAAGAACGGATGAATGAGCTGAGTCGCATTTATGGGAGCGGAAGGTTCAACCATTTGCATATCGGTTGACGGACAATTCAGCCAATTGACAGAATTTTCCGTAGATACAAAAGGATTATGGACAATTAATCGTGTAAATTCACCCATTTTATGATTTTTAGTCCGGTCCAAAGTCACATTAGAATCAAAGAATCTTATCTTGAATACTATTCAATGACTTTTTAGGCAAATAATTAAGCATTTTTCTAATAGTTTTTTTAAATATTTCATAAAAAATTAAATACCAAATTCCCTTATCGGTATTTTTAATTACATTGGTGGAAAAAAGTTTGGCTCAAGATAATAAAATTTGTAGAATTTTAAATTTCGACTGGAAATTTTAGCTAATTATTTTTTATTTATGTATATTTATTTAACTTATCAAGAAAAAAGTAAATAAATTTTTGAGACAAATTTTTGGAAAATTTTTTCATTTAGGGCAGGGATGTGATCAAAAAATTTTCAAAATAAGAACATCAAGGCCAAAAAATAAGATTTTAGTGTCAAAAATAAGAACATTTTGCAAAATTGCTTCAAATCGTTATTTTTACAATTTATTCGATCAAAAATGTATCAAATAGTATATTTTTGTCTCCCATTAACGATTTTAACAATTTTGGGGAGGAAATTAGCAAATCATAAAATTTTAGTGCATTCGGGATAAAAAAAAATCAGATTTTTAACAATTTTTTGCGGCGCATTTTTCCAAAATAATCTTGCAAGAAATCGTCTCGAAAAATAATCTAAAAAGCCAGTTACGGATCAAAATTACGGAAAAATCCCAAAAATCCGTAACCCGTAATCCGTAACTCCAAAAAGGCCGTAATTTCCGTAATACGTAATCCGTAATTACGTCCAGCCCTGGAGGGGAGGGGGTCCGGCGGTGCCGATAAGCGCCGCCGGAAAAATTTTTGAAATTTTTAGTGCACTTGTGAACAAATTTAGTCCAAAAATAACAATATTTTCTCATTTTAATTGTTAAAATTGTGATTGAATTCCCACCGAAAAGGGAATAATTTTGAAAATTAGAAGAAAAAATAACTACTTTTGGGGAACAAGGGGGGAGATGGTCCGGTGGCGCCGATAGGCGCCGCCGGGAAAAATTTTGTAATTTTTAATGCGATTTGCTAACAGTTTTTTGTCAAAAAATAACCAAATTTTGCGCAAACCTTATATTTTCTTGATAAAATAGTGACATTCTGCCATAAAATTTCAAAATTTTGAATATATTTAAGAAATAAGAACAAAATAAGAACAATAGCCCGAAATCAGAACATTTCTTACAAATAAGAACATTTTTATTTTGTAAGATTTGAACCCTCCAAATCAGAACATTTCTTATAAATAAGAACAGATCACATCCCTGATTTAGGGGGGAATATTTTCTGAAATTTTGGTCGATTTTTTGGGGTATATATATTTTTTAATTTTGGGATCGATTCTTAGGGGTTGTATTTTGTTTTTATTACATTTTTGCTATGAAATTTCTGGAAAAAGGCCAAAATAGGTGCTAAAAATCGAAAATGTCAAATTAGGTGCTAACCCCCCCCCCTCCCGTTTTGGTTTTTAGGTGCTAATAAAGTCGTTCTAAATCAAAAATTATTCGGAGAAAATGTGTTTCTATGTACAAGTCGTAGTCACATCATTCAAAAAGAAATTGGGTATAGAATTTTGTGCTCTTAAAATGAGCCTATTCAAAATTTCCAGAGAAATTTTCCAAAGATTCCCCGATTTTCAACGTATATTATGGTGTCCAGATCTAAAGGAGTGATCTTTTCAAGTTTGTGTAGAAAACTACCAATATCGGGAATGAACTACTTAAACAAGCAAAAAGGGTTAGTTAAAAAAGAATAACTTTATGCGAAAACTTTGTAAAAAAAGCATCCCTCAGTCAAATTGACCCTTCGGCTGAGTTGTCCAACTGCAAAAGAAGGAAAGTTGTCCTTTTATAGTTCTAGCCAAAATTCGGGCATGCAAATGTTGGAAGAAGAACATCAACAGAAAGTGGCGAGAAATGGAAAAGAAAACGGAATGAGAAAGAGAGTAACGAAAGAAAAGGGCGAGGAGAGAGTACGGCGGAGAGGGAAAGAAACGGAGGAGGGAGAGAGTCATTTGTGAAAAGAGAAGAGAGGAAGGGAAGCAAATAAATGCTCTCACGCTTATTTAAAAACATCGCTTTTACTTTAAGAGATACATACCGTATTTCCTCGATTATAAGCCCCGGGGCTTCTATTGTTCAACCCCCCTCCAAGGGGGGCTTATATTCGAGGGGGGGGGGGGCTTCCATTCGAGGGGGGCGTATAATCGAGTAAATACGGTATGTAAAAATGATCCTAGCTAATTTTTTTTGTTACATATAAATGTTCGATAAATATTCTTGGTACGATCCAAACCCTAAGCTAGCATTATTGTGTGTGTTTCAATTGTTACCGACAATGTTATTGGTCCGTTTCATTCAATAATTCGCCTGGATTTCTTTAAACATTAAATTATACGCAAAAAGAAAAAATGATAATTTTCCTGGTTTTCTGTTAAAAAACAATAATGTGGGGAGTTTTATTTGTCTGTTTTAGTGTCTATTCGAGGGTTTTTGTGCCTATTTAATAGAGCCAGGACGGACCCGGGGGCCCGGCAGGCTTTTACTGGGCGGCCCGGTCGCGGTCAATTATCTAAGCCCGGTCCCGGTACTTTCAAAATTCCGGGCTCTATCTACTATTTTGTGCCTAAAATTTCCATTCCTAGTTAGGATTGAGAATATATCGTAACTTTTTTTTAGCAAACTTTCGTAGGTATACTGATAGAGACACTTTTGAAAGATATGTACCGTCAAATCTCTACCAAATCATAAAAATTTTAGAAAAATTTACAATGTCCGTTCCTATTGTTCTCCTTTGTGAAGGCACACAATCTAAGCAGGGACGTGACCAAATTTTAAGCAACATCAACGCGTGTTGCGCTGTCGCGGACAACATTCGCACAACACTTGGGCCACGAGGGTTGGACAAATTGTTAGTGGACAGAAAGGGTAACTAAAGACATTTTCTCCAAGGCGCGGCTTTCAGCATTCACTTTCATTTTCCCTGATTTATTTAAATATAATTTAGGGCAAACAACGATATCTAACGATGGAGCTACAATTTTGAAAAAACTTGACATTGTTTTTCCTGCTGCTGTCATGATTTGTGACATTGCAAAAAGCCAAGATGCCGAAGTCGGCGATGGCACGACCAGTGGTATGCAAGTCTTCTTGACAATGCTTTGCTTTTTTCCTTTTCCTGAGTTTTATAACCGGTTTATATTTTTTTTGTTTAATTTTGCAAATATTTAATTATCACCACGTCAATTCTCTTACAAAAACAAATAATTCTTAATTGAAAATACATTATTTTTAGGACTCTATTGCACTTTATGAGTCCAATCGACTTTTATGAGTCCAATCAATTGATAATCCCGGGTTTTTATACAATAACTTTGTTCATGTTCGAACAAACCCTATCTTTTTGGTATCATTCGAATGCACAAAGTCTGAATAATGTAATTATACGAGAAAACAAGAGAATTCTAACATTCCAAGAAAGTTACAAACGAAAATAATCAGCAATTACTTAATTAATCAAATCTTTTTTGGTAATTGCCTGAACGCTGCGATTTTATATATTTTAGCTTCGTTAGACTTTGTGCTTTCGAATGATACCAAAAAGATAGGGTTTGTTCGAACATGAACCAAATTATTGTATAAAAACCCGGGATTGTCAATTGATTGGACTCATAAAGTGCATTAGAGCCATTTTTAGTTGTGATATTGGCAGCTGAACTGCTTAAATCCGCTAAGCCTTTTATTGAGGAGGGTGTGAGTCCGCAATTAATCATCAAAGCATTTAACGCAGCCTCACGAGAAGTTTGAGGGTGGACCGAGGCGGGAAAAGGGATTTTATTTGTTTAAGGCAATTACCAAATTGCGCGAGTTGTCTGTGAAAGTGACGGGCACCGAAGAGAGTCGCGAGATGCTAATCCGTTGTGCAGCTACAACACTTAGCAGCAAATTGGTAGTGCACCAAAAGAAACGGCGAGTTAATATTTATTTCAGCTCAAACAAGAACGTCATCACTTTGCGAGTATGGTGGTCAATGCGGTGGATTACTTAGACGTTGATTTGCCACTGAATATGATCGGAGTCAAAAAAGTCAGCGGTGGCTCAATAAAGGTGAATTCGGTATTACACATCGCCAAACTTGACAATCATCGTTCAGGATTCGCGACTTGTTAAGGGAGTTGCATTCAAAAAGGCGTTCAGTTATGCTGGTTTCGAAATGCAACCGAAGCATTACAAAGAACCTCTGATCGCCATTCTTAACATCGAGTTGGAACTGAAGGCCGAACGCGACAACGCCGAATTGCGAATTGGCAATGTTGCGGATTATCAGGAAGTCCGAAATGAAACCCAGACAAAAACAAAACCCACCGAAGTATAGCCAACCCCCGTAAAATGCACAATTGGTATACTAACCGATTCGTCTCGACAAGCACGAAAAATAGATTTCAAGATATGGAAATTGGTTTAAACCGATTTAAATTAAAAAATTACTTATCACTTACTTTAAACTCTGACTAGTTCGTATCATTCAAAGGCTCTTTGACAAGAAAAGGAGCATAAAAGATGGGTGTGCGCTGGTTTTTGTGCAACAAACAAAATTTCAATTTTCGTTCATTTCATTAATTTTTTCGGGTTTTGAACCGGCTCAAAAACCTCATTGTCAGAAGAGTTGTGTATTTCATCCTTTGATTTTTCTACTTATCAACAGCTTTGGGATAATACTTACTCGGGGTTTGAGCGTCTTAAAAAGTTAGAAGTGCGTGGTTTTCTTCATTTTGGTTTTTTAAAAACCCGATTTATAAATCTTGTGGGTGGTTGGCTATACTACATCCAAACCCCATTAAAATTGTGGCTCTTCTTTTGCTTAGGTGGTTAATGCGGAATGGACTATTCTTTACCAAAAATTGGAGAAAATACATGAAAGTGGTGCCAAAATTGTTCTGTCTAAATTGCCGATTGGTGATGTTGCTACCCAATGGTTTGCGGATCGGTAATAGCATTTAGCCAAAGTTACAAATGATTTATTCTCTCAAACCTAGCGATATGTTTTGTGCTGGACGGATTCAGGAAGACGATCTCGGTGTGTTATTTTTGTGATTGCTATTTTATGTTCCTTTTTGTTTTTAGGTCGTATAATGGCTGCTTGTGGTGGCTCAACACTGACTACGGTCTCTCAGATCGACAAAATTGTTTTGGGAAAATGCGCTGAATTCTATGAGCAACAAGTTGGGAGTGAACGGTAATTAAAAAAATACAAAGGCTCGATATTTTTAAAAAGACACTTTTAGCTACAATTTTTTCATTGATGGGTCTAAACACAAATCGTGCACTTTGCTTTTGCGAGGAGGCGCCGAGCAATTCATTGCGGAGACTGAGCGATCCCTCCACGACGCGATTATGATCGTGAGACGTGCCAAGAAAAACGACTCAATCGTTGCCGGTTGGTGGATCTTTGGATTAGTATTTTGAATTCGTGTCAAATATAATTGATTTAGGTGGAGGGGCAATTGAAATGGAATTGGCAAAACATTTGCTTGGGTTGGCAAACACTCGTGAAATGAAGGACCAATTCTTTTGGAAGGCTTTTGCTAAATCATTTGAGGTTTATTTTTTCTGGTTTTCTTTATTTCGATCCATGTTTTTGCTTTTTCCCCATTTTCAGATGATCCCACAACAACTTTGTCAGAATGCTGGTTTGGACTCCATTTCTATGCTTGGCGAACTTCGCGCTGCCCATCAACGGGGCGAAAAGTGGGCGGGTGTCGACATACAGCGGGAATGCGTCGCAGATAACATGGAGGGATGTGTTTGGGAACCCGCACTTGTCAAAGAGGTGCAAATAATAAAAGTGTATTATGGTTAATTCATGGGGGAGGGGTTCAATCGCCTATTTCCCACAAAAATCGAAGCAATTTAAAAATAAAAAACTATCAATGAAGAAAGTGTTTATTTGAATGAGAAAACAGGTATCAAAACTGCCACACCACAAACCTTGAATCGAAATTTTTGCAAAAAAAAACGATAGGGTAGGGGAAATTCACAAAACCGTACTCATTTAATTCCTGCAGAATGCAATTGTATCGGCAACCGAAGCAGCTTGTCTTGTTCTGAGCATTGACCAAACCATCAAAAATCCAAAGAACAAGAATGAAATGCCGGGATTGCCTGGTCAGTGAATCGACGAAAAATTGATAGAGATGAAGTTGTTCTTTTTTCCTTTTGTTACGCTTTAAGATGCATCTTGCTATTTTAAGCCAATAAACAGACAATGCTGGCAAATGAAAAATATGAAAAGAAATTAATTTAATAAAATTTTCAAACCAATAAACGGTAATACTGAAAAATCTGGGCTCCGCCCAAAAAAATTTTTTTCTGTTATGAAAAGACCAACTCGGGGGTTTTCGGGGCTTCTGATCACGAATATGATATCAGATTTGCAAAAATCATTGATTTTGAAAATCAGATTTTTTAAATTTTGTCAATATGTTCAAATGTTGCACCCTTTTCCGAATGAAGCAACCATATATGAGCAGCACTTTTTACTAACCAATGAGATGATCATAGGAAAATTAAAACAAACATTAACAAAACACTTACTACCCTGCCAATAATCAATTTATGAACATTTGACCGTATTGACAAAATTTCGAAAATCTATGATTTTCAAAATCAATGATTTTTGCAAATCTGATATTATATTCGTGATCAGAAGCCCCGAAAACCCCCGGGTTATTCTTTTTATAACAGAAGCAAAAAAAATTTTTGGTGGAGCCCAGATTCTTCAGTATTACCCAATAAACACATTTAGTCCTAATTCACAAAATGAACAATATTTAAGTTTGAAAACAAATTTTTGGGGTTACAAAATTGCAAATTTAGTATGAAGTTCTTTTTTATTCAAAATCAAATTTTAGAGGTTTTAAAAATCCGGTAATACTGCAGAATTGCGGTCCCGACGAAGAACTCATTCGAAAGCTCTTTGTGAGCTCTATACATCTAGGAATGAATATTTTACGCCCGATTAATTTTCTTAATTTTTGGAAAAAATCAAGTACTTGATAAAATCTGAGCTCAGATTCGTAACCAGCACCCTTTTTTACCCCAGGAAAGATAAAAATAAAATGTTACTGAATGTTCGGAGAAGCTAAGTTTTTCGTTTTTTACGATTTTTTGAAATTTAATTGGTGGCCATAGGGGTCATATGAGACGAGGGTCTGGGGTTCGGATCCGCTTGGCTGCGGATCATTTTTTGCGATACTTTATGAAAAACGTGAAAAACATTGATTTTGCAAAATTAGTCAATTAGTTCCAATACCGAAGTGGGATCTGCAACTTTGTAATTTCCGGGCTCTACTTGATTTATGAAATACGTCTTTTCCACTGGAAAATCGGATATCAATATATAAAAATATAAATAAAAAATGCCATATTTATATTGGATATTTTCCAAGGGCTTTCTGGGTAAATGATCACGAATAGAGACATCCATTTCATTTCGACCAATTTTGAACCAGGCAAGGAAAGTCATCAATGCTTCAATAAAAGGATTTTAAACTATTTTTAGACGAAAAATTTGGTTTCGACTTTTTGTTTGAATCATGGTAGGAATTGGTTGAAATCGGTGCTTTATTCGCGATCAGTGACAATGCATATTTTGGGTTTTTAGGGCATAATTGAAGGATTCTAGTTGTAATTTTACCAAAAAATAACTAAAAGAACATCGATTTTTATGCAGCGATAGATAATATGCGAATCTTTTGGAAAAAATGGAAAAAATCAAAAAAATATCTGAAAACGCGAATTATTTTGTGAAAACTACTTCGACGGAAACGTGAGTTCATTTATAAAGCAATTTGACCATGCAACACCAGCACCGGCTCTTAAATATGCAAATGAACATGAAAATACACTACCGGATAAATCACTACCGTCGTTGGTTAATTGGCGCAACATCTGTCCAATTTTGGCTCAGGGGATCGAATGCTTCGACCGTGTTCAAGTAGCTCTTGCTGTCGTGGCCTCCAATTGCGAAAATCCGCGCGCCCATCGCCGCAACGCCAACTCCGCCTTACAATTAGAAGGGACATCTTTTAACGGAAAGTCGTAAAGATACCGCGTGCGCAGGAAAGCGGCGGAATTTCTGTCCACGAGTCATCTGCAAAATTATAACGCTCGCAAGTGCTTAATGGGCTGTCGTCGTCGAAGCCACCAATTACGTACAAATAAGAGCCAATTACGGCCACTCCAGCTCCAGCCCTAAGAGACAAGCTCGACCAGTGAATAATGGACCCATTTGCACCTTCGGTTTTTCATCGGCGCAATTTGAGTCCATTTGTTGAGAAAGGGGTCGTAACGTTCGCAAGTATCCAACGAACAAGTCCCACTGTTCCCCCCGACGGCATATAGCAAATTCTCTGTTTTTCCAATGCAAGTGAATAGTAATAAACAAAGGCACCACACCGTAAGCAGCCACCGCGACGCCCCCTCGTGGAGTGTTCATCTCCTGGACATGAGTCCATTCGTTCCGCTCAATATCATAGCGTTCAACTGTTTTGTAGCAATTCTGATCATCAAGACCTCCAATAGCATAAATCGCTCCGCCGAGGGTTCCGACCGCCATCCCACGCCGACGCACATTCAACGGCGCCACCTCGCTCCACGACTCGTCTCCCAAATCCAAACACTCAACGGAACTCAAATGTTCCGTCCCGTCATGACCACCAATCGCAAAAATGCGAGGGCCGGCACAAACGACGCCGACGTGCCTTCGTCCGATGCGCAACTCGCCAATTTGTCTCCATTTGTTGTGCAGCCAATCATAAACTTCGACCGAACGAAATGGATCCAGTCGTGGTCCCCGTCCTCCAACGCAAAATATAACACCCGCACTGGCCTTCCTTGGACGAGTTAAGAGTTTCAAATCTTCTACAAGGAAATAAGTGATAAAGAAACCAATAAATGTTCTTCTAACCATTCTTTTTAAACAAAATATTTAATTGATGCTGGCCCAAACAGCTTGAAGCTGTGAGTGACGACTCTCTGTTGGAAGGTTGATTTTTGATCGGAAATGAACGGCTGGAAATGTGCAAGTCGGAGCCAGAAAGCGTGCTTTTGTGGCCGCCAACAAAACGCTGTTGGAGACATTGGTCGGCCAACGAATGAGAAGCCGAACAAACTAAAAGCAGAAAACTAAAGAGCCCTTTAATTAGAGGCCGAGGCAAGCAAACGGCCCAACGATTTGGAAAATTCTGTTTGACAAGGTCTAACGTTTATGGGAGGCCGGACTCATGAACAGGGGCCTTATTCCCGTCTCCCGGATAAGTTAGCCGCAAAAAAATTTACAAAATAAATACCAGAAGCAGAAATTGCCTCCAAAAAAGCTTCGGATTGAGACTGAACAAATGCCAATGCTTCAGACGATTGGGAAATCAACGGGAGTTGCTTGATGTTCACAAAATAGTCGAAGGGAAGTTGAAAAAAACGGACAAATCGAAGGAGGCGAGTCAGCGAATTTAACCTCAACCTGAACATGCCAATTATCAAATATTCTTTATTGTTAGTCCGGCGGTTTGTAACCCGGTTTTGTCCATCTCAACCCATTTGACGAGGAATTCGAACAAAAACCGTTCGTCTGTTATGTTTAGATCGTCACTTTTCGCCAGTCGCTCTAATGTTGTCACCGAATCCAATGCCATAAATTCTTCTTTGTGGCAAATTTCCTTTGAATGAAAAAAATTCAACTCATATAATGTTTTTTTACCATAAAATGTTCAAGCATAAATGCCTCAATTGCGGCAAGAAGTTGTTCGCAACTGTGCTGATCAGAGAGTTCTCGCAACCCGAGACAGTTTTCAATTGTCATCAATTTTATCAAAAAATGCTCACAGCCATCCTTCACAAAAGTTACCTGAAATGAAATAAAAAATGAATGTATTAACTAATACGCTCAAAAGCAAAGGATAGGTAACCAAAGTGAATGAACTGCTGAAAAAGGGTTATCGAATGAAATAATTCATTTAATATTTTAATTTCAAAAATTACTCCGAGATAATTTGCTGCGTGTAACAATTCTCTGACGTTTTCCTCGTTGATTTTCACCTCGTAAGTATAAGCGAAGTCAATGATTTGACTTAGTCCTATGAATGACACTTCCTAAGAAAACTTTGAACTGATGTAATTGTTAAGCATTTTGACTAACTTTGATTTCAATTTTGTCCGCCTGCGCGTCGACCATTCCAAAATTATATAAACCGCGAAAATAATCAATTGTCGCGGCCAAAACAACTTTATGTACCAAAAGCGATTTTCCCTGGCACTAAATGTGCTGTATATTTTAATGCAAAAATGCTCTGTTAGAACCTCAATTTCGACGTCGCACAATTGCCTGTTAACGCGTAAAGAGTTGAAATTCTCAAGCATGGCCTTAAAATTCTTCTGATCACCACATGCACTGAGTTTGTTTTCAAATTTTCTTGGTTGCCGATTAAGCATTTCGTTACATTCATCATTATAATGCGTGGTTTTATAAAATGAAAAATCAATCATTTTACCTTTGGGATAAGAGAGAAAATAAATTTAGCGAGCGGATTTATATGGCCGAAAAATTTCAATTTAGGGGTTAGGTGCGAAAAAATCGCGTTGAAAATCTCTGCTTTTTTCAATAAAATGGCTTAAAAAATTTATTACTTTTTCCATTTTCTTAAACGTTTTTTACATTACATTTTGGTAAGAAATTTTCAAAAATACCAAAAAGGGGTGGGCAATTGTGAAGATCATTGGTCCCGAAATTTTTTAATTTAATTTTTTTATCTTAAAATTTTTTAACACTTTTCTAGGGGTGTTTTGAGGCGCTGAGCATGAATCCGGCCTCCATTTCGACCAATTCCGAATCCCTAACCCGAACAAAAAATCCAAAATTCAAAAACACCGAAAACACTAAGAACCATGTTTTAAAAGAAATTTACAAAATTTAATTCTCGAAAAATGTTCGAGTTCTGGTTATGGATTCGGAATTGGTCGAAATGGAGGCCGGATTCGTGCTCAGCGCCTCAATAAAAAAGTGTTAAAAAATTTTAAGATAAAAAATTTCGGGACCAATGATCTTCACAATTGTCAAGGGGTGGGCAAGACGAAATGGAATGCCCTAAATTAGGTTAAACTTAATTTATTGGCGAAAACTCAAAAATAGGTTTTAGGGCCGAACATGCAAAATAGGGATTCCTAGGGACCGATAGGGGTGTAATGAAATTTTCGCGCTAAAACTGTTTTTCCTGCTTTTTTCATTGAATTAAAGCCGTAAAAAATATGTAAAAACTAGAGTGAAGCGGGACCGGGCCGGGAATTCCCGGTCATTCGAGGTCCCGGATTTTGAAAAGCTCAGGTCCCGGTCCCGGTAGGGCAACCGGGAAAAACAAGCACTGGTAAGAATGGGGTCTGAGTGAAAAATTAGAGATGAAAATTGGAGTTAAAGGAAAAAATTAAAAAAAAATATTAATATATTCATCAAAAGTGACTTTTACAATTTTGCAAATGGCTTAGTGGCTAGTCTCCTTGACTTTCCTTCTTCTTTCCCCTGGTTCAATCCCTCTACAGAAATTTTAATTTTCATTTTGTATATTCATTGGTTTCCTATCGACAAAATATGATCCACGTATATATTTTTCAATTGACACATATTTTATCATTTTTAAATGAAAATCCGTTTATAACTTGAGCCTAATAATCCCAAAAACGAGCCTTTTTTGTTGAAAATCTGTTAACAAATCACACTCAAATTTTCAAAATTTTCACCGGCGGCGCCTATGGGCACCGCCGGACCTACCTCTTCCCAAAAAGTCTTTTGGAAAAAGCGCGCCGAAAAAAAGTGATTGAGAAGCAAATCTGAATTTCTAATAGTCATTTAGCCCAAAATGATTAATTGTTTGAAATGATTGAAGGGGTTGGGGTCAGTTCCATACTGCCATTTACATACCGCCGTTTCCATACCAGCCATTTCCATACCGGCCGTTTCCATGCCGCCGTTTCCATACCAAGGTATTTAGGCCATTTCCATACCAAAAGTTTAAAAGACATTGAAATTAAAAATCCAAGAAAAAATAACATTTTATCTGTTTCAAATCACGGTCTCATTTCATAATTTCGAGAAATTCCGATCAAAAAAGCAATAATAAAATGATGATTAAAAGGCTGATGAATTGGGAAAATGTTAGTGTCTATGTTGTTAAGTGGTAAATAATTTTGAACCATCGTGAGAATTCGGCGGTCTGCTTCGCGATATTTCTTTGCCTTTTGCGGTGGTTCTTGTCCAGTTGAACACTTCGCGAAGTCATCATCGGATAACTTTTGATCCTTTCGAAGGTCAATGAAATGCCAAATCGATGGATGTGAACAGGCAAATGCGCATTGCAGGCGTCTGTTCGCGGCTTCTGAATGGTTATTCGTCCGGTCATCGCCTTGCAATGTTCGAGTGTAAACACTCCAAATGTTTGGGTCAAATCGCGGGCGTGTTCGGATCCATCATGCTTAAGACGACCCGTGTAGTTCATGATGAACCTAATATATAATTAAAGAACAATAAATAGTAAACAATTTGTGAGATTGTCAATTTACCAGTCAAGGACGGGAGTAAGTTCGTCGGGAAGAGCCATGTCCAGAGCAATGATTCCAGCCTGTTTCAGCCCAAATTCAGAAATTTTTTGTGAAAATTTTGGACGAGGTGGAACAGACATCCGCGCACTTCAGTGAATGGGAAGACTACATTAAGCGCAGTAATTGCCGCTGTCTCGAAGTCCATCGACACGCTGTCCGGGTTGAAGTCTGGCCACACAGCAACGAGCATACGAAACAGCATTCAAATTTTTATTGGGCGATGATGCAACAGCAGAGAATTTTTGCTGCTGAAGACACACCGATTCCGACTTAAATAATAAGTTCAAAATTGTTAACTGTTAATTTCATACCGCGCCAAAATTGCGTACACTTGTTGGAAAGGCATCGGTGTGATGCTGAAGGTGCCGTCGGCGAAGCACTTTCATTTCATGCACCCACCGACCATTCGATTCACGTCCAAATATCAGTATTCTAAATTGCGCTTAAATAATTAAAAAGTGGGCATGTATATTACCTCTGTTCCCTCCCGTTTTCTTGGTAAACACCCGAATCGGCTAACAAAAATTGCTCGCTCTGTTCGTCCGTACGCGAATACATTTTGTATGCGTCTGGGATGATTGTCTTGAGCGTGTTTGGAATTGGTGGGGGTGCGTTTATTTCATGGCGTACACGCTTGACTACCTAAGCACAAAAATCTCATAACAAAAAAAGAGAAAAAACTTTTTTGATCGCATTCTTGGTAGGGAGTTGCGCAAGGACTGGCGTGACCACATTATGGAGTGCCAATGAGCGAATTGTCGCTGGTGGTTCCATTGTTTGTTCCGCCCGGCGTTTGATTCCAGTGATCACTCGTTGTGCTTCCATTCGAGCTGCACTTGGTTCACACTGGTGGTTCCAACTTCACGCAAAACGTTGTTGTTGAGGTTAGTGTGAAGGCGCCCTTTGCAAGTGATGTCTTTTGCGTGATGGTGTTCACAGGCCCAAAAGCGAACTTCACCATCGGCACTCGGCTTGTGAAAAATGTATGAATGGCCGTTGTGTTGAAGCTTGGTACGGTTCTTTTTTGTTAGAATTGCTTCCATTTTCCAATCTATAACGTTGAAAAGAGAATCCATTGAATTTAAAATTCATATTAAGCATCAAACAGTTGAAAAACCCCTATCTATTTTTTGAATTTTACCTGAAAATTTTCGAAAAATTTTTGGTATGAAAATGGCCTAAATACCTTAGTATGGAAATGGCGGTATGGAAACGGTGGCATGGAAACGGCCGGTATGGAAATGGCTGGTATGGAAATGGCTGGTATGGAAATGGCGGTATATCCATTTTGATTAATTCTAAGTCACTGACTGACCAGATTAAACAATTAATCATTTTGGGCTAAATGACTATTAGAAATTCAGATTTGCTTCTCAATCACTTTTTTTCGGCGCGCTTTTTCCAAAAGACTTTGACATCAATGCACAAAAATAATTGTACACATAGTGATCTGGCACAATGCCAATGCCTTGATTTAAAAAAAAAATAAAAATTATTTTTTTATTTTAAAATTTTCTGGGGGTGGGGTCTAAAACCGAAAAATCCCCCCAATTTCTACCTCCAATGATCGAATTGACAATTGGAAATTTCTGTCTTGTAGGTAGATTGTGTACAAATTAGGAAGACGTTGGATGCGACGGAATAACGCCTGCCCAAAGTGAAATAGGCAACCACTTTTGACCGAGTTTGGGAAGACATTTCCGGCAGCGTTTATCGCCGCAAATTCAAAATCACTCATGATGCGAATTGGGAACCAATTATTCCCAACTCGGTGCCGAATTGCTTCAAAAAAGCTGACGTATGCTCCAAACTCCTTATTGGGCATTAATCCATAAACCACAGGGACTGCTGAATGGTCAATCACAACGCTCATTGTGTACAACTGGGCAAACCCCCTAGGCGCTGTCTTAAAAATTTTGTCTTTTTACTTAATTGTTCCCAAGTTAAGCTTACATCAAAAGTGCCATCAATTGCAACTTCTGCATTGTACTGCCTAAGGGTATTAATACCAAAGGCAGACGCAAACACAATCATTCTGTTGTTTCCAACGAGTTGATTGAAAATTATGCGTTCTTGCAATGCGGCCGGAATTACTATTCCAGCCGTCGGTTGCGCATCGAGTCCAATATCACCTGCCTAAAACAAGGGTTGTGCACAGACGTCAAATAATTTTGGCACCAGTTTTGTAATCAAGGGCCCAAATCCCCTCCCCCCGTCATAGAAGAAAATGTTTTTTTCTTAAACTTTAAAAAATTTTGACCAAAATTTGGGACCCAAAGTATACTAGTCGCATAAATTTTTCAACAACTTCTTGATGTTTCCTTTTCGTGTTGTTGAAGTTTCTGCACATGTTACTGGAGCTTGGCGCGTTTAGGCGAACTTCGACTGGTAGATTCGACCGCACTTCTCGCACGATATTGCGACTTGTCGTGGGAAAGTCGCTTCGGGCTTCTCCCCGGATACGTTCACTTGCCTCCCTTATCTGAGAAATTGGGACGTAGGATGGGATTTTGTCTACATGGCTAATGGATTTTGAGGGGGAAAAATATTCACATCATGTTGGCCAAAAATAGGTGGGTGATTGTGGGCTGCAGTTACACGGCCCATTTTGTAACGGCTGCCATCGGGGTCATTTTGCCAAATCTTTTGAACAGTCGCTCTTCCTGGGCAGTAAGGCGGGCGTCTCGGGCATCTCCAATACTCCAAGCCTTCCTCCATTCGTGCATCTCTTTCGAAGCAGTATTCGTAATTTCCGCGGGAAAGCAAGACCTTCCCTCGAATTGTCTTAGTCTCATTAAAACGGAAAAGGGCCATTTTTTCCACAAAAATGCAAATGACCAAACGAAGAACTGCACTTTCTACTCCAAAACAAGGTAAGAACCCATAAAAAAGATAACGCGAAGAACGGCGAATGCAAATATAGTAATTATTCTCGAGTTTCGCTATTATCACAAATGTTTGGCTATTGCATATCACCAATTTTTTGTTAAGGAAATGATTGGACTTTCCGCTCAAACTGCTTAACGAAAGTATATCAAACTTTAAAAACTGTTGTGAATTCTTGTCCCCAGTTATATAATGAGAAAATTATATGTACAAATATTTGCAGTTTATTTATATTTCGTTTTTGACCAATCTTCAAATTTTGGCATGAATTTTTTTCAAAAAACTCTTTAGTGTCGAAATTACTCAGTGTCCAAAATACTCAGTGTCGAAAATGAAGTAAAATAGTGAAAGTTTTGAAAATAGTTCAGTGTCGAAATTACTCAGTGTCGAAATTGTAGTGTCGAAATTACTCAGTGTCGGGATTACATGGCACCTATGGATATGGAAATGGGTCGATCCCGATTGAAGAAAATTTGTTTGAAAATTTTCATTAATTTAATTTAGCTCTAACTTTTGGATTTTATTAAATAAAAAATCAAAATCAAAATTTAATTTTGTATTATTTTCAATTGAAATAAATTAAAATTAAATTTTTTTTTAATTTTTAATTTTTAAAATTTAAAATTTTTTTGAATTTTTAAAATTTCCCGGTTGGTCCCGGTTCCCGGTCCCGAAGAAAAATCGAGGTCCCGGTCCCGGCTTCTCAGGTCCCGGCAAGTCCCGGTCCCGGTTTTGCCCAAAATTCCCGGTCCCGCTTCACTTTAGTAAAAACCTAAGAATCCTCTCCCTACTCATGATTCAGCTCCAATTTGCGAATCAACGGTTTTTAATCATTTTTACTATTTTAACTAATTTTCTATCATTTTTAGAAATGTTTTTGCTATTGTCAATGTCCGGGCGCTATACTGTGCTTTTGGTTCGCACCTTTAAAATACGTCCATTTTTCAGTTCTTACGGGTTTTCTAGCAAGGAAATACGGAAAAGTTTTTTTGACTTTTTTGTTTCGAAGGGACATTCACTTGTTCCTTCGGCTTCAGTGGTTCCAACACGTGGTATAAATGTTGATTTTATTTACGCAGGCATTCAACAGGTAAAAAAATTTTTTTTTTAATGCATGACCAATTAGTAAAGTGGTAAATCTTTAGACCATATCCATATTTTTCTGGTATAAATTTGTTTTTATAAATGCTTTTTAGTTTACAGACATCATAAAGAATGAGAAGAAACCATTCGCTCCGAGAGTCGTAAATTCTCAAAAATGTCTCCGTCTCGGTGGAAGTCATATCAAAGACATTGATTTGGTCGGGAAGGACGCGTACCACCATTCCTTTTTCGAAATGCTTGGGAATTGGTCATTCGGCGACTATTTCAAAGTAAGTTAATTAATTACGTCAATTGATGCAATTTTGTTGTTCTGATTTTGAAAGGCAGAAACTTGCGCATGGGCCTGGGAGTTTCTCGTACACAAATTGAATATTCCACCCGAATGTCTCTATGTCTCATATTTTGGTGGCAATTCTGCGAATGGATTGGCTTCGGACGAAGAAAGCCGGTAGAGCATTTTGGAAAAATAACAATAGATAATTGATTATTTCCTTTAAGTAAAAATTGGTTAGACATTGGTATTCCTGCCGAGCGTATCCTCCCATTTGGAATGAAAGACAATTTTTGGGAAATGGGCGGTACGGGGCCGTGTGGGCCTTGTTCTGAGATTCATTATGACCGAGTCGGTGGAAGAAATGCCGCTCATTTGGTGAACACTGGCGACCCAATGGTGGTAGAAATTTGGAATTTAGTCTTTATTCAGTACTACAGGTAAACCGATTCTTCTTTTTTTAAATATCATTATTATCCTATTATTTAGGGAAGAAAATGCTAAGTTAAGGCCACTGTCCAGCAAATACGTCGATTGTGGAATGGGACTCGAACGATTGGTGTCAGTGGTGCAGCAAAAAATATCCAACTATGACACTGATTTGTTTGTTCCAATATTTGATGTCATTCAAAAGGTTCTTTAAACAAAGATACAAATTTTGTTATGAATTAACTTATTGCATTTCCCTTAGATTTCTTTAAAATAATATAGGCAATTGACAATTTCTGGGCCTAAATTTAAATGTTTATTCATTGCCATTGCGAAAAGGTAATTTATAAAATTTAGTTTTTTGGTTAAGTGTACTGCTCAAAAACACAAATACCAAGGGCGATTTGGGGACTCTGACAAAGAAAGTATTGACGTTGCTTATCGAATCGTTTCCGATCATATGCGAGCTGTGACCGTTGCATTGGCAGATGGAATTGGTTTTACTAATCAACAACAGAAAAAGAGCTCGTGAGGAAATCATTCCAATCAGTCAGTTTTTAAATTTTCAGGCGTAAAATTAAGGAATTGTTTAAACGCGCCACGATTTATGGTTCTCAAATGCTCGGAATGGAACGGATGAGCATGCATTTGATGGTGCCGGTCATTGTTGAACAATTGGTAATTTAAAAATGCAGAAACTCATAAAAAAATGTTTATAGGGTGAAACATTTCCTGAAATGGCGCAGAACAAGCACAAAATCGCCGATGCTGTCAGAATAGAAGAAGAACGACTTTGGAAGCAGAGAGACGATGGAATGCGTCATTTGGAAGAATTGTTTCGTAACCATCCGCCGACGAGCAAAGTTTTTCCGGGTGAACTAATCGAAAGTTAATTATTCATCGTTACTAACATTGTGTTCTTAAGGCAAATTTGCATTTATCATTGTGCAAAACTATCGGATTGAATTGGAATTGGTCAAGCGAAAGGCTGCGCAGAGAGGTTTAACTGTTGATGAGGCGGAATACCAACGATTGCACGCCCAAAAAACGATGGGAAGCGGACTAAAGATAAAGGAACAGAAATTGAAATACGGAGACATCAATTCAATGAGAAGAATTTTCATTTTTGGATTTCACAGTTATTAAAAGGTCGAATGATTCCTTTTCTTATTAATATTTTTTAATCTAACACTAATTGAAAGTCAATTATGCTTTATTCTAAATTTTCTAATTTATTGTGGCCAAGAGTTAGAGTGTGTTGCTGCATCCATTTCAAGTGAGTTGAACTTTTTTTTTTTGCAAGACTAGCTTTGTGAATGTTTTGGCTGGCATGCGTCTGTATTTTTAGGAAATGCTCTATTCATTCTCATTTTTAAGTGCTTTTTCTGCGGGTGTTCCCGATTCACAATTTGCTTCCATTCATTCTCCCACTGGCAAGGGGCTTCCTTCCGTGCCTTTTGAACTCGATGGTCTCAGCATTTCGCCGGATCTCGACCTGTTTAATGTTTCCGAAGGGGTCAAATCTTTGTTGAGCCGTCGGCTGCTCCGTGAGAATGGAAATCCTTTGGAACTTTTGAAGCGGCGAATCATCGCCTTTTTTGACACTAATTACCGGTGGGATTAATTGGGGTTGGCCATTGTTACCATTGTTTTTGAGAAAGCCTCGTGGAAGTTCTCCACTTTTCACCGTTTGTGAGAATGAGCCTCGGTTGGTGAGCATTTTTGACAATTTCGACTCTCTGCTAATCCCTTCCGACCATCCGAGTCGACGTGCCTCCGACACTTATTATGTCAACCGCGACTATTGTTTACGTGCGCACACTTCGGCACACCAATTTAGACTTTTGAAGCAAGGGCTAGACAATTTCTTGGTTGTTGGAGATGTGTACAGACGCGACGAAATCGACAGGACGCATTTTCCTTGTTTTCATCAGATTGAAGACATGGAAAACCACGTGGTGTAAAACTCGGAATTGACGGGAGGACCTTTTTGGGAAGGTGAAAATACACGCGAAGAAATGAAAGAGAGTGCCAAAGACAACAGAATGCCAAAGGCGGAATAAATGAAAGTGAATGCCAATGGTCCTTCTGTTTGCTTTTGAACCTCCTTTGGAGCACCCTTTGGGCATGTGCATTAATGTGAAATGAAACAACAATTTTTGTGCCTTTTGCCAATATTCGGATGTTTTAGGCGTGCGTCTTTATGCACTCCATGAACTGTTCGCTGAACAACGTCCCGGGATGTCGAGAATGTTCTCTCTCTTCGAGGAAGCAGAGAGAAATGAACTGAGGCAACAGAGACATTCCATGGACACGGCCAAATGTTTGGAGGTCCAACTCAAAATGACGTTGGAGTCGCTGTGCCAATCGCTTTTCGGTCCGAATGTGCCGATGCGGTGGACTTCTTGCTACTTCCCCTTCACCCACCCATCCTACGAATTGGAAGTCTTTTTCAATGACAATTGGCTGGAAGTGCTTGGCTGTGGCATCATCGAACAGAAACTGCTCGATTCTGCGGGTGCTGGCAGCAAAGTCGGATGGGCTTTCGGAATCGGTATTGTACATTTTTGGTGTCGGTTTTATTAGGCCAATTTCATTTTCCAGGACTCGAACGACTGGCGATGGTCCTTTATGGAATCCCAGACATTCGATTATTCTGGTCCAAAGATAGCGGCTTTCTTTCCCAATTTACTGGACTTAGAATGGACGAAGTGATAAAATACAAAACTATCAGCAAACAGCCACAACTGACGATGGATCTGTCCTTTTGGTTGCCCGATTTGGTAAAACAAAACGGCGTGGATTCACTGAAGGCTGATGTTTACGATGTGATCAGAAGTTTGGGAGGTGACATTGTGGAACAGGTGAGTAATTAGGAGTTAATGGGGCGGACTGGGGAAGTGAATTTTTGATTTTTCTATTTTATGAGCTCAATGATTATTTTAAGCGATTTAAAAGATGACACCTTAGACCTTAAGAAACTAATCTTCCTTGATTCTTTCCCATTTAGGTCAATTTCTTCGACCAATTTGAAAACAAAAAGACGGGAAAGACTAGTCAAACGTACCGAATTATTTACCGAAGTATGGAACGGCCATTGAGCAAAGAAGAAGCGAATGCCATTCACAAGGCAATTGAAAAGGAACTCACGCAAAAATTTGGGATTGAAATGCGTTGAACCATTTATTTATTTGTTTTGCGAGTTTACAATTAGATACATTTTTAAAAACTTTTTTTGTCATTTAATTTGTTTGTTATGGTCAATCAAAGCCCATGTTCAACTTCGACACGATTCTCTAATCATTTTTATTATAAATATTTTTAATTGATAAATAAGAAATGATGGACGAGCCAATCCTCGCGGTGATTTCGCTGACAATGTTTATCGGCTCTTATTTGGCTGGATTTATTCCGTTATTCTTTTCGCTTAATGAGGTGCTTTTTGGTGAAGAATTAGCATGAACAATTCATTTCTAGAGGAAAGTTCGGATAGCGAGCATTTTCGGCGCTGGGCTTCTCGTTGGCACTGCTTTTTGCGTTATAATCCCTGAGGGCATTTCTTCACTTGCCGCTGCATCCTTTGTCCAAACGAATGACCGTGAAATTGGGAAAATGTCTCCGGAAAAAACGGAAGACGCAGCCTCAAATTTGGTAGTGGACGAAAAGAAAATTAAAACGGAAGTGTTTTTTCATTACAGGAAAAAGAAAGGAAAACGAATGAAAAAATGCATCGGAGAAATATCAGGCAAAATTGGGATGAGAATGAGCAGAGAAAAGGGGCAATTGGACAAGGGAAAACGGCGAGAGACCGGCGGAAGAAAGACGCAAAGGCAGAAAAAGTGCCAACGGCAGACGAACCGCACAATGGGGGCGAAGAGGGGGGACAATGGCACGAGGAAGGGACACGGCGGACCGATTTCGAAAGGTTGAACGGACCGATCGGCGTCTCTCTGCTGGTCGGCTTTCTGTTTATGCACGTCATTGACCAACTCTCCAAACTGTCCCACA
Organism: Heterodera glycines; assembly: GCA_004148225.2. Classification (NCBI taxonomy): domain Eukaryota; kingdom Metazoa; phylum Nematoda; class Chromadorea; order Rhabditida; family Heteroderidae; genus Heterodera; species Heterodera glycines. Next base: position 12,244,501 of record CP049707.1, on the reverse strand, counting down.
GCCGTCAGAGGGGAATGCCCACCCTCGGCCTTGTCATCCACGCTTTTGGTGCGTTTCTACCAAAATGAGTGTTCTTAAATAGGTGTCCGCTTTTGTTTTTTCCAAGTGCAGCCGATGGAATTGCCATGGGAAGTGCGTCGAGTGCCGGTTCTCAACTCGAACTTCAAATCCTCGTCTTTGTGGCCATAATGTTGCACAAGGTCAGTTAGTCTGTCCTATCCAATCAATCTCTACAAATGCGGTGTTTCTTTAGGCGCCCACTGCTTTTGCTCTGATTAGCATTTTGCTGGCCAGCGGAATGGACAAAGCGCGAGTCCGTCGCCACTTACTCATTTTTTCGCTTTCGTCCCCAATTGGTACTGTACTCACTTTCATCTTTCTGCATACGGTCTGTGCTGGGGGTACCAAAAAAGAAAGAGATAATTAATTGGTTCTTTCCTTTCAGATACAATCGTCGTCTTCGGATGACTCTTTGAGCGGCGTCCACGAAGAGACGACGCCCTCCCAATTCACCGGAATTGTTTTGCTTTTCTCTGCAGGAACATTTCTTTACATCGCAACTGTGCATGTTCTACCCGAACTTGTGGTGAGCAAATGGAATCAATACATTCGTTTGAAGTGGACATTTATTAGGAAGCGAAGTGTGGCGGAGCATTCGCTGGGGGAGGGATGAGCGGAAGCCGCGAAATGCTTCTCGGCGGAGGGGAGAAGGCGGCACCCCCCGGGGAGTCGGGAGTGGGACTCCCGTAAAATCCCACGGGAGTCCCGATCCCGCCGGACTCTATTGTTAAGCTATTAATTCAATTTTTCGCGCACAATAGCTGATCACTTACTTACTATTGTAATTTGGTCGAACAATTCCGGCTACATAAATAATAAAAGTCTGATGGGACGTACCTCTTTAGTGTTAATTAGATTTTTGGGCTCTAATGCAGTTTACACGACCCTAAAAAGACGGTATTATTTAATAGACGTAAGAGTTCTCTATTATCATGCAAAATTTCAAATAATTCATGTTTCAAAAAATATGACCAGAAAAATTCAAAAAAACTTTTTTAATCGGATGCTTCTAGAAAAAATTATTAATTTTGGTCGTGTAAAACTGCAATAGAGCCTATTTTTTGTTGAGAAATATGATTTTGGAAACCCTTATATTTTCTTGATTTTTGCCAATATAATCCATGTACAAACAACATTGATAGAATTCTTTAACTTTTAATGTTAACTTCATTAATTATTGTTTGTAATGCCGAATATGGCACAATTTAAATGTGATTCTCAAAGAGAAGGATGTGATCACATGATAAATACTCTCGTGGGGCTTGGGTCAGACAAAAATTGACCGTGTAAAATACACTTTGTTAGTTCTTCCGACTTTCGCTCCAATTTTTGGCTTTTTCCATGCAGCGGATGACCTCTTCGTCGCTGGTTTGATCGAAGCGTTGGTAATGGAGTCCAACTGCACTGAAATTCGGCGGTGTCTCCAGACAGAGCACTTCATTTCCTTCAGCGCGTAATTCGGCTGAAAAAAAATTTGGTCGGACTTTTGAGAGATTAAAATAAGTTTTTGAGGTGCAAAGTTCAAGGTATAAAGACATAAGCGAATAGAGTAAATAATACCACCAATTGCACTCCCTCCTCACCCAAAGTGTCGGAAGGCGCCACCGGAGAGGCCAAAATTGCACGACTGACATTTTTCTGACGCAAAGCTTTGAGCGCAACTCGAGCAGTGCCACCCGTTGCAATTCCGTCGTCCACGACAATGGCAATTCGCCCTTCCAGCGACACCGGCGGTTTGTCGCCCAAATATGTCTGATGTGAGAATAAAAATAAAAATATTTACGCATAGCATACATGGACAAGGGGGGGGGGGTCAAAAATTTGCCTTTACGAAAAACCCCCCACCCCCCTGCTAGTCACCAAAAGGGGGGTTCCAGGTTCGAATCCGATGCATGTTAACGGACGTTTTTGGTGATTTTAAGCAAAAGAAGACTTGTAAAATGACAAATAAATATTCTGAAAAATAAACAAAAATGATAAAACATTTTGTTTCTTCACTTTTTTCAAATCATCCTTTAATCCAAATTTGTTAAATTACATCAATTTGGCATTCGTCATCAATTTCTTCCGCCACTTCTTCATCCGTGTCATCCTCGCCCTTCCTTTCTTCATAATTCTAAAGATGAGAATTCAGAAAAGGGAAACCTTTTGAAACATAGAATTTTGGTGTGCCTTTTTAGTGCATTAAATCAATTACGGATGTTTTGATTTCGGCTTCTTGACCCATATTTCGTTTTGGTCTTTTTACCAGATCTTTTTTTAAATTTAAAAAAAAAGTCGGAGTAATAAAAAATGCTAGCCTAAATAACGCCGACATCACGTCGCCGCAAATAAAAATTTTTTTCATGAACTAAAGTAACGGCAACACTTTTTCCTGCTTCGCAAAATTTTGTATTGAATCTTCTTATTTCTTTTGATTTTTGGTTACTTATACTAAATTTAGAGTTTTATTAGTAATTTTCGGTTAAATCCATTTTTGCGTGTTTTAAATGACTCACTTTTCGCTGTCTCTCCATTTCTTTGAGTTGCTTCTGCATTTGCTGTTGCACATATACTTCAGATGGTCGTGTAATTCTGACAGCCTCCTCATTCTTAGAATTGAACTTTACATTAGGCAACAATTTCTTCTGCCCACCATAACGAGCTCGGGCGGATTTCCTTCCACAACAGCACCAATTCCATATTCTTCATGGCCAGGAGCACCTATCTTTCTTACCTAAAATATATATTATGAAGTAAAAATCATGGTAATAGTGCCGATGGTTTTGCATTTACCATCAGAAGATCGAGAGGAGCCTGAAAGGCATCAGCGACTTCACAAGCCACTGGAACTCCGCCACGCGGAAGTGCCAAAACCACCTGTTAAACCACAAAATACTATCGTTTTGGCACCCAATTCGGCGTTACTGCAGTTTACGCATCCAATCAATGACCATCCTCAGTTTTCTTAGGCCATAGTTTTTTTCTTACTTGGTTAATACATATGCCTATATCCTTGGTAGCATTTGAAAGATTGAACTCCAACATTTCAGGGTTTTTTGTACACATAAAAGTATATCGGAAACTAAACTGCAGAAGAGCCCTCATTCTTACAATGTTATCACGTTGAGGCAAAATATGGGCTAAAGCCTTAGCCAATTTTTGGCCGGCATCTTTACGATCAATGAAAAGAGTTGAACGAGCTCCCAAAAACATTGCTTTAAATTACAGGAAAAAGATATGTTATTTATTTATTTATGGAGATATATAATTTGGAAAACCAAAAATTTTCGTCAAATAAATAATAAATTGTAGAGGAATTTTTGAGAAAATTTTCATTTTTAGGAGTGCATTTTTGAAACTTTTAGGTAGATTCTCATTTGTCAGAGATATATTTTTGTTTATTTGTTTGTATTTTGTAAATAAATTGTACAGCATAACAATTTTTTTTTTCAAATTTTAAACTTTTAGTAATAAAAATACCTAAAAACCAAGAAAATCGGCCCTAATAACTCAAAAAATTAGAGATCGGTATTTTGCGAAAATACGGATCAGGACGGGACTACGGACTAGGCATCCATACGGACTAAAAACCAGTAGTCCATATTGGTCCGAAAAAATACGGACTACGGACCCGTAAAAATCCGTATACGGGTCCGACCCGTAGCCGATCTCTATCAAAAAGTAGCTTAACAACCACCAAAAAACAATTTTTCGTGCGTTTTAGGCCACTGGGACCTCTGTACACACCATCCCAAAAAACGAGATGTGTACCAATAAATAGAGAGTGCCAGAGAAAAACATTATCTTTTTTTCTCTAATTTTTTGTCTCCTTTTGGCGTACTATCTAATATTTTCATTATTAGGAAAAACAACATTCACTTCGAACAGCATAACTTTTTTTTCCTCACAAAGGAGAGTGTTCGGGTGATGGTGGAACTTCCAAATGAAACTTTGTAGGTGGGTAGACCACCCCTGGGTTGTATTGCCAAATTTTTTTTCTAGCTGCGGAATAAGCTTCTGTGCCGAGATATGAGGCTTTAAATATTTAATAATTATATTATATTAAATTTAAAAGGAGAAGCAACAAGCGACCGGTTGGCAGGGTGGTTGTGTGTCACGATTTCATTTTTGTAATGGAAAGTTCGAGTCCCCCCTACGCAAACATTTTTTTTATTGTTTTTAATAAATTTTATTTTAATTTTCTCTAAATCAAAATCATTTAATCAGTACACATATGGTAATTGACAAAAAAATGTTCAAAACATAGGAAAATTTCGCAATGAGCGCACCGGATTAAAAGAACATTGGCACATTCATTCTTTTGGCATTGATGTGGCTGCTTTTTTGCATTAAAACAATATTTAACTGTGAATCATTAAAATTATTCGAAAAATGTTTTTGAAGTAAAGAAATAATATTTTGGGGATTAACTTGCATTATAATTAAATTATCTAAATATGTAATTTTATTAAAAACAATAAAAAAAATGTTTGCGTAGGGGGGGCTCGAACTTTCCATTACAAAAATGAAATCGTGACACACAACCACCCTGCCAACCGGTCGCTTGTTGCTTCTCCTTTTAAATTTAATATAATATAATTATTAAATATTTAAAGCCTCATATCTCGGCACAGAAGCTTATTCCGCAGCTAGAAAAAAAATTTGGCAATACAACCCAGGGGTGGTCTACCCACCTACAAAGTTTCATTTGGAAGTTCCACCATCACCCGAACACTCTCCTTTGTCAGGCAGAATTTCTTTTAATTTTGCATATCGATAGAGAAAAAAATTCTGCATCGGTTAAATTTTTTTTTTTTTGTCTGTTTGTTTTGATATAGAATGATGAACACATTAAGCATTGAGCATAATTTGGCGAATAAAGTATATTCACGATTTTTTCAAAAAATTTTGCAAAACAAAAGGGTTTGTATTTAGATATAGATTAAAAATTCACAAATTTTCATCTATTTGACGAAAATAAGCGCGATGGTTGTTTCGAAAGTCACACAACAAAACAACGCCAGTGAAGATGAATTGGAGTTGCACAATGCCTGGCCTCAATATTCCCCAGCCGATAAAGTTCTCCCCACACGCTTTCTACAAATTATTAGACTCATCAACAACAAATTCAAAGAGCGTTTACCCGCCTGGCAAATCATTGAACAACATCCGCAACACTTCACCCATTTTTTTATGCAAATTCTTCAAATGGCACTCGACGAAAAACTTCCATTTGTACACCAAATCGACATTATCACTTTCTTATGCAATTGTTTTAATTCTTTGGAAGTCGATTTGGTGTGCCGTGAAGCTGGTAAACTTTGTTCAATGCCCATTTGGATAAATCTACTCAAGGTTGGCGGATTTCAACTATTTTTTGAATTCATAAATCACCCCAAATCAGAGACAAAGAGATTTCTTGCTGGAGCAAAATCCAAAAATGAAAAAGATTTGGACAAAGATGGAACAGAAATTTGCCAAATTACCTTCTGATGATTTTGACGCTTTGGACTTTAATAGGAGGTTTTTATGGCGGTTGCTTCAAAGGCTAAAGCGGACGGTTGACTTCATCGACGATGAGAGACAAAGTCAAAACAATTAAAGAACCTTAACAATCTCTTCTTTTAGAAGCCGACATTGATGCTGTGAGCTATTGTGAACGGCTTGTTTCTCTTTTTATTGACTTAGAAGCGCAGCTTACGACTCGGTAAATAACTGGGGGCAAGGGCGTGGGGAGGGGAAAAGGCAAGCGGGGCTAAAGCCCCCCCCCCCGAAACCCAAAAAAGTAAAAAAATTTCAGTTAACTTTTTGAAAAAAAATATTAATTTTTTTGCGAAAAAAGGCGAAAAATTATGTTAATTACACCCCCTAATTCGGGATTTCAAAAAAGCAAAAATACACCCCTAAAAATCGACTGAAAAAAATACACCCTAAAAATCGAATTTTTGATTTCAGCCCCCCCCCCCCCAAAGCCAAGGGTCTGGCTACGCCCTTGACTGGGGGGGGGAGGGCGGCAATAAAAGGACTTATTATGTTTTTTTTATTTCCGGTAAATGAAATGTCAAGTAGTATAATAAATGGTATTGTTTACCCACCATATTTTTTAAGTTATTTGTTTTCCAAAAATCATGAACATTTGTTTCCCTGAATGATGCTTTAACTGAAAATCTGAGAATGGAATCCTTAAACCGTTTTGTGCTTTGCTAGGCGTTTTTTCAATGCGCTGCTCCGCTCGAGTCACGCCATCAGCCATTGCCTCCTTTCTCAGTTTATTCTCTCTGAACATGGCTCTCTTTTCTGTGAATTAGTCACTTTGTTGCGCTTTTATGTTCGTTTTGAAATTGACGACGTAAATGGGCAGCAACTGACCTCGGCTGAAGTTTGTTTGGAAATGCCTTTATCATTTATTCTTATCTGTTTGAAGGTCACTAAACGTCACTACGATTCGATTTCCGATCTCCAAAAAGCGACTTTTAAATTTTTGAAGGACAAATTGGGCGAGTTTTGTCTTCTGCCAATTGCATCCGTTGACACCAGCAAATTTTTGCGTGAGCATCTCGGCACATTACGGTAAAAAAAGGATTGAAATAGCAAACTTAAGTATTTTAGTTTGGAGGAACTTCAACACATTGCCAAATATTTACGACTAATCCCTGACAAAAATCACGACGAAATTAACGGAGATGAAAGTGCTCGTCAATTGGTTTCTCATTTGGACCAAAATTACGGTCGTTTTGACGATCCGACATTTTTACGAGAAGCGATCATTTTCCAATGCGAACGTCACCCTTCTCAACTGCAAAAACTAAACGCAGAACCTTTGTATCCCACCGAAGCAATCCTTTGGGATGAAAAGGTCGGGCGAAATGGAAAACATCCCGTAAATGCAAAATGAGTTTTGGGAGTTTAGTCCGTTCCTTACGAACATTACGACGGCAAAAATGTGCTGCCGCTCAACAAACTCAATCTGCAATTTTTGACTTTGCATGATTACTTATTGAGGAATTTCAATTTGTTCCGCATGGAGTCCATTTGTCGGTGAATTTCTCAGGCGATCGCTCATTTGGGTGTTTTAAGATGAAATTCGCCAGGACATTGAGGATGTTCTGTTCAGAATGAAGCCGTGGCGTCATGAGTTTAATGAGCAGGAAGTTGTTTGGGGCGGTTGGGCGCGGATGGCACTGCCGGTGGGCGAATGCCGAGTTGTGCACGTGGGCAAACCGATGGTGGGCGAGGTGAGCAGTGCAACATCGGAAGATGATGCGGAGTTTAACTACTATTATAGAATTTGACTAAAAATTACCAAATTGTTGGTTGTATATGGTCCCGTGCTGCTGTTAGGCGCCCTCAGCGAAAATTTTAGGAAATTCACATTTTTTAAAAAAATGATTAGATTGTTTTCAAAAAGAAAGAAATTTATAATAATTTAATTGGGCCGTGTGACATACAAATGTCTGCATTCCATCTCCCACGTAAAACAGTTCGAATGGTTTTTACGGGATATGGTTTATTACTGTTCAAGCACGAGCTGTGCAGTTTATTTCATATTTTTGTTTGTGGCTATTCATCCTTTCATTTATAACTGATTATTCCTGCATTGTTTGTCTTTAAGTTGGCTCCGTCTGATGTCAAATCGGATGTCCATTTGTCATTGCCTTCGCGTTCCGATCTGCGCGAAGAATGGATGAACATTCGCAAGAATGACGTCTTCTTTCTGCTTAAGCTTAAGCCCATCCATCCAGTTGGGCATAAATTCGACGTCCGAAAGCCGTTCAAATCGCAATTTGAAATTGAATATTTGCGGGGGTGTGAGGTGGAAGGAATTTTGGGGCCGGACGGAAGAGTTTTGGACGAAATGGGTGGGCGCAGGAATGCAAATTTGGAAGTTGATTCATACTTTAGAGAATCGGGACATCATCCGTAAAATGCCGGGCGATTTGCGCATTTACCGTGTCCGTTTTGACGCCAACCAATACAGAGAAGACGCGTTGAGGGGCGTGGAAACCGACGTTTATTTCACCTTCAATCTCGTCATCCGACGCGACCCCAAAACTAACAACTTTAAAGCCGTTTTGGCCACAATTCGGCAGCTGCTCAACACCGAATGCGTTGTCCCCGATTGGCTGCACGATTTGATACTCGGTTATGGCGAGCCCGACACTGCGCATTACTCCAAGTAAAATGAGCGAAATTAGACTGGGTCAAACAAAAGAGTTGGCCGGTTTAATAAGTGATCACTGGCTTTCGTAATAGAGTTCCAATACGACACTCCTGTTAAGGATGAATAGCACTGTGGCCAGCGTGGATTTCAATGACACTTTCCTGTCATTTGACCACCTGAAAAAGTCATTTCCCGGCAAAAACATAATTTGTGAAGACCAAAAACCGGTGCCGCCTTTCAGGTCATTTCCCTTTTACTACTACTGATTGTTGTTGCATTTGTCATTTTTAACCTTCAGATTAACGTTCAAGGAATTTCTGCCTCAGCACAATGTTGAACACGCCGATCAAAAAGACACTTCGATAATGGTCGAATGTCAGAAGAGTTTCAAGCGCGTAATTACCGAGGCATTGCACACAAATTCCATTGAATTTACTCCAGCGCAAGTAATAAAAATAAAACGATAATTTGTTTTTTAATTAACTTTTGAAAATGCAATTGCAGGTAGAGGCCATCAAGGCGGGCATGCAGCCGGGCCTTACTTTGGTCGTCGGACCGCCCGGGACAGGGAAGACGGACGTGGCGGTGCAAATCATCTCCAACATTTACCACAATTGGCCGGAACAGCGAACTCTGATCGTGACTCACTCCAACCAGGCACTCAACCAACTGTTCGAGAAGATCATCCGACTTGATGTTGACGAACGGCACCTTCTGCGCATGGGCAAGTGCCGGGGGGAAGGGAAAGCACAGAAAAGTGTTTGGTTGCTTAGGCCACGGAGAGGAAGCACTGGAGACGGAGAAGGACTTCAGCCGTTATGGACGGGTTAATTTCGTCTTGGCAGAGCGACAAAGGCTCTTAGAGCAAGTGGAACTGTTGAGGGAGGCGGTGGATGAGACGGGCGACGTGTCGTATTCCTGCGAAACCGCGGGCTATTTCTTCCGCTATACGGTCCAATTGGGAACAGCCGTTTCCTCCTCCCAATTTTATTAATAAAGTTTCATTATAAATTCATTCTTAAAGGAGAGAGGGAAACAGCGAAGAGGGTGGCACATGCGAATGACTCAATTTGATATGCGAGTGATTGTCTCAATTTGTTTAGGTTTGCAAGACATGGGAATATTTTATGGAGCAAGTGCAAACCATGCAAAAGCAGCACCAGCAAAATGCGTTACCCAAGGAATTTGTCGCGGAGCATTTTCCGTTTTCCAAATTCTTCGAAAATCGACGACATCAATCCAATTTACTCCCATTGAAATTTGAAGTGAGAGAAATTTACTATAGAGGGAAGGAAATCGCAAAATCTTTCACACTTTTAGTTACGTGACTTTGAAGAAGATTTGACGATTGCGTTGGACGGATGGGAGCGGATAAAAGACATTTTCAAGAAGTTGGAAGAGTTCAGAGCATTCGAATTGCTTCGCAATGGGAGGGACCGCGCGAGTTATTTGCTTGTAATTGTTTGGCAGGGAACTCTTACAACTAACGACTTCTCCGCTTTAACCCATTGTCAGGTGAAAGAAGCGAAAATCATCGCGATGACTTGTACCCACGCGGCACTCAGGCGGCGCGAGTTGGTCGACCTCGGATTTCGCTACGACAATATTTTGATGGAGGAGGCCGCACAGATTTTGGAGGTGGAGACATTCATTCCTCTGCTGCTCCAGGACCCCCAGGACGGACGGTCGCGGCTGAAGCGATGGGTTATGGTCAGTCATTACAGAAACAATGGTTTTTGAGATGACAAATATCTTGCAGATTGGCGACCATCATCAGCTTCCCCCTGTCGTTCAAAACGTTGCCTACCAAAAATTCGCCAACATGGAGCAGTCCCTTTTCGCCCGTCTCATTCGTTTGGGCGTGCCATCCGTTCAGCTCGACGCTCAAGGGCGTGCTCGTGCTGAATTGGCCTCTCTTTACAATTGGAATTATAAAAATCTGGGCAATTTGCCACACGTCCTCGAACAACGCGAATTCCAATGTGCCAACCCCGGTTTCCTGCACAACTTTCAGTTCATCGACGTGCCCGATTTTAACGGTGTCGGGGAGAGCACTCCCAGTGCCTATTTTTACCAGGTAAAGTTGGCTGCTCGGCAGGGCTGGACGCAATTGCGGATTACGGAAATTGCTGGGTTTTTGGAGTTACGGATTGCGGGTTGTGGATTTTTGGGGTTTGTCAGCAATTTTGATCCGCAATTTGACTTTTGGATTGTTTTTCGAGACGATTTCTTTTAAGATTATTTTTTATAAAATGAATATTTTTATTAAAAGGCTACCCATATTTCAATTTCATCTGACTTATTCTTGGTTATTTATAGTATTATGAACATACATAAAAGAGGGGCTGGAGGCTAGCAGAGGGGAAAAGAGGAAGTGCTTAAAAAATTTGGCTATTTTTTAACAAAATTCGTTAAAAATTTTGAAAATTTTCGATCACAGCTCTGAATCTGCCATTTTTGTTATTTTCTCCCGCGGCCCATATTTTGGGATTTTTCGCCTCAAAAAACATACAAAGCTTTTATTCTGATCATAAATTACTCTTAATCAATTTTTAGATTGGATTTTTTAAAATAAAAATTTTCAAAATTAAAAAAAAAAATTTTTTGAAAATTACGGATTGCGGCTTACGGGAAATTGCGGGGTTTTTTTGACCCCGCAATTGCGGATTTCCGCAACTGAGGAAATCGCCGCAATTGCGGATTTCCGTAATTGAAAATCCAGTTGCGCCCAGCCCTGCTGCTCGGCCACTTTTCTGAATTAGTTTGCTTAAGAATTTGGGAGAGGCCGAGTTCGCGGTTGCCCTTTTCATCTACATGCGAATTCTCGGTTATCCGGCCCATAAAATCTCAATAATTACCACTTACAACGGACAAGCCGCGCTGCTGAGGGACGTTGTTCAGCGGAGATGTGCCGAAAATCCGTTCATCGGAATGCCGGCAAAAGTAGACCATTTTTTTGTTTCTTTACAAAATTGTTAATTTTAAAGGTTTCAACTGTTGACAAATTCCAAGGGCAGCAGAACGGTATTTTGTGACTTTTTTGCCCATCAAACTTTGGCAAATAAATGGGTAAAGGGAGTCTCGACAGGGGGGAGGTCGTAGCGCAAGGGAAAGGAGAGAAATTCCTAGAGAATTTGGATAATTTCCCATTAAAAGGCCAAAATATTTCCTCTACAATGGGCGAAATCACTGCCCGCCACTTTTCTCTTCTCATTCTCTCTTTTCAGAATATGTCATTCTTTCCCTCGTCCGCACTCGTTCGGTTGGCCATTTGCGGTGCTTTCCATTCGTTTCCCTTATTATTCAAATCATTTCTTCGGCTTAAGGGATGTCCGTCGTTTGGTGGTCGCTCTTTCCCGGGCTCGGCTCGGATTGTACGTTTTGGGAAGGCTTTCGCTGTTCCAACGCTGCTATGAATTAGCCCCGGCATTCGAAAGAGTGCGTTCATTTTCCAATTTAACTATTTTTTGTTTTGCTTTTTAGTTATTGAAATTTCCGACTCGTCTCGCCATTCTTCCCAATGAACAATTTTCGGAAGATTTCGATCGGAAGGTCGGTACAATGTTAAGACATTTCATTTTCTTTTTATATTAGCCCGGCGATACTCCGCAAATTACGCCAATACAAATTGAGGGCACTGTACACATGTCGCAATTCGTGACTGAATTCTACAGAAGCAATTTGGAGCTGATAAAAGGGCGATTTTTGCCCGGGGACGGAATAGGGGAGAAGGAGCAACCGATGGAACAAAGCGAGGCGAGGACTCTAAAAGAGGAGGCGAATCGACCCCGAATTTGTTTAGCAAACCGTACTAGCAGCAACAACAGCAGAACCCGTTGAGGAGCAGCAGTCTAAAGAGTCTGCGGAAGATGCAATGCCAAGTTCAACAAGTGACGATCAATCGAACGAACCAGTGGAAGCAGCGATTGTGTTTGAACAAGTCGATTTCGAACGTTTGCAGGAAGTTCCAAAATATTGATCAACTATTTTTGTTTTCATTTATATATTATTTCTTTGTTTAAAAAAAGCGTCTTTTGAATGCAATAAATAATGACTAGGGCATGGATTTTAAGCTATTTAACCATTTTTGGCCTGAAAATTCATCATTTTGATGAGACTATTCGTCGCTATTTTGGAAAATGTAATAATATACACTAAAAAAAAAACAGAAATTTGGAGATCAAAACACATTCATTCGCCAATTATTTGGTGTTTTACGCCATTCATTAGGGGTCGAGTCGAAAGCACTGTTTTAGGAACTTCAAATTACAGCGTATGCATGCGATCGTTAGCATCAGAAGTATTTCGCCGATCAGAAGGACGATGAAAAAGTGGGTTAGCCATCGGTCTCTTTCAAGGGCTTCTGAAATGTCCGATTTGTGGCGAATGCGTCTCCTCCGTTGGCTTTACCCTCTGCCGCTGAGTTTTGCGATTGTTTCGTCACTTCCCTCCGTCGGCCTTCCATCGTTCCCATCGCGCGGGTGAAACCGAAAATGCTGGAGAAAGCGATGATGGCCACCATTTTGGCGAAGGCACCGAGCGCCTGAGGCAACGGAAGGGCCAATTAATAAATGGCAAAATGCCCTTTTTATACGCTGGCAATTGCACACAGCCAAAGCGTTTCTTCTGTCCGACTGTTCATTGCTGCACAAATTGTTATGGTGACCACGAGGAGAGGAACGATGACACAAGTGATGGACAAAGGGTAGGAGAACAGAGCGAGACACGCCGACTGAACAATGAATGGAGTCACAAAGTGACAACGGAAGAGAAAAAGGAAGATGGAAGAGAAGGAAAAGGGGAAAGGAAGAGGGAACGGAAAGTAAGAGAAAAGGAGAGGAGACAGAAGGAGAAGGAAAAGGGGAAAATAAACTGGAGAGGAGACGGAAAGGGAAACGGCAAAAGAAGGGAGAAAAAGTAGGAAAAAGGAGGGAACGGAAAGAGAAGCGGCAGGAAATGGGAAGAAAGAGAAGCCATCAAATGTTATAAATAATTGCACAATGAAATATAATTCAACCATTCTAATTGACTGACCAAGAACAGATAAATGGCCAAAATGATGAAGGTGACGCGCTTAAACTGAGTGATTAGTCACGCCTTTGGCGTTCCGTCGTCGCCCTTCGACCTGCAAATATCCGTTGGCCATCTCTCCTCCCCTCCCTCCTCTGCTAATTGACCGTCGCATGTGCGTATTTCCACGATGTTTTCCCTTCTCCAACCCCTCAGAACATTCAAAGTCGACGGGACGAGGATTGATGAACATCATTTTGAAGGGAGAAAGGAATTGGCAAAGGTGCAAAA
>CP049707.1:12135686-12230920 GCA_004148225.2 Heterodera glycines | reverse complement strand
AGAGCGGATTGCCTGAGGGAGCGATTGTTTTGGGCAGATGGTCGATCGATCACTGATGTGTCAGCCCTGCTTAGTATTCAATCGGATCGCTCTTTTGATCGGATTAACTTCCGTTTCACCATCATTTAAAAAAACAATCAGACCATTTGTTGACTGAATTTACTCTTTTACTAATCTCAGCCAACAAAAACAAATTCCCAACTCAAAACGATTTTAAATAATGGGACAGAAAGTATCAGTGAATTGCACAATTAAGCTGCTGCTAATTGTTTGTTTGTTTTTCTCCATTCTTTGAGCCGAACTCATCGCAGCCAATTCAGTCCCATCAGAAAAGAGGAGCACAATGCCAACACACAACAACTAATCCGGTTGTTGTTGTCGTTGTTGGGTGGTTGTTGCTGAATGAATGCCTATGCTAATGACCCCCCCCCCCCAATTGCCGTCCTTTTCCATCCTTTTCGTTGTTTATGTCCATTATTTGCAATTGATTGACGATCACTTCAGCGAAGGGTCCAAATAACGGACTGAACAAGTTGGACAGAGACGAGCAAAAGATACGCTCAATGGCAGACCAAACAGAGAGAGGCGACGCAAAGCGATGCATTTGCATAAATGGGGGAACTTTTACAGTTTTTCGAATTGTTTTTGCTAAACGTCGTAAATTACAAAATCATTTTAGAAGAAAATCCGACTCAATTGACATTCATTACTTTGCCTATTGGCCAATTAATCGTTAATGATTTTGTCCATGCCATTGAGTCTCCCCCATTAAATTGCCATTTTCACCGTTGGCTGGCGAGGATCGATTGGATTTGCTGTGTTTACTCTGTCCCATTTCATTTATTTTTTTGACTGCTGCTGCTTTTCTTGTCAATAAATTAATTTTTTATGTTCCTACAAATTTTTTTTTAATATTTTCAATTAATTTAATGTTTCCGTCGGCATGAAACACTGTCCCCTTCCCCCGTTGCTGCAATTATTTCCCATGCGTTTGGCCACCCCTTCGGACACACCTTCGCTCTTTTGTGTGTCCTCACCATTAAAATATTCAATGGGCGCGTCGTCTTCCAATGCGGCGATGAGAAGCGGCCCTTTGTGTTGCACACTTTGAAGCCAAGGAATTGCACTGCAATAAAACCCATTATTTGGTTTATGAAGAGAGAATCCCACGACCAAAGGGAGTCTTTTGAGGACAAAGCCAACGACAACAAACGCCCAGCGAAAGGCTGTTTCAGTGCCACACAAAAGAGTTTTTGTTGCGACGGTTTGCCCAATTGTTCTGCTGCCACCCCCGACACTTCAGTACTGCCCTTACTGTCCTCGTACTGTTGCTTGGTCCTCCCCACTTTCTTCCTCCTCTTTCTCTCCCCACTTTTGGGTAAAAAGTTGTCAATCAGTGAAGCGTGCTCCTCCCCTTTCTGCTCTTTGCTGTCCTCATCAGTGTTTTGGTGTAAATTCCGCGCCGCCGAATTGAGGAGAATCGCCTGGAGGATGGGGTCGTCCACCGTTTCGATGGGTTTTTGCTAAATAAATGCCGTTCAACCAAAACAGACAATGGCATTGCCTTTTGCTGATGCATTGCTCCGGTAGAAATGTCCAAATCGACGAGAATATTCCGTTTGACACTCAAACTGAGCTGTCTCAATTCCTCCTTCCGATTGCCAATTGCCTCTCTTTCGGCTGCTGTCAAGTACGGATTATGCTCCAAACTGAAGTAGTCCGCTTGCAAGTCGTTCACCCGCGTGACTTCCCTATGTAACAATTCTTACCATTCATGGCACGACAATTGGCAATGTCATTAATTGTAATAGCCAAGAGGGAAAATTTTGAAAAACTGAATTTAAACACACTTTTTCCTCATCGAAATTTGGGGTTTTAGAAATTCCTATACTGAATATGTGCAGTTCCAGTCAGTCCAAGCCAATTCTGTCCAACCATTAGTTGTTTGATGAACACTTCCAAAACTCACTGGTCTTTGTCCGCCTTGAGCAACTTTTGTTTGTAAGCATTGGCCGTCTCAATGCTTTTGCCAATTGCAGAAAGGGAAACGGCCTTCGGCACAGAAAGTGTCGAAAGGTCGACGCTTGAAATATTAGGGTCGTCCAAAAGGCATCTCAACAGTCGCAAACCCTCGCCGTCCTTCCTCTCAATTATCTGTTACTTACTCAATTAACTCAAATGACCCCGCCTCATTACCGTCTTTTCCTCCCTCGTGCAGACCAAACGGACGCAGTAAAAGCACCGTCCGCTTCCCTCCTGGGCACAAACAATGCGTCCACAGCCAATGCAATTGCGCACCAAAGAATGGAGACGCGCCTGACAATCGCATCGATGACGGCCTAAAAGAAATGGGGGAAAATGAAAAGCAAGAAAGGAAGGAGCAGACAGACCCGGCCTTAAGTGAGCGGACAAAGCGAAGGCATCCAACGCTTTGAATTCGTTTTTTGGCATTTTCAAATTACAAATAATGGAAAATTGACAGAAAGCGCATGCAATAAGATAATATTAAAACGAGAGCATCACAATGCAAGAAAATACGAAAAGCATTTATAAATAGCCAAAATAAGCATATGTTTTTGCACAATACACATCGTACACACACCGTCCGAAAAAGCGAGATGTGTACCAATAAATAAAGAGTGCAGAGAAAAAACATCTCTCGCTTTGGCGTTCTATTTCTTTATCTCTGTTAATAGAGAAAAACCGAATTTACTTCGCTACGTTTCATTATTTTTCTATACGTTATATCCACTCCAAATTTTGCATACCGATTGAGAAAAATTTTGCGCATAGAATAATACGTCTTTATTTTTTGTTTATACGTTAGTTCAAATGCTATAAGAAAAACAAATTTTCGAAGACTCATATCTTTTTTCTAACTCATCAAATTGCTTAGCATTTGCTTAGAAAAAGCTTCTCCTTACCAAGAGCTTTCGAATGATATTAAGTTTGTCCAATTTGTTGGCAAAAAGATCCAAAAACAATTTCCAAAAATAGCAATTTTTTAATTTTTTGGACAAAAATATAGTAAAGAAAAATATTCATGTTGCACAACGGACTCGAACCACCACCCTTTGTCCCTTTACTATCTTACAAAAACCACTTCGCCACACATGCAAATCTTTTTTGGTACAGCAGCTCATTTTCCGGACGCTGTGTACATAATTGAATTTCGGTAATTAAATAAAATAAATCAGAGGCAAAAGCTAAAAACTTAATTATTTATTTGTTTTGATAGGTGTCTTTCGGTATAGATAAACGCAGCAAGGAAAAGGTTTGAAAATGGATGTAAAAAGACAATAAATGTTTAAAGGTTGTGCCGAGGGCGTATTTCATGTTTGACTCTATTGCATTTTAGCCGTCAAATCGATGACCATCCATAGTTTTTTAGGCATAGAAACTAAGTATAGTCAATGATTGGACGCCTAAAGAACAAGAGACTCAATTTTTTTTTTTTTGCTGTTCTGTACTCTTTTTTTCCGGCACGTAATCTTTAATAAGAATTTAAGCAGTACAATTTTTATAATTACAATTTCTCATTCATTCCCATTGAATTAGTGTTTTCACTATTCCGATATTTCTATTTGTAAATCAATTATACAAATGGCGACGAGTGAATTCCGTCCGTCCCTCCGTCTCCCTCTTTTACTTCTGTTTCGACTCGTAATTTTCCACCAACATTCCCATGCCATGTCCGCCTGCAGCACACGCCGCGATCACTGCGAAACGCCCCCCTGAAGAAAATAATCAACGAAATATTCAAACTTCCCCCGCCCCGTCCGGCTTTACGCACCTTCGGCCTGCAGTCGGTTCGCCGCGTGTGCCAACAATCGGACGCCGGTAGCGCCGAAGGGATGGCCCAATGAGAGAGAGCCACCCCACATATTCACTTTTTCCAATGGCAAAAGCCCAAATTTTGCTTTGCGTTTCATATAATTCTTAAACCAAAAGTTGATGCAAAAGAAATAAAGAAAAGTGTTTGTACCTGACAGAACCAATCAGAATCGAGTGCCTTCAAATTGGCCAATACTTGGCCAGCAAATGCTTCGTGTATTTCGAACACATCGATGTCTTTGATTGACAATCCGACCTAAAGGGACATTTCCCACATAATCAATCGCTCTCCAAAACTCACTTTATCGAGAAGCTTCGGGATCACATAGGCGGGGCCAAGCAGCAGCTGATCCTTGGGGTCTTGGGCGACGAACAAAGTCTCACGAATGAACACTTTCGGCCGGTAGCCCTTCTCACGCGCAAATTCTTCAGAAGCGAGCAAAGCTGCCGATGCTCCATCGGTGAGGTAGGAGGAGTTGCCAGCAGTGACACTTCCGTGGGGTTTGATGAAGGCCTGAAATTCGGAGATTTTTGTTGTTTTTGTGATGGTTAGCTTTGTAGCAGAGAGATCCAATGACTCAATTAAAAAAAAGTCCCTTGGAAATTACAAAAGGAACCCCCCCCCCCATTTCCTCTTTTAATTACTGCTTTCAGCTTGGCCATTTGCTCCATCGTAGAAACACGAATTCCGTTGTCTTTGTTAACTGTCGTCCCTTTGTGTTTCCCGGAGGTGACAAACATCGGAACCTGACAATGAGAAAGGCGACTAATTGTTTACAATTAGCCGATTAAAACGGCGAATTTTGAAATTTGAGCATCATTTTTCCATGTGTCAGAAAATGCTAAAAAATTTTATTTCGGGTTGGGTGGAGGGGCTATTACTCGTTCCATCCCTGATTCTGTACTCACCACGTCTTTCAATTTGTTCTCTCTAAAAGCTTTGTCGGCTAAAGTATGGGATCGAATTGCGAACTCATCCTGCTCTCTGAACAATATCGTTTACTTTATTTGTTAAATGTAAGCCCTCACCGTCTGGACACACAAAAAGCGGCAGCCAATCGGTCCCCGGAATTGCCCATCACTTCGCCGGTTGTGAATTCGCTTACGGCCGGCAACTCGGGAGAGAACCAATTGGAGGCGACTGTTTTCAGGTGCTTAAATCTCTCTCCAAAACTTTTGGCCTTCTGCAAATCGATGAGAGAAAGTCGAACCTAAAAAGGGGCTTCGAATGGGTAAGCGAACCAAATAATGGAACAAACCTTTCTGTTGTAACGAATTGGAAAGTCAGAGAGTAACTCGACTCCTCCAGCGATGCCCGCCTTTAAATAGCCAGTGGAAATCATTAGGCTAATATTTTGAATTGAAACGCCGGAAGAAATACACGCGAGAGTGACCGTATTGCAAGGGATCTGAAAGCAGAAAATGGACCAAGTGACCATTCGAAAAACATTTAGAAATCGAAAGCACACCGAATCAGGGAAACCGGCGGTGATCGCAGCCTCACGGGCGATATTGCTCGTTTTGCATTCCTGAACGACTTGTCCACAGATAATGTGTCCGATTTCATCAAAAGGTATTTTTGTTCGCTCAACCAATGCTTAAACCAATAAGTCAGAAAAGTACAACTAATTTATTTATACCTTTAAGAGCGTGTCTTTGAAGATCAACAGCCAACAGCTCACGGAAAGTTGTATTCGATTGGAGAAAGGGAGTACGTACAGCATCGATAAGCACAGCATTCAAATTTTTATTGGGCGATGATGCAACAGCAGAGAATTTTTGCTGCTGAAGTAAAACAGAAGCGAGCGAAAAATGCCGCGAGGACGAACAATTGAAGTTGCGGAAATTGCAAAGCATTTCTTAATGTAACCCCAGTTTCGATATTTTTTTATATTAAGATGCGGTCGAATATCTCTCTCTCACTAATTTTTTTCTGCTTACAATTCAATTAGTTCATAAGCGGGAGCGGGAATTTTGACAAAAACCGGGACCGGGGCCAGAAAAGTCGGGACCGGGACCAAAATAAACAAAATGCCAATTCGATGCATTCAAAAAGAAAACAAGGGTCTTAACTGTAATCAGTAATCACTGATCAAATCACTAATCAACGCTTAAGGCCCCTAAATACATTTCAATACAATTAAAACATATTTTTTCATACAGTTTGTTCCAGGAAAAATCCAGGCCTGAATAACAGGTCCAGGTCGAGGTGTTTAAAATGGGTGAAAATTACATCCCAATGATTTCTCACTGAAATAAAGCCCCATAACTGGTTTAATAATTGCAATGCATTTTTTGTGGTGTTGGATCTGGGGGCAATCTGAAGAATGGGGGTTTCTAATTTAACTTTCATTTAAGAATTGAAAACTAAATTTTCTATGGGATCAAAAAATTCTCCGTTTATGCTTAGGCCGTCAAAATTAACAAAACAACCATTTCTTAATTAAGAAATGCTTTGCAATTTCCGCAACTTCAATTGTTCGTCCTCGCGGCACTTTTCGCTCGCTTCTGTTTTACTTCAGCAGCAAAAATTCGCTGCTGTTTCTTCACCGCCCAATAAAAATTGGAATGCTGTGCTTATCGAAGCGATGCGTTTGAAGTCAACCAGCATCGTCCAGGATGATGCAATCACTGAACATGGCCATGATGACCACGGGCATGGACACCACGCAGTCAATTATGGGCCGCCGATTACCTATGACTACACTCCTATACCATCTCAACCTTATAAGGCTTGTTTATTTGTTTCAATTTTTTGTAATATAAAATCAGAAAATATGTTCCAGAGTTTTTTGGGATTGCTGATTCTAAATCAAACATCCATTTTGATTAATTCTAAGTCACTGACTGACCAGATTCCGAAGTAAAATCGAAATTCCAAAAAACTAGTCTCGATGATATAATCTGTTTGATTTACTTTGAAAATGCTCGAGAAAAAATTCTTAGTGACGAAACCCGGAATCCAACATTTGGCCCTGAGACACCCTTTGCATATGTATGATCTATAATATTAGATTTGTTGCTGAAATTTCCTTTTTCATCGGGACTCAGTTGTCCATCCACCACTCAAATGACCACTGGTCATCTTCTTTCACTCCTAGATGGATTTGTCTTACCGAACCCAAATGCGAAATTTGAGTTTTGACGGACCCGCTGTTCGGAATAGGCCAAAATGGATGTCTGATTGATGATCATCAACCCTGAAAACTCGGAAAAAGGCGGTGGGGGAGGTGGGCAAACCAAAGTATTAACCAACAAACAAATGATTTGTCGTTGCATTTGTTTTGATTTCGTACATTTAATAAATTAAATTGCAGAAGGTCTATAAGGAACTGAAGCAGAAATTCATCACGTATTTGGCGATGAGCTTCGTCTTTTTCATGTTTTGCTGTTACGTTGGCTATTCCACTGATGTGCTGGGACACTCCGCTTGGAAACTTCCGGGCAGCTACCGTAACAGAAAAGCGATTAACGCGCGTTTGGACGCGGAGGAAGCGAAGGCAAAGGCCGGGGAAGGCGAGCAATAGGAAGAAAGATTGTCAAATTGTAGGCTATAATTTTGTTCTAATTCCGAGATGTATTGTAATAGTGCGATCATTAATTCGTTTTCGAATTGTATTTGTTTGTTGAATGCAACATTGGACTTGGTAAGGTTTTGTGGCACAAATATGTTGTTTTTCTCTTCAAAGTCACTGGAATTATTATTTGGACGAAAACCAACTCGTACTGCCCTGACTCGTAAAATTTTTCGACAAAAAGAAATCGTAATAATTTTTAAAGTCGAAATTAAACATTTAACTTAAAATTCTCTATTTCCTTATAAAATTTCAAAAAATTTGATCGTGTTTGATATGATTTTCATCCAAACAAATACCCAAACCCGTATTCGAACAAATAGTTGAAAAACCAAATCGTATTTTCACTCAAACCTACTTAAACATACACTCATGTCAAAAGTATTGCACCAAAACATGTATGCACAAATAACTCAATTTTTTTATTTATATAAAATTCTCAAAAATTTTCTGCTAGGCTAACTTTTGATGCTGATCAAAAAAAGTCTTTTGGACCAACTTTATCAGATCACTCCTTCATGGTGATCTGAAAAGTCAAAAATGGCTTGAAACCGGGAAAATTTTCGAAAAAAATTGGAATGGAATTGATCGTGGAGAAAAGGAATTGACCGATTGGGAGGGGGATGGCATTGATCGCGGAGAAAAGGAATTGCATCGATTGGGGGGGGGGCTGGAATGGAATTGATCGTGGAGAAAAGGAATTGACCGATTGGGAGGGGGATTGACTGATTTCTACCGTATTTCAAAGGAAAATGGTAAAAACTGATCATGTTTATGGTAGCTGCTCTGCAGGTATAGGTCAAAGGCCTACCATCCCAAAGGCAATTCGGTAGAGAATTTTGTCCTCTATCTGTTAGGCTACTTAAATTTCCCAGAAAAATTTTCCCAACCCCCTAGGAATTTTTTTCGAAAATTTTCCCGGTTTCAAGCCATTTTTGACTTTTCAGATCACCATGAAGGAGTGATCTGATAAAGTTTCCAAGACTTTTTTGATCAGCATCAAAAGTTAGCCTAGCAGAAAATTTTTGAGAATTTTATATCAATAAAAAAATTGAGTTATTCGTGCATACATGTTTTGGTGCAATACTTTTGTCCCACCAAAAAGGGGGGGGGGTTTGTTGAGCCATGATCGATTTTCTCGACGGCAAAGAAACTAATCGGGAAAGTTTTTGGGTATTCATTAGTGCACTATTTAATGTTTTTTTTGGCATAAATTAGACATTTTTCACCTCATTCCTTTTTGAGAAAATCGTTTTTTGGTGCAATACTTTAACGAACAGTTAATTAGTCAACATTCGAATGTTAAATTTGAAAAAATTGAATTTCGACTTTGTTCGAATTCGGGACGTTTTCGCTTTTATCTGATTTCCTCCTTTCTCCCTTTGTTCTCCGTTCCATGTCTTCCTTTTCCCACCAGAACTTCGAAAATCATTTTCATTCTTCTGTCTCACCAGGGGCATTCTTTGCCGATCCGTTCGCTTAGCACACACCGAGGCGATTAATAAATTCTTGAATAAAGACAACGGCCGTTAGAAAGGGGCTTAAGTTGGGGAGGGAGCAGTTGTGAGGATTTTTGACGGATTGGACAGCCGTAAAAAACGGTCTTCCTGAAAAGCAACAAGTAAATAACCCACACCCGCTCTCCCCCACAATCCATCACTTTCCCTCTCCTCCCGTCCCACCTGACTTGGATCGCTCATACATTCCATCCCAACTCTTCGCACATTCCCTCTCGTCCCCTCGTCGATTGATCTGACAAGTAATTTCACACTGATTCATCTCACTTTCCGTTGCCCTTTTTGACCCCCCCCCCTAGGGCTTTTTCTGCTTCCCTTTTCTCCCTCAAATCACTTCCCCCAATGATTTGCCCCAACTTCGTTCTTTTGTCCCTTTTATCCGTCTCTCTGTTCAGTTCCCTTTCATTAGCTGATAATCAGGTCAATTTTGGTGTTAATTGGGCACGCAAATTGTCTTTTGGTAAATCTTTAGACCATAACAGTGCATGGGCAAACGATTTGTCATCGTCGAAGTGTGAAGGGACTGCACGTTGAACTGAGAGAGCACGACACATTTGATCCCGATGGTGGGGTGGGCAGGGGACGGAGGGGGAGGCGTATGGGTAGAGGAGGAGGAAACGGCGGAGGAAGGGGGACATGATGGAGGGGAAGGGGAGGGAGGGGATGTAGGGAGGAGGATGAGAGGGGAGGGAGGAGGGGATGGATGTAGGAGGGGGATATGATAGAAGGAAGGAGAGAGGGGAAGGGGAGGGAGGGAGGGGATGTAGGGAGGAGGATGAGAGGGGAGAGAGGAGGGGATGGATTAACATATGCTTTTACAGATTCGTTGGGCTCGACAACGACAGGCTTGGATGGCTCGTTTAAGGTGCGCGGATTGGAAAATGAAGTGAGAGAATTGGGGAAGTGAAGCCATGCGACCGTTTCTCTCCTCAGATCGGCTCCATCCGTCCCTATTTGAGAATCACCCACAAATGCGACGTGAAGGACGAATTGGTCAGTGAAATCAAAAGTCATAATGAAATATAGTGGGGTCGACCCCTTATTTCTCTGCTTTTATTGAGCCTTTATGGGGGATTTGTCCAACACTTTTCCTTTTTTGGCATTACTTCCCTTCCCCTTCTTCTGATGTGATTTTTTGTTCCCTTAGAAATGCCGTCGTGTAACGGAGATCGACATCCCCAAGGAGAAGGTGAACAACGACGTGTACGAGATGCATTGGTTGAATTTAAATGTGCATGGCCATAGGGACACAGAGAATTGCGATGAGTGACCAAAAGGGAAGAAGGAAAAGCGAAATTTGAACAGATCAATTGTAAATCAAATTCAAAATGAACTGATCAAGGGAAATACACATCATTTAAAAATGAGAAAAAAAGTTTGTTTCCTCTCCCTCCAAATTGTCACTTCGTCCGTTTCTCTTTTGTCCCTCTCCCTCCAAATTGTCACTTCGTCCGTTTCTCTTTTGATCCGAAAGTCTTCCGATGGGCCAAAAGTTCCCCTCGAAATCAGAAAGGTCGTCCCTCTTCTGAGTCCAAGTGAACTTCGGGTCGGACACAAAGTGAATGAATGAGTCGTCCTTTTGTCGGCCTTCCAATTCGATGAGAACGATCAAATTTTGCTCT
Source organism: Heterodera glycines (assembly GCA_004148225.2). Taxonomy (NCBI): domain Eukaryota; kingdom Metazoa; phylum Nematoda; class Chromadorea; order Rhabditida; family Heteroderidae; genus Heterodera; species Heterodera glycines. The sequence goes on along the minus strand of CP049707.1, from coordinate 12,220,372 downwards.
TTCATCACCGCCCCCGGCACAAAGAGAGTCAACTGACAAATGAGTACGAATTCGAATTTCAAAATTCAAAAACACCTGCGGCCCCTGCGTTGGCCAATACCGTCCCAAATTGAACCCATTTGCGAGAGCGACGCCGTGGCCCCAACCGCGCGAGTCGAGAAAAGTGTGCATTTGGGCCCAATCGATGTGAGCGGTGGGGAATTTGGCCACAAAAATGGTCGGCTCTTGGAGAAGCGCAGAACGAATTGTGTCGGTGGGCTGACAAATGAGCGAAGTCATTCTTCGCATTGGCAAATGCTTTTTCCCTTCAAATCCCTCGCTTTCCGACCTCTTTTCGATTTTTTGACTTGGCCATTCGCTTTTCGATTTCGGCGTAAACATTGTCCAAATTCACCCCGCACTGAATCCATCGTTTGCTGATCACTTTGCCATCGATGAAAGGTGGCGAGAAAAGTCCCTTAAAGTTAACTGAAAAGCGGCGGGGGGGGGGGACGGCACTTTGGGGTCCGTTTTGGTCAGAGGGTACGTAAGTCGGCCGATGTTTTCCACTTAATTGGTGACATCGTTCCGTTGCGCGTTTCCTTCTCCAACCCACCCAAAATGTCTGGAAGAGAGGGGTAGAGAGATACAGGAAAGAGAGAGGGAGAGGAAGGAGAAAGTGACAGAGGGAAGAGAGGGGTAGAGAGATACAGGAAAGAGAGAGGGAGAGGAAGGAGAAAGTGACAGAGGAGAGAGAGGGGAGAGAGATACAGGAAAGAGAGAGGGAGAGGAAGGAGAAAGTGACAGAGTGGAAGAGAGGGGTAGAGAGATACAGGAAAGAGAGAGGAGAGGAAGGAGAAAGTGACAGAGGAGAGAGAGGGGTAGAGAGATACAGGAAAGAGAGAGGGAGAGGAAGGAGAAAGTGACAGAGTGGAAGAGAGGGGTAGAGAGATGGTCAGAGCGATGAAATCGCCCAATTAGAAAGTGACAGAGTGGAAGAGAGGGGTAGAGAGATACAGGAAAGAGAGAGGGAGAGGAAGGAGAAAGTGACAGAAGGAGAGAGACTTGGGCAGTGGCAACGGCGGATTGGGCCAATCCTTTTTGGCGCCGATCCAATTTCGAATGGCTCCGTAAAGTGGGGTGATTTGACCCGCTTCATCAATGGGGGCAGCGTAATCGTACGAAGTGATCACCTGAAGTGACGTCATTCATCGCCCCTTTCGCCACTCACAGGCCCATTCGTTTCTCTTCCGCTCCAAAAACCAAAGCTCGTCCCTCCATGAATCATGTACAGACTGAACGAAGCGTTTTCCGCCCACATGTAATCCATTGTTTTCAGAACAGGACCGATTTCCTGGCGAACCATCGATTTTTCGCCCCACATGGAAAACCACGTGGTGTAAAACTCGGAATTGACGGGAGGACCTTTTTGGGAAGGTGAAAATACACGCGAAGAAATGAAAGAGAGTGCCAAAGACAACAGAATGCCAAAGGCGGAATAAATGAAAGTGAATGCCAATGGTCCTTCTGTTTGCTTTTGAACCTCCTTTGGAGTATTTGCGCTGCAATTCGAACATTTCCTTTACGTTTGCTTCTGTCTGTTGAGTGCCAAAGTCGACAGTGGCGAAAGTGCTTTCGATGGCTCCGCAGCTGAGCATTTTCTCAGTGGGTCCATCGGCTTAAACATTGGCTTCGTGTTCCCAAAAGGGTTGTCTTTTGCTCCGTCCCACTTGTGTACAATACGACGTCTTCGCCGAGTGTTTCTCTGACGAAGTCGCGAAGCCATCGCATGTAATCGTGGTCGCAAACGGACACACTTCCGTATTCATTTTCCAACTGAACCATCAGAATGGGACCTCCGTTTTTGTACAGTAACGGCCGAAGAACGGACAAAAGGGCGGCGAGCCAACGGTGGACATGGCGAAGGTAACTGAGAAGAGTGAGCGATGGTGGCACAAGTCAAAAGAGGGGGAAGCGAACGAACGGACTTTCGAAATGGCAAAAATCCGATTTAAAAAGTCCGCTGATCAGAGCGAGTGTTACGTTGTCTCCGATGATCTGAGCCTGACTTTGGCCTGGTCTTTGATCAGCCACCATGGAAGTCCCCCGAATTCGAGCTCAGCACAAACATAGGGCCCCATTCTGATCAGAACGTACAGCTCATTTTGTTTAGCTATGCGTATGAATCGAGAAATGTTCCGGTCGCCTCCAAAATTGAATCTGACGGGAAAAAAGACGAAAAGGACAGTGCCAAAATGATTTTGTAGTGATTCTATCACCCACTGATTTACCTTCCGATTTCCTGCTCGTGGAAGTTCCATGGGATGTACAGCTGAACCGCGTTGAGTCCCGCTGCGCGAACGCGGAAAAGCCGATCCTCCCAAAGTGAGGGATGAATGTGCAAACGGAGGGGGGGGGTCAGAAAAGCGGTGGAAAAAGCATGGAAAACCCCCGCGAACCCAATGAAACCGTTCATCGGTGACCCATGAAAGGTAAAATTTAGAAAAACTTATCCGAAAATAGTGAATTTCGCCGAGAGATACAGGAAAGAGAGGGCCATCCTTCAAAAACACATTGTGAGCATAATCAATTGTGAAGGAACGTCGTTGGGGTTCATTTGCAGACCAACAAATGGAGAAAAGCAGAAAAGAGAGAAGGGGGAAAAGCGGGGGAGGGAGAAAATGCCGACAAAACATTGGGAGAATGGGAAGCAAGGCAATCGGAAGAGGACGACGATTGGAGGCTTAGCAATGGATTTGCGAGGTTTTCGTTCAGCAGAGAACGGAAGGGCGGCTGATCGAAGGACCCTTCGGTGTTATTTGTACGATTTGATCACCTCCCCCCCCCCATTGATCCGTCCCTTTCGTTACAATTATTTCTTTCCCTTTTCTTCCGCCCTTATCGGTCGGTCGGTGTTCAGTGGGACGACCTTCTCATAAAGTGAAAGTGAAAAAAACACAAAACATAACGAGAGAGAGAGAAGCTCAATTCAGATCCAATCGAATGAGAGAATTAGTGTAATAAGTTAATAGAAGAGTGTTATGCACAAATTGCCACAAGACTTTAACGGTAAGGGTCAGTTGCATCTGAGGCACGGGCCATAACTTTTTTCGAAATATGTTACTTTTTCAAAATTGATCAGGGGTGTTATTTTACTTGGAAAACCGGGCATTTGCCCGGTTTTGGGGGTCTGTGCCCGGTTTTTGAATTTGCCCGGTTTTTTGCCTGGTTTTGGGGGTTTTGCCCGGTTTTTCCAATTTTCTTGTTTTCCTTTCATTTATTTGATTTTTATTAGACATTTCGCCAAGATTAATAGTCTAATTTTTAGAGTCCGGTAAAAAAAAATTTCCGGGAGCGGGATCGGGAGTTCAAAATTTTCCGGGACGGGAGTCCCGAACGGGATTCCCGTAAAAATCCCGCTCCCGTTAAAATCCCGTCCATTTTTAACGGGAGTCCCGGGCGGGAGCGGGAGTAATTCGAAAATTTAATTAAAAACTCACAAAAATATTTTTAATGCACAAATTTAAAGGACAATCAATTTATTAAATTAAAAATATATAGAAAAATTATAAAGGAGAAATTTGAAATAAAAAAATCTTATTTTTGAGTCAAAAATCAGAAAATTTTTTCAAATTGCTTAAATAAATTATTTTTTATAATTAATTCGAACAAAACATTTATTAACTTTATATTTTTGACTCCCTTTATTAATTTTAACAATTTTTTGCGGCTTATTTTTTGAAAAAACTTTTTGGTGGTGACCAGAGTGGAAGAGGGAGGCCGGCGGTGCCGATAGGCGCCGCAGGGAAAAAAAAATTGAATATTTAAATACAATACATTGTCAGATTATGTCCAAAAATAGCCAATTTTTGAAAATTTGAGGCATTTTTTAAAGAAAATTAAGGATTTTAAGGTTCCGGCGGTGCCGATAGGCGCCGCCGGGAAAATTTTTTTTGAAATTTTGGCTATATATTTAACAGATTTTCAATAAAAAATCATTATTTTTACCAAAAAACTCAATTCTTACCAGTGCATTTTTACTCCCGTTTTTGGGTAAAAATTTCCGGGAGCGGGAGCGGGATCGTGAGTTCAAAATTTTCCGGGACGGGAGTCCCGAACGGGAATCCCGTAAAAATTCCGCTCCCGTTAAAAATCCCGTTCACCGAAAAAAGCGGGAGTCGGGAGTGGGACTCCCGTAAAATCCCACGGGAGTCCCGATCCCGCCGGACTCTATTGTTAAGCTATTAATTCAATTTTTCGCGCACAATAGCTGATCACTTTTCCAATCACCCGGTGCGCTGGGAATTGTTTCAAGAAATGGCCGCCGAAGAAAATGTGATAATTTTTGGCATTGAAACGTAAAATCCCCGGTAATTTAAGGTTATTGTTCACATTTTTCCCGCCTATACTGCGATACGATGGATGTCTTTGGGAAGGACATTCAAACGGATTCGCGAAATGTGGACTGTACTTGAAAAGTACTTCCGATCACTGAGAGACTGAGATTGTCCCAAATTTCTTCGTCAAATTTTTGATGATGAATTGACGCCACGATCAGAAGAATGGAAAGTGGTTGTGTGTGTTATGTGTTTTGCCTTCGATCAGTTCAATCAATTGAATGTTATTAGCCAGGTAGTACTAAGTACTTAGAAAATTACTAGGTTAATTTTTATAAATTCAGAAACCGACACTTCCGTTTCCCATTTTGGCCAAACAAATTAAAACATTAAAGGCGAAGCTGGAACTTTCATTGAATGAGGAATTTTATGGGGAAGAGACCAGTGAACTTTTGAAACAATTGGAAAATGATGGCGCGATTTATCAAAAAAAACAAATTAAAAGCCGCCTTTAAGGTGTTTATTTCATTAAATATTTGTTTAGCTTTGATTTTTCAGCAATTTTACGAGGACGCATATGCATATTTGTGCAAATGGTCACGGCAATTTTCTGAGATGGATGAAGTGATTGGAGATTGGGTCATTTTTGAGTCTGAGCCAACATCTGAAAAAGTTCGGAAGGCGTATAGGCATTTTTGTGGGGCGTCAACTGCTGATGAAATGAATGATTTGTTTGCTGAGATCGCTGAGTTGAAACAGACACTGAAGGAGCTCGAGGGCGAGCGGTTCAACAGGAAAAACGTGGATGAAAAATGGCCGGCTATTTTCAAAAATCCTAATTTTGTCCTGCTCAAATCACTAGTCTCTGCAATTCTATCAATTTTCCCTTCCAATGCCTTTTGTGAATCTGTCTTTTCTGTTCTCAAGAACATCAAAACGGACGAGAGGAATAGTATTCACACCGTTTCAGTTTTTGCCTCAGGTTCCAAAATAATTTGAATTTTTGTCTCAGTGGTATATGTGCTAGTCACCAAAAGGGGGGTTCCAGGTTCGAATCCGATGCATGTTAACGGACGTTTTTGGTGATTTTAAGCAAAAGAAGACTTGTAAAATGACAAATAAATATTCTGAAAAATAAACAAAAATGATAAAACATTTTGTTTCTTCACTTTTTTCAAATCATCCTTTAATCCAAATTTGTTAAATTACATCAATTTGGCATTCGTCATCAATTTCTTCCGCCACTTCTTCATCCGTGTCATCCTCGCCCTTCCTTTCTTCATAATTCTAAAGATGAGAATTCAGAAAAGGGAAACCTTTTGAAAAAACAAACCCGCTTCAATTCGTCAATCCTTCCGGTGTCCAGCAGCCAATTGTTGACGAAATGGTGCTCCAATTGTTGCAAAATTTGTTCCGCGTCAGGCATACATTTCCACCATTGTTCGAGTCTTCGCCACACCGAATGAAGCGCTTCATCACCTTGAAAATATTAAAAATTTGTGCTAATTAAGCAATTTGTTTTTCACCCTGCTCATCCAAAAGGCCAATGAATTGATGTTGTCGTGCAAATGGCACAAAGTGGAAGAGTAGAAGATGGGCTTCGCGAGCTGTGTTGGAGTTCGTCGATGGCCTTCCTTGGTCTTCCTCTGTTTGGCGTTGCTAAAATTGACAAAAAATGAATGATCAATTTTTGAGAAAAATTGGGAAAAGAGAAGGCATCGAAATTTCACTCACTTTTGCTGGTGGTTGGTGTCGCCGTTGGTGGTGCCGCACATTGCTCCAGCTGACGACGCAGATCACTGATCAGCGCTTCTCGGTTTCGGACCTGCTCGCGCAGAAATTGAATGGTGTCATCCCGGTCCTTGAGCTGCTTTTCCAGCTGTTCGATGCGCTCTGATCGCTCGTCAATGGCCAGCGGTGGCGGGGTCGTCTCTCCGGTGTCCATTGGCGCAGTTGGTGTTGTCGAAAACGGCACCAAATCGCCGACTGGTGTGACAGATGTCGACGGCAGCGAAAAGCCAAATTCCAAGATTTCCTCGTCCATCTCGGGCGTCGGCACTGGTCCTGGAGTTGATGGCGGCGGTTCCATCGCTTCTTCTGTTGATGCAGCAGATGTTGACGGCCCTGCTTCGTCCTGCTGTGGCATTTCGGCATTGGGATTCGACTGTGAAGCGGCTGAAATTCAAAAAAAAATAATTTTTTGAGTTAAAATTGGTGAAAAACTCACTTTTTTTGGCCAGGCGGGCTTTCGTCGCCTTTGCCATTTTTGCTTTTCTCTCCTCTCTTCTGTCCCAGCGCTTTTTTGCGGATTCTCTGCCGACGCAACGTGGAGAAGACGGATGAGCAGTGTCGGAAGTTATGTCAGAGATGGCATCGGCACAGGCGGGGCCTATTTGAACGGCATTTGGGACAAAGCCAGGGGCAAAACTGTGGGACGAAAGAGCCATTCCCAGCAGGAGAGCTTAGAAAGAAGAAAAGACACTCAAAATGGTATGACCGTGGTAAAGAGATACAAAACAGCAAGAGATACGGTCGAAAGTACAGTAAGAGAAAAGGAGGAAAAGCCTACGAATGTGTGGAAGAGACAGATGAGATATGGACCATTCGAAAAAAGGAAGCACAGAATCGGAAAGTCTCCGCCGCTGTTCAGAGAAAGGGAAAATCCGCCGGAGGGACTGCCCAAAAGAAAATTGGCAAAAGGATGGGCCGACACTCACCAAAGAGACGCAAAACTCAATTATTAAAGCTATTTTTAATAAAATTAAAAATATTTGTAAAACAACGAAGGCCATCGGCCAAGTCACGGCAATTGTCCCAAAAGTCCTTTCGTTCGTTCGCTTTTTCAGTCTTTTTATTTTTATTTTCTGCGGATCATTTGCGATCAAAACTTCCTTTATACCTTTGGGAGTGCCACTCTTTGCTCAGTCAAAATTTGTTGAATTTTGAAAATTAGTTTTAATTTTAAACGGCAAAATGAACACTTTCGCCCGCTTTTTTCGAGCTAAACAAAGTCACTTAGGAACGGATTGCCTGGTCGATTCTTAGGGGTGTATTTTTTGATTTTATTGCACTTTTGTTAACAAATTTTCCAAAAAATGTCGAAATAGTGAAAAATAGTGACAAAACGCCAAAAAAGTGAATTTTCACTATTTTAAGTGACGAAACGCCAAAATAGTGATTTTTAACTAAAAGACTTGACGAAATTTTCAGGTCTAAACGGCCAATTTCAATCCACCAGAAGGACTTTCTTCAAATCAATCGAGCAAAAAAAAAAGGTTTTTCCATTAGAAATCGGCCCTAGAAATAACCAAAAAATTCTTTGAACGAACTTTGCGTAACAAACGAATTGATTTGATTTACACAGCGGCCCAATTTTGGGCTCCAAGTACAATTATGCTGGATTTTTGGTCTTAGTGGTATGTGAGTTAGTCACCAAAAGGGGGGCCCCAGGTTCAAGTCCTCCCTATGTTGTGTGTTAATTTCAATTTCTTCTTTTAAAGAAGAAGGCAGAACACCCTCCCCCCCCATCTCCATCCTATCCTTCACCCCCCCCCCCTTCGTCCCCCCTCCCCCTCGTCCCTTTCCCTTTCCTCCCACCCATTCGTTCGTTCCCCTCCCTTTCTTTATCCATGCCATTCTCACAATCTCTTCTCCACCTACACCACCATCAGCATTATCGTTGTCTTCTTTGGCTGTTGATCCACCTGTTGTTCGATTTGTCCTCCACCGCTTTTCTCCCAAAAGGTTCCGTCATAATTTGTAATTCGGCACATTTATTCCTCCCCCCCCCCCTCTTCCCTCACTTGGCACAATTACGTACCGGCGGAGCAAACGTTATTATGGCATGTTTTGCGACGTTTATAACTTTTCAAAGTTCTTCCCCTAAGAATTGTAAAATTTTTCAAAAAAATTATCCCAAAATTTAATATTTTTTTCTTAACAAAAATTTTTTGGTTTAAAAATTTGTTCATATTCGAAAAAAAACTTTAAAACATTTAATAATTTCATTTACAATTGAAATATTTAAAGTTTTAACGTGTTTTGTTACCTAAAAAGCGTTAATAAAAAATTTTATTTGCCTATTTTAGTGCCTATTTGAGGATTTTTGTGCCTATTTTGCGATTTTTTTATGCCTTTTTAGGTGGCTTTTTCGCGATTTTTTGTTCCTAAAAAAGGAAGCCCTACTCATAAATATTTGATCGTTAGGATTCAAACAAATACATAAGTACCTCAACAAAATTTTAAGAGTATCACTTTATACTTCTTTTAAACTTTCATGATTTTTCTAAGAAAATAAAATTAATTTCGCTTTGCTTTTCGATTTGATTTTCTTTAAAAATTTCAAAATTAGGAGCTGACTAAAAAAGCTTTCGCAAATTTGTGAAGTGATTTTGGCATTCTCTTAATTTGGCAAATGCCAATCCGTCGACAATTCTTTCCCGCGGCACCGACTCTCACCGCCATTTGCTTTTACTCTTTTATCAATGCTTTGCCTGGGCTGTTTATTTCTGCGATGTCAGCGCTTTGTGCCAGCAAGGGATGGACAAGTCAGGGCTGGTCAAAAATAGGGGAGGGAGTGAGAGGCGTCGGGGGCAAGGCGATTTCTTACGCTAATCCTGTGGCGCGGGTTTGCTGATAACATTTCCATTACATTGGCCACCATCCCTGCCGATTACTCTTCGTACCGTGCGGAGTTTTTCCTATCATTCCACCGATTTCCGCCCCGTAAAATCCTTTGTAATAACTCAAAACAATCCGCCGATTGGCTTTCAGTGACGAGTCCATCCGTTGGTCGTCCTTTGGTTTGGTTTCTCTCGTCGTTTATCCTTTTTCCCTCTCAGAATGCCATCTCTTCGGATTTGCCCCTTCAATTTCCCCACCAATTCCCTTCTAATTTCCGTCCTTTTGCTTCTTTTCTGTCTCCAATTCTTTCCTCTCAATGCCCTTCATCAGTGAGTTCGCTTTTCTTTTCTCTTTTTTCATCGTCCTTTCCGCCGAAGTTCGGTTTTTGTTCGACGTGACTTGAGCCGACCCGCGCCGGATGATGGCGTCGCGTCCGCCTCCATCAACACGGAGGAGGATTTGGGAGGACTGAACACCGAATGGCTAACTGACGATCAGCTGAGCGAAGTGATCGGATTGGCCACACGGAAACTTACTTTTTATTCAGTTGGCCTCTGCCGGGAGTAACGAAGAACGAATGATAAAAATGAGGACCTTTTATGACAATTTGGAAGGCGAAGCGAAGAAAGGCGCAACGAAGAAAATAGTGGAGGAATGCTACGGATGGGTGGACGAAGTGGCGACGGAGGACGAGCGAAACGCACTGAAGCAAATGCACCACCAAAGCCATGACGAATGCAAGGCCAAAGTCAGGGAACTGATGGGACGGCTAAGTGAGGAGAGAAGCGAACAAGTGGAGAATCGGATGGGTTTCTGCGAACACGTCTATTACGGGAAGATGGACGGGGAAGGCGACGGAGGAGCAGGAACAGCTGGAGACGAACACCACCACCACCATCATCACCACACCAAAAGACGGGCAAGCGATGGGAAAAGCGGACAATGCCCAAACAAAATAGGGAAAAAGCGGATAAAGGAAAAAGCGAACAAACAAAAATATCGGAAAAGCGGACTAAAGGGAAAAAGCGGACAAAATGCCCCCACCCCCAATATAGCACAATAAACAGCAGTGAAAATGGCAGTTTAAGGCTCACAGGCAACGCAGAGACCACCACCACCACCACCATGGCGAACATGGACTTGAGGATTATTTCAAAACGCATTTGGCATGGTTAACGGATGAGCAAAAAGCGGAAATAAGCAGGATGAAGGAGTCAGGGAAAAGCCGACAGGAAATAAAGCAGAAAGTGATCGAATTGTACGACGCAACCACTGGAGAAGCGCGAGAAAAGGCAACCGAACTGCTGAAGGGCGGGTGCCGAGAGCTGATTAAAATTGTGCTAGGAGAGGAAAAGGCCGGCAAGATCAAAGAGATGAAGGAGTCCGGCACGGATGTTGCCAAGATTTCTGAGCAGATCAATGCGTGGATCGAAGAGTTAGCGGATGAGAAAAAGAAGGAATTGGCCAATGAGTACCGGCAGGTGTGCGTGAGGGTATTTGGGGTGAAAGGACAGTCGGGCGGAAGAAGACGAAGAAGCTGGCACGGACGGCGCCATAATCTGCAGCAGAGAAACGATGTGCAGAAGGAGGAGGAGGAGGGTGAAGTACGACTCGGAGACGAAGGACGAGCAGAAGAGGCTTATGAAATGGAGGGGGAACACCTCCGACACCACAACAGCTGGCTGAGCAGAACGCAAAAACAGGTTGGCAGAGAAGGGACAGACTTTCCCAAGAAGAAACACCCCACGGACAGATGCTGAAGAAACTGCGCAACCGGGGCCACGAGGACCACGAAATACACGAACAAATCCACGAATTTTACGAAGTGTCCCCGGAAGAAGTGAAAGCAACTGCCAGAGGAATTCTCCAGAGAGGCTGCGAATCCATCTTCAAAGTGTGTGAGGGAAGAGAGAAAGACGAAAAGAATGACAAGAGAGACTAATTAATTAATAGGTTAAGCAATTAATTATTGACATTGATTAAGCGTATCTTTGGAGAATACAATGCGGAGGAAATAATCCAGGTAATTAGAGATTTAATTTAATGAGTGTCGATGACGTCAATTGTTTCATTTGATTGTTTGAAGATGCGCGACGAAGGAGCATCCAATGTTGAAATTGAGGAGAAAATCACAGAGGCACTGAACCAAATTCGAAGTCCGCAGAAGCGACAGGAGGCCGGCCGATTTGCGATGTCATGTCGCCGAATATTCGCAATGATTGTGAGTGGCTAATCACCGCCGAATTTTCATTTAGCTAAGGAACGTCGTCGACGATCGGCGGATAACGCCGAACATTCGCTGGATCAACTGTTCAAATCGCATTTGATTTGGCTGAATGAGCAGCAACGGGAGGAGCTGAAGCAAATGAAAGGGTCCGGAAAGGGACGGACGGAAATGCAGCAGAGAGTGATGGAATGGTACGGACAGTTGGAGGGGCAAGAGAAGCAGAAAGCGCGAGAACACCTGCGGGACGGGTGGGTAAACGGGCGAAGAGTGGGCGATCGGAGAGAATGCCAATTGGGACAGATGCCGGGACATATTGGCACAAGTGTTGGGCAAAGAAAAGGCTGACCAACTGAAGCAATTGAGAGAAGGCGGCATGAGCGGGACGGAATTGGAAGCAAAAGCCAACGAAATGGTGGACCAAATTCAGGAGGAGGAGAAGAAGGCGAAGGCCAAGGAATTTGGGACAGTGTGCAGAAAGATACTGCTGGAAGAGTCCGATTGAACACGGCGGACGCATCGCCAGCGCACACTTCCGCCGAGAGCACTGCTAACGCAATGCTAACGAACTCTGACACTCTTCCGATTCGTCCCATTGTTCACTCATTGGCATTTCACTTCCCATTTTTCCATTGTCCGCCCGCCATTACTTTTACGCGCATTCTTTCTAAAATATCCGTTCTGGCGAAATGAATGATTAAATGGGCATGGAATGCGGTAAGGAAGGCGATGCACAATTGCGATTGGTTTGCTGTCATCATCCATCCCCCATTTTGACTTGTTGCGATCGTTCCAGTCAAACAGGATGAGCGAGCGATCAGCGGGAAAGGGACGGAAGGAAAACACACAGACGGACCGTTGTGCCTTAAGAGCGGTGTTGTCCCCCTTCGAGAAGCCGTCTAATCTCGTTAACTTATTTTGTTTTTGTTTAAGCTTATTCAGGATTGTTCGACTTGGTCCTTTAAGCGACCCCCCCCCCTCCCCCAATTTCGACTCCCGCGTGTGCCGATGCTTTTATCTTCGCTCATCTTCGTCCTAATTCCAAATGATCTTTCGTTCGTCGCTTTTTGGTCATTCCCCCCCCCTCCCCCGCATTTGTTTTAATCATTTTATTACTTCCATTTTAATCGGTTCCATTGCACACAAAGAAGAACGGATGCACAGACGGAACATAAATCAAATTATTTGTAAGTTGAATTGGTCGGTGCGTCATTCGTTAAAACAAAAACCGAAAAAGGGCGCAATATTAACGGAGTGGCGAAGTGACGAACCGCTAAAAGTAACTCAAATTCACCTTCACCTTAAATCTTCTGAAATTGTAATTCCCGCAATTCATTTCGAAGCATTAATTAGCCGTAAGGAAATGATTGGCTCGAAAAGACCAACAAGGGATGGGGAGGGTCATAGCTGTCACTTGAGCATCTTCCAACTTTAATTAAATGTAAGGTTTAGAGAAAAGGACGAATAGGAACATACAAAAGAAAGAAAAGAATGACGAAGGAATGGAAAAGTGAGGGGAAGAGGAAGAAGAAGAGGAAGACGAACAGCAGAACAGCCCCTCCCCTCCCTCCCCTCCCTCCCCTCCCCTCCCTTAACTTCTCCTATCCCCCTTCCCCCCTCCCCACTGCCTCCCCGCATCTCATCTTTCCCTCCCATCGCACCCCCGGTCATCTATCAGCATCCTCCGCCACCCTTTCACGCCCAATTTCCCCTCAAATTACCCCCCTCCCCCCCTTTCCTTCTACTCACCTCCTCTCAGCTTGACCATCCATCCATCCATCTATTAACGAAGCCAAACCTTGAAGCTCTTCCTCCTCCCTCCCGCTCCTATGCGTCAGTCATTAATCCTCCCGAAGGCATAAAAGGGTGGACCAGTTGTGCTCGGCTTTTAGTTAGTCATCCTCGGAATAACGAAAAGCAGCAACCAAATCATTTCCAACAGAGATTGCGCGAGCAGATTCACATATTATTTAATCCTTTCTTTTGTAAGAATGTCTCGTGTTAGGCATCACCATCGGAGTGCCATCTTTCTGATAGGACTTCTGCTGAGTTTCACTATTTCGGATGCCTAGTTGATGGCCGTGACCAAGCGGAGAAGAAGGAACACATAAAAGAGAAGGGAGACGGCAGAAGCGGCAGAATGAACTCCGTAATCCCTTTCACTTTAATTATTTGCATGCCAATGTTTGGGTGACGGTGCGATCCGATCAAAGGTCCCACCCGCCCCCTCCGCCTCTTCCTTCCCCCCGCCCCTCACCATAATGTAATTATACGAGAAAACAAGAGAATTCTAACATTCCAAGAAAGTTACAAACGAAAATAATCAGCAATTACTTAATTAATCAAATCTTTTTTGGTAATTGCCTGAACGCTGCGATTTTATATATTTTAGCTTCGTTAGACTTTGTGCTTTCGAATGATACCAAAAAGATAGGGTTTGTTCAAACATGAACAAAGTTATTGTATAAAAACCCGGGATTATCAATTGATTGGACTCATAAAGTGCATTAGAGCCATTTTTAGTTGTGATATTGGCAGCTGAACTGCTTAAATCCGCTAAGCCTTTTATTGAGGAGGGTGTGAGTCCGCAATTAATCATCAAAGCATTTAACGCAGCCTCACGAGAAGTTTGAGGGTGGACCGAGGCGGGAAAAGGGATTTTATTTGTTTAAGGCAATTAGCAAATTGCGCGAGTTGTCTGTGAAAGTGACGGGCACCGAAGAGAGTCGCGAGATGCTAATCCGTTGTGCAGCTACAACACTTAGCAGCAAATTGGTAGTGCACCAAAAGAAACGGCGAGTTAATATTTATTTCAGCTCAAACAAGAACGTCATCACTTTGCGAGTATGGTGGTCAATGCGGTGGATTACTTAGACGTTGATTTGCCACTGAATATGATCGGAGTCAAAAAAGTCAGCGGTGGCTCAATAAAGGTGAATTCGGTATTACACATCGCCAAACTTGACAATCATCGTTCAGGATTCGCGACTTGTTAAGGGAGTTGCATTCAAAAAGGCGTTCAGTTATGCTGGTTTCGAAATGCAACCGAAGCATTACAAAGAACCTCTGATCGCCATTCTTAACATCGAGTTGGAACTGAAGGCCGAACGCGACAACGCCGAATTGCGAATTGGCAATGTTGCGGATTATCAGGAAGTCCGAAATGAAACCCAGACAAAAACAAAACCCACCGAAGTATAGCCAACCCCCGTAAAAATGCACAATTGGTATACTAACCGATTCGTCTCGACAAGCACGAAAAATAGATTTCAAGATATGGAAATTGGTTTAAACCGATTTAAATTAAAAAATTACTTATCACTTACTTTAAACTCTGACTAGTTCGTATCATTCAAAGGCTCTTTGACAAGAAAAGGAGCATAAAAGATGGGTGTGCGCTGGTTTTTGTGCAACAAACAAAATTTCAATTTTCGTTCATTTCATTAATTTTTTCGGGTTTTGAACCGGCTCAAAAACCTCATTGTCAGAAGAGTTGTGTATTTTTTTCTACTTATCAACAGCTTTGGGATAATACTTACTCGGGGTTTGAGCGTCTTAAAAAGTTAGAAGTGCGTGGTTTTCTTCATTTTGGTTTTTTAAAAACCCGATTTATAAATCTTGTGGGTGGTTGGCTATACTACATCCAAAACCCATTAAAATTGTGTCTTTTGCTTAGGTGGTTAATGCGGAATGGACTATTCTTTACCAAAAATTGGAGAAAATACATGAAAGTGGTGCCAAAATTGTTCTGTCTAAATTGCCGATTGGTGATGTTGCTACCCAATGGTTTGCGGATCGGTAATAGCATTTAGCCAAAGTTACAAATGATTTATTCTCTCAAACCTAGCGATATGTTTTGTGCTGGACGGATTCAGGAAGACGATCTCGGTGTGTTATTTTTGTGATTGCTATTTTATGTTCCTTTTTGTTTTTAGGTCGTATAATGGCTGCTTGTGGTGGCTCAACACTGACTACGGTCTCTCAGATCGACAAAATTGTTTTGGGAAAATGCGCTGAATTCTATGAGCAACAAGTTGGGAGTGAACGGTAATTAAAAAAATACAAAGGCTCGATATTTTTAAAAAGACACTTTTAGCTACAATTTTTTCATTGATGGGTCTAAACACAAATCGTGCACTTTGCTTTTGCGAGGAGGCGCCGAGCAATTCATTGCGGAGACTGAGCGATCCCTCCACGACGCGATTATGATCGTGAGACGTGCCAAGAAAAACGACTCAATCGTTGCCGGTTGGTGGATCTTTGGATTAGTATTTTGAATTCGTGTCAAATATAATTGATTTAGGTGGAGGGGCAATTGAAATGGAATTGGCAAAACATTTGCTTGGGTTGGCAAACACTCGTGAAATGAAGGACCAATTCTTTTGGAAGGCTTTTGCTAAATCATTTGAGGTTTATTTTTTCTGGTTTTCTTTATTTCGATCCATGTTTTTGCTTTTTCCCCATTTTCAGATGATCACACAACAACTTTGTCAGAATGCTGGTTTGGACTCCATTTCTATGCTTGGCGAACTTCGCGCTGCCCATCAACGGGGCGAAAAGTGGGCGGGTGTCGACATACAGCGGGAATGCGTCGCAGATAACATGGAGGGATGTGTTTGGGAACCCGCACTTGTCAAAGAGGTGCAAATAATAAAAGTGTATTATGGTTAATTCATGGGGGAGGGGTTCAATCGCCTATTTCCCACAAAAATCGAAGCAATTTAAAAATAAAAAACTATCAATGAAGAAAGTATTTATTTGAATGAGAAAACAGGTATCAAAACTGCCACACCACAAACCTTGAATCGAAATTTTTGCAAAAAAAAACGATAGGGTAGGGGAAATTCACAAAATCGTACTCATTTAATTCCTGCAGAATGCAATTGTATCGGCAACCGAAGCAGCTTGTCTTGTTCTGAGCATTGACCAAACCATCAAAAATCCAAAGAACAAGAATGAAATGCCGGGATTGCCTGGTCAGTGAATCGACGAAAAATTGATAGAGATGAAGTTGTTCTTTTTTCCTTTTGTTACGCTTTAAGATGCATCTTGCTATTTTAAGCCAATAAACAGACAATGCTGGCAAATGAAAAATATGAAAAGAAATTAATTTAATAAAATTTTCAAACCAATAAACGGTAATACTGAAAAATCTGGGCTCCGCCCAAAAAATTTTTTTTCTGTTATGAAAAGACCAACTCGGGGGTTTTCGGGGCTTCTGATCACGAATATGATATCAGATTTGCAAAAATCATTGATTTTGAAAATCAGATTTTTTAAATTTTGTCAATATGTTCAAATGTTGCACCCTTTTCCGAATGAAGCAACCATATATGAGCAGCACTTTTTACTAACCAATGAGATGATCATAGGAAAATTAAAACAAACATTAACAAAACACTTACTACCCTGCCAATAATCAATTTATGAACATTTGACCGTATTGACAAAATTTCGAAAATCTATGATTTTCAAAATCAATGATAGAATCAATGATTTTTGCAAATCTGATATTATATTCGTGATCAGAAGCCCCGAAAACCCCCGGGTTATTCTTTTTATAACAGAAGCAAAAAAAATTTTTGGTGGAGCCCAGATTCTTCAGTATTACCCAATAAACACATTTAGTCCTAATTCACAAAATGAACAATATTTAAGTTTGAAAACAAATTTTTGGGGTTACAAAATTGCAAATTTAGTATGAAGTTCTTTTTTATTCAAAATCAAATTTTAGAGGTTTTAAAAATCCGGTAATACTGCAGAATTGCGGTCCCGACGAAGAACTCATTCGAAAGCTCTTTGTGAGCTCTATACATCTAGGAATGAATATTTTACGCCCGATTAATTTTTGGAAAAATCAAGTACTTGATAAAATCTGAGCTCAGATTCGTAACCAGCACCCTTTTTTACCCCAGGAAAGATAAAAATAAAATGTTACTGAATGTTCGGAGAAGCTAAGTTTTTCGTTTTTTACGATTTTTTGAAATTTAATTGGTGGCCATAGGGGTCATATGAGACGGGGGTCTGGGGTTCGGATCCGCTTGGCTGCGGATCATTTTTTTGCGATACTTTATGAAAAACGTGAAAAACATTGATTTTGCAAATTTGAGAGCTCAGATTGTAATGAGCACCCTTTTTTACCCAAGGAAAGATAAGCATAAAATTTCAAAATTTATTTTTCATCGGGACCGCAGTTCTGCAGTATTACCAAAAATCCTGCAATCCCGCGCGGTCTCCCATAAATTTAAACGGTTTTGCGGGATCCAGTGCCGCAAAATTAGTCAATTAGTTCCAATACCGAAGTGGGATCTGCAACTTTGTAATTTCCGGGCTCTACTTGATTTATGAAATACGTCTTTTCCACTGGAAAATCGGATATCAATATATAAAAATATAAATAAAAAATGCCATATTTATATTGGATATTTTCCAAGGGCTTTCTGGGTAAATGATCACGAATAGACATCCATTTCATTTCGACCAATTTTGAACCAGGCAAGGAAAGTCATCAATGCTTCAATAAAAGGATTTTAAACTATTTTTAGACGAAAAATTTGGTTTCGACTTTTTGTTTGAATCATGGTAGGAATTGGTTGAAATCGGTGCTTTATTCGCGATCAGTGACAATGCATATTTTGGGTTTTTAGGGCATAATTGAAGGATTCTAGTTGTAATTTTACCAAAAAATAACTAAAAGAACATCGATTTTTATGCAGCGATAGATAATATGCGAATCTTTTGGAAAAAATCAAAAAAATATCTGAAAACGCGAATTATTTTGTGAAAACTACTTCGACGGAAACGTGAGTTCATTTATAAAGCAATTTGACCATGCAACACCAGCACCGGCTCTTAAATATGCAAATGAACATGAAAATACACTACCGGATAAATCACTACCGTCGTTGGTTAATTGGCGCAACATCTGTCCAATTTTGGCTCAGGGGATCGAATGCTTCGACCGTGTTCAAGTAGCTCTTGCTGTCGTGGCCTCCAATTGCGAAAATCCGCGCGCCCATCGCCGCAACGCCAACTCCGCCTTACAATTAGAAGGGACATCTTTTAACGGAAAGTCGTAAAGATACCGCGTGCGCAGGAAAGCGGCGGAATTTCTGTCCACGAGTCATCTGCAAAATTATAACGCTCGCAAGTGCTTAATGGGCTGTCGTCGTCGAAGCCACCAATTACGTACAAATAAGAGCCAATTACGGCCACTCCAGCTCCAGCCCTAAGAGACAAGCTCGACCAGTGAATAATGGACCCATTTGCACCTTCGGTTTTTCATCGGCGCAATTTGAGTCCATTTGTTGAGAAAAATGGGGGAGAGATGGGCATTTGTTAACTCTCCACGGCTTTTCAGTTGTTGCCCAGCCAAGCATCAGAAAGCAATTCGCCAATGCAAGTGAATAGTAATAAACAAAGGCACCACACCGTAAGCAGCCACCGCGACGCCCCCTCGTGGAGTGTTCATCTCCTGGACATGAGTCCATTCGTTCCGCTCAATATCATAGCGTTCAACTGTTTTGTAGCAATTCTGATCATCAAGACCTCCAATAGCATAAATCGCTCCGCCGAGGGTTCCGACCGCCATCCCACGCCGACGCACATTCAACGGCGCCACCTCGCTCCACGACTCGTCTCCCAAATCCAAACACTCAACGGAACTCAAATGTTCCGTCCCGTCATGACCACCAATCGCAAAAATGCGAGGGCCGGCACAAACGACGCCGACGTGCCTTCGTCCGATGCGCAACTCGCCAATTTGTCTCCATTTGTTGTGCAGCCAATCATAAACTTCGACCGAACGAAATGGATCCAGTCGTGGTCCCCGTCCTCCAACGCAAAATATAACACCCGCACTGGCCTTCCTTGGACGAGTTAAGAGTTTCAAATCTTCTACAAGGAAATAAGTGATAAAGAAACCAATAAATGTTCTTCTAACCATTCTTTTTAAACAAAATATTTAATTGATGCTGGCCCAAACAGCTTGAAGCTGTGAGTGACGACTCTCTGTTGGAAGGTTGATTTTTGTTCGGAAATGAACGGCTGGAAATGTGCAAGTCGGAGCCAGAAAGCGTGCTTTTGTGGCCGCCAACAAAACGCTGTTGGAGACATTGGTCGGCCAACGAATGAGAAGCCGAACAAACTAAAAGCAGAAAACTAAAGAGCCCTTTAATTAGAGGCCGAGGCAAGCAAACGGCCCAACGATTTGGAAAATTCTGTTTGACAAGGTCTAACGTTTATGGGAGGCCGGACTCATGAACAGGGGCCTTATTCCCGTCTCCCGGATAAGTTAGCCGCAAAAAAATTTACAAAATAAATACCAGAAGCAGAAATTGCCTCCAAAAAAGCTTCGGATTGAGACTGAACAAATGCCAATGCTTCAGACGATTGGGAAATCAACGGGAGTTGCTTGATGTTCACAAAATAGTCGAAGGGAAGTTGAAAAAAACGGACAAATCGAAGGAGGCGAGTCAGCGAATTTAACCTCAACCTGAACATGCCAATTATCAAATATTCTTTATTGTTAGTCCGGCGGTTTGTAACCCGGTTTTGTCCATCTCAACCCATTTGACGAGGAATTCGAACAAAAACCGTTCGTCTGTTATGTTTAGATCGTCACTTTTCGCCAGTCGCTCTAATGTTGTCACCGAATCCAATGCCATAAATTCTTCTTTGTGGCAAATTTCCTTTGAATGAAAAAAATTCAACTCATATAATGTTTTTTTACCATAAAATGTTCAAGCATAAATGCCTCAATTGCGGCAAGAAGTTGTTCGCAACTGTGCTGATCAGAGAGTTCTCGCAACCCGAGACAGTTTTCAATTGTCATCAATTTTATCAAAAAATGCTCACAGCCATCCTTCACAAAAGTTACCTGAAATGAAATAAAAAATGAATGTATTAACTAATACGCTCAAAAGCAAAGGATAGGTAACCAAAGTGAATGAACTGCTGAAAAAGGGTTATCGAATGAAATAATTCATTTAATATTTTAATTTCAAAAATTACTCCGAGATAATTTGCTGCGTGTAACAATTCTCTGACGTTTTCCTCGTTGATTTTCACCTCGTAAGTATAAGCGAAGTCAATGATTTGACTTAGTCCTATGAATGACACTTCCTAAGAAAACTTTGAACTGATGTAATTGTTAAGCATTTTGACTAACTTTGATTTCAATTTTGTCCGCCTGCGCGTCGACCATTCCAAAATTATATAAACCGCGAAAATAATCAATTGTCGCGGCCAAAACAACTTTATGTACCAAAAGCGATTTTCCCTGGCACTAAATGTGCTGTATATTTTAATGCAAAAATGCTCTGTTAGAACCTCAATTTCGACGTCGCACAATTGCCTGTTAACGCGTAAAGAGTTGAAATTCTCAAGCATGGCCTTAAAATTCTTCTGATCACCACATGCACTGAGTTTGTTTTCAAATTTTCTTGGTTGCCGATTAAGCATTTCGTTACATTAGAGTGTCCTTGACTATACCTGTAAAGCGTAGTCAAAGAGAAGCCGTGCCTTTGGGATAAGAGAGAAAATAAATTTAGCGAGCGGATTTATATGGCCGAAAAATTTCAATTTAGGGGTTAGGTGCGAAAAAATCGCGTTGAAAATCTCTGCTTTTTTCAATAAAATGGCTTAAAAAATTTATTACTTTTTCCATTTTCTTAAACGTTTTTTACATTACATTTTGGTAAGAAATTTTCAAAAATACCAAAAAGGGGTGGGCAATTGTGAAGATCATTGGTCCCGAAATTTTTTAATTTAATTTTTTTATCTTAAAATTTTTTAACACTTTTCTAGGGGTGTTTTGAGGCGCTGAGCATGAATCCGGCCTCCATTTCGACCAATTCCGAATCCCTAACCCGAACAAAAAATCCAAAATTCAAAAACACCGAAAACACTAAGAACCATGTTTTAAAAGAAATTTACAAAATTTAAAGAGTGAAGCGGGACCGGGCCGGGAATTCCCGGTCATTCGAGGTCCCGGATTTTGAAAAGCTCAGGTCCCGGTCCCGGTAGGGCAACCGGGAAAAACAAGCACTGGTAAGAATGGGGTCTGAGTGAAAAATTAGAGATGAAAATTGGAGTTAAAGGAAAAAATTAAAAAAATATATTAATATATTCTTCAAAAGTGAATTTTACAATTTTGCAAATGGCTTAGTGGCTAGTCTCCTTGACTTTCCTTCTTCTTTCCCCTGGTTCAATCCCTCTACAGAAATTTTAATTTTCATTTTGTATATTCATTGGTTTCCTATCGACAAAATATGATCCACGTATATATTTTTCAATTGACACATATTTTATCATTTTTAAATGAAAATCCGTTTATAACTTGAGCCTAATAATCCCAAAAACGAGCCTTTTTTGTTGAAAATCTGTTAACAAATCACACTCAAATTTTCAAAATTTTCCCCGGCGGCGCCTATGGGCACCGCCGGACCTACCTCTTCCCAAAAAGTCTTTTGGAAAAAGCGCGCCGAAAAAAAGTGATTGAGAAGCAAATCTGAATTTCTAATAGTCATTTAGCCCAAAATGATTAATTGTTTGAAATGATTGAAGGGGTTGGGGTCAGTTCCCCATTTACATTTACATACCGCCGTTTCCATAACCGCCGTTTCCATACCAGCCATTTCCATGCCGCCGTTTCCATGCCGCCGTTTCCATACCAAGGTATTTAGGCCATTTCCATACCAAAAGTTTAAAAGACATTGAAATTAAAAATCCAAGAAAAAATAACATTTTATCTGTTTCAAATCACGGTCTCATTTCATAATTTCGAGAAATTCCGATCAAAAAAGCAATAATAAAATGATGAT
This sequence comes from Heterodera glycines, assembly GCA_004148225.2. Classification (NCBI taxonomy): domain Eukaryota; kingdom Metazoa; phylum Nematoda; class Chromadorea; order Rhabditida; family Heteroderidae; genus Heterodera; species Heterodera glycines. The sequence continues at coordinate 12,198,386 of CP049707.1, read as the reverse complement.
TAAAAGGCTGATGAATTGGGAAAATGTTAGTGTCTATGTTGTTAAGTGGTAAATAATTTTGAACCATCGTGAGAATTCGGCGGTCTGCTTCGCGATATTTCTTTGCCTTTTGCGGTGGTTCTTGTCCAGTTGAACACTTCGCGAAGTCATCATCGGATAACTTTTTATCCTTTAGAAGGTCAATGAAATGCCAAATCGATGGATGTGAACAGGCAAATGCGCATTGCAGGCGTCTGTTCGCGGCTTCTGAATGGTTATTCGTCCGGTCATCGCCTTGCAATGTTCGAGTGTAAACACTCCAAATGTTTGGGTCAAATCGCGGGCGTGTTCGGATCCATCATGCTTAAGACGACCCGTGTAGTTCATGATGAACCTAATATATAATTAAAGAACAATAAATAGTAAACAATTTGTGAGATTGTCAATTTACCAGTCAAGGACGGGAGTAAGTTCGTCGGGAAGAGCCATGTCCAGAGCAATGATTCCAGCCTGTTTCAGCCCAAATTCAGAAATTTTTTGTGAAAATTTTGGACGAGGTGGAACAGACATCCGCGCACTTCAGTGAATGGGAAGACTACATTAAGCGCAGTAATTGCCGCTGTCTCGAAGTCCATCGACACGCTGTCCGGGTTGAAGTCTGGCCACACAGCAACGAGCATACGAAACATACGCTCGTATGTAGTGTGCGTTTTGTTGGACAGCATGCAGTAGCACACTGGGATGACACACCGATTCCGACTTAAATAATAAGTTCAAAATTGTTAACTGTTAATTTCATACCGCGCCAAAATTGCGTACACTTGTTGGAAAGGCATCGGTGTGATGCTGAAGGTGCCGTCGGCGAAGCACTTTCATTTCATGCACCCACCGACCATTCGATTCACGTCCAAATATCAGTATTCTAAATTGCGCTTAAATAATTAAAAAGTGGGCATGTATATTACCTCTGTTCCCTCCCGTTTTCTTGGTAAACACCCGAATCGGCTAACAAAAATTGCTCGCTCTGTTCGTCCGTACGCGAATACATTTTGTATGCGTCTGGGATGATTAAGTCTTGAGCGTGTTTGGAATTGGTGGGGGTGCGTTTATTTCATGGCGTACACGCTTGACTACCTAAGCACAAAAATCTCATAACAAAAAAAGAGAAAAAACTTTTTTGATCGCATTCTTGGTAGGGAGTTGCGCAAGGACTGGCGTGACCACATTATGGAGTGCCAATGAGCGAATTGTCGCTGGTGGTTCCATTGTTTGTTCCGCCCGGCGTTTGATTCCAGTGATCACTCGTTGTGCTTCCATTCGAGCTGCACTTGGTTCACACTGGTGGTTCCAACTTCACGCAAAACGTTGTTGTTGAGGTTAGTGTGAAGGCGCCCTTTGCAAGTGATGTCTTTTGCGTGATGGTGTTCACAGGCCCAAAAGCGAACTTCACCATCGGCACTCGGCTTGTGAAAAATGTATGAATGGCCGTTGTGTTGAAGCTTGGTACGGTTCTTTTTTGTTAGAATTGCTTCCATTTTCAATCTATAACGTTGAAAAGAGAATCCATTGAATTTAAAATTCATATTAAGCATCAAACAGTTGAAAAACCCTTATCTATTTTTTGAAGTTTACCTGAAAATTTTCGAAAAATTTTTGGTATGAAAATGGCCTAAATACCTTAGTATGGAAATGGCGGTATGGAAACGGTGGCATGGAAACGGCCGGTATGGAAATGGCCGGTATGGAAATGGCGGTATGGAACTGACCCCAACCCCTTCAATCATTTCAAACAATTAATCATTTTGGGCTAAATGACTATTAGAAATTCAGATTTGCTTCTCAATCACTTTTTTTCGGCGCGCTTTTTCCAAAAGACTTTGACATCAATGCACAAAAATAATTGTACACATAGTGATCTGGCACAAATGCCAATGCCTTGATTTAAAAAAAAATAAAAATTATTTTTTTATTTTAAAATTTTCTGGGGGTGGGGTCTAAAACCGAAAAATCCCCCCAATTTCTACCTCCAATGATCGAATTGACAATTGGAAATTTCTGTCTTGTAGGTAGATTGTGTACAAATTAGGAAGACGTTGGATGCGACGAAATAACGCCTGCCCAAAGTGAAATAGGCAACCACTTTTGACCGAATTTGGGAAGACATTTCCGGCAGCGTTTATTGCCGCAAATTCAAAATCACTCATGATGCGAATTGGGAACCAATTATTCCCAACTCGGTGCCGAATTGCTTCAAAAAAGCTGACGTATGCTCCAAACTCCTTATTGGGCATTAATCCATAAACCACAGGGACTGCTGAATGGTCAATCACAACGCTCATTGTGTACAACTGGGCAAACCCCCTAGGCGCTGTCTTAAAAATTTTGTCTTTTTACTTAATTGTTCCCAAGTTAAGCTTACATCAAAAGTGCCATCAATTGCAACTTCTGCATTGTACTGCCTAAGGGTATTAATACCAAAGGCAGACGCAAACACAATCATTCTGTTGTTTCCAACGAGTTGATTGAAAATTATGCGTTCTTGCAATGCGGCCGGAATTACTATTCCAGCCGTCGGTTGCGCATCGAGTCCAATATCACCTGCCTAAAACAAGGGTTGTGCACAGACGTCAAATAATTTTGGCACCAGTTTTGTAATCAAGGGCCCAAATCCCCTCCCCCCGTCATAGAAGAAAATGTTTTTTTCTTAAACTTTAAAAAATTTTGACCAAAATTTGGGACCCAAAGTATACTAGTCGCATAAATTTTTCAACAACTTCTTGATGTTTCCTTTTCGTGTTGTTGAAGTTTCTGCACATGTTACTGGAGCTTGGCGCGTTTAGGCGAACTTCGACTGGTAGATTCGACCGCACTTCTCGCACGATATTGCGACTTGTCGTGGGAAAGTCGCTTCGGGCTTCTCCCCGGATACGTTCACTTGCCTCCCTTATCTGAGAAATTGGGACGTAGGATGGGATTTTGTCTACATGGCTAATGGATTTTGAGTGGGAAAAATATTCACATCATGTTGGCCAAAAATAGGTGGGTGATTGTGGGCTGCAGTTACACGGCCCATTTTGTAACGGCTGCCATCGGGGTCATTTTGCCAAATCTTTTGAACAGTCGCTCTTCCTGGGCAGTAAGGCGGGCGTCTCGGGCATCTCCAATACTCCAAGCCTTCCTCCATTCGTGCATCTCTTTCGAAGCAGTATTCGTAATTTCCGCGGGAAAGCAAGACCTTCCCTCGAATTGTCTTAGTCTCATTAAAATTCTTTAAATTCTCCCAGGCGGCGCCTATCGGCACCGCCGGCCCCAAAAAGCCTATTTATTCTTAAAAAATAGCACAAAATCTCAAAATTTGTCATTTTTTGACAAAATCTGTTAACAAATTGTACCCAAATTTTCAAAAAATTTTCCCGGCGGCGCCTACCGGCCCCCTTGAGTGTCAATTTTTTTTTGTGGAAAAAGCGCGGACTTTCCGCTCAAACTGCTTAACGAAAGTATATCAAACTTTAAAAACTGTTGTGAATTCTTGTCCCCAGTTATATAATGAGAAAATTATATGTACAAATATTTGCAGTTTATTTATATTTCGTTTTTGACCAATCTTCAAATTTTGGCATGAATTTTTTTCAAAAAACTCTTTAGTGTCGAAATTACTCAGTGTCGAAATTGTAGTGTCGAAATTACTCAGTGTCGGGATTACATGGCACCTATGGATATGGAAATGGGTCGATCCCGATTGAAGAAAATTTGTTTGAAAATTTTCATTAATTTAATTTAGCTCTAACTTTTTCATCTGATCAACGACAAAATCAAAATTTAATTTTGTATTATTTTCAATTGAAATAAATTAAAATTAAATTTTTGGTAATCCTTCAGAATTGCGGTCCCGACGAAAAATTAATTTAAAAATTTTTTTTTAGTTTTTTCTAGGGTGAAAAAATGTGCTGATTACGAATCTGAGCTCAGATTTTGCAAAATCATTGATTTTATCTATGATTTTTCATCAAGTAATTGATTTTTTCCAAAATTTTAAAAAAATTAAACGATCGTAAAAACGCATGCGCAGATGTTGTAGCGTTTAAAAAGAGCTTTCGAATGAACTATTAAATTTATGGAGAAGGCAAATTTAAAGTTTTATATGATTTTTTGAAATTTAATTACTGGCCCTTAAGGGTCATATGAAACGGGTCTGGGGTTCAAATCCGCTTGGCTGCGGATTATTTTTTATGACAGCCAATGACCGTTCGTGCTTTATTTGCGCACATTTATTTAATAATGACATACAATGTCAATTGTTAACCGGATAATAATACGCAATACTCTACAACATCTGCGCATGCGTTTTTACGATCGTTTAATTTTTTTTAAATTTTGGAAAAAATCAATTACTTGATGAAAAATCATAGATAAAATCAATGATTTTGCAAAATCTGAGCTCAGATTCGTAATCAGCACATTTTTTCACCCTAGAAAAAACTAAAAAAAAATTTTTAAATTAATTTTTCGTCGGGACCGCAATTCTGAAGGATTACCAAATTTTTTTTTAATTTTTAATTTTTAAAATTTAAAATTTTTTTGAATTTTTAAAATTTCCCGGTTGGTCCCGGTTCCCGGTCCCGAAGAAAAATCGAGGTCCCGGTCCCGGCTTCTCAGGTCCCGGCAAGTCCCGGTCCCGGTTTTGCCCAAAATTCCCGGTCCCGCTTCACTTTAGTAAAAACCTAAGAATCCTCTCCCTACTCATGATTCAGCTCCAATTTGCGAATCAACGGTTTTTAATCATTTTTACTATTTTAACTAATTTTCTATCATTTTTAGAAATGTTTTTGCTATTGTCAATGTCCGGGCGCTATACTGTGCTTTTGGTTCGCACCTTTAAAATACGTCCATTTTTCAGTTCTTACGGGTTTTCTAGCAAGGAAATACGGATTCGAGTCTTAAAAAGGGGATTATTTAATAATTAAAACTGAGAGACCCCCCCCCCCCTAATTAAACGTGGTATGAATGTTGATTTTATTTACGCAGGCATTCAACAGGTAAAAAAATTTTTTTTTTTAATGCATGACCAATTAGTAAAGGTGAAGGAACGAACAAATAACTCCATATTTTTCTGGTATAAATTTGTTTTTATAAATGCTTTTTAGTTTACAGACATCATAAAGAATGAGAAGAAACCATTCGCTCCGAGAGTCGTAAATTCTCAAAAATGTCTCCGTCTCGGTGGAAGTCATATCAAAGACATTGATTTGGTCGGGAAGGACGCGTACCACCATTCCTTTTTCGAAATGCTTGGGAATTGGTCATTCGGCGACTATTTCAAAGTAAGTTAATTAATTACGTCAATTGATGCAATTTTGTTGTTCTGATTTTGAAAGGCAGAAACTTGCGCATGGGCCTGGGAGTTTCTCGTACACAAATTGAATATTCCACCCGAATGTCTCTATGTCTCATATTTTGGTGGCAATTCTGCGAATGGATTGGCTTCGGACGAAGAAAGCCGGTAGAGCATTTTGGAAAAATAACAATAGATAATTGATTATTTCCTTTAAGTAAAAATTGGTTAGACATTGGTATTCCTGCCGAGCGTATCCTCCCATTTGGAATGAAAGACAATTTTTGGGAAATGGGCGGTACGGGGCCGTGTGGGCCTTGTTCTGAGATTCATTATGACCGAGTCGGTGGAAGAAATGCCGCTCATTTGGTGAACACTGGCGACCCAATGGTGGTAGAAATTTGGAATTTAGTCTTTATTCAGTACTACAGGTAAACCGATTCTTCTTTTTTTAAATATCATTATTATCCTATTATTTAGGGAAGAAAATGCTAAGTTAAGGCCACTGTCCAGCAAATACGTCGATTGTGGAATGGGACTCGAACGATTGGTGTCAGTGGTGCAGCAAAAAATATCCAACTATGACACTGATTTGTTTGTTCCAATATTTGATGTCATTCAAAAGGTTCTTTAAACAAAGATACAAATTTTGTTATGAATTAACTTATTGCATTTCCCTTAGATTTCTTTAAAATAATATAGGCAATTGACAATTTCTGGGCCTAAATTTAAATGTTTATTCATTGCCATTGCGAAACGGTAATTTATAAAATTTAGTTTTTTGGTTAAGTGTACTGCTCAAAAACACAAATACCAAGGGCGATTTGGGGACTCTGACAAAGAAAGTATTGACGTTGCTTATCGAATCGTTTCCGATCATATGCGAGCTGTGACCGTTGCATTGGCAGATGGAATTGGTTTTACTAATCAACAACAGAAAAAGAGCTCGTGAGGAAATCATTCCAATCAGTCAGTTTTTAAATTTTCAGGCGTAAAATTAAGGAATTGTTTAAACGCGCCACGATTTATGGTTCTCAAATGCTCGGAATGGAACGGATGAGCATGCATTTGATGGTGCCGGTCATTGTTGAACAATTGGTAATTTAAAAATGCAGAAACTCATAAAAAATGTTTATAGGGTGAAACATTTCCTGAAATGGCGCAGAACAAGCACAAAATCGCCGATGCTGTCAGAATAGAAGAAGAACGACTTTGGAAGCAGAGAGACGATGGAATGCGTCATTTGGAAGAATTGTTTCGTAACCATCCGCCGACGAGCAAAGTTTTTCCGGGTGAACTAATCGAAAGTTAATTATTCATCGTTACTAACATTGTGTTCTTAAGGCAAATTTGCATTTATCATTGTGCAAAACTATCGGATTGAATTGGAATTGGTCAAGCGAAAGGCTGCGCAGAGAGGTTTAACTGTTGATGAGGCGGAATACCAACGATTGCACGCCCAAAAAACGATGGGAAGCGGACTAAAGATAAAGGAACAGAAATTGAAATACGGAGACATAATTCAATGAGAAGAATTTTCATTTTTGGATTTCACAGTTATTAAAAGGTCGAATGATTCCTTTTCTTATTAATATTTTTTAATCTAACACTAATTGAAAGTCAATTATGCTTTATTCTAAATTTTCTAATTTATTGTGGCCAAGAGTTAGAGTGTGTTGCTGCATCCATTTCAAGTGAGTTGAACTTTTTTTTTTGCAAGACTAGCTTTGTGAATGTTTTGGCTGGCATGCGTCTGTATTTTTAGGAAATGCTCTATTCATTCTCATTTTTAAGTGCTTTTTCTGCGGGTGTTCCCGATTCACAATTTGCTTCCATTCATTCTCCCACTGGCAAGGGGCTTCCTTCCGTGCCTTTTGAACTCGATGGTCTCAGCATTTCGCCGGATCTCGACCTGTTTAATGTTTCCGAAGGGGTCAAATCTTTGTTGAGCCGTCGGCTGCTCCGTGAGAATGGAAATCCTTTGGAACTTTTGAAGCGGCGAATCATCGCCTTTTTTGACACTAATTACCGGTGGGATTAATTGGGGTTGGCCATTGTTACCATTGTTTTTGAGAAAGCCTCGTGGAAGTTCTCCACTTTTCACCGTTTGTGAGGATGAGCCTCGGTTGGTGAGCATTTTTGACAATTTCGACTCTCTTCTAATCCCTTCCGACCATCCGAGTCGACGTGCCTCCGACACTTATTATGTCAACCGCGACTATTGTTTACGTGCGCACACTTCGGCACACCAATTTAGACTTTTGAAGCAAGGGCTAGACAATTTCTTGGTTGTTGGAGATGTCTACAGACGCGACGAAATCGACAGGACGCATTTTCCTTGTTTTCATCAGATTGAAGGTAGACACTTTGGGAACGGTTTCTATTTGGGGAATGGGTCCCGAGGTAGTAATGTTGAAGAATAAAAGAAGGTAAACTAAGTATTATCATTTCTCAATAATTTGAATATTCGGAAAAAATCCATTGTGATGGAAAAGACTAACAGAGATCAATGGACATGGCCTCGCCTTGGCGCACCCTTTGGGCATGTGCATTAATGTGAAATGAAACAACAATTTTTGTGCCTTTTGCCAATATTCGGATGTTTTAGGCGTGCGTCTTTATGCACTCCATGAACTGTTCGCTGAACAACGTCCCGGGATGTCGAGAATGTTCTCTCTCTTCGAGGAAGCAGAGAGAAATGAACTGAGGCAACAGAGACATTCCATGGACACGGCCAAATGTTTGGAGGTCCAACTCAAAATGACGTTGGAGTCGCTGTGCCAATCGCTTTTCGGTCCGAATGTGCCGATGCGGTGGACTTCTTGCTACTTCCCCTTCACCCACCCATCCTACGAATTGGAAGTCTTTTTCAATGACAATTGGCTGGAAGTACTTGGCTGTGGCATCATCGAACAGAAACTGCTCGATTCTGCGGGTGCTGGCAGCAAAGTCGGATGGGCTTTCGGAATCGGTATTGTACATTTTTGGTGTCGGTTTTATTAGGCCAATTTAATTTTCCAGGACTCGAACGACTGGCGATGGTCCTTTATGGAATCCCAGACATTCGATTATTCTGGTCCAAAGATAGCGGCTTTCTTTCCCAATTTACTGGACTTAGAATGGACGAAGTGATAAAATACAAAACTATCAGCAAACAGCCACAACTGACGATGGATCTGTCCTTTTGGTTGCCCGATTTGGTAAAACAAAACGGCGTGGATTCACTGAAGGCTGATGTTTACGATGTGATCAGAAGTTTGGGAGGTGACATTGTGGAACAGGTGAGTAATTAGGAGTTAATGGGGCGGACTGGGGAAGTGAATTTTTGATTTTTCTATTTTATGAGCTCAATGATTATTTTAAGCGATTTAAAAGATGACACCTTAGACCTTAAGAAACTAATCTTCCTTGATTCTTTCCCATTTAGGTCAATTTCTTCGACCAATTTGAAAACAAAAAGACGGGAAAGACTAGTCAAACGTACCGAATTATTTACCGAAGTATGGAACGGCCATTGAGCAAAGAAGAAGCGAATGCCATTCACAAGGCAATTGAAAAGGAACTCACGCAAAAATTTGGGATTGAAATGCGTTGAACCATTTATTTATTTGTTTTGCGAGTTTACAATTAGATACATTTTTAAAAACTTTTTTTGTCATTTAATTTGTTTGTTATGGTCAATCAAAGCCCATGTTCAACTTCGACACGATTCTCTAATCATTTTTATTATAAATATTTTTAATTGATAAATAAGAAATGATGGACGAGCCAATCCTCGCGGTGATTTCGCTGACAATGTTTATCGGCTCTTATTTGGCTGGATTTATTCCGTTATTCTTTTCGCTTAATGAGGTGCTTTTTGGTGAAGAATTAGCATGAACAATTCATTTCTAGAGGAAAGTTCGGATAGCGAGCATTTTCGGCGCTGGGCTTCTCGTTGGCACTGCTTTTTGTGTTATAATCCCTGAGGGCATTTCTTCACTTGCCGCTGCATCCTTTGTCCAAACGAATGACCGTGAAATTGGGAAAATGTCTCCGGAAAAAACGGAAGACGCAGCCTCAAATTTGGTAGTGGACGAAAAGAAAATTAAAACGGAAGTGTTTTTTCATTACAGGAAAAAGAAAGCAAAACGAATGAAAAAATGCATCGGAGAAATATCAGGCAAAATTGGGATGAGAATGAGCAGAGAAAAGGGGCAATTGGACAAGGGAAAACGGCGAGAGACCGGCGGAAGAAAGACGCAAAGGCAGAAAAAGTGCCAACGGCAGACGAACCGCACAATGGGGGCGAAGAGGGGGGACAATGGCACGAGGAAGGGACACGGCGGACCGATTTCGAAAGGTTGAACGGACCGATCGGCGTCTCTCTGCTGGTCGGCTTTCTGTTTATGCACGTCATTGACCAACTCTCCAAACTGTCCCACAGCCGTCAGAAGGGAATGCCCACCCTCGGCCTTGTCATCCACGCTTTTGGTGCGTTTCTACCAAAATGAGTGTTCTTAAATAGGTGTCCGCTTTTGTTTTTTCCAAGTGCAGCCGATGGAATTGCCATGGGAAGTGCGTCGAGTGCCGGTTCTCAACTCGAACTTCAAATCCTCGTCTTTGTGGCCATAATGTTGCACAAGGTCAGTTAGTCTGTCCTATCCAATCAATCTCTACAAATGCGGTGTTTCTTTAGGCGCCCACTGCTTTTGCTCTGATTAGCATTTTGCTGGCCAGCGGAATGGACAAAGCGCGAGTCCGTCGCCACTTACTCATTTTTTCGCTTTCGTCCCCAATTGGTACTGTACTCACTTTCATCTTTCTGCATACGGTCTGTGCTGGGGGTACCAAAAAAGAAAGAGATAATTAATTGGTTCTTTCCTTTCAGATACAATCGTCGTCTTCGGATGACTCTTTGAGCGGCGTCCACGAAGAGACGACGCCCTCCCAATTCACCGGAATTGTTTTGCTTTTCTCTGCAGGAACATTTCTTTACATCGCAACTGTGCATGTTCTACCCGAACTTGTGGTGAGCAAATGGAATCAATACATTCGTTTGAAGTGGACATTTATTAGGAAGCGAAGTGTGGCGGAGCATTCGCTGGGGGAGGGATGAGCGGAAGCCGCGAAATGCTTCTCGGCGGAGGGGAGAAGGCGGCACCCCCCGCGTCTCCCCGCTTTTCCTTGGTCGAACTTTGTCTGTTTTGTGCGTCGGCCATTATTCCCTCTTTTATATCATCTGCAACCCATAATGGACACAAACACTGACATTCTTACTTACTATTGTAATTTGGTCGAACAATTCCGGCTACATAAATAATAAAAGTCTGATGGGACGTACCTCTTTAGTGTTAATTAGATTTTTGGGCTCTAATGCAGTTTACACGACCCTAAAAAGACGGTATTATTTAATAGACGTAAGAGTTCTCTATTATCATGCAAAATTTCAAATAATTCATGTTTCAAAAAATATGACCAGAAAAATTCAAAAAAACTTTTTTAATCGGATGCTTCTAGAAAAAATTATTAATTTTGGTCGTGTAAAACTGCAATAGAGCCTATTTTTTGTTGAGAAATATGATTTTGGAAACCCTTATATTTTCTTGATTTTTGCCAATATAATCCATGTACAAACAACATTGATAGAATTCTTTAACTTTTAATGTTAACTTCATTAATTATTGTTTGTAATGCCGAATATGGCACAATTTAAATGTGATTCTCAAAGAGAAGGATGTGATCACATGATAAATATTCTCGTGGGGCTTGGGTCAGACAAAAATTGACCGTGTAAAATACACTTTGTTAGTTCTTACGACTTTCGCTCCAATTTTTGGCTTTTTCCATGCAGCGGATGACCTCTTCGTCGCTGGTTTGATCGAAGCGTTGGTAATGGAGTCCAACTGCACTGAAATTCGGCGGTGTCTCCAGACAGAGCACTTCATTTCCTTCAGCGCGTAATTCGGCTGAAAAAAATTTGGTCGGACTTTTGAGAGATTAAAATAAGTTTTTGAGGTGCAAAGTTCAAGGTATAAAGACATAAGCGAATAGAGTAAATAATACCACCAGTTGCACTCCCTCCTCACCCAAAGTGTCGGAAGGCGCCACCGGAGAGGCCAAAATTGCACGACTGACATTTTTCTGACGCAAAGCTTTGAGCGCAACTCGAGCAGTGCCACCCGTTGCAATTCCGTCGTCCACGACAATGGCAATTCGCCCTTCCAGCGACACCGGCGGTTTGTCGCCCAAATATGTCTGATGTGAGAATAAAAATAAAAATATTTACGCATAGCATACATGGACAAGGGGGGGGGGGTCAAAAATTTGCCTTTACGAAAAACCCCCCACCCCCCTCAGAGGCCAAAATTTTACGAAATTGAAAAAAATGCTCAAATTTTTTTCTGCCGACCTTTTTTTTTGCTTACCAAATCACATTATGCGTTTTTTGCGGCGTTTTTTAAAAAAATTTTGGGGAACCAGGGGGTGGGTGGGGTCATCACCGCGAAATTTTTTGAATCGCAGTGCATTTATTACCTGCTTTTGTCCAAAAAATGACCGAATTAATTTCGTAAAGTTTTCTCATCTTTACCAGTGCCTTTTCGATTTTGGCCAAAACTTTTACGAAATTGACCCCCCCCCCTTGTCCATATCCATGACGCATAGAATTTTGGTGTGCCTTTTTAGTGCATTAAATCAATTACGGATGTTTTGATTTCGGCTTCTTGACCCATATTTCGTTTTGGTCTTTTTACCAGATCTTTTTTTAAATTTAAAAAAAAAGTCGGAGTAATAAAAAATGCTAGCCTAAATAACGCCGACATCACGTCGCCGCAAATAAAAATTTTTTTCATGAACTAAAGTAACGGCAACACTTTTTCCTGCTTCGCAAAATTTTGTATTGAATCTTCTTATTTCTTTTGATTTTTGGTTACTTATACTAAATTTAGAGTTTTATTAGTAATTTTCGGTTAAATCCATTTTTGCGTGTTTTAAATGACTCACTTTTCGCTGTCTCTCCATTTCTTTGAGTTGCTTCTGCATTTGCTGTTGCACATATGCTTCAGATGGTCGTGTAATTCTGACAGCCTCATCATTCTTAGAATTGAACTTTACATTAGGCAACAATTTCTTCTGCCCACCATAACGAGCTCGGGCGGATTTCCTTCCACAACAGCACCAATTCCATATTCTTCATGGCCAGGAGCACCTATCTTTCTTACCTAAAATATATATTATATTGGGAAAATTTAATTGCAAATAAATAAATAAAAACGATATTGTTTGTTGTGATCGAGAGGAGCCTGAAAGGCATCAGCGACTTCACAAGCCACTGGAACTCCGCCACGCGGAAGTGCCAAAACCACCTGTTAAACCACAAAATACTATCGTTTTGGCACCCAATTCGGCGTTACTGCAGTTTACGCATCCAATCAATGACCATCCTCAGTTTTCTTAGGCCATAGTTTTTTTCTTACTTGGTTAATACATATGCCTATATTCTTGGTAGCATTTGAAAGATTGAACTCCAACATTTAAGGGTTATTTGTACACATAAAAGTATATCGGAAACTAAACTGCAGAAGAGCCCTCATTCTTACAATGTTATCACGTTGAGGCAAAATATGGGCTAAAGCCTTAGCCAATTTCTGGCCGGCATCTTTACGATCAACGAAAAGAGTTGAACGAGCTCCCAAAAACATTGCTTTAAATTACAGGAAAAAGATATGTTATTTATTTATTTATGGAGATATATAATTTGGAAAACCAAAAATTTTCGTCAAATAAATAATAAATTGTAGAGGAATTTTTGAGAAAATTTTCATTTTTAGGAGTGCATTTTTGAAACTTTTAGGTAGATTCTCATTTGTCAGAGATATATTTTTGTTTATTTGTTTGTATCTTATATAATAAAGTTGAGTGTTTGTATGTATGTATGTATGTATGTGTCAGTGTTTGAATTTGTGTGGCGTTTTGTTTGAGTTTTGCGTTAAAAATGAATTTGAAAAGAGATGAAAAGAAATTGTTTTGAAAAAGAAGAGAATATAAAGAAAAGAGACGAAAATAAATAGTTAAGAAGAAGAAGAAGACAAAAGAAATAGCACAGAAAAAGAAGGTAAAAGATTTCTCCTTCTAGGATGTAGAGGTTAGAGGGAGGGATGGTGGGAAAATAGTGCACTGTCTGATTGTCTGTCTACGCGGGCAGCGGCGGGTGAGAGGGGCATACAGTGAACAGACGCGTGCTGCTGTGCAGCAGCAGTCTGTTGGACGCGTGCGTGTGTGTGGGAGAAGGAGGGAGTGGGAAAAAAAGAGAGTAAATTGCAATGGAAAAGAAAAGAGAGTAAAAGAAAGGAAAGGGAGAGATAATGGGAAATTTGTCTCGCATCCCTTCCTTATTTATAACCCATCTTTTATTATATAAAATAATTAATAAAATAATGAGCACATTTTTGTGTTTGTTTGAGTGGAAAATCCGGTATATGGAGAGATACAGGAAAGAGAGAGGGAGAGGAAGGAGAAAGTGACAGAGTGGAAGAGAGGGGTAGAGAGATACAGGAAAGAGAGAGGGAGAGGAAGGAGAAAGTGACAGAGGAGAGAGAGGGGAGAGAGATACAGGAAAGAGAGAGGGAGAGGAAGGAGAAAGTGACAGAGGAAGAGAGGGGTAGAGAGATACAGGAAAGAGAGAGGGAGAGGAAGGAGAAAGTGACAGAGTGGAAGAGAGGGGTAGAGAGATACAGGAAAGAGAGAGGGAGAGGAAGGAGAAAGTGACAGAGGGAAGAGAGGGGTAGAGAGATACAGGAAAGAGAGAGGGAGAGGAAGGAGAAAGTGACAGAGGAGAGAGAGGGGAGAGAGATACAGGAAAGAGAGAGGGAGAGGAAGGAGAAAGTGACAGAGTGGAAGAGAGGGGTAGAGAGATACAGGAAAGAGAGAGGAGAGGAAGGAGAAAGTGACAGAGGAGAGAGAGGGGTAGAGAGATACAGGAAAGAGAGAGGGAGAGGAAGGAGAAAGTGACAGAGTGGAAGAGAGGGGTAGAGAGATACAGGAAAGAGAGAGGGAGAGGAAGGAGAAAGTGACAGAGTGGAAGAGAGGGGTAGAGAGATACAGGAAAGAGAGAGGGAGAGGAAGGAGAAAGTGACAGAAGGAGAGAGAGGGGAGAGAGATACAGGAAAAGAGAGGGAGAGGAAGGAGAAAGTGACAGAGTGGAAAGAGAGGGGTAGAGAGATACAGGAAAGAGAGAGGGAGAGGAAGGAGAAAGTGACAGAAGGGAAGAGAGGGGAGAGAGATACAGGAAAGAGGAGGGAGAGGAAGGAGAAAGTGACAGAGGAGAGAGAGGGGAGAGAGATACAGGAAAGAGAGAGGGAGAGGAAGGAGAAAGTGACAGAGGAAGAGAGGGGTAGAGAGATACAGGAAAGAGAGGGAGAGGAAGGAGAAAGTGACAGAAGGAGAGAGAGGGAGAGAGATACAGGAAAGAAGAGGGAGAGGAAGGAGAAAGTGACAGAGTGGAGAGAGAGGGAGAGAGATACAGGAAAGAGAGAGGGAGAGGAAGGAGAAAGTGACAGAGTGGAAGAGAGGGGTAGAGAGATACAGGAAAGAGAGAGGGAGAGGAAGGAGAAAGTGACAGAAGTGGAAGAGAGGGGGAGAGAGATACAGGAAAGAGAGAGGGAGAGGAAGGAGAAAGTGACAGAGTGGAAGAGGGGTAGAGAGATACAGGAAAGAGAGAGGGAGAGGAAGGAGAAAGTGACAGAGTGGAAGAGAGGGGTAGAGAGATACAGGAAAGAGAGAGGGAGAGGAAGGAGAAAGTGACAGAAGGAGAAGAGAGGGGAGAGAGATACAGGAAAGAAGAGGGAGAGGAATTGAGTCCCAGAGATTGGAATAGAGGGGAGAGATACCCCAGAGATTGAATTGCTGGTGGGTTGAGTCCCAGAGATTGGAGAAAAGCCAAGAAAATGATGCGAGGGCGCGAAGCGGCCGAGCCAGTCGGTTTTATCATTCATAGGGTAGAGAGATACAGGAAAGAGAGAGGGAGAGGAAGGAGAAAGTGACGAAGGAAGAGAGGGTAGAGAGATACAGGAAAGAGAGGGAGAGGAAGTAGAAAGTGACAGAGTGGAGAGAGAGGGAGAGAGCTAAAAACAAGAGAGAGGGAGAGGAAGGAGAAAGTGACAGAAGGAGAGAGAGGGGAGAGAGATACAGGAAAGAGAGAGGGAGAGGAAGGAGAAAGTGACAGAGGAGAGAGAGGGGTAGAGAGATACAGGAAAAAAAATACGGACTACGGACCCGTAAAAATCCGTATACGGGTCCGACCCGTAGCCGATCTCTATCAAAAAGTAGCTTAACAACCACCAAAAAACAATTTTTCGTGCGTTTTAGGCCACTGGGACCTCTGTACACACCATCCCAAAAAACGAGATGTGTACCAATAAATAGAGAGTGCCAGAGAAAAACATTATCTTTTTTTCTCTAATTTTTTGTCTCCTTTTGGCGTACTATCTAATATTTTCATTATTAGGAAAAACAACATTCACTTCGAACAGCATAACTTTTTTTTCCTCACAAAGGAGAGTGTTCGGGTGATGGTGGAACTTCCAAATGAAACTTTGTAGGTGGGTAGACCACCCCTGGGTTGTATTGCCAAATTTTTTTTCTAGCTGCGGAATAAGCTTCTGTGCCGAGATATGAGGCTTTAAATATTTAATAATTATATTATATTAAATTTAAAAGGAGAAGCAACAAGCGACCGCAGGAAAGAGAGAGGGAGAGGAAGGAGAAAGTGACAGAAGGAGAGAGAGGGGAGAGAGATACAGGAAAGAAGAGGGAGAGGAAGGAGAAAGTGACAGAGTGGAAGAGAGGGGTAGAGAGATACAGGAAAGAGAGAGGGAGAGGAAGGAGAAAGTGACAGAAGGAGAGAGAATAGGAAAATTTCGCAATGAGCGCACCGGATTAAAAGAACATTGGCACATTCATTCTTTTGGCATTGATGTGGCTGCTTTTTTGCATTAAAACAATATTTAACTGTGAATCATTAAAATTATTCGAAAAATGTTTTTGAAGTAAAGAAATAATATTTTGGGGATTAAGTTACAGAGTGGAAGAGAGGGGTAGAGAGATACAGGAAAGAGAGAGGGAGAGGAAGGAGAAAGTGACAGAGGAGAGAGAGGGGAGAGAGATACAGGAAAGAGAGAGGGAGAGGAAGGAGAAAGTGACAGAGTGGAAGAGAGGGGTAGAGAGATACAGGAAAGAGAGAGGGAGAGGAAGGAGAAAGTGACATATCTCGGCACAGAAGCTTATTCCGCAGCTAGAAAAAAAATTTGGCAATACAACCCAGGGGTGGGAAGAGAGGGGAGAGAGATACAGGAAAGAGAGAGGGAGAGGAAGGAGAAAGTGACAGAGTCAGGCAGAATTTCTTTTAATTTTGCATATCGATAGAGAAAAAAATTCTGCATCGGTTAAATTTTTTTTTTTTTGTCTGTTTGTTTTGATATAGAATGATGAACACATTAAGCATTGAGGAGTGGAAGAGAGGGGTAGAGAGATACAGGAAAGAGAGAGGGAGAGGAAGGAGAAAGTGACAGTTTGTATTTAGATATAGATTAAAAATTCACAAATTTTCATCTATTTGACGAAAATAAGCGCGATGGTTGTTTCGAAAGTCACACAACAAAACAACGCCAGTGAAGATGAATTGGAGTTGCACAATGCCTGGAGAGCGGTAGAGAGTGGGTGGACAAGAAGGGAAAGGAAGGGAAGAGAAGGAGAAGGGGAGGTTGGGACAGTGATTTGTTAACAGAAAAACAATCATGCATTCGAAGTGATCAGAATAATAAAGAGTGTCGTGGGCTGAATAAGTTTTCGCCTCTTTGGATGATGTAAATGAGCCCAAAATTAGATAATAAGCATTCATTGGCTGTTGTGCTCCTTGATCGATCCTTAAAACGTGTTTTTCCCCTTTGAATCGTCATTTTCTTCCCGCGATCAATTAACCAATTAAATAATTACTAAAACACTTCATTAACCAATCAATCAATCGAATTCATATATCACCCCAAATCAGAGACAAAGAGATTTCTTGCTGGAGCAAAATCCAAAAATGAAAAAGATTTGGACAAAGATGGAACAGAAATTTGCCAAATTACCTTCTGATGATTTTGACGCTTTGGACTTTAATAGGAGGTTTTTATGGCGGTTGCTTCAAAGGCTAAAGCGGACGGTTGACTTCATCGACGATGAGAGACAAAGTCAAAACAATTAAAGAACCTTAACAATCTCTTCTTTTAGAAGCCGACATTGATGCTGTGAGCTATTGTGAACATGGCCCCTCGTAAAGTTTTGGACCGTCTCTCGGATTTGGGCTTTTCAATTTGCGGTAATTCCCGAGAGAACTTTTGGCTAATTAGTGAGTGATTGGCAGGGATTGCTGGGGCAGGACAAACGGTGATTTGGACGATGAGAAGGGAAAGAAGGGACTGATCAAAGGAACTCTCATCGACGGAACACAAAAAAAGTCTTAAACAATTGACGCTAATTGAATTTCGGTCCCCTTTCTGTGAATGATGGATGGATTTCGTCCATTCCCATGCCATGCCATGGCAGGTGAGTAATGAGTTAATGACCGTCTCTCTCGGCCCAATTTCCCCCATTTATTCACTCATCGCTTTTTCGTCAACATTCGTTGAATTTGCCTTCTCCCCCCTCCATTTACAAATCATTTAACCATCGATTTGCCAATTGATTTGCCAATTCCTTCTCATCCATCCCCAATTTGCCCTTTTTTCATTCGCTTACTTTTCGCCAACGGTTTTTCTTCGTGGAGTGCTCCAAATTTTTTCATTTTATTTCCGTTCAATGCATTTGTCAATGCGCTGCTCCGCTCGAGTCACGCCATCAGCCATTGTCTCCTTTCTCAGTTTATTCTCTCTGAACATGGCTCTCTTTTCTGTGAATTAGTCACTTTGTTGCGCTTTTATGTTCGTTTTGAAATTGACGACGTAAATGGGCAGCAACTGACCGCGGCTGAAGTTTGTTTGGAAATGCCTTTATCATTTATTCTTATCTGTTTGAAGGTCACTAAACGTCACTACGATTCGATTTCCGATCTCCAAAAAGCGACTTTTAAATTTTTGAAGGACAAATTGGGCGAGTTTTGTCTTCTGCCAATTGCATCCGTTGACACCAGCAAATTTTTGCGTGAGCATCTCGGCACATTACGGTAAAAAAAAAGGATTGAAATAGCAAACTTAAGTATTTTAGTTTGGAGGAACTTCAACACATTGCCAAATATTTACGACTAATCCCTGACAAAAATCACGACGAAATTACCATCCGCAGCAGCAGAGGAGGGGGCCGATCATTTTGATCAAGCGAAAGTACCGAGTTAAAGTGGCAAGCAAAGAGAAAACGAAAAGAGTCGGAAAAAGGCACAAAAGGAGAAAGAAAAACAGAGGGAAAGGAGAAAATGGAGGAGGAAAGGCATCGCGGCACCGATGCCAAAGAATGGTCGGGCGAAATGGAAAACATCCCGTAAATGCAAAATGTTCGGCAGAGTGATTGGAAGGTATGCCCATCCCAATAATGATTTATGGGGATTTAAAAAATTGAAAAGAGCGAAGCAAACAGAGAAAAATGAAGAGGAAAAGAGAAGGGGTTTCAATTTGTTCCGCATGGAGTCCATTTGTCGGTGAATTTCTCAGGCGATCGCTCATTTGGGTGTTTTAAGATGAAATTCGCCAGGACATTGAGGATGTTCTGTTCAGAATGAAGCCGTGGCGTCATGAGTTTAATGAGCAGGAAGTTGTTTGGGGCGGTTGGGCGCGGATGGCACTGCCGGTGGGCGAATGCCGAGTTGTGCACGTGGGCAAACCGATGGTGGGCGAGGTGAGCAGTGCAACATCGGAAGAGGATGCGGAGTTTAACTACTATTATAGAATTTGACTAAAAATTACCAAATTGTTGGTTGTATATGGTCCCGTGCTGCTGTCGCGAACAGGAGAAGGGACACCGAAATGGAAAAAGAAACCTCAGAGGAAGAAGAAGAAGAGGAGGAGGAAGAGAACAAAGAAAACAATTCATCAATTAAAAGGAGAGAAACAAGAAAAGAAAACGAACCATCGGAGGAAGAGAGAGGAGAAGAAGAAAATACGGTAGGAAAGAGTTCGGTAAGATCAGATGGAAAAAGAAGACAGACAGAAAGAAAGAGTTCAGTGAAAAGAAGAGAGCCAGAAAAAGAAAGAAACACATCGGAGGAAAATGAAGAGGGAGAAGAAACAAACAGAAACATAAATAGAGGAAGAGAAAGAAAAGAATTTGAGGGAAATTGGAGTCGTACAAGGGGAAGAAAGAGTTCGGAAGAAAGAGAGAAAAGCGAAAGTAGGCGCCCTCAGCGAAAATTTTAGGAAATTCACATTTTTTAAAAAAATGATTAGATTGTTTTCAAAAAGAAAGAAATTTATAATAATTTAATTGGGCCGTGTGACATACAAATGTCTGCATTCCATCTCCTACGTAAAACAGTTCGAATGGTTTTTACGGGATATGGTTTATTACTGTTCAAGCACGAGCTGTGCAGTTTATTTCATATTTTTGTTTGTGGCTATTCATCCTTTCATTTATAACTGATTATTCCTGCATTGTTTGTCTTTAAGTTGGCTCCGTCTGATGTCAAATCGGATGTCCATTTGTCATTGCCTTCGCGTTCCGATCTGCGCGAAGAATGGATGAACATTCGCAAGAATGACGTCTTCTTTCTGCTTAAGCTTAAGCCCATCCATCCAGTTGGGCATAAATTCGATGTCCGAAAGCCGTTCAAATCGCAATTTGAAATAGCAGGGGCAAAACTGTGGGAGTGGAAGGCATTTTGGGGCCGGACGGAAGAGTTTTGGACGAAATGGGTGGGCGCAGGAATGCAAATTTGGAAGTTGATTCATAATTTAGAGAATCGCGACATCATCCGTAAAATGCCGGGCGATTTGCGCATTTACCGTGTCCGTTTTGACGCCAACCAATACAGAGAAGACGCGTTGAGGGGCGTGGAAACCGACGTTTATTTCACCTTCAATCTCGTCATCCGACGCGACCCCAAAACTAACAACTTTAAAGCCGTTTTGGCCACAATTCGGCAGCTGCTCAACACCGAATGCGTTGTCCCCGATTGGCTGCACGATTTGATACTCGGTTATGGCGAGCCCGACACTGCGCATTACTCCAAGTAAAATGAGCGAAATTAGACTGGGTCAAACAAAAGAGTTGGCCGGTTTAATAAGTGATCACTGGCTTTCGTAATAGAGTTCCAATACGACACTCCTGTTAAGGATGAATAGCACTGTGGCCAGCGTGGATTTCAATGACACTTTCCTGTCATTTGACCACCTGAAAAAGTCATTTCCCGGCAAAAACATAATTTGTGAAGACCAAAAACCGGTGCCGCCTTTCAGGTCATTTCCCTTTTACTACTACTGATTGTTGTTGCATTTGTCATTTTTAACCTTCAGATTAACGTTCAAGGAATTTCTGCCTCAGCACAATGTTGAACACCCCGATCAAAAAGACACTTCGATAATGGTCGAATGTCAGAAGAGTTTCAAGCGCGTAATTACCGAGGCATTGCACACAAATTCCATTGAATTTACTCCAGCGCAAGTAATAAAAATAAAACGATAATTTGTTTTTTAATTAACTTTTGAAAATGCAATCGCAGGTAGAGGCCATCAAGGCGGGCATGCAGCCGGGCCTTACTTTGGTCGTCGGACCGCCCGGGACAGGGAAGACGGACGTGGCGGTGCAAATCATCTCCAACATTTACCACAATTGGCCGGAACAGCGAACTCTGATCGTGACTCACTCCAACCAGGCACTCAACCAACTGTTCGAGAAGATCATCCGACTTGATGTTGACGAACGGCACCTTCTGCGCATGGGCAAGTGCCGGGGGGAAGGGAAAGCACAGAAAAGTGTTTGGTTGCTTAGGCCACGGAGAGGAAGCACTGGAGACGGAGAAGGACTTCAGCCGTTATGGACGGGTTAATTTCGTCTTGGCAGAGCGACAAAGGCTCTTAGAGCAAGTGGAACTGTTGAGGGAGGCGGTGGATGAGACGGGCGACGTGTCGTATTCCTGCGAAACCGCGGGCTATTTCTTCCGCTATACGGTCCAATTGGGAACAGCCGTTTCCTCCTCCCAATTTTATTAATAAAGTTTCATTATAAATTCATTCTTAAAGGAGAGAGGGAAACAGCGAAGAGGGTGGCACATGCGAATGACTCAATTTGATATGCGAGTGATTGTCTCAATTTGTTTAGGTTTGCAAGACATGGGAATATTTTATGGAGCAAGTGCAAACCATGCAAAAGCAGCACCAGCAAAATGCGTTACCCAAGGAATTTGTCGCGGAGCATTTTCCGTTTTCCAAATTCTTCGAAAATCGACGACATCAATCCAATTTACTCCCATTGAAATTTGAAGTGAGAGAAATTTACTATAGAGGGAAGGAAATCGCAAAATCTTTCACTTTTAGTTACGCGACTTTGAAGAAGATTTGGCGATTGCGTTGGACGGATGGGAGCGGATAAAAGACATTTTCAAGAAGTTGGAAGAGTTCAGAGCATTCGAATTGCTTCGCAATGGGAGGGACCGCGCGAGTTATTTGCTTGTAATTGTTTGGCAGGGAACTCTTACAACTAACGACTTCTCCGCTTTAACCCATTGTCAGGTGAAAGAAGCGAAAATCATCGCGATGACTTGTACCCACGCGGCACTCAGGCGGCGCGAGTTGGTCGACCTCGGATTTCGCTACGACAATATTTTGATGGAGGAGGCTGCACAGATTTTGGAGGTGGAGACATTCATTCCTCTGCTGCTCCAGGACCCCCAGGACGGACGGTCGCGGCTGAAGCGATGGGTTATGGTCAGTCATTAGAGAAACAATGGGTTTGGAGATGACAAATGTCTTGCAGATTGGCGACCATCATCAGCTTCCCCCTGTCGTTCAAAACGTTGCCTACCAAAAATTCGCCAACATGGAGCAGTCCCTTTTCGCCCGTCTCATTCGTTTGGGCGTGCCATCCGTTCAGCTCGACGCTCAAGGGCGTGCTCGTGCTGAATTGGCCTCTCTTTACAATTGGAATTATAAAAATTTGGGCAATTTGCCACACGTCCTCGAACAACGCGAATTCCAATGTGCCAACCCCGGTTTCCTGCACAACTTTCAGTTCATCGACGTGCCCGATTTTAACGGTGTCGGGGAGAGCACTCCCAGTGCCTATTTTTACCAGGTAAAGTTGGCTGCTCGGCAGGGCTGGACGCAATTGCGGATTACGGAAATTGCTGGGTTTTTGGAGTTACGGATTGCGGGTTGTGGATTTTTGGGGTTTGTCAGCAATTTTGATCCGCAATTTGACTTTTGGATTGTTTTTCGAGACGATTTCTTTTAAGATTATTTTTTATAAAATGAATATTTTTATTAAAAGGCTACCCATATTTCAATTTCATCTGACTTATTCTTGGTTATTTATAGTATTATGAACATACATAAAAGAGGGGCTGGAGGCTAGCAGAGGGGAAAAGAGGAAGTGCTTAAAAAATTTGGCTATTTAACAAAATTCGTTAAAAATTTTGAAAATTTTCGATCACAGCTCTGAATCTGCCATTTTTGTTATTTTTCTCCCGCGGCCCATATTTTGGGATTTTTCGCCTCAAAAAACATACAAAGCTTTTATTCTGATCATAAATTACTCTTAATCAATTTTTAGATTGGATTTTTTAAAATAAAAATTTTCAAAATTAAAAAAAAAAAAATTTTGAAAATTACGGATTGCGGCTTACGGGAAATTGCGGGGTTTTTTGACCCCGCAATTGCGGATTTCCGTAATTGAAAATCCAGTTGCGCCCAGCCCTGCTGCTCGGCCACTTTTCTGAATTAGTTTGCTTAAGAATTTGGGAGAGGCCGAGTTCGCGGTTGCCCTTTTCATCTACATGCGAATTCTCGGTTATCCGGCCCACAAAATCTCAATAATTACCACGTACAACGGACAAGCCGCGCTGCTGAGGGACGTTGTTCAGCGGAGATGTGCCGAAAATCCGTTCATCGGAATGCCGGCAAAAGTGGACCATTTTTTGTTTCTTTACAAAAATTGTTAATTTTAAAGGTTTCTACTGTTGACAAATTCCAAGGGCAGCAGAACGGTATTTTGTGACTTTTTTGCCCATCAAACTTTGGCAAATAAATGGGTAAAGGGAGTCTCGACAGGGGGGAGGTCGTAGCGCAAGGGAAAGGAGAGAAATTCCTAGAGAATTTGGATAATTTCCCATTAAAAGGCCAAAATATTTCCCCTACAATGGGCGAAATCACCGCCCGCCACTTTTCTCTTCTCATTCTCTCTTTTCAGAATATGTCATTCTTTCCCTCGTCCGCACTCGTTCGGTTGGCCATTTGCGGTGCTTTCCATTCGTTTCCCTTATTATTCAAATCATTTCTTCGGCTTAAGGGATGTCCGTCGTTTGGTGGTCGCGCTTTCCCGGGCTCGGCTCGGATTGTACGTTTTGGGAAGGCTTTCGCTGTTCCAACGCTGCTATGAATTAGCCCCGGCATTCGAAAGAGTGCGTTCATTTTCCAATTTAACTATTTTTTGTTTTGTTTTTTAGTTATTGAAATTTCCGACTCGTCTCGCCATTCTTCCCAATGAACAATTTTCGGAAGATTTCGATCGGAAGGTCGGTACAATGTTAAGATTTTCATTTTCTTTTTACATTAGCCCGGCGATACTCCGCAAATTACGCCAATACAAATTGAGGGCACTGTACACATGTCGCAATTCGTGGCTGAATTCTACAGAAGCAATTTGGAGCTGATAAAAGGGCGATTTTTGCCCGGGGACGGAATAGGGGAGAAGGAGCAACCGATGGAACAAAGCGAGGCGAGACTCTAAAAGAGGAGGCGAATCGACCCCGAATTTGTTTAGCAAACCGTACTAGCAGCAACAACAGCAGAACCCGTTGAGGAGCAGCAGTCTAAAGAGTCTGCGGAAGATGCAATGCCAAGTTCAACAAGTGACGATCAATCGAACGAACCAGTGGAAGCAGCGATTGTGTTTGAACAAGTCGATTTCGAACGTTTGCAGGAAGTTCCAAAATATTGATCAACTATTTTTGTTTTCATTTAGAAAGGGAAATGGAAGAGGAAATGGAAAAGGAAGTGGAAGTTAAATAATGACTAGGGCATGGATTTTAAGCTATTTAACAATTTTTGGCCTGAAAATTCATCATTTTGATGAGACTATTCGTCGCTATTTTGGAAAATGTAATAATATACACTAAAAAAAAAACAGAAATTTGGAGATCAAAACACATTCATTCGCCAATTATTTGGTGTTTTACGCCATTCATTAGGGGTCGAGTCGAAAGCACTGTTTTAGGAACTTCAAATTACAGCGTATGCATGCGATCGTTAGCATCAGAAGTATTTCGCCGATCAGAAGGACGATGAAAAAGTGGGTTAGCCATCGGTCTCTTTCAAGGGCTTCTGAAAGGTCCGATTTGTGGCGAATGCGTCTCCTCCGTTGGCTTTACCCTCTGCCGCTGAGTTTTGCGATTGTTTCGTCACTTCCCTCCGTCGGCCTTCCATCGTTCCCATCGCGCGGGTGAAACCGAAAATGCTGGAGAAAGCGATGATGGCCACCATTTTGGCGAAGGCACCGAGCGCCTGAGGCAACGGAAGGGCCAATTAATAAATGGCAAAATGCCCTTTTTATACGCTGGCAATTGCACACAGCCAAAGCGTTTCTTCTGTCCGACTGTTCATTGCTGCACAAATTGTTATGGTGACCACGAGGAGAGGAACGATGACACAAGTGATGGACAAAGGGTAGGAGAACAGAGCGAGACACGCCGACTGAACAATGAATGGAGTCACAAAGTGAGAACGGAAGAGAAAAAGGAAGATGGAAGAGAAGGAAAAGGGGAAAGGAAGAGGGAACGGAAAGTAAGAGAAAAGGAGAGGAGACAGAAGGAGAAGGAAAAGGGGAAAATAAACTGGAGAGGAGACGGAAAGGGAAACGGCAAAAGAAGGGAGAAAAAGTAGGAAAAAGGAGGGAACGGAAAGAGAAGCGGCAGGAAATGGGAAGAAAGAGAAGCCATCAAATGTTATAAATAATTGCACAATGAAATATAATTCAACCATTCTAATTGACTGACCAAGAACAGATAAATGGCCAAAATGATGAAGGTGACGCGCTTAAACTGAGTGATTAGTCACGCCTTTGGCGTTCCGTCGTCGCCCTTCGACCTGCAAATATCCGTTGGCCATCTCTCCTCCCCTCCCTCCTCTGCTAATTGACCGTCGCATGTGCGTATTTCCACGATGTTTTCCCTTCTCCAACCCCTCAGAACATTCAAAGTCGACGGGACGAGGATTGATGAACATCATTTTGAAGGGAGAAAGGAATTGGCAAAGGTGCAAAAAACAAAAAGGAAGAATTGGCCCAAAAAGAGAGGGACCTTAAGACAATTCACACTTTCTTGGATTTTTGGAAGTGAAAGCGATGCCATTGAGAGCAAAGGACGAGGGAAAGGGAGGGCATAAATTGGATTTGCAGGCCAAACGTAAAATTATGGAAGCAAAGATGGAGCAAACGCAAAGAGGAAATGCGGGGAGAGTGAAAATGGGAGGGGAAAGGAGGGGGGACCGAGGAGGGGGGGGGGGGGGGGGAACTCCGTCCGTCCGTCCGATCGCAGCCAAAGGCTGTCCAAATGCACAGGCCAATGCAATGTGATTTTGCTACGTGTTCTTTTAATATTTTAAAAACAAAAAGTGAGGCGAGGACTTGCCTCCCCAGGGGCAAATGTCTCCTGCGGACAGCGGCAGATATTTAGCCATTAGAGCAGAAGGAAGATCAAAGCGGAGATATAGAGGAACGAGAGAAGGCATCGGAAGAGTGCCCCCCCCCCTCCCCTCGGGATTATCCGTTTCCTCCCGCCCCATCTCCACCGCCTTCCCTAAACTCTCATTATCGAATATTCCCTCAAAAACACAATTGAATGGCTTGGATAACTAATAAAAATATGGACTATTTTCATTTGTTTTTGTTTCTCTCCGTATTTTTTCATTGTGCTTTTTTCGAATTCATTTGTATACATTTTCCAAATGTCAGAATGTTGTCAATGTTTCTTCATATATCCCTCCTCCGTTCACAAGTGCCAAATTGACCGCGTTCACCAATGATCGGCCGACCTCAAAAAATTCGGACGGGCATTTGTGGGGGATTGGCGGTGACAAGGCCTCGGCATCCGCAACAAGGAGGACGAAGGCATTTTGTAATGGACGGAAGAGAGTCCGTTCAGCAGAGTACTGAAACGGGGGGAAGGGGATTTAGCAGAGGAATTCATTTCCGATGCGCGCAAACACCTCTCGGCTGAATTCTGTCCAAGTGATGCAATCGACGAGAGTCGCTTTGGCAAGAATTACGTTTCTCCGTTGGCATGAAACGCCGTCCCCTTCCCCCGTTGCTGCAATTATTTCCCATGCGTTTGGCCACCCCTTCGGACACACCTTCGCTCTTTTGTGTGTCCTCTCCATTAAAATATTCAATGGGCGCGTCGTCTTCCAATGCGGCGATGAGAAGCGGCCCTTTGTGTTGCACACTTTGAAGCCAAGGAATTGCACTGCAATAAAACCCATTATTTGGTTTATGAAGAGAGAATCCCACGACCAAAGGGAGTCTTTTGAGGACAAAGCCAACGACAACAAACGCCCAGCGAAAGGCTGTTTCAGTGCCACACAAAAGAGTTTTTGTCGCGACGGTTTGCCCAATTGTTCTGCTGCCACCCCCGACACTTCAGTACTGCCCTTACTGTCCTCGTACTGTTGGGGGGGGTGAGATGCAATTTCTGATTCTCAAGTCAATTTTATGCCCTGGGTAAAAAGTTGTCAATCAGTGAAGCGTGCTCCTCCCCTTTCTGCTCTTTGCTGTCCTCATCAGTGTTTTGGTGTAAATTCCGCGCCGCCGAATTGAGGAGAATCGCCTGGAGGATGGGGTCGTCCACCGTTTCGATGGGTTTTTGCTAAATAAATGCCGTTCAACCAAAACAGACAATGGCATTGCCTTTTGCTGATGCATTGCTCCGGTAGAAATGTCCAAATCGACGAGAATATTCCTTTTGACACTCAAACTGAGCTGTCTCAATTCCTCCTTCCGATTGCCAATTGCCTCTCTTTCGGCTGCTGTCAAGTACGGATTATGCTCCAAACTGAAGTAGTCCGCTTGCAAGTCGTTCACCCGCGTGACTTCCCTATGTAACAATTCTTACCATTCATGGCACGACAATTGGCAATGTCATTAATTATAATAGCCAAGAGGGAAAATTTTGAAAAACTGAATTTAAACACACTTTTTCCTCATCGAAATTTGGGGTTTTAGAAATTCCTATACTGAATATGTGCAGTTCCAGTCAGTCCAAGCCAATTCTGTCCAACCATTCGTTGTTTGATGAACACTTCCAAAACTCACTTGTCTTTGTCCGCCTTGAGCAACTTTTGTTTGTAAGCATTGGCCGTCTCAATGCTTTTGCCAATTGCAGAAAGGGAAACGGCCTTCGGCACAGAAAGTGTCGAAAGGTCGACGCTTGAAATGTTAGGGTCGTCCAAAAGGCATCTCAACAGTCGCAAACCTTCGCCGTCCTTCCTCTCAATTATCTGTTACTTACTCAATTAACTCAAATGACCCCGCCTCATTACCGTCTTTTCCTCCCTCGTGCACACCAAACGGCCGCAGTAAAAGCACCGTCCGCTTCCCTCCTGGGCACAAACAATGCGTCCACAGCCAATGCAATTGCGCACCAAAGAATGGAGACGCGCCTGACAATCGCATCGATGACGGCCTAAAAGAAATGGGGGAAAATGAAAAGCAAGAAAGGAAGGAGCAGACAGACCCGGCCTTAAGTGAGCGGACAACGCGAAGGCATCCAACGCTTTGAATTCGTTTTTTGGCATTTTCAAATTACAAATAATGGAAAATTGACAGAAAGCGCATGCAATAAGATAATATTAAAACGAGAGCATCACAATGCAAGAAAATACGAAAAGCATTTATAAATAGCCAAAATAAGCATATGTTTTTGCACAATACACATCGTACACACACCGTCCGAAAAAGCGAGATGTGTACCAATAAATAAAGAGTGCAGAGAAAAAACATCTCTCGCTTTGGCGTTCTATTTCTTTATCTCTGTTAATAGAGAAAAACCGAATTTACTTCGCTACGTTTCATTATTATATGTTATATCCACTCCAAATTTTGCATACAGATTGAGAAAAATTTTGCGCATAGAATAATACGTCTTTATTTTTTGTTTATACGTTAGTTCAAATGCTATAAGAAAAACAAATTTTCGAAGACTCATATCTTTTTTCTAACTCATCAAATTGCTTAGCATTTGCTTAGAAAAAGCTTCTCCTTACCAAGAGCTTTCGAATGATATTAAGTTTGTCCAATTTGTTGGCAAAAAGATCCAAAAACAATTTCCAAAAATAGCAATTTTTTAATTTTTTGGACAAAAATATAGTAAAGAAAAATATTCATGTTGCACAACGGACTCGAACCACCACCCTTTGTCCCTTTACTATCTTACAAAAACCACTTCGCCACACATGCAAATCTTTTTTGGTACAGCAGCTCATTTTCCGGACGCTGTGTACATAATTGAATTTCGGTAATTAAATAAAATAAATCAGAGGCAAAAGCTAAAAACTTAATTATTTATTTGTTTTGATAGGTGTCTTTCGGTATAGATAAACGCAGCAAGGAAAAGGTTTGAAAATGGATGTAAAAAGACAATAAATGTTTAAAGGTTGTGCCGAGGGCGTATTTCATGTTTGACTCTATTGCATTTTAGCCGTCAAATCGATGACCATCCATAGTTTTTTAGGCATAGAAACTAAGTATAGTCAATGATTGGACGCCTAAAGAACAAGAGACTCAATTTTTTTTTTTTTGCTGTTCTGTACTCTTTTTTTCCGGCACGTAATCTTTAATAAGAATTTAAGCAGTACAATTTTTATAATTACAATTTCTCATTCATTCCCATTGAATTAGTGTTTTCACTATTCCGATATTTCTATTTGTAAATCAATTATACAAATGGCGACGAGTGAATTCCGTCCGTCCCTCCGTCTCCCTCTTTTACTTCTGTTTCGACTCGTAATTTTCCACCAACATTCCCATGCCATGTCCGCCTGCAGCACACGCCGCGATCACTGCGAAACGCCCCCCTGAAGAAAATAATCAACGAAATATTCAAACTTCCCCCGCCCCGTCCGGCTTTACGCACCTTCGGCCTGCAGTCGGTTCGCCGCGTGTGCCAACAATCGGACGCCGGTAGCGCCGAAGGGATGGCCCAATGAGAGAGAGCCACCCCACATATTCACTTTTTCCAATGGCAAAAGCCCAAATTTTGCTTTGCGTTTCATATAATTCTTAAACCAAAAGTTGATGCAAAAGAAATAAAGAAAAGTGTTTGTACCTGACAGAACCAATCAGAATCGAGTGCCTTCAAATTGGCCAATACTTGGCCAGCAAATGCTTCGTGTATTTCGAACACATCGATGTCTTTGATTGACAATCCGACCTAAAGGGACATTTCCCACATAATCAATCGCTCGCCAAAACTCACTTTATCGAGAAGCTTCGGGATCACATAGGCGGGGCCAAGCAGCAGCTGATCCTTGGGGTCTTGGGCGACGAACAAAGTCTCACGAATGAACACTTTCGGCCGGTAGCCCTTCTCACGCGCAAATTCTTCAGAAGCGAGCAAAGCTGCCGATGCTCCATCGGTGAGGTAGGAGGAGTTGCCAGCAGTGACACTTCCGTGGGGTTTGATGAAGGCCTGAAATTCGGAGATTTTTGTTGTTTTTGTGATGGTTAGCTTTGTAGCAGAGAGATCCAATGACTCAATTAAAAAAAAGTCCCTTGGAAATTACAAAAGGAACCCCCCCCCCCTTTTCTTCCTTTAATTACTGCTTTCAGCTTGGCCATTTGCTCCATCGTAGAAACACGAATTCCGTTGTCTTTGTTAACTGTCGTCCCTTTGTGTTTCCCGGAGGTGACAAACATCGGAACCTGACAATGAGAAAGGCGACTAATTGTTTACAATTAGCCGATTAAAACGGCGAATTTTGAAATTTGAGCATCATTTTTCCATGTGTCAGAAAATGCTAAAAAATTTTATTTCGGGTTGGGTGGAGGGGCTATTACTCGTTCCATCCCTGATTCTGTACTCACCACGTCTTTCAATTTGTTCTCTCTAAAAGCTTTGTCGGCTAAAGTATGGGATCGAATTGCGAACTCATCCTGCTCTCTGAACAATATCGTTTACTTTATTTGTTAAATGTAAGCCCTCACCGTCTGGACACACAAAAAGCGGCAGCCAATCGGTCCCCGGAATTGCCCATCACTTCGCCGGTTGTGAATTCGCTTACGGCCGGCAACTCGGGAGAGAACCAATTGGAGGCGACTGTTTTCAGGTGCTTAAGTCTCTCTCCAAAACTTTTGGCCTTCTGCAAATCGATGAGAGAAAGTCGAACCTAAAAAGGGGCTTCGAATGGGTAAGCGAACCAAATAATGGAAAACCTTTCTGTTGTAACGAATTGGAAAGTCAGAGAGTAACTCGACTCCTCCAGCGATGCCCGCCTTTAAATAGCCAGTGGAAATCATTAGGCTAATATTTTGAATTGAAACGCCGGAAGAAATACACGCGAGAGTGACCGTATTGCAAGGGATCTGAAAGCAGAAAATGGACCAAGTGACCATTCGAAAAACATTTAGAAATCGAAAGCACACCGAATCAGGGAAACCGGCGGTGATCGCAGCCTCACGGGCGATATTGCTCGTTTTGCATTCCTGAACGACTTGTCCACAGATAATGTGTCCGATTTCATCAAAAGGTATTTTTGTTCGCTCAACCAATGCTTAAACCAATAAGTCAGAAAAGTACAACTAATTTATTTATACCTTTAAGAGCGTGTCTTTGAAGATCAACAGCCAACAGCTCACGGAAAGTTGTATTCGATTGGAGAAAGGGAGTACGTACAGCATCGATAAGCACAGCATTCAAATTTTTATTGGGCGATGATGCAACAGCAGAGAATTTTTGCTGCTGAAGTAAAACAGAAGCGAGCGAAAAATGCCGCGAGGACGAACAATTGAAGTTGCGGAAATTGCAAAGCATTTCTTAATGTAACCCCAGTTTCGATATTTTTTTATATTAAGATGCGGTCGAATATCTCTCTCTCACTAATTTTTTTCTGCTTACAATTCAATTAGTTCATAAGCGGGAGCGGGAATTTTGACAAAAACCGGGACCGGGGCCAGAAAAGTCGGGACCGGGACCAAAATAAACAAAATGCCAATTCGATGCATTCAAAAAGAAAACAAGGGTCTTAACTGTAATCAGTAATCACTGATCAAATCACTAATCAACGCTTAAAGCCCCTAAATACATTTCAATACAATTAAAACATATTTTTTCATACAGTTTGTTCCAGGAAAAATCCAGGCCTGAATAACAGGTCCAGGTCGAGGTGTTTAAAATGGGTGAAAATTACATCCCAATGATTTCTCACTGAAATAAAGCCCCATAACTGGTTTAATAATTGCAATGCATTTTTTGTGGTGTTGGATCTGGGGGCAATCTGAAGAATGGGGGTTTCTAATTTAACTTTCATTTAAGAATTGAAAACTAAATTTTCTATGGGATCAAAAAAATTCTCCGTTTATGCTTAGGCCGTCAAAATTAACAAAACAACCATTTCTTAATTAAGAAATGCTTTGCAATTTCCGCAACTTCAATTGTTCGTCCTCGCGGCACTTTTCGCTCGCTTCTGTTTTACTTCAGCAGCAAAAATTCGCTGCTGTTTCTTCACCGCCCAATAAAAATTGGAATGCTGTGCTTATCGAAGCGATGCGTTTGAAGTCAACCAGCATCGTCCAGGATGATGCAATCACTGAACATGGCCATGATGACCACGGGCATGGACACCACGCAGTCAATTATGGGCCGCCGATTACCTATGACTACACTCCTATACCATCTCAACCTTATAAGGCTTGTTTATTTGTTTCAATTTTTTGTAATATAAAATCAGAAAATATGTTCCAGAGTTTTTTGGGATTGCTGATTCTAAATCAAACATCCATTTTGATTAATTCTAAGTCACTGACTGACCAGATTCCGAAGTAAAATCGAAATTCCAAAAAACTAGTCTCGATGATATAATCTGTTTGATTTACTTTGAAAATGCTCGAGAAAAAATTCTTAGTGACGAAACCCGGAATCCAACATTTGGCCCTGAGACACCCTTTGCTATGTATGATCTATAATATTAGATTTGTTGCTGAAACTTCCTTTTTCATCGGGACTCAGTTGTCCATCCACCACTCAAATGACCACTGGTCATCTTCTTTCACTCCTAGATGGATTTGTCTTACCGAACCCAAATGCGAAATTTGAGTTTTGACGGACCCGCTGTTCGGAATAGGCCAAAATGGATGTCTGATTGATGATCATCAACCCTGAAAACTCGGAAAAAGGCGGTGGGGGAGGTGGGCAAACCAAAGTATTAACCAACAAACAAATGATTTGTCGTTGCATTTGTTTTGATTTCGTACATTTAATAAATTAAATTGCAGAAGGTCTATAAGGAACTGAAGCAGAAATTCATCACGTATTTGGCGATGAGCTTCGTCTTTTTCATGTTTTGCTGTTACGTTGGCTATTCCACTGATGTGCTGGGACACTCCGCTTGGAAACTTCCGGGCAGCTACCGTAACAGAAAAGCGATTAACGCGCGTTTGGACGCGGAGGAAGCGAAGGCAAAGGCCGGGGAAGGCGAGCAATAGGAAGAAAGATTGTCAAATTGTAGGCTATAATTTTGTTCTAATTCCGAGATGTATTGTAATAGTGCGATCATTAATTCGTTTTCGAATTGTATTTGTTTGTTGAATGCAACATTGGACTTGGTAAGGTTTTGTGGCACAAATATGTTGTTTTTCTCTTCAAAGTCACTGGAATTATTATTTGGACGAAAACCAACTCGTACTGCCCTGACTCGTAAAATTTTTCGACAAAAAGAAATCGTAATAATTTTTAAAGTCGAAATTAAACATTTAACTTAAAATTCTCTATTTCCTTATAAAATTTCAAAAAATTTGATCGTGTTTGATATGATTTTCATCCAAACAAATACCCAAACCCGTATTCGAACAAATAGTTGAAAAACCAAATCGTATTTTCACTCAAACCTACTTAAACATACACTCATGTCAAAAGTATTGCACCAAAACATGTATGCACAAATAACTCAATTTTTTTATTTATATAAAATTCTCAAAAATTTTCTGCTAGGCTAACTTTTGATGCTGATCAAAAAAAGTCTTTTGGACCAACTTTATCAGATCACTCCTTCATGGTGATCTGAAAAGTCAAAAATGGCTTGAAACCGGGAAAATTTTCGAAAAAAATTCCTAGGGGGTTGGGAAAATTTTTCTGGGAAATTTAAGTAGCCTAACAGATAGAGGACAAAATTCTCTACCGAATTGCCTTTGGGATGGTAGGCCTTGTGACCTATACCCACAGAGCAGCACTTCGTGAAACATTCGGCAAATCAAAAATGACTGATTTCTACCGTATTTCAAAGGAAAATGGTAAAAACTGATCATTTTTATGGTAGCTGCTCTGCAGGTATAGGTCAAAGGCCTACCATCCCAAAGGCAATTCGGTAGAGAATTTTGTCCT
The DNA here is from genome assembly GCA_004148225.2 of Heterodera glycines. Lineage (NCBI taxonomy): Eukaryota > Metazoa > Nematoda > Chromadorea > Rhabditida > Heteroderidae > Heterodera > Heterodera glycines. The sequence continues at coordinate 12,164,328 of CP049707.1, read as the reverse complement.
CTATCTGTTAGGCTACTTAAATTTCCCAGAAAAATTTTCCCAACCCCCTAGGAATTTTTTTCGAAAATTTTCCCGGTTTCAAGCCATTTTTGACTTTTCAGATCACCATGAAGGAGTGATCTGATAAAGTTTCCAAGACTTTTTTGATCAGCATCAAAAGTTAGCCTAGCAGAAAATTTTTGAGAATTTTATATCAATAAAAAAATTGAGTTATTTGTGCATACATGTTTTGGTGCAATACTTTTGTCCCACCAAAAAGGGGGGGGGGGGTTTGTTGAGCCATGATCGATTTTCTCGACGGCAAAGAAACTAATCGGGAAAGTTTTTGGGTATTCATTAGTGCACTATTTAATGTTTTTTTTGGCATAAATTAGACATTTTTCACCTCATTCCTTTTTGAGAAAATCGTTTTTTGGTGCAATACTTTAACGAACAGTTAATTAGTCAACATTCGAATGTTAAATTTGAAAAATTTGAATTTCGACTTTGTTCGAATTCGGGACGTTTTCGCTTTTATCTGATTTCCTCCTTTCTCCCTTTGTTCTCCGTTCCATGTCTTCCTTTTCCCACCAGAACTTCGAAAATCATTTTCATTCTTCTGTCTCACCAGGGGCATTCTTTGCCGATCCGTTCGCTTAGCACACACCGAGGCGATTAATAAATTCTTGAATAAAGACAACGGCCGTTAGAAAGGGGCTTAAGTTGGGGAGGGAGCAGTTGTGAGGATTTTTGACGGATTGGACAGCCGTAAAAAACGGTCTTCCTGAAAAGCAACAAGTAAATAACCCACACCCGCTCTCCCCCACAATCCATCACTTTCCCTCTCCTCCCGTCCCACCTGACTTGGATCGCTCATACATTCCATCCCAACTCTTCGCACATTCCCTCTCGCCCCCTCGTCGATTGATCTGACAAGTAATTTCACACTGATTCATCTCACTTTCCGTTGCCCTTTTTGACCCCCCCCCCCTAGGGCTTTTTCTGCTTCCCTTTTCTCCCTCAAATCACTTCCCCCAATGATTTGCCCCAACTTCGTTCTTTTGTCCCTTTTATCCGTCTCTCTGTTCAGTTCCCTTTCATTAGCTGATAATCAGGTCAATTTTGGTGTTAATTGGGCACGCAAATTGTCTTTTGGTAAATCTTTAGACCATAACAGTGCATGGGCAAACGATTTGTCATCGTCGAAGTGTGAAGGGACTGCACGTTGAACTGAGAGAGCACGACACATTTGATCCCGATGGTGGGGTGGGCAGGGGACGGAGGGGGAGGCGTATGGGTAGAGGAGGAGGAAACGGCGGAGGAAGGGGGACATGATGGAGGGGAAGGGGAGGGAGGGGATGAGTGACATGTTCTTGCGGGGGAGGGAGGAGGGGATGGTCAACCTCTGTAGTCGTTGTTTGGTTGTGATTTCCTTGGAACCATTGGTCTCAAAATAATGCTGTTGCATTAGACTGCTTGACTTTTGTTTTGTTGTCGTTTGGTCAGAATAACAAATTGCTTCTCCGAGTTGGGTAGGGGAGGGAGGGAGGGGATGTAGGGAGGAGGATGAGAGGGGAGAGAGGAGGGGATGGATTAACATATGCTTTCACAGATTCGTTGGGCTCGACAACGACAGGCTTGGATGGCTCGTTTAAGGTGCGCGGATTGGAAAATGAAGTGAGAGAATTGGGGAAGTGAAGCCATGCGACCGTTTCTCTCCTCAGATCGGCTCCATCCGTCCCTATTTGAGAATCACCCACAAATGCGACGTGAAGGACGAATTGGTCAGTGAAATCAAAAGTCATAATGAAATATAGTGGGGTCGACCCCTTATTTCTCTGCTTTTATTGAGCCTTTATGGGGGATTTGTCCAACACTTTTCCTTTTTTGGCATTACTTCCCTTCCCCTTCTTCTGATGTGATTTTTTGTTCCCTTAGAAATGCCGTCGTGTAACGGAGATCGACATCCCCAAGGAGAAGGTGAACAACGACGTGTACGAGATGCATTTTGTGAATTTAAATGTGCATGGCCATAGGGACACAGAGAATTGCGATGAGTGACCAAAAGGGAAGAAGGAAAAGCGAAATTTGAACAGATCAATTGTAAATCAAATTCAAAATGAACTGATCAAGGGAAATACACATCATTTAAAAATGAGAAAAAAAGTTTGTTTCCTCTCCCTCCAAATTGTCACTTCGTCCGTTTCTCTTTCTCACCATCACATAAAGCAAATGTTCTTATCACTGATCCGAAAGTCTTCCGATGGGCCAAAAGTTCCCCTCGAAATCAGAAAGGTCGTCCCTCTTCTGAGTCCAAGTGAACTTCGGGTCGGACACAAAGTGAATGAATGAGTCGTCCTTTTGTCGGCCTTCCAATTCGATGAGAACGATCAAATTTTGCTCTTTCATCACCGCCCCCGGCACAAAGAGAGTCAACTGACAAATGAGTACGAATTCGAATTTCAAAATTCAAAAACACCTGCGGCCCCTGCGTTGGCCAATACCGTCCCAAATTGAACCCATTTGCGAGAGCGACGCCGTGGCCCCAACCGCGCGAGTCGAGAAAAGTGTGCATTTGGGCCCAATCGATGTGAGCGGTGGGGAATTTGGCCACAAAAATGGTCGGCTCTTGGAGAAGCGCAGAACGAATTGTGTCGGTGGGCTGACACATGAGCGAAGTCATTCTTCGCATTGGCAAATGCTCTTTCCCTTCAAATCCCTCGCTTTCCGACCTCTTTTCGATTTTTTGACTTGGCCATTCGCTTTTCGATTTCGGCGTAAACATTGTCCAAATTCACCCCGCACTGAATCCATCGTTTGCTGATCACTTTGCCATCGATGAAAGGTGGCGAGAAAAGTCCCTTAAAGTTAACTGAAAAGCGGCGGGGGGGGGGACGGCACTTTGGGGTCCGTTTTGGTCAGAGGGTACGTAAGTCGGCCGATGTTTTCCACTTAATTGGTGACATCGTTCCGTTGCGCGTTTCCTTCTCCAACCCACCCAAAATGTCCATTCTCTGTCCCCTTTTTCCGCCTCCTTTCAGTTCCATTTTCATCTGTCCCCCCGTTTTGTCATTGACACTCAAATTGCCCTGCGTTGAGAAAGACCAATGTTTTCACTTAATTTTTCCCTTTGCTATTTGCCTGAAATATCCCATCCAAAAAGACATAAGCGTGGTCGCGAAGTTCAGGCACTTCCAATGTTTTTCCGTCCGTCTCGAGAGATGCGCTGTACCAAACAAAGCCATGGTCCCGGTAAAACGCCTCAAAATTCAACGGCCCATCGGAGGAGTGAATGCACCGCTGGCGACTGTCCGAAGAACTCAGCGAACTCGAATTGGTCAGAGCGATGAAATCGCCCAATTTAACGGCAAAAACATTTTGGATGGAAACGCCACTAATCCAATTATCACCAAAAAATCAGCCGGATTGATGTGACCAACGTTCTGTTCTTGGGCAGTGGCAACGGCGGATTGGGCCAATCCTTTTTGGCGCCGATCCAATTTCGAATGGCTCCGTAAAGTGGGGTGATTTGACCCGCTTCATCAATGGGGGCAGCGTAATCGTACGAAGTGATCACCTGAAGTGACGTCATTCATCGCCCCTTTCGCCACTCACAGGCCCATTCGTTTCTCTTCCGCTCCAAAAACCAAAGCTCGTCCCTCCATGAATCATGTACAGACTGAACGAAGCGTTTTCCGCCCACATGTAATCCATTGTTTTCAGAACAGGACCGATTTCCTGGCGAACCATCGATTTTTCGCCCCACATGGAAAACCACGTGGTGTAAAACTCGGAATTGACGGGAGGACCTTTTTGGGAAGGTGAAAATACACGCGAAGAAATGAAAGAGAGTGCCAAAGACAACAGAATGCCAAAGGCGGAATAAATGAAAGTGAATGCCAATGGTCCTTCTGTTTGCTTTTGAACCTCCTTTGGAGTATTTGCGCTGCAATTCGAACATTTCCTTTACGTTTGCTTCTGTCTGTTGAGTGCCAAAGTCGACAGTGGCGAAAGTGCTTTCGATGGCTCCGCAGCTGAGCATTTTCTCAGTGGGTCCATCGGCTTAAACATTGGCTTCGTGTTCCCAAAAGGGTTGTCTTTTGCTCCGTCCCACTTGTGTACAATACGACGTCTTCGCCGAGTGTTTCTCTGACGAAGTCGCGAAGCCATCGCATGTAATCGTGGTCGCAAACGGACACACTTCCGTATTCATTTTCCAACTGAACCATCAGAATGGGACCTCCGTTTTTGTACAGTAACGGCCGAAGAACGGACAAAAGGGCGGCGAGCCAACGGTGGACATGGCGAAGGTAACTGAGAAGAGTGAGCGATGGTGGCACAAGTCAAAAGAGGGGGAAGCGAACGAACGGACTTTCGAAATGGCAAAAATCCGATTTAAAAAGTCCGCTGATCAGAGCGAGTGTTACGTTGTCTCCGATGATCTGAGCCTGACTTTGGCCTGGTCTTTGATCAGCCACCATGGAAGTCCCCCGAATTCGAGCTCAGCACAAACATAGGGCCCCATTCTGATCAGAACGTACAGCTCATTTTGTTTAGCTATGCGTATGAATCGAGAAATGTTCCGGTCGCCTCCAAAATTGAATCTGACGGGAAAAAAGACGAAAAGGACAGTGCCAAAATGATTTTGTAGTGATTCTATCACCCACTGATTTACCTTCCGATTTCCTGCTCGTGGAAGTTCCATGGGATGTACAGCTGAACCGCGTTGAGTCCCGCTGCGCGAACGCGGAAAAGCCGATCCTCCCAAAGTGAGGGATGAATGTGCAAACGGAGGGGGGGGGGTCAGAAAAGCGGTGGAAAAGGCATGGAAAACCCCCGCGAACCCAATGAAACCGTTCATCGGTGACCCATGAAAGGTAAAATTTAGAAAAACTTATCCGAAAATAGTGAATTTCGCCGGAAATGTAACGGAAAGGAAGGCCATCCTTCAAAAACACATTGTGAGCATAATCAATTGTGAAGGAACGTCGTTGGGGTTCATTTGCAGACCAACAAATGGAGAAAAGCAGAAAAGAGAGAAGGGGGAAAAGCGGGGGAGGGAGAAAATGCCGACAAAACATTGGGAGAATGGGAAGCAAGGCAATCGGAAGAGGACGACGATTGGAAGCTTAGCAATGGATTTGCGAGGTTTTCGTTCAGCAGAGAACGGAAGGGCGGCTGATCGAAGGACCCTTCGGTGTTATTTGTACGATTTGATCACCTCCCCCCCCCCATTGATCCGTCCCTTTCGTTACAATTATTTCTTTCCCTTTTCTTCCGCCCTTATCGGTCGGTCGGTGTTCAGTGGGACGACCTTCTCATAAAGTGAAAGTGAAAAAAACACAAAACATAACGAGAGAGAGAGAAGCTCAATTCAGATCCAATCGAATGAGAGAATTAGTGTAATAAGTTAATAGAAGAGTGTTATGCACAAATTGCCACAAGACTTTAACGGTAAGGGTCAGTTGCATCTGAGGCACGGGCCATAACTTTTTTCGAAATATGTTACTTTTTCAAAATTGATCAGGGGTGTTATTTTACTTGGAAAACCGGGCATTTGCCCGGTTTTGGGGGTCTGTGCCCGGTTTTTGAATTTGCCCGGTTTTTTGCCTGGTTTTGGGGGTTTTGCCCGGTTTTTCCAATTTTCTTGTTTTCCTTTCATTTATTTGATTTTTATTAGACATTTCGCCAAGATTAATAGTCTAATTTTTAGAGTCCGGTAAAAAAAAATTTCCGTGAGCGGGATCGGGAGTTCAAAATTTTCCGGGACGGGAGTCCCGAACGGGATTCCCGTAAAAATCCCGCTCCCGTTAAAATCCCGTCCATTTTTAACGGGAGTCCCGGGCGGGAGCGGGAGTAATTCGAAAATTTAATTAAAAACTCACAAAAATATTTTTAATGCACAAATTTAAAGGACAATCAATTTATTAAATTAAAAATATATAGAAAAATTTATAAAGGAGAAATTTGAAATAAAAAAATCTTATTTTTGAGTCAAAAATCAGAAAATTTTTTCAAATTGCTTAAATAAATTATTTTTTATAATTAATTCGAACAAAACATTTATTAACTTTATATTTTTGACTCCCTTTATTAATTTTAACAATTTTTTGCGGCTTATTTTTTGAAAAAACTTTTTGGTGGTGACCAGAGTGGAAGAGGGAGGCCGGCGGTGCCGATAGGCGCCGCAGGGAAAAAAAATTGAATATTTAAATACAATACATTGTCAGATTATGTCCAAAAATAGCCAATTTTTGAAAATTTGAGGCATTTTTTAAAGAAAATTAAGGATTTTAAGGTTCCGGCGGTGCCGATAGGCGCCGCCGGGAAAATTTTTTTTGAAATTTTGGCTATATATTTAACAGATTTTCAATAAAAAATCATTATTTTTACCAAAAAACTCAATTCTTACCAGTGCATTTTTACTCCCGTTTTTGGGTAAAAATTTCCGGGAGCGGGAGCGGGATCGTGAGTTCAAAATTTTCCGGGACGGGAGTCCCGAACGGGAATCCCGTAAAAATTCCGCTCCCGTTAAAAATCCCGTTCACCGAAAAAAGCGGGAGTCGGGAGTGGGACTCCCGTAAAATCCCACGGGAGTCCCGATCCCGCCGGACTCTATTGTTAAGCTATTAATTCAATTTTTCGCGCACAATAGCTGATCACTTTTCCAATCACCCGGTGCGCTGGGAATTGTTTCAAGAAATGGCCGCCGAAGAAAATGTGATAATTTTTGGCATTGAAACGTAAAATCCCCGGTAATTTAAGGTTATTGTTCACATTTTTCCCGCCTATACTGCGATACGATGGATGTCTTTGGGAAGGACATTCAAACGGATTCGCGAAATGTGGACTGTACTTGAAAAGTACTTCCGATCACTGAGAGACTGAGATTGTCCCAAATTTCTTCGTCAAATTTTTGATGATGAATTGACGCCACGATCAGAAGAATGGAAAGTGGTTGTGTGTGTTATGTGTTTTGCCTTCGATCAGTTCAATCAATTGAATGTTATTAGCCAGGTAGTACTAAGTACTTAGAAAATTACTAGGTTAATTTTTATAAATTCAGAAACCGACACTTCCGTTTCCCATTTTGGCCAAACAAATTAAAACATTAAAGGCGAAGCTGGAACTTTCATTGAATGAGGAATTTTATGGGGAAGAGACCAGTGAACTTTTGAAACAATTGGAAAATGATGGCGCGATTTATCAAAAAAAACAAATTAAAAGCCGCCTTTAAGGTGTTTATTTCATTAAATATTTGTTTAGCTTTGATTTTTCAGCAATTTTACGAGGACGCATATGCATATTTGTGCAAATGGTCACGGCAATTTTCTGAGATGGATGAAGTGATTGGAGATTGGGTCATTTTTGAGTCTAAGCCAACATCTGAAAAAGTTCGGAAGGCGTATAGGCATTTTTGTGGGGCGTCAACTGCTGATGAAATGAATGATTTGTTTGCTGAGATCGCTGAGTTGAAACAGACACTGAAGGAGCTCGAGGGCGAGCGGTTCAACAGGAAAAACGTGGATGAAAAATGGCCGGCTATTTTCAAAAATCCTAATTTTGTCCTGCTCAAATCACTAGTCTCTGCAATTCTATCAATTTTCCCTTCCAATGCCTTTTGTGAATCTGTCTTTTCTGTTCTCAAGAACATCAAAACGGACGAGAGGAATAGTATTCACACCGTTTCAGTTTTTGCCTCAGGTTCCAAAATAATTTGAATTTTTGTCTCAGTGGTATATGTGCTAGTCACCAAAAGGGGGGTTCCAGGTTCGTATCCGATGCATGTTAACGGACGTTTTTGGTGATTTTAAGCAAAAGAAGACTTGTAAAATGACAAATAAATATTCTGAAAAATAAACAAAAATGATAAAACATTTTGTTTCTTCACTTTTTTCAAATCATCCTTTAATCCAAATTTGTTAAATTACATCAATTTGGCATTCGTCATCAATTTCTTCCGCCACTTCTTCATCCGTGTCATCCTCGCCCTTCCTTTCTTCATAATTCTAAAGATGAGAATTCAGAAAAGGGAAACCTTTTGAAAAAACAAACCCGCTTCAATTCGTCAATCCTTCCGGTGTCCAGCAGCCAATTGTTGACGAAATGGTGCTCCAATTGTTGCAAAATTTGTTCCGCGTCAGGCATACATTTCCACCATTGTTCGAGTCTTCGCCACACCGAATGAAGCGCTTCATCACCTTGAAAATATTAAAAATTTGTGCTAATTAAGCAATTTGTTTTTCACCCTGCTCATCCAAAAGGCCAATGAATTGATGATGTCGTGCAAATGGCACAAAGTGGAAGAGTAGAAGATGGGCTTCGCGAGCTGTGTTGGAGTTCGTCGATGGCCTTCCTTGGTCTTCCTCTGTTTGGCGTTGCTAAAATTGACAAAAAATGAATGATCAATTTTTGAGAAAAATTGGGAAAAGAGAAGGCATCGAAATTTCACTCACTTTTGCTGGTGGTTGGTGTCGCCGTTGGTGGTGCCGCACATTGCTCCAGCTGACGACGCAGATCACTGATCAGCGCTTCTCGGTTTCGGACCTGCTCGCGCAGAAATTGAATGGTGTCATCCCGGTCCTTGAGCTGCTTCTCCAGCTGTTCGATGCGCTCTGATCGCTCGTCAATGGCCAGCGGTGGCGGGGTCGTCTCTCCGGTGTCCATTGGCGCAGTTGGTGTTGTCGAAAACGGCACCAAATCGCCGACTGGTGTGACAGATGTCGACGGCAGCGAAAAGCCAAATTCCAAGATTTCCTCGTCCATCTCGGGCGTCGGCACTGGTCCTGGAGTTGATGGCGGCGGTTCCATCGCTTCTTCTGTTGATGCAGCAGATGTTGACGGCCCTGCTTCGTCCTGCTGTGGCATTTCGGCATTGGGATTCGACTGTGAAGCGGCTGAAATTCAAAAAAAAATAATTTTTTGAGTTAAAATTGGTGAAAAACTCACTTTTTTTGGCCAGGCGGGCTTTCGTCGCCTTTGCCATTTTTGCTTTTCTCTCCTCTCTTCTGTCCCAGCGCTTTTTTGCGGATTCTCTGCCGACAAGCTTATTAATTAATTTTCTTTTTGCCATAATACTTAAATAAATTATTTGGCGCTACTTGCAAAGAGCACTATTTTGAAAATTTTTTCAACTTTTTTTTGGTCAAAATTTTTTTTTGTTTAAAAAGTCCTGAAACCAAGTACCCGGGTGTTTTAAAGGTCGCTGATCACGAATATGACAATTATTTGGGCCTATTAAGCAAATTTGGCGCTAGTTATAAAGTGATAGATTTTGAATTTTATCAAAAACCATAGGGGGGACCCTTTTGTTTTGTAAATTTTTTTTTGGATAAAAATCGTGAATATACATTTTATTCACCATAATTGTGCTGTTAATACTTAATATTCATCATTATGTGTAAAAAAAAAAAAAAAAAAATTTTGACCAAAAAAAAGTTGAAAAAATTTTCAAAATAGTGCTCTTTGCAAGTAGCGCCAATTATTTTTTTATCATTTCAACAGAAAAAACTTTCCTATTTGACCCATTTTAATATTAATTTGACCTATTAATTGATGCAGAATGTTTTTCTCTATCGATATGCAAAATTTGGTGTAAATTGTATGAGTAGAAAAAAAGTTATATGTGGCGAAATAAATGTTGTTTTTCCTAATAATAAAAATATTAGATAGTACGCCAAAAGGAGACAAAAAATTAGAGAAAAAAAGATAATGTTTTTCTCTGCCACTCTCTATTTATTGGTACACATCTCGTTTTTTGAAATGGTGTGTATTGGCATACCTTTGTTGAATTCTCTTATTTCAATCAAATTCAATTCAAAAATTTCGTGCCTAAATGTTCCCAATTATTTTCTTTCATTGCCAAACTTGCTCAAACAGGTGAAAAGTGGTGATGCCCAGTTTTTTGCCCGGGTTTTGAAAATTTTTGCCCGGTTTTTGAACTCGTGCGCCCGGTTTTTAGGTTTTGGCGATAACACCCCTGAAATTGATATTATTTTAAAGTTCGTAAAACCATTTTTAAGTGCCTTTCATTTAGCGATTCAGCAGATGTTTGGTAATAATTGGGGGAGGAAATTACGGAAAAAGGCACAAAAAGAATAAATAAATAACCAAGAGAAAAGCATTGTGAATGGTAAAAAATGTCAAAAGAAACAAAGCATTGAAATAACTAGGGCCGCGACTTTTAGTGACGAAAAATCCCGAAATAGTTAACTAAAATAGTGTCGAAAAAGTGCCAAAAAAGTGACAAAATAGTGAAAAAAGTCCGAAATAGTGACATAATTTTTAGCCAAAAATTGAGCAAAAAATAATTTTTATTCACTGATTGTAGTTGCAAATGAGCTACATTTCCTTTATAAAATTCTCTTAGCAAATATTGACATTTTTTAAATCAAAAATTTTGTCAAGAAAAAAAATTTGGGGGAAGAATTTTTGAAAAAATTTTCCAATTCTTAGTGGTGTATTTTTAAAAAATTTTTGGTCGATTCTTAGGGGTGTATTTTTTGATTTTATTGCACTTTTGTTAACAAATTTTCCAAAAAATGTCGAAATAGTGAAAAATAGTGACAAAACGCCAAAAAAGTGAATTTTCACTATTTTTAGTGACGAAACGCCAAAATAGTGATTTCTAGTGACGAAAAATGACGTCCAAAGGAAAAAATTTTAATGCAGAAATGCGTTTTTTGAGCTCCTTTCTTCAAATCAATCGAGCAAAAAAAAAAAGTTTTTCCATTAGAAATCGGCCCTAGAAATAACCAAAAAATTCTTTGAACGAACTTTGCGTAACAAACGAATTGATTTGATTTACACAGCGGCCCAATTTTGGGCTCCAAGTACAATTATGCTGGATTTTTGGTCTTAGTGGTATGTGAGTTAGTCACCAAAAGGGGGGTCCCAGGTTCAAGTCCTCCCTATGTTGTGTGTTAATTTCAATTTCTTCTTTTAAAGAAGAAGGCAGAATTATTTTTTCATTAATAAAAGTTTTCGTGGCAATAAAAAATCATATTCGAAAAGCGTTGTTAGATTAAAAATTCTTCAAAAAGTAGTTTAATCGTAAAAATTTATTTGCTCATAAATAGGGCTTCCTTTTTTAGGCAAATGCCTAAAATTTTTGCGCACTTAATACGCACAGATAAGCACGAAAAACGCATTTTCCGCTTGGTTTGGGGTGTCTACGATGACTTTTATAATGCCTATTTTTGCCTATTTCGGGGTTTTTGTGCCTAATGTGCCTATTTTAGGGTTTTTGAAAAAATCCTTAACAAAAATGCAATAAAAACAAAAAATACACCCCCCTAAGAAATGACCCAAATTTTCAGAAAATACACCCCCTAAGAATTGTAAAATTTTTCAAAAAAATTATCCCAAAATTTAATATTTTTTCTTAACAAAAATTTTTTGGTTTAAAAATTTGTTCATATTCGAAAAAAAACTTTAAAACATTTAATAATTTCATTTACAATTGAAATATTTAAAGTTTTAACGTGTTTTGTTACCTAAAAAGCGTTAATAAAAAATTTTATTTGCCTATTTTAGTGCCTATTTGAGGATTTTTGTGCCTATTTTGCGATTTTTTTATGCCTTTTTAGGTGGCTTTTTCGCGATTTTTTGTTCCTAAAAAAGGAAGCCCTACTCATAAATATTTGATCGTTAGGATTCAAACAAATACATAAGTACCTCAACAAAATTTTAAGAGTATCACTTTATACTTCTTTTAAACTTTCATGATTTTTCTAAGAAAATAAAATTAATTTCGCTTTGCTTTTCGATTTGATTTTCTTTAAAAATTTCAAAATTAGGAGCTGACTAAAAAAGCTTTCGCAAATTTGTGAAGTGATTTTGGCATTCTCTTAATTTGGCAAATGCCAATCCGTCGACAATTCTTTCCCGCGGCACCGACTCTCACCGCCATTTGCTTTTTCTTTCCCCATCTTTTACTCTTTCCTCTTTCCACTCTTATTCCTTTTTCCTCTTCCCACTCTTCCCTCATCTTTCCCTCTTCTTCCTTTTTCCTCTTTCCCTCATCTTTTACTCTTTCCTTTTTTCATTTTTCTCTCCTCCTCTTTCCTCTTTCCCCATCTTTTACTCTTTCCTCTTTCCACTCTTATTCCTTTTTCCTCTTCCCACTCTTCCCTCATCTTTCCCTCTTCTTCCTTTTTCCTCTTTCCCTCATCTTTTACTCTTTCCTTTTTTCATTTTTCTCTCCTCCTCTTTCCTCTTTCCCCATCTTTTACTCTTTCCTCTTTCCACTCTTATTCCTTTTTCCTCTTCCCACTCTTCCCTCATCTTTCCCTCTTCTTCCTTTTTCCTCTTTAATTTCCCCACCAATTCCCTTCTAATTTCCGTCCTTTTGCTTCTTTTCTGTCTCCAATTCTTTCCTCTCAATGCCCTTCATCAGTGAGTTCGCTTTTCTTTTCTCTTTTTTCATCGTCCTTTCCGCCGAAGTTCGGTTTTTGTTCGACGTGACTTGAGCCGACCCGCGCCGGATGATGGCGTCGCGTCCGCCTCCATCAACACGGAGGAGGATTTGGGAGGACTGAACACCGAATGGCTAACTGACGATCAGCTGAGCGAAGTGATCGGATTGGCCACACGGAAACTTACTTTTTATTCAGTTGGCCTCTGCGGGGAGTAACGAAGAACGAATGATAAAAATGAGGACCTTTTATGACAATTTGGAAGGCGAAGCGAAGAAAGGCGCAACGAAGAAAATAGTGGAGGAATGCTACGGATGGGTGGACGAAGTGGCGACGGAGGACGAGCGAAACGCACTGAAGCAAATGCACCACCAAAGCCATGACGAATGCAAGGCCAAAGTCAGGGAACTGATGGGACGGCTAAGTGAGGAGAGAAGCGAACAAGTGGAGAATCGGATGGGTTTCTGCGAACACGTCTATTACGGGAAGATGGACGGGGAAGGCGACGGAGGAGCAGGAACAGCTGGAGACGAACACCACCACCACCATCATCACCACACCAAAAGACGGGCAAGCGATGGGAAAAGCGGACAATGCCCAAACAAAATAGGGAAAAAGCGGATAAAGGAAAAAGCGAACAAACAAAAATATCGGAAAAGCGGACTAAAGGGAAAAAGCGGACAAAATGCCCCCACCCCAATATAGCACAATAAACAGCAGTGAAAATGGCAGTTTAAGGCTCACAGGCAACGCAGAGACCACCACCACCACCACCATGGCGAACATGGACTTGAGGATTATTTCAAAACGCATTTGGCATGGTTAACGGATGAGCAAAAAGCGGAAATAAGCAGGATGAAGGAGTCAGGGAAAAGCCGACAGGAAATAAAGCAGAAAGTGATCGAATTGTACGACGCAACCACTGGAGAAGCGCGAGAAAAGGCAACCGAACTGCTGAAGGGCGGGTGCCGAGAGCTGATTAAAATTGTGCTAGGAGAGGAAAAGGCCGGCAAGATCAAAGAGATGAAGGAGTCCGGCACGGATGTTGCCAAGATTTCTGAGCAGATCAATGCGTGGATCGAAGAGTTAGCGGATGAGAAAAAGAAGGAATTGGCCAATGAGTACCGGCAGGTGTGCGTGAGGGTATTTGGGGTGAAAGGACAGTCGGGCGGAAGAAGACGAAGAAGCTGGCACGGACGGCGCCATAATCTGCAGCAGAGAAACGATGTGCAGAAGGAGGAGGAGGAGGGTGAAGTACGACTCGGAGACGAAGGACGAGCAGAAGAGGCTTATGAAATGGAGGGGGAACACCTCCGACACCACAACAGCTGGCTGAGCAGAACGCAAAAACAGGTTGGCAGAGAAGGGACAGACTTTCCCAAGAAGAAACACCCCACGGACAGATGCTGAAGAAACTGCGCAACCGGGGCCACGAGGACCACGAAATACACGAACAAATCCACGAATTTTACGAAGTGTCCCCGGAAGAAGTGAAAGCAACTGCCAGAGGAATTCTCCAGAGAGGCTGCGAATCCATCTTCAAAGTGTGTGAGGGAAGAGAGAAAGACGAAAAGAATGACAAGAGAGACTAATTAATTAATAGGTTAAGCAATTAATTATTGACATTGATTAAGCGTATCTTTGGAGAATACAATGCGGAGGAAATAATCCAGGTAATTAGAGATTTAATTTAATGAGTGTCGATGACGTCAATTGTTTCATTTGATTGTTTGAAGATGCGCGACGAAGGAGCATCCAATGTTGAAATTGAGGAGAAAATCACAGAGGCACTGAACCAAATTCGAAGTCCGCAGAAGCGACAGGAGGCCGGCCGATTTGCGATGTCATGTCGCCGAATATTCGCAATGATTGTGAGTGGCTAATCACCGCCGAATTTTCATTTAGCTAAGGAACGTCGTCGACGATCGGCGGATAACGCCGAACATTCGCTGGATCAACTGTTCAAATCGCATTTGATTTGGCTGAATGAGCAGCAACGGGAGGAGCTGAAGCAAATGAAAGGGTCCGGAAAGGGACGGACGGAAATGCAGCAGAGAGTGATGGAATGGTACGGACAGTTGGAGGGGCAAGAGAAGCAGAAAGCGCGAGAACACCTGCGGGACGGGTGGGTAAACGGGCGAAGAGTGGGCGATCGGAGAGAATGCCAATTGGGACAGATGCCGGGACATATTGGCACAAGTGTTGGGCAAAGAAAAGGCTGACCAACTGAAGCAATTGAGAGAAGGCGGCATGAGCGGGACGGAATTGGAAGCAAAAGCCAACGAAATGGTGGACCAAATTCAGGAGGAGGAGAAGAAGGCGAAGGCCAAGGAATTTGGGACAGTGTGCAGAAAGATACTGCTGGAAGAGTCCGATTGAACACGGCGGACGCATCGCCAGCGCACACTTCCGCCGAGAGCACTGCTAACGCAATGCTAACGAACTCTGACACTCTTCCGATTCGTCCCATTGTTCACTCATTGGCATTTCACTTCCCATTTTTCCATTGTCCGCCCGCCATTACCTTTACGCGCATTCTTTCTAAAATATCCGTTCTGGCGAAATGAATGATTAAATGGGCATGGAATGCGGTAAGGAAGGCGATGCACAATTGCGATTGGTTTGCTGTCATCATCCATCCCCCATTTTGACTTGTTGCGATCGTTCCAGTCAAACAGGATGAGCGAGCGATCAGCGGGAAAGGGACGGAAGGAAAACACACAGACGGACCGTTGTGCCTTAAGAGCGGTGTTGTCCCCCTTCGAGAAGCCGTCTAATCTCGTTAACTTATTTTGTTTTTGTTTAAGCTTATTCAGGATTGTTCGACTTGGTCCTTTGCTTTGTTCCATACCATACCAATCGTCCCCCCGCCCCTTTTGCCATTGCGTAAATTCAGCCACTAATACGTCAATTAACAAGATCATTGTTAGCTCTTCCTATTCATCAACAATTTGCTGCTGAGTCGCCCCCACCCCTCCCCGCGAGTCCACCCGAGATCCGGCTTTTGCAGCAGCAATGCTCGCACAAATTCCGCCTAATAATTCATCAAATTTGTGCAGGCGATTCATTCCCATGCGCATCCTGCGCTAATTTGCATTTGTCTGTTTCATTGTCAGGAAAGTACGAAAAGGTGCGGGGAAGGAGCCGAACAATGAAAATGGTGGGGGAGGGAAGGCGACGGAAAGTTGTGGGTGTGCTGAAGGGCACGGAGAAAGTGAGCATTAATTAGCCGTAAGGAAATGATTGGCTCGAAAAGACCAACAAGGGATGGGGAGGGTCATAGCTGTCACTTGAGCATCTTCCAACTTTAATTAAATGTAAATTACAAAATAAAGAAAATGGAAAAGAAAGGGGTGAAATAAGGAGATGGAAGGGGGGGGGGGTGAAGACGGAGGAGGGGGAGGAGAGCAGAAGAATACATTCATATCGTAATGGAGAAGAAAAGGGGTCCGTTCAGCTGCAGCACCGTTGGGAGGGCTCACAAATCAACGGAGGAGAGGGAGGAACGGGTAGCGCAAAAGGAGGGAGGAAGCGACCAGCAGGACGGTGCATCCCCAGGAGGAAAAGCCCAGCCATCCCCGGGGGAAGAAAGCCCCACCCCGCACCTCACCGACACCCACCTCCTCCCCGCCTCTCAGCTTGACCATCCATCCATCCATCTATTAACGAAGCCAAACCTTGAAGCTCTTCCTCCTCCCTCCCGCTCCTATGCGTCAGTCATTAATCCTCCCGAAGGCATAAAAGGGTGGACCAGTTGTGCTCGGCTTTTAGTTAGTCATCCTCGGAATAACGAAAAGCAGCAACCAAATCATTTCCAACAGAGATTGCGCGAGCAGATTCACATATTATTTAATCCTTTCTTTTGTAAGAATGTCTCGTGTTAGGCATCACCATCGGAGTGCCATCTTTCTGATAGGACTTCTGCTGAGTTTCACTATTTCGGATGCCTTTCTTTTCGGTTCTCTCGGAGGCGGCAGCAAATGCTGGTGGACATTGAAATTGTTTTTAAAATTTTTTATAATTTAGCTGTCCACCACCACCCGCTCCTATGTGTTGCTGTCCAAGTGGAGGCGGTGGGGGCGGCGGCGGTCAGCCTATAATAATTAATTGTGGTGGTGGGGGTAGTGGAGGTGGAGGATGCGGCGGAGGAGGAGGAGGATGCGGCAGTGGTGGTGGATGTGGGGGAGGAAATGCTATACAACTTGGAGGCAGTGAAGGTGGGGGATGTGGCGGTTGTGGTGGAGGGGGCGGTTGTAGCGGAGGCGGTTGTGGTGGAGGAGGAGGTTGTAGTGGTGGAGGCGGTTGTGTGAATTTCGACGATTCCCGTCGTTTTGATCCGAGTCAGAAGGATGTCCTGCTGGGACGGCCTGTAGGAGGGGTTGCTGATCCGATCCAAACTGTCTAAGAAGCTGAATTGGGCAATGGGTTAGTCAGTCTTGGCTAACAAATAAGCCTGGTCCCACTGTTTGGCCGAGTCGTGAAGATGGAATTCGAGTCGGCGTGAGTAAGTGGCCGTGTTCAGTGCCGGGTCCGCCCACAGCCGCTTCATTGCGGCTGCCAATTCGTCGCTGAACGGCTCGCTCTCCTCCCCGTTCCGAATGGTCTCCATCACAACTCTCGCACATGTTGTAGTGGTGGAGGGGGCGGTTGTAGTGGAGGCGGCGGCTGTGGAGGAGGAGGCTGCGGAAGTGGTTGTGGCGGAGGATGTGGCGGTGGCAGTTGTGGAGGAGGAGGCGGTTGTGGAGGTGGGGGCGGTTGTGGTGGAGGAGGCGGTGCTGTTGGATGCCAAGGAAGTGGATGTGCTGGAGCCGGTGGTGGTGAATCAGGCGGAGGCGGACAATATGCTTCGGTGCTCCTTGGCACTTCTTCCTCCTTTCCTCATACTGATTTTTTTTTCTAAAGCCAACGACAAGCGAAGGTCCCATCAATTGCGGAGAAAGCGGAGGTGGTAGTTATCAAGTTTCTGGAGGAGGCGGCGAACATGAAGTCCAACCCGCCGTCCAACCACCGCAACCATCGCCAGCACAACCTGAACCCCTGCCCGAAGCAACGCAGGGAACGCAGGATTCATCTTATCAGGGTGAGAAAGAATACTCGTTCCCTCTTATGCTGAACACAAAGGAATGATATGCTTGATTCATTTAAGTGAAGAATAAGAAGAGATAATTAGTTTTCAAATTGGAAACTTAAGAGATTTAGGTGCACCACAGCCGGTTCCGCAACAAACAGAAGGCGCAGGCCAACAGCCACCACAGCCTCCTCCTCCGGCTGAGGAGGGACAACAACCAGCGCAGCCGCCACCGCCTTCGGGCAGTGAACAAAGCGGAGGGCAGGAATACCAACAAACGGAGGGGGGCGCGGCACAGCCAGCCACGTCAGGAGAATCGACTGGTAGCTCATAAAAAGTACAAAGGTCGAATTTTCATTGGAATAAACGACAGAGGAGACCGCAGAATCAGCTGCACCTGCAGCTGAAAGCGTAAGTGAAGCGGGAGCCCAACCAACAGAACAAGCAGCTGAACAGCCGACCGAAACGCAAACAGCGGAAGCCGCGCCGGCAGCTGCAGAGGAACCGCAGCCAGCAGCCGAAAGCGCAGCACCAGAACAACCGGCAGCACCGGAGCCAGCGGCAGCACCCAGCTACCAGGGACAGGAAAGCAGCGGAGCCGCAGAACAACCACAGGAAGCGGCAGCGCCAGAGGCACCAGCAGCGGCGGAAGCAGCGGCACCGAGTTACCAAGGAGGACAGGAGAGCAGCGGAACCGCAGAGCAACCGCAGGAAGCGGCAGCGCCAGAGGCACCGGCTGCGGCAGAAGCAGCGGCACCGAGTTACCAAGGAGGACAGGAGAGCAGCGGAACCGCAGAGCAACCGCAGGAAGCGGCAGCGCCAGAGACACCGGCTGCGGCAGAAGCAGCGGCACCAGCACCCGAGACAAACAACGTGCAAGGTAAAGCCAGGGAAAAGGCAATGTTTTTAAGCTTTTCCAGAGGGCCAAGAGACGCCGGCTGCTTCAGTTCAGAAGGGAGGATACAAAAAGCAACGACGGGCCGCAAAAGACGTACCGATGGATGCGAAATGCAACAATGAGGAATTGAAGAAGATAATGCAGGAGGTTAGGGAAGAGACCCTTTAGAGTTGCTAAATCAAAAGAAAGGGAAGGAAAGTATTTGTGCTCTCATTGTCAGAACATCGTGGAAAGCACTTCAAACTCAAAGAGGTCGGTCGCAAAGGCAGCACGGAAACAGTTTAACACTTCATTCGACGTCATTTGCAGCACATGTAATAGGGGAGGGGGGGGGGCAAAAGGGACATTGGCACAAACCAAAGGCAAAAGCCAAGCCAAACCGAATCACACTGAATCAAATCTCAAATATTTGCGTTGCAGCGGACTTCTCCTACTTGGCCAACACGAGAATATTTTGTGAGCACAAAGTGAATGACATCACTTGTTTCGCATTCGAACATTGACAACAAAACCGCAACAACTAATTAGAACCATAAACCGAAAAGTGCTGATTTTACCCTCGCCGGTATTTTTATCACCGTACTCTTAAAATTTTGCATACGCAAAATAATATATGATTTTGAGAGTGCGGTAGAAAATTACCCCCCTGCTCTTTTTTCTCAATACCTTTCCATTTTTTTGTGCAATATCACTTTTAATGTAATTTACCAAATTATTTGTGATAAAAAATTTATATATATATATATATAATCAACATATTTAATTTATTCATTTGTCATCCGCCCATAAACAAACCCAAATTGAGATAATCAGAGAGATATGTATAATAAATAAGCAAATATCGAAAAGGCTTACAGACTTAAGGTGAGATTTCGAGCGGAAAGGACGACGCAAAAAAAAGTCAACGAACAGACAGTCAAACTAAATTCAAATGACTTTTACAGTCCTTCGCTGTCAATTTGCGTGAGTGGCAAGGAAAGGAAAATAAGTTAAAAAACGGGAAAATGAACAAAATGATGCGAAAAATTGCGATTTTTTAGACTAATTGTAAGTCTTATTAATTTATGGAGGAATTCATCGGTTTCTTCACAGCTTTCGCCTCATTTCCCCTCCGGCGTCTTTTTCTTGCTCCCCAATTTCGCCCCCGGGGTTTTGTTGTGATTGGAGGGCGTTAATCCCTCGCTGAATGTTCTCGACGTGTCGCATTGTGCGCCCGAATGTTCGACAGCCATAAAGGAGAAGACTAAAGGCAGCGGCCAACTGACAAATGAGAATGATTGACAGGCACAATTAATTAATGGGGGGGGGGCAGAGTGGGCCAAACGACCTGAAACAAGCTGAGCATAACCATAGCACCTGCCAACACCTAAAAAGGCAAAAGGAAATCACCAACAGCAACAGAAATGCCAAAGTGGGAGAGGGAATGGATTGGCACAATGACTGCACGGCACAATGAAATGGACTTATTCATTATTAGGACTCGAGCGAGCTCTATTTTGTTTCATAATTTAACTGTGAATAATGGCACTGAAATTCGACTAGGGAAAAATAATAAACTTTTGGCACAGAAAAGAGCCAAAGATGAAATTTTAAAAGGTTATACAAAATTCGACCGGCAATTCTTTGGCGTTATTCACTGCCCCTCCCAAATTGAGCAGCGGCGATTGTTTGGATTTTGCTAAACGTCGTAAATTACATGAGCTGATGAAAGGGATAAGCGACTCAATGCCTGAAAGTGTGCGGAGATTCGGCGTTTCACATTATTGGTGAGATGACCCGAAATGAACGGCACAAAAAAAACGATGTTAATGGAAAAGTGTACGAAGGTGGCGACCAACATGCAATAGCTGCGGTGCTGAGTTGCCAAAACTCCGACGATGCCCGCGCAAATTGCCGAAATGCCATAGAAAAGTTCCTGACTTCCCTTGACGATATCAGCACGCCAATAAAGCCGAACGGCGCTCAAACAGAAAATGGCAGACCCGAATACAATCTGTGGGACAATTATTGCGTACTCAGATGCACCTAACCATTCAGCTTAAACGCACCGTCAGCCAACTTCCCAAGCTTATCGTACTCCACGGGGTCATCTCCTGCCGCTGAAAGCCTTGCTCGTTTTGCTCACCTTCATTCAATCCGACTCCAAAGTCAGTTTGGGAAGAATTGAAAAAGGCATTGGAATTGGGGGCAAAATATGCCGGAGGCAACGAAGTGGCAGTTGAATTTTTACGTCCGAGTGAACGAGAACCACTGAGTGCGGACGGAGAACGAAATGGCATCTGAGAATTGTGGGGGGGGGGGGGGAAGAAAGTTCAACAGTTTCGGCGCAGAATTGCCGAAAGGTTATTGCCGTCCTCGCGCCTAATTCCGTAATTTTGCTGCTGTTGGTTCGTGTTCGGATTGGCGAATGGGGCCAAAAACTGCTCATCGGCGACCATTTCCGGCACGGCGTGCTCCGGACGAGGCAGCGTGGTGTAAGACTGACACCGGGAGGGCGTCAGTTTGTCTTAGACAAAACAACTAACCGTTACAATGTGCAAAAAATAAACTCACATGTTCCCATGTCGCTGACTGGCCGTGATCCGAATATCAGTCCCGGGTTTTGATGCTTATTTTTCCCGTTTAGGCAATTCAGCGCAGAATCTAGCCGATTGTGCTGGTGGATTAGGCGGGGAGGCGCGTAAACTAAGCGAATTCAATAGAATGAGCAGCAGGCGAGCAAGGATATAAAAAGGACCCTACTCGAATGCATGTAATCACCAGCAGCAGATGCCGCATTGGGAATGGCACAAGGGTTAAGAGAAGTGCCGTAGGGGGACGAACAGTCGGAAATGCCGCGCGTGTTGTGCGTTTTGTGGCTTGGAGCAATTGCGGCACTTTTAAACGGCACAAACCCGTAAATGTGTTGCTGTTGAGGCGGATTGGGTTGCTAAACTGAATTCAGCTCAATTCGTCTCCTGTCTCTTCTCACCCACCAGTTCTTGTTTCTGTTTTCTCCACATTGTGTTTCCCTTCTCTCGCCACCTTTTCTCCACTTCTCATTGTCAGCAGTTCGTTTCCTCTTCATTCTGAATTGACTAAACTTTGCTAGCCTTTTAATTTTGGAAATATTCTGTTAAGTATTTTCTCGCATTTCATTGCTTTTTTTCTGATTAAGCAGTGATTGTTCATTGTAATTGATCTGTCGCGCTACATGTTCATCATTGATCCTTTATTTTAATGATAACTCTTCCTGCGATTCGTCCTCCCACTCCGTCTCTTCCTTTTCTTCCGTCTCTTTCATTTCTTCCGTCTCTTCTGTTTTCTTCGTCTCTTCCATCTCTTTCGCTCTCCACTTCCTCCCCCTCCTTCCTATTGGCTCTCTTCCTCTTCCTCCTCCCCTCAGTGCTGTCCCTTCACTGCTATGAATGCTTCGATCGCTCTCGTCCCTGCACTCGCTTCAGCAATTGTTCCGGCTCCGCGTGTATTCTCTGTCAGTCTTTGCCCATTTTCACCCTTTCCTTCCCAACTGTTGTATGATTTTGCTCTGATCAGATGAGAACCTGCCTAAACGAACTTCGATCGCCTTTTGTCTGCTGATCAGTCCGGTGGCGCGGAAGGACGGCGCTGAGTTGGCGCAGGGATGTTGGAGGGACGACGGCACTTCGGGAGTCGAATGTGTGTGCACTGGCCAATTCTGCAACATACCGAGAGACCCGAGGGCATCCGGTACGGCCGAACAACATTATGATCTCATCCCTTATGGGGTGCGTGTGCAACCACTCTTTTTTGCCAACTTAAAATTCTGTGCCGCCATTCCCTGTCACTTTTCCATCGTTTTCAGATCCGAATTCTTCACCAGTGATTGGCCTGAAAATGTTACAGAGAAACCCTTTTGTGGATTATGGTAAGTGAAGCACCGTTCGAATGTCAAAAAGAACGATGTTTTAGAATATTTGGACGATGAAAAAGCGGCGATTTTGGGAGACGGAGGAAAGAAAACGGAAGGACGAGGGGAGGAAAGCATTGTGGAGGAGACGCAACTGCCGGAGCAGTATTTGGACGAAGAAGAAGAAGAAGGCACTGCAATTGTTTGTTGTCCTTTCAGTGTCAAACCTAAACAACAGATTTGATGCCATTGGCACTTGCCGATTATTTCGAATGGGAGAAAAGATCCCGAGGCGCGAGCAAAATGACCGAACCCCCGCAAAAGTCACAGGCCGATTCAGCACCTTACTCCCATACCACGGCATTTCCACCGACAGAAATTGGCATTTCTATCGGTTTTGATCAAAATGACACAGCCGTTGTGCGTCAGCCACCGCCAGTCGACGGCACAATTCGGACGGGGGACGATGACAATTCGTCCTCGGCCCATTTGGGAAGTGTGCCATGGAAGAAGTTTCTGCTGTTGACGATGTTCATTTGTCTTCTTCATCTTCTTTATGTACATTGATACCAATGCATTTTTATTTATTGAAGGAATTTTTTCAAATATTATGAATTCTTTTGTTAAAAATATGGCCAATTCGAATATTCCCCCGTTTCTTTGGCTTTTCCCTGCCAATTCAAATATTGCCAACCTTTGTCTTCCCCAGGGGATGAATTTCACTGAGTGCTCTTTGCCATCGCTTCTTCCCACCCTTTCCCTTCCCCCCCCCGCCTTGGCACTTTCGCTTTTGTTTCCCACTTTCCTTTCCCGACTGTCTCCATCCGCTTCTTCTCTCTTTCCCCCCCCCCAAATGCCCCTCTTTCCCTCCCTTAATCCCTCCCCTCTGTCAATTCATTCGATTTCCCATTCCAAAGAACTCCAAATCAGATGGTTCGGTTGGACTCTTTTGACCATTTGGCTGTTAACAGTAATCTGCATGACTCGAGAGTTTTGGCGTATCACAAACAGCGGAAGAAGAGGCCAAAATTTTGCTTTTCAGGTTGATTTTTCGCTAAAATGAGTAAATTTTAAGCTGTATCGTGTTTTTTTCTCCTAAAATGATTTTTAATACCACATTTAGCCATTTTTGAAGATTTTACTTTATGTTTAACAAATTTGAAGAAATTTTGAGAAATTACACCCTCAATTGGAAAATTTTATGTGCATATTTTTCACTTTTTATGTGCATATTTCACGATTTTTGGTGCATATTTTATGCGCATATTTTGCGATTTTATGTGCATATTTTTGCCATCCCTACATATTACCATTTTCGTTTCTTTTTCACCACTTTTCGAGAATTCAATCTTCATATATTCTGCACTAAAATTTTTTGGAAAACGAACATCCTGCTAATGGACATTCAAAAACAAAATTACACCGAACAATCTTTGGAACTTTTGAGTCAGGTTTCTCATTTATATATATATTAATCGAAATACATATGTAGTACCGCATCAGGTAATACTGGAGAATTGGTGTCCCGACGAAAATAAATTAAAAATTTTTCTTTTCTAAAAGTCGTTAAAACATATTTATGGGGGTTTTCTGGGTCGCTGATCACGAATCTGACATTAATTTTGACCATTTCGAACCCCGAACTCGAACAAAAGTCGAAATTCAAAATTCTCATACATAAAAATCATTTTTGAATTTTCGACTTTTTGTCTGAGTTTAAAAGTGCCAAAAAGAGAAATTCTTTTGAGGAGTCTTTTCATCCAAACATTTTTATAAGGAAATTCATAAGTATAAGGGGACACCCTCGTCACGGCGCCGCTCGTTTCGGCGCCAGCCCTGTTTTTGGACTATAACTTTTCTTTGTCAACCAAATCTAACATTATTGTTATCATTCGAAAGCTCTAAGTGTTCTCTATTAGCTTGCTAAGTTTCAAAAAATTTCGTTAATGCTCAAAAAAATTATGACTAGAAGAATTCAAAAAACCAGGCCACATGTGTACTTTTGGCCATAACTTTGTTCAAAATTGATCAAATTTTTTGGAATTATGCAAAATAATAGAGCATCAGAAGGGCTCTCGAATGATACCAACAATGTTAGATTTGGTGGAAAAATAAAAAAGTTATAGTCCAAAAACTGGGCTGGCGCCGAAACGAGCGGCGCCGAAACGAGGTGGACCCAGTATAAGCGAGTAAGAGAAGCAGTGATTAATGGGCCAAATGAATGGAATTAAAATTCAAAAACATAAACTAACCAAATGTGCCGTTTCTCTTTTCATTTGTTGGCACTTTATTTTCTCTTTAGTCATAAAAATAAATAATAAAAATATTTTTTGTCATTTTACACTATTTTATACAAAAGTAAAACTCCAAAATTGCGAAGGCCAAACTCAGCAGAGAAAGCACAATCGGCGGATGGGGGAGAAGAGAGTCAGTGGATGGCAATTATCCAACGCAATTGGCGAGTTTTGGTAAACGGGCCGAAAAGTGCGGGAGAAGTGAGTGAGGCGGGGGGGGGGGGGCAAAAACGGCGAATGTATCGCACGAATCCTTTTGAGTGCCCACTTTAAATGCCCTACAATCAATCGGACAAACACTTCGTAATTTGAACAGCAAAACATTCATCTTTCGGAAAAATCCTAACGAAATGCCAACCGATCGCCCCTTTCAAATCGCTTCCTTTGACCCAATGAATGGCTTTTTTGTTGCGCTTTTCCTCTCGCCCTTTTTCTCCCCGGCGTTTGCGGTCGGTCTCCCCATTGTGCCCTTTTATGCTGACCTCCCCCTAACAGTGCATTGCGTTCGGCGGTTGTCTGCTCGAATACCCTGGCGGCTGTGCTCCGCCGGTGCCAGGATATTTTGCCAATTGTTACGGCGGATATTGCCGAAGAAACAAAGCGAAGGGATTACGGACAATGGCACTAAACGGAACGGACGGAAGAGGGGGAGGGAGATGGGGAGGAGGCGCGGGTAGAAAGGGCCACGGGCGGACGGACGAACAGCAAAAGTTGAGGATGGGCAATGGCACACCGACAATCCCACACAATCCCACAGAAAAGAGCCAAGCAGCGGGGATCAGTTCACTCCGATGGAGGCGAGTGCCCGCGCGAATGCCGCGGCATTTCTGTTGTCCATCCGTTATTTTTAGGTCTCCCCGGACGTGCTTTTCTTGGAATGTTGCCAAAGTTGGGCTTTGCCTCCGCCGTGTCTTCTCAAATGCTCCTACTCCAATTACACTGCTGAGATGGTTCCTTCCATCGCTTCTTCGCTCCCTCCCATTTCCCTCTTTTGTCAGCTTCGTTCGATGTTCTTCCGTTCTGATGATTGTCCCATCGAATCGGCTTCCGTAATTCATTTCTGTGCCACACAAAATTTGGACCACAGTCTGTGCTGCCGACAGAATGGCATTTTGACAACACGTTCAGGGGATAAATGTCTGGTCTTCTGTGAACAGGTTTAATTTGTTGGGCCAAAAATGCCAATCAAATGAAACCAAACGACCGATCAGTTGCCAACAAATGAGACGCGACTTGATCTGAGTTATGTGCCGTGCTTTGAACGATTTTCTGAAATGAAAAAGTGTTTTTATGAAAGTGCACTAAGGACAATTGACTATTTGGAGGCCGAATTTGATCAAATGAAGAAAGAAGACGACAAAATGAAAGGTGAGAGAGAGGAGGAGGGGAAAGGGAAAAAGGAAGAGAATGAGAGAGAGGAAGAGAAAGAGGAGGCAAAGAAAGAAGAGGAAGAAGAGGAAGAGGAGGAGGAGGACGGAGGAAGCACTTTCGCAATCGCAAAGCCACCAATCATTTTCGTGAATGATCTTACAAAGAAACACCCGAACATCAACGACGAATTCACTCCGACGGACGGAGAACGGAAGAGATGGAAGAAAAACGGAGGGGGAGAAAAAGGAGTGCAAAGAGGAAAAAGGAGGGAGGGCAAAAAAGAATAGAGAAATCGGAGGAGGGCAAAAAGGAGTTCAGAGGAGGAAGAAAAGAAGGAATGGAGGAAGACAGAAGAGTGGGGGGAGTGCGCATTATAAAGAAAATGACGAGCAGCAAATGAACGTAGTTTTACCCAAATTACCACTTATTCCAATTAAATTTTAAAATTGAAATTTGTATGTGTAAATCCCTTTTTTTCTTCGACGCCTTTCTCCCGTCCTCCGCGCTCTTTTCTCTCCCTAAGCGCCCGCTTCGGTCAGATACGCGTGAGGATGGACCGGTTTCTCGGCTCGTAGCAGCAGCCAGTTTTGGTTGTCGTCGTCGATGAATTGCAATTTGTCCATCCATCCCTCCAGCAATTTGTCGTACAATGTCTTCCCGAATCTCTTAATCGTTTCGGCATTTGTCTCTCCCTTCCCAATTCGTTCTTCCCCCCCCCACCTTCACAAATTCGTCTCCATTAGCAATCGCTCGGCTTCGCTCCATCTCCAAAATCTCCCTTAGACGTGGTGTCATGTTCTAAGGTCGCAGAGCAAAGAATACGAAAAGAGTGTCCCTTTTCCAAACCTCCGTGAAAATGTTGGTGAAACCGGCGCCGTGGGCAGTCTGAGGAGAAACGGAAATAAAAAGCAAAGGATGGCATAATATGAAGGGGTCTTTCATAATCAGCAGATGGCCGGCGACAACTCTTTTCTTTGTTTTTCCTTTTCTTTTATTATTCTTTTCTTTTTTTTCCCTTTTCTTTTGCTTTTCTTTGCTTTGCTTCACCTCTCTGTACTCATCCAAAGTCTTCAACATGTACTGCCTTTTTCGCACATATTCATGGAACTTCGGTTGCAAAACTCCATGGCCCTTTCCATACATTGTGAGAAGCAATTGCCCTCCCGGCTTTAGCCAAGTCTAAAAGCGAACGAATGTCAAGCCAATTCCGGAAAAACAGACGTAAATGTGACGGAAGAGGGCCTTTGTGTCCTAAAATAATCAAAAATTTATTGTTGCAATAAAATAGGAAGTGAAGCGAATGAGCGAAGAGCGGCGCCTAAGGCACTGCCGAACAATCGCGGCATTGATCGCGGAGAAAAGGAATTGCATCGATTGGGGGGGGGCTGGAATGGAATTGATCGTGGAGAAAAGGAATTGACCGATTGGGAGGGGGGATGGCATGATTTCGGGGAAAGCATCGATCGTGGGGAAGGGAATGGCATAGATCGCGGGGAAAGTCGGCATCGCTCCGTCACCTGAATGTGCTGGATACAATCGCGACTGAATACGATGTCGTAAGAGTTCGGCTCATAGCGGTAGACCATTGCGTCTGCGATTTGATACTCCACTCGATGGTCCTAAAAGTGTGCTTATCGCCTTTTCTCATCTGTTTGGGTTGCCTTGTCGCGCTGATTCCGTTCGAATGCATGTTGGATCATATTGGACGACAGATCACAGCCGAGCACTTGCAAGCCGAACTCCTGTCAATCGGTGGGTCATTCGGCGAAGGAATGCGACTGTTGGCCCACCCGTGCCGCCTGTCGTGCCCCTCCTCCGATGCCCACCCCAATGTCCAACATTTTTTGGCCCGGCCGAAGGCGACGGAAACGGCGCAGCACGCGTCGGTTTTCCTCAATGCCGCCTCAACCGATCAAAGATTGGTTCCATTATGCTTCTGTTCGTCCGTCTCCCACCTGGGCTTATGAAATCCTTGCCGAAAATCCATTCGTAGCTTGCCACATTGTCCTCAGTGTACTGAGTTTTGTCGAGAAATTCCCGGAAAGTGGCCAATTTGTCATCGTACAAACGATTTTCTTCGGATTTTGTCAACGTCCAATGGACGATGTCCCTGGTGTGTAGGTCCCACCAGTTGGTCCAAGAAGGCTTGGCACATCCCATAGAGACGGAAGCCAAAAGTGTGATTTTGCCATTTGGCGGCGAACACATCGACGAATTTGGTGAGGTCGGCGATTAATTTGGCAGAAAAATCTTCTAAAGAAACTGCCAAATTAGGGAGAGATTGCGGAAAATTTGACCAAGATTCTCGCGAAGGATTAGAACGGCGCCTTCGCCCCGAAGCATTCGCAGGAAAACGCCCAAAACGGCCGCCATTTTTCGTCGGTTTTCCACCATATGAAAGAGACAAATTTATTTATTTTTATTATTTTTGAAATTCGCTTTTTCCCCGTGGGAATGCCAACTTTTTGCCCAGTGAAAACATTTGAGCAAATAATTCCATCAAATTGCTGCTGACAATTTGCCGCTTTAGCCTCCTTTTCCGCTTCCTCAATTAACTCTTCCGCTCCCATTTCTTCAATTTTCAAATTTCCATCAAAAAAATCGTCCAAATTCGCTCTGACAAATGAGAGAACATTCAAAAATAAATTATGAATGTCGGAAAAAGAACTGACTTCAAATCCTTTTTGGTTACATCACTCTCAGAAAGGCACAACAAAATTCGACCGCCCGGCGGCGGAGCGTTCGGAT
>CP049707.1:12067992-12135586 GCA_004148225.2 Heterodera glycines | reverse complement strand
AATAAAACGAGGACAAATTAATTGAACGGGGAGAATGATAAGATAAAATGATAACGAACGAACAGAGAGCTCTCCACTTTCTCTCTCTCTATCTCTCCCTCCCTCGTCCACCTTTCTGTCTCTATCTCTCTCTCCCTCTCCATCCTCTATTATCGTCTCTCTCTCTCTCCCCTATCTCTCTCTCTCTCCGTCCCTCTACTTTTCCTTATATGCTTCGTCTTACTCTCTCTCTCTCTCTCTTTCTCTCACCTTCCTCTCCTCTGTCTCTCTCCCTCACCCGCAAATTTTTCTCCTTCTCGCCAACATTTTCACTTTTATCCGCTTTTCGTCTCAGAAAATATTTTGATTTGAATCTGTTTATTTTGCTGTTTTCTGTCGATCAGATCAATCCATCCTTAGATCAGTGCGTGCCGTCCTTTTCTCTCGCGCCGTCTCTCCCTTTCGGCTTCACTTTCTGAATGCAAATCGATCAGTTAGTCGATCGTCCGTCCGATTCCCCCTTTCTCTTACCTTCTCCCAAATGCCATGAATTCCCTGTCGAATGATCCTCCCCTGCCAATGTCACTGCTCCTTTTCCAAATGTCATGAATTCCCTCTGAAATCCGTCCGGGACTCTTTTCCCGAATGCCATAAAATCCCTTTGGAAGTGATCAGACGGTGCCCCTCGCTTTCCGAAGGCCATAAATTCGCGTTGGAAGGCCTCATTTGGCGAACGTTTTCCAAATGCCATAAAATCGCGTTGAAAGTTTTCTTCGGAGTTGGCAATTCTTTTGCCGAAGGGAAGGAAATCTCTGCCGAAGCTGTTTCGCTTGTCATCAGAAGCGGACACTGAGAAAGACAGAAGAGAAACCAATGGAAATGGAAAAATAATCGGGCACTGACCAAACATTTGACTATTTGCAGTGAAGAGGAAGGAGAAAGTGACAGAGTGGAAGAGAGGGGTAGAGAGATACAGGAAAGAGAGAGGGAGAGGAAGGAGAAAGTGACAGAAGGAGAGAGAGGGGGAGAGAGATACAGGAAAGAGAGAGGGAGAGGAAGGAGAAAGTGACAGAGTGGAAGAGAGGGGTAGAGAGATACAGGAAAGAGAGAGGGAGAGGAAGGAGAAAGTGACAGAGTGGAAGAGAGGGGTCTCATTCATTCATTGACCAATTTAGACAATGACGAATTGGGAAAACAGCGAGTGGCCAATCAATGTTTGCGCTACCATTTAACCAAAAAGGGAACGTCAGTCGACTCGGCAATTTACGCGAGAATATGACTTATGGATGGGTTGGCCCTACCACCCATCCATCGGGTGCCATTTCAATTCCTCCGACAAATTCCAATTGGCACCCCCCCCCCTTCACCCCTCTCCCCCCCCCCGCCCAACCAATATGCCATCCCACTCATTCGAAATGTTTTCAGCACAACCCAACGGAGGAGGGGGGGGGGAGGGAAGGGATAAAGCGAAGGTGACTAATGTTCATGTGAAGGCAAAACACAAAAGCTGTTAGAGGGAGGAATAATTTTTGTTTATTGGTGCCTTTGTGCCTTTGTTTACTGATAAGGTGAGTTTATCCCTTTATCTCTTTTTCCCTCTTTTCTCTCCTTTTCTCTCTCTTTTATATATTTTTTCTCTATCTCTCTCTCTCTCTTTTCTCTCCTTTTCTCTCTCTTTCTTTTCTCTCTCTCTCTTTTCTCCCTTTTCTCTCTCATTTCTCTTTTTTCTCCCCTTTCTCTCTCTTTTTTCTCTCTTCTCGCCAACCATTAGCCATTCAAAGGCATTCCATCTCCAAATTTTATTATTCAGTTTTTGATGAAGTTGCTGCTCGCAAAGTTGCGCGCATACAAATTAATTCAATGACTGAGAATGAATGGTGGGCAAAAAAGTAAAGACGAAATGCGAAAGGACAAAGCAAACAAATGCCGAGAGTGAATAAATGCCAATTTGAAGAAGGATGACAATTGGAAATAATGCCAAAATAAGAAAGAGTGGGCGGGATTTGTTGCATTTGAAAGATGATAACGTGAAACGCGATGATGCATAAGCAAAGGCAATTATGTGGAGGGGGGGGGGAGAGAGAGGGGGGAGAGAGGAGGGGGGAGGGGGAGAGAGAGAGGGAGGGGGAGATAGAGAGGGAGGGAGAGAGAGAGGGGGGGGAGGGGGAGAGAGAGAGGAGGGGGGGGGGAGAGATAGGGAGCGAGGGGGAGGGGGAAAACGGCGGTCGGTTCGGCTCGATTTGCCCTCTCATTCGTTTTGGCATACCAATCCCCCAGGGGATAATTCAGAACTTCTGCCGAGTTAAACTTGTGGAAAATAATTCTGTCGATTGGACCGACCCATTTGGCCAATTGAAAAAACAGCCGCAATTGACTGGCCAAAAGAAAACAAAATAAAAGTGAGAGGCAAAATTAAAATGACTGAAAGAATGGCCAATGAAAGAGTCGCCTCTGACAATGCCAAACATTCTGCTAAAAGGGCCGATTGACCTGCACTTTGGCACTTTCCTTTCATTTGCTGCCGTACGTAAAAAGCAATTTTTAAATTTTATTTTGCAACACAAAAAAAGAGAAATGAAAGTGAAAGTGAGCAGAAAATGGACAAATTAAATTGAGCGGGGGGGGGGGGAGATTGGGGAGAGGGCTCAGATTCACTGCTCAAATAAAATGGCCTAAAATAAGCCGTGGGATGGGTTCATTTTGCAAGTCAAAACAGAGGCAAGGAGGAGACAGACGCTTAAGCGAAGGGCGAAACGTCAGAAGAGGGAGGAGGAGGAGGAGGCGAATTGAAGGAAGAACTTGGCAAAAGGACAAATGCCAACGGACAAAGCGGCAAAGCCCACCCAACCGAACCGAACCCCATCCCATTCCATCATCCATTTCATCCCATCCCATTTCATCCCATCCCATCCCAATCCCAACCCCTCCCCTCCCCTCCCCCTCACTCACTTTCACTCTCCCGCGTTTAAATTTCCATTTTTCAAAAAACAACACTTTCCTTGCTTTGCTTTTAATTTCGGCAAATTAATACCACGGCACCCAGTTGAGAAAATAAGGTGAATGGAATGGGTGGGATGAGAGGAGGAGAAGGAGGAAAGAGACGAATAAGATGGATGAATGAATGAGAGTTTAGAGGGGGGGGGGGGGGGAAGCCTCAAAGGGATAATGAAATTAAAATGGACGAAGATAGGATAGGCAACACCGAAATTGGCATGGAATTGTGCGGGCGGGGGCAAAAAGGGGGAGCAGCAGATCCTGCGGAAATGCATTAGATGGGCGTCTGTTTGAGGGATGAGGAAGATCGGATGCCATCCCTTGGATCTGATGCCATTCCCCTCTTTCCATGTGCCGTTCCGTTTGTTTCCCTGTCCGATGCCATTCCCTCCCTTTTCTCTGAACATTTGTCCACAATTATTGTCCCCCCCCCTTTTGTTTGCTTTACTTCTCCTAAAATGGGCTTTTCCCTTTTATTTTGTGAGTTTTAAGTGATTTTTATGTTTTCTTCGGAAATGCTTCTCATTGTTCCGATTGTTTGCTGTGAATGAAATGTGATGGGTTTCCATTTCAAAAATAATTAATATTAAAATAAAAAACGAATAATTTAAAATCCCAATTCGGGTCTGCTGAAAAGTTAGAAGCAAAAATAAAAAAAGCAAAAGCAAATACTCGACTTCGACTTGTTGCATTTGTCGCGTTCATTCATTTTTCCGTCCATTGAGAGGGGTAGAGAGATACAGGAAAGAGAGAGGGAGAGGAAGGAGAAAGTGACAGAGTGGAAGAGAGGGGTAGAGAGATACAGGAAAGAGAGAGGGAGAGGAAGGAGAAAGTGACAGAAGGAGAGAGAGGGGGAGAGAGATACAGGAAAGAGAGAGGGAGAGGAAGGAGAAAGTGACAGAGTGGAAGAGAGGGGTAGAGAGATACAGGAAAGAGAGAGGGAGAGGAAGGATTTTCATTTCCAGGGAAGAGAGGGGGAGAGAGATACAGGAAAGAGAGAGGGAGAGGAAATTTTACCTCCTTTTCCTTCTCCTCTTTCTCCTCTTCTATTCTACCTCATTATCCTCTTCCTCTTCTTCCTCCTCCTCCTCTTCGTGGATGGATTTGCTCATCAAATTTCCATTCGGATTGAATGGATTTTCCTCTTTTGTCCCTCCACCAAGTGAATGATTGTCATAATTGTTGGGTTGCGAATATTGTGAAGCAAAAATGGAAGCGGAAGACTGAACAAAGGGAAGCAAAATTCAGAAAAAGGAAGGGACGTACAGAACGGAGGACAGCGGCGGAAGAAGCGGACGGGCGGAGGTCGAAGCCGACGATGCCGCGGAGGCTGGCGGAGGAGCGGCTTTTGGTGCGGATTTTGTACAGCGAATTCTCCGCAAGTTCCGCTCGTTCCTCCGCGTCCTCCAAAAGCCGCTGCATCTGCTTGTACTTGTTCAGGTTGAGGTTAGCGGAAGAGAGGGGTAGAGAGATACAGGAAAGAGAGAGGGAGAGGAAGGAGAAAGTGACAGAAGGAGAGAGAGGGGGAGAGAGATACAGGAAAGAGAGAGGGAGAGGAAGGAGAAAGTGACAGAGGTCTGTCCGTGCTTTTCTTATCCTCCTCCACTTGGAGGAGAGGAAGGAGAAAGTGACAGAGTGGGAGAGAGCGGTAGAGAGTGGGTGGACAAGAAGGGAAAGGAAGGGAAGAGAAGGAGAAGGGGAGGTTGGGACAGTGATTTGTTAACAGAAAAACAATCATGCATTCGAAGTGATCAGAATAATAAAGAGTGTCGTGGGCTGAATAAGTTTTGCGCCTCTTTGGATGATGTAAATGAGCCCAAAATTAGATAATAAGCATTCATTGGCTGTTGTGCTCCTTGATCGATCCTTAAAACGTGTTTTTCCCCTTTGAATCGTCATTTTCTTCCCGCGATCAATTAACCAATTAAATAATTACTAAAACACTTCATTAACCAATCAATCAATCAATCAATCTGTCGGTGCGCCTTTTCCCTCCATTCGCTTTGGTTTGCCAATTTATTGGCCAATTTGCGCCTTCCCCTTCCAAATGCCATTCGAACATTTGCTTGTCTCCACCCAAATTCGCTGTGAGACGGGGCCCACTGTTGTTGGTGACGCGAACTCCGACCAAAAACTGATGGCACTGCTTGAAGCTCAACAGGTGCACCGTTTCGGCAACACTTTCCCCGTTTGTTCGCAGTTCTTCGACTTCGTTTTCTTACCTCTCTTCCATAGGAATTCCTCACAGAATGGCCGCCTCGTAAAGTTTTGGACCGTCTCTCGGATTTGGGCTTTTCAATTTGCGGTAATTCCCGAGAGAACTTTTGGCTAATTAGTGAGTGATTGGCAGGGATTGCTGGGGCAGGACAAACGGTGATTTGGACGATGAGAAGGGAAAGAAGGGACTGATCAAAGGAACTCTCATCGACGGAACACAAAAAAAGTCTTAAACAATTGACGCTAATTGAATTTCGGTCCCCTTTCTGTGAATGATGGATGGATTTCGTCCATTCCCATGCCATGCCATGGCAGGTGAGTAATGAGTTAATGACCGTCTCTCTCGGCC
Organism: Heterodera glycines; assembly: GCA_004148225.2. Taxonomy (NCBI): domain Eukaryota; kingdom Metazoa; phylum Nematoda; class Chromadorea; order Rhabditida; family Heteroderidae; genus Heterodera; species Heterodera glycines. The sequence goes on along the minus strand of CP049707.1, from coordinate 12,130,047 downwards.
CAATTTCCCCATTTATTCACTCATCGCTTTTTCGTCAACATTCGTTGAATTTGCCTTCTCCCCCCTCCATTTACAAATCATTTAACCATCGATTTGCCAATTGATTTGCCAATTCCTTCTCATCCATCCCCAATTTGCCCTTTTTTCATTCGCTTACTTTTCGCCAACGGTTTTTCTTCAAGGAGTGCTCCAAATTTTTTCATTTTATTTCCGTTCAATGCATTTGATTTTGAATGTGAACTTGTTGTGCCTGGCAACTGTTCTTCTGCTCATCTCATCCACAATATTTCGAAAAAGTGCCATTGTCCAAAGGCAAACCAATGGCATTGGAATCGGGCAAGAAATGGGCCAAAATTGGCAAAAGAGAGAGGGACGAGCAATCGGAGTAATCAGAGTGATCGGAAGGGAAGGGTCAAAGAAAGTGCCGCATAGCAAAAGTAAAACGGCGTTTTTGGCAGAAATATTTTAATTTTCTCAGGCTCCCAGGCTTTTTTCAAAATAAACAAAAAATAATTCAAAATTCACATTGGGAGGCCTGCATTTTTTAGATTAAAATTCGCCTTGGCATTCAATTTGTTAATTATTGCTTAATTAACGGATGAATTGCTATGTAAGTAAAGTAATTAGCTTTTAAAGGCAAAGTGAAAAGACAAATGACAAAGCCGGGCCGCATTTGGAGCTTTGGGGCCCATCCGCAGCAGCAGAGGAGGGGGCCGATCATTTTGATCAAGCGAAAGTACCGAGTTAAAGTGGCAAGCAAAGAGAAAACGAAAAGAGTCGGAAAAAGGCACAAAAGGAGAAAGAAAAACAGAGGGGAAAGGAGAAAATGGAGGAGGAAAGGCATCGCGGCACCGATGCCAAAGAATGGGAGAGCACTGATCAGAAGAAAGGGGCCGAATGGACAATTCGGCAGAGTGATTGGAAGGTATGCCCATCCCAATAATGATTTATGGGGATTTAAAAAATTGAAAAGAGCGAAGCAAACAGAGAAAAATGAAGAGGAAAAGAGAAGGGGGAAAGGGAGAGAAAGAGGGAGGAGAAGGAAGTCAGGGAAGAGAAAAGAAGAAAGGAGGAAAACAGAAAGAAGGGAGATAAGCGAAACAGAAATAATGAGCAGAAGAAAGACCACGCAGAGAAGGAGAGAAAGGAATTCGTCAGAGGAGGAGGAGGAAATAGAAACAGAGAGAAGGAAAACAATACGAAGAAACAGAATAGGAACACTGGGAAAAAGAGAGGAGACAGAGACGAGGAGGCGAAAGAGTGTTATCGCAAGAAGAAAGACAGGGAGAGAAAGGAAATCGTCAGAGGAAGATGAAGAAGAGGAAGGATGGAATAACATAAGAAGGAATTTGAACAGGAGAAGGGACACCGAAATGGAAAAAGAAACCTCAGAGGAAGAAGAAGAAGAGGAGGAGGAAGAGAACAAAGAAAACAATTCATCAATTAAAAGGAGAGAAACAAGAAAAGAAAACGAACCATCGGAGGAAGAGAGAGGAGAAGAAGAAAATACGGTAGGAAAGAGTTCGGTAAGATCAGATGGAAAAAGAAGACAGACAGAAAGAAAGAGTTCAGTGAAAAGAAGAGAGCCAGAAAAAGAAAGAAACACATCGGAGGAAAATGAAGAGGGAGAAGAAACAAACAGAAACATAAATAGAGGAAGAGAAAGAAAAGAATTTGAGGGAAATTGGAGTCGTACAAGGGGAAGAAAGAGTTCGGAAGAAAGAGAGAAAAGCGAAAGAAGAAAAAGAACAGAAAATAGAAAGGAAACAGGGAGAATGAGAGAAAAAGAAAGAGCATGGACAAAAAGGGTGGAAGAAGCAGAGAAAAGACAACAGACCAGGAAAGACACTTTGGCAAGAGAAAGAAAGGAAAATGATGTCATAGAAATAGAAAGGGAAGAAGAAACACAGAGAGAAGAGACGACGGACAGCCGAGAAAAAGAAGCGAGAAAACAAACAGAGAAAACAAAAACTATGCTAGCAGACAAAAAAGACAAGAAAAATGGGAAAATAGAAGAGCAGTGCAGAGAAGAAGAGCAGGAACGAGATAGTGAGCTGGGGACAGACACGCCAGACAGAGAAGGAAAGGGCGAGACGCACGCAACGTGGAGAAGACGGATGAGCAGTGTCGGAAGTTATGTCAGAGATGGCATCGGCACAGGCGGGGCCTATTTGAACGGCATTTGGTACAAAGCCAGGGGCAAAACTGTGGGACGAAAGAGCCATTCCCAGCAGGAGAGCTTAGAAAGAAGAAAAGACACTCAAAATGGTATGACCGTGGTAAAGAGATACAAAACAGCAAGAGATACGGTCGAAAGTACAGTAAGAGAAAAGGAGGAAAAGCCTACGAATGTGTGGAAGAGACAGATGAGATATGGACCATTCGAAAAAAGGAAGCACAGAATCGGAAAGTCTCCGCCGCTGTTCAGAGAAAGGGAAAATCCGCCGGAGGGACTGCCCAAAAGAAAATTGGCAAAAGGATGGGCCGACACTCACCAAAGAGACGCAAAACTCAATTATTAAAGCTATTTTTAATAAAATTAAAAATATTTGTAAAACAACGAAGGCCATCGGCCAAGTCACGGCAATTGTCCCAAAAGTCCTTTCGTTCGTTCGCTTTTTCAGTCTTTTTATTTTTATTTTCTGCGGATCATTTGCGATCAAAACTTCCTTTATACCTTTGGGAGTGCCACTCTTTGCTCAGTCAAAATTTGTTGAATTTTGAAAATTAGTTTTAATTTTAAACGGCAAAATGAACACTTTCGCCCGCTTTTTTCGAGCTAAACAAAGTCACTTAGGAACGGATTGCCTTCCCATTGGCACGGGAACAAAAGCCTGGCATGTCAAAGGTTGGATAGGAAGTTTAGCGCATCCCGCAGATTCGGCGGATGTTGTCCATGTGATTAGCAGTCGTTCAACTCATTATCAAATGTCTTTCGCGGGCTCATCCGAAATGCCACGACATCCCAAAAGACTTGACGAAATTTTCAGGTCTAAACGGCCAATTTCAATCCACCAGAAGGATGAGCATAAAACGTAGATTAGTTTTTCCTATTAGACCATTAATCTCAGGGTCTTTTGTCTTTGTTAGAAGCCAAAGTTTGGCCGTCCCTATGCCAACGGATTTAAAAGGCAACCCAATTAGAAAAAATACGTTGAAAAGATTTATGTTTTGACTGTGCCGATCGATTGGGCTTACATTTTATTTCCGCCTTTATATTTAATCGGTTAATATTTGCATTGCCATCATCACGCACAGCTTTCCGCTCTTCCCCCTCAGTTAAGCACTGGCCACCATTTTTAAGTCTTTAATCAAAGGTTTAATTCTGCTGAACAAGCGAAACCAAGGCCAGCTTCTCAGTGAGCACCATCTCCGCACATTCCGTTGCACAATTTTCACGCCAATTTTCTCAGTAAGTCGACGCTTCAGCTCTTTTTGCGCGAGATGGAAACGGCACACGCGTTGGAATTGGACGATGACTGCACTCAATGCTTCATCTCGCAGTTCTTCAAGCGAAGCAAGCACTCCCGAACGGAAGAAAACCTTCGGAATTTATTCCTCCCCCCCCCCCTCTTCGCTCAGATGGCACAATTACGTACCGGCGGAGCAAACGTTATTATGGCATGTTTTGCGACGTTTATAACTTTTCAAAGTTCTTCCGTGCCCATGCCCATCAATGCCCTTCGCCGTATTCCCTCAACCACCACCATATGCCAACATATTCCTTACCGTACCAAAACCATCCGCACATTTTTGCCCCTTTTATACCTTTCAATGCTTTGATTCCTTCTCGTCACATTTTTATTGTCAGAAGGCCGAAAATCAAAAAATCAAGTCGTTACCAAAGGAAGAGAAGAAAAATATTCGGGGTAAAAGGAGAAAAAGAAAAAAACGGAAGAAAACGAAGGAAAAAAGTTGAAGAGAAAATAGAAGAAACGGTAAAGAAAAGAAGAAAAAAAGAGAAAGTGCGAAGAGAGAAAGCAGAAAAGAAACAAAACGGTGATGAGGAAAACAATACAGAAAAAGAAAGAACAGCAGAAAAGAAGCAAAGAAGAAAGAGGTGGGAGAAGAAAAGAAAGGGGAAGGAAGAGAGAGACAACTGGAAGGAGGAGACAGAGGAGGAAAAAAGAGTTAATTGGAAAGAAGAAGAAGAAAAGGGGAGGAGAGAAAGGGGGAAAAAGGGAGACAGTCAGAAGGAGAAAAAGAAGGAAAAGAGAGTGAGTTGGAAAGAGAAAGAGACAGAAACCAAAGATAGTGCTACTAAGGAAGAGAAAACGAATAGCAAAAAGGAGAATAATGAAAAAATTGCCAGCAAGGGATGGACAAGTCAGGGCTGGTCAAAAATAGGGGAGGGAGTGAGAGGCGTCGGGGGCAAGGCGATTTCTTACGCTAATCCTGTGGCGCGGGAACTGGCGCCGCGGGCGCTGAAAGTGGCGGCGCCCGGGGTGGGCGCAGCGATTGGCACAATGGCAATGGGACCGATGGGAGGAATGATGGGAAGAGCCATCGGGTGGGTTTTCAATCCGATCAATTGACAGAAAAAGGCATTCATTTGTAGGAACAAAGCGGCGGATTATTTGAGCGGCAATTTGCAAAATGAGCCAGTCTGAGGAAGAACAAAATCACAAGAAAACGGCCTCAACTGTTACGGAAATTGCTGAAGAATTTGTGGAATAGAAAATGGGGGAAGAAACGATGAGAGAGCGAAGGAAAGAGGCGAAAAAGGGAGAGAGAGGGGAGAGACAAAAGCAAATTGGGCCAAATTGGCCACGGCTTTTTCAATCATTTTGCCCATTATCCAATTAAATAATAAACAAAAACCAAACAAATTTTCATCTGACAGTGTTGTGCCATCACTTCTTCCCCTGTGCCCTTTCTCATACGCATTGGAATTGGTTGTTCACTGTCGCCGGTGTGAAATTGCCACAACAAGTCGGCCCCCGGGGGTACACACACACGGCCATGTTGCAGTTCACCTTTTCGAATGCAGAGCTGCACAAAAGCAGAAATGAGACTAATGCCAATTTTTACGGATGCGAAGGGAAATCCCTCCGGCGGATGCCAATTTTTGCATTTCCCGTGGGAAAAGTAAATGGTCTAGGGAATGCAATGGATGCATCTGAACATCACGAAACAGGAAGGGAGGAAAGTATTTTTCGAAATTATCGAATCGAAAGATTCGACCCATCCCTAAAACAAAAGTATAAACAAATGACAGCCGAAATTACTCTTTTGTAAAGACTTTCCATTTTCATTTCAAATGTGAAACTGTGACGCAGTTAAGGACCCTTAAGTTAGGCTCACCCGGGGCAAGGACAATTCGCAACGAAATGATTGCATGAACGAAATCGTTGTTGGGTGCCACAACCGCCGCAGGTGTCAGTGCAAACGGACTGAAAAGGTTTAAATTCAACTGAAGAAACCGCTGGAAGTGTAGTAAAAAGTGAACTAAACGATCCTCAAATCTTTTCTCGTAAGGTAAGACACAAGCCAACCAAATGAAATCCAATAAAAATTGGACCAATGCAAAAAACCAAAATCCAATCCAATCAAAATATAACTCATCCCAAATTTCCGATACTGTTCGGTTTTTTTAATTGGCAAACCGTCGGATTTCCAATTTCTTTGATTCTGTACATAAATCCTACTTACCCATTCCATCCAACTGTTCCACTGAGCACATGTGTTCTAAATAACAATTGAAATGGACCCTGCTGTCCTGTCAATTAACATTACGTTTGGTGGTGCCGTTGTTGTCATTGTTTGGGTCGAAGTTATTAATGATACGGTAACCGTAGTCGTAATTACACATGGTAAAACTTCAGAATAGGTCCCTCTAAAGGCAAGGTGGCTGTTTGTTAGGAAGTGCATTTTCCCTGATTTACGGGCAATAAAAAGGCGCTGTTCTGCTCTGAATGCACCCAATTGGCAGTGGCTGACAAATCCGTGTCCGCCGCTGTACGTTCAACTCCGGCCTCGAAGGGTTTTGAGGGCACGGCTGCCATTGGCCCCAATCGGCCCATTGGCCGACCGATTGGCTGTGTTTTGCTGTTTGCTTTGGGCTGTTGTCTGTTTTGCTGTGTGCTGCAACAACATTAATAAAGCCCCCCTGACAACAACCATATTTGTTTTTGTACGACGTGGCGCTCCTGCTAAAAGAGGTGAGATCAACGGCAATTTCGAAATTTGTAAAGCGCGAAAAGGAGCAACAAAAAAAAAACGGGAAACAAATCCTACGAGTGCTTGAATGTAAAACGGGGAAACAAATCCCTAAAGTCAAACGTGGAAGAAAGAATCTCCGAATTTGTTTAAGAGGGAAACAAATCCCGTAAAGACAGTGGAAGAGAAATCGCCGAATTTGTTAAAAAGGAAACAAATCCTCCTGAAAAAAAGGTTCAAATGAAGTGAAAGTGTCAGGGAGGGCACTCCAAATCAATGGGTGTTGGTCATTCCCATCCGTTTTTTTGGCAATTGATTGGTTTTGTCCCTACGAAAATGAAAAAAATCGAATAGCCCCGCGCATCCTTTCACACCGACACTCATCCGACCACCAAAATGATCCCTCCCCCCCCGCCCCTCACTAATCACTTCTCTCTTTCTGCTCCCAATTAAAATTAAATCCTTCCAAAGCATTCCGCTCAATAGAGAAAAAATTTGCAAATTCCAACAATCCATACAAAAGGTAATGCTTTTTCTACGTTTGGGGACATTCTCTTCCCTTTTGACTGAATTTTTCTTTTTTCGGTTGGCCAAATCGGAACAATCCGAACCAAAGATGTCTTCTGCTGAATGTCTGCGAGTTGACAAATGAAATTCATAAAAAATATTTTAAATATTTCAACTTTTGGCGCGGCCAATTTTGGCCTCCGTTATAAGAGATGACTTTTTGCCTTTTTGCACGAAGCTCGAAGTTTCACCCGTCCTGCTGAACGAAAGTTCAGTAGCAACAAAAGAGTGAGTGCCGAATGATTCAATTCCAATCGGGCACATAACCCCCTGAACTTCATGTACTTGAAAAAGCATATGTTGCATTGGTAAGTTTGTATTCAATTTTAAAGTATTTTTTAATATATAAATTTTTGTCGTTTTACACGTTTATTTGAATTTTTAAATCCTAATATTTTTGAAAAAATAATTGGCCACTGTCCGTTTTGCATTGGTCTGCTAACGTACCCTAACGACCTGTACTCCCTCCCCCCTCTCCCTTTTGCTTTTAACATTAATTTTTATTTGCACTTTTTAAGAATATTAATGTGCCTTTGGTTAGCTTAAAAATTAATTTCAAATTTTGCTTTTGCTTCGTTTTCATTTCACCAATCGCTCGCATTCGTTTAATCTGATCAGTGAGTGATCACTGATCAGCTCCGCTCATTTGTCAGTCCGCTTCTCCTCGCCTCCTCAATTTGTGGAAGAAATGTTGCCTTTCTTCGTTTTTCTTTTCGCGAAAAATGGGAATAGCAAACGCAATCACAGTTTGATATGATGGATTATCAGTGAAGGAAAGTCGAAATTGGAAGAGTGTGAAGAATGGGCGGGGGAAGGGATTTGCGATCGGAGTTTGGCGATGGCATTGCATCGGACGAACGTAAGCGACCCCCCCCCCTCCCCCAATTTCGACTCCCGCGTGTGCCGATGCTTTTATCTTCGCTCATCTTCGTCCTAATTCCATGTGATCTTTCGTGCGGAAACCGAACGAGAAACTCGACGAACTCGCCGATCGGGTTCAGAATGTCGTTCTGCGTGCCTACCCAGGCCTAACGCAAAACCTGGTCGATGAATATGCAACAAAGCATTTGATTCGTGCTTTATCAAATCCGGATTTGTCTTTGTCCCTTGAAATGGCACGCCGACCGGGATGTGCTTCGATGAGTTTGTCGCATTGGCTGCCCGTGCGGAGTCAATTCAAAAGGCAACAAAAAATGTGCCAAACGAACGGCGAAATATTGAGGAAAGAACCCGTCCTATGCAGCAAAACTTTTCAAGATTTGCGCAACAATTCCAACCCCAACAAAAGCAAAATTTTTCACAAAGTTTTCAACCGCGTGAAAACACTGTTTGTTACAATTGTAATGAACCAGGGCACTTTTCTCGCGAATGTCGACGACCAAAGCAATACTTTGATGGAAGGGCTAACCAAAGCCATGCAGTGCCGGCCGCTGGGGCCAATAGTTTTCAGATGCGGCCAAATGGTCCTGAAAAGCGAGCACTTCCCCAGACTTCGACAAAAGAGTCTGATCAACGTCGGTCACAAAACTTTTTGAAGCAAAATTGCATTGTTGTGCAAGAAGAAGCAACACCGGAAGCTTTTTGCCGTGGTGTTCAGCTTTCATCAGAAATCGCTGAATTTTTCGCCAACGAGTTCAAAGAAAGGAAAGACGGAAACAATCAGCGAGAAATGAGTTCCGACAGAGTTACCGTCGAAAAACAGAAACATTCGAGCGGCGGACTCATTAATTCATTTGGTCGTTCAATTAGAGATTATTTAGCGGCGTTTCCCCGTGGGTTACTTCGGTTATTTCCCTTCCTTCGCTCCCCTCTTCTCATTCGGTGTTACTTTTTCGTCATAATTCGCTCAAGAGAAGAATTGAACGAACAAACGAATGGTTGAGAATGACTAAGTGTCCCTCCCCCGCCCAATGTCGCCAAAATTGGACTGATCGGTGTCCGACAAACAAAACAAAACAAGCAAAATTTAGTTGATGGCCGTGACCAAGCGGATGAAGGAACACATAAAAGAGAAGGGAGACGGCAGAAGCGGCAGAATGAACTCCGTAATCCCTTTCACTTTAATTATTTGCATGCCAATGTTTGGGTGACGGTGCGATCCGATCAAAGGTCCCACCCGCCCCCTCCGCCTCTTCCTTCCCCCCGCCCCTCACCTCATTTTGTTTACCTCCAACGTCAATTGCTCGCTGCCTTATTCTTTTACTTTGATCAGTCAATTGGAAAGTTGAAAATGGGAAAATTGTCGGCCAAATTTCAAATTTGAGTTCAAATGTGGAGAAAATTGACGGGAACACAGTGATCGAGAGAATGTTGAAATGAAATGACGCCTTGAGGGGAGTGGGCGGGAAATGTTTTTGACGGGGAAAGTGCCAAAAATAGCCGAGAGACCGAAATAGCGTTGAGGGGGTGGCGGTGGGACAGGGGGGGGGAGGAGTGGCCGAAACCCCCGCACTTACCCAACCTTCGCATGTCATTCCTTCCGCCCGCCCGGACGGCCTTTCCTCCTCCGATCACCGCCGCTTTCTGCGATTGTTTTGTCACAAAAACGGATCAACTTTCTTTCCGCCCGCCCCTTCTCTTCCCACACATTTTGCCCTCCCCCTCCGCTTCTTTAAAAGCTTCTCCCTTTGTACTTCTCCACAAATCAGCCGATCATTCTGCCGAAATGCCCATGCGATTGGCATTTGTCTGTTTGCGCTTGCCCTTTTCCTTCATAATTTGGCATTTGCTGTTGTGCCTGTCTGTCTCTCCACTGAATTTCCCCCTTTTGGCCCCCCCCCCCCACCCGAAATGTCCTCTTCTTCCTCCTCCTGCTTCTTCCCTCTCCTCTTTCTTCCCCACATCCGAAATGTCCTCTTCTTCCTCCTCCTGCTTCTTCTCCCCCTCCTCTTTCTTCCCCCCCCCCCACCCGAAATGTCCTCTTCTTCTCCTCCTGCTTCTTCTCCCCTCTCTCTTTCTTCTTTCTTCATCTGTGGGCGTTTGTTTAATTGTGATCGTTCACTGTTCCGCTGATGTCACTCGTTTTATCCGCCCATTCTCGGCATAATCCCACATAATGCCACCCTAAACGGCATTTAATTTCATTCTTCGCCCACCGTCCCCCCTGGCGATTGTTCGCTAATTCACTCCCCCACTTCCTTTCTTCCCCTAATCCCCGGCAATGGAAAAGTGATTTCATTCGCGGCACCTCCACCTCAATTACCATTGAAATTTTCTCATTTTCTCTCATTAAATTAAATGAATTATATAAATGATAAAGCCAAAGTAAATATTAGTAATTCAGAGTTTTTAATTGTTATTCTTCATTGGTTAATTCAAAAAATTAATTTTTTTTTCATTTCTTAAAAAAATGAATGCTTAACTACCAATTAATTGCCCCCCCCCCTTTCGTGCCTTTTTTTACTTCTGAAAACCCTCCTGCTTCTTCTCCCCCTCCTCTTTCTCCCCCCCCACCCGAAATGTCCTCTTCTTCCTCCTCCTGCTTCTTCCCCTCTCCTCTTTCTTCCCCCCCCACCCGAAATGTCCTCTTCCTCCTCCTCCTGCTTCTTCTCCCCCTCCTCTTTCTCCCCCCCCCCACCGAAATGTCCTCTTCCTCCTCCTCCTGCTTCTTCTCCCCCTCCTCTTTCTTCCCCCACATCCGAAATGTCCTCTTCTTCCTCCTCCTGCTTCTTCTCCCCCTCCTCTTTCTCCCCCCCCCACCCGAAATGTCTCTTCCTCCTCCTCCTGCTTCTTCTCCCCCCTCCTCTTTCTTCCCCCCCCACCCGAAATGTCCTCTTCCTCCTCCTCCTGCTTCTTCTCCCCCTCCTCTTTCTTCCCCACATCCGAAATGTCCTCTTCTTCCTCCTCCTGCTTCTTCTCCCCCTCCTCTTTCTTCCCCCCCCACCCGAAATGTCTCTTCTCCTCCTCCTGCTTCTTCTCCCCCCTCCTCTTTCTTCCCCCCCACCCGAAATGTCCTCTTCTTCCTCCTCCTGCTTCTTCCCCTCTCCTCTTTCTTCCCCACATCCGAAATGTCCTCTTCTTCCTCCTCCTGCTTCTTCTCCCCCTCCTCTTTCTTCCCCCCCCACCCGAAATGTCCTCTTCTTCCTCCTCCTGCTTCTTCTCCCCCCTCCTCTTTCTTCCCCCCCCCACCCAAAATGTCCTCCTCTTCCGCTTGCTCTTCCCTCGGCCTTTGCTTAAAGCGCATTTCGCCCATATGCATTATCGCAGCTATCAATGCGTAAAGGTCCATCTTCTCCAATTCGCTGAACATCATAATGTCGAAGGATTCGTCCGTGGTCAGCATTTCCTCCCCATCGTCCATCCCTTCAATGGCCACTTCCGCCTGGGCAATAAAATTGTACGAATGCACGGGACGATCCAAGAATAGTTTTGCTATAGGGGGGTATAATAAAACCATGGAACTTGCTCAAATGCAAATATTCATCATTTTTACAGTAAATATTTGCTGCTTTTTTTTGTTCGCCCCATTTGCCAAAGGAATGGAAAAAACATTTTCGCTTTAATTTTATGAATAAATAAAAAGAGGGATTCTGCCAATTACAATACCTTCCTTCCCTTTCTTCTCATTCCTAAAAGGGTTTTGTATTAAACCACTTTTGCTGATTCACTGATCAAATATCCGTGCCGTTCTACACTCACTCCTGCCCCTTTGCTGTTTTCCGCCCACAATCATTCAATTTGCATAAATGCCATTGTCGTCATAATTGGGTTAGCCCCCGCCCCCCCCCCTCACTTTCCTTTTTCGTCCCTTTCCCTTTCCCTAAATTTGTCTTTCTTTGCCTTTGCCTTTCTCCGCCCATTCTTTCGCGGGTATTTTTATCACTTCCCTTCAAAATTGACGTTGCATGTCCACTTTTTTTATTGAATTTGGGAAGGAGCAATAAGGCAATTATCGCGTGGGGCGAGGGAAGGGACGCGGCAACCGCTGAAAGTGCCCGGCATAAAATGGGCATTCGTTCAAAAGTGTTACAATGCAAAACCAAGCAAAGAACAAATGCCAAAAATGGTCAAAATTCGTTTTGAAGTCGCCTCTTTCTCTGTGTGGTTTCTCTCTCTCTCTCTCCCTCTCTTATCCCGCTCTCTCTTCTCTCCTCTCTCTCTCCTCTCTCTCTCTCTCTTTTTTTCTCTTTTCATTTTCCCGTCACCAACCATCAGGAACACAGAATGGTGATGAACAGTTGGCGTTATTTGCATAATTATCAAACTCAATGAAATACAATAATTTACAGCCATCCGCGCCAATTCTAACGCAAATCCAAAAATTCAATTTTTGTTTGGGACATTGAAAAACAAATAATAATTAAATGGAATTTGTACAATAAAGATAAATTGTCAAAATTGCACTTTGTATAACAAATAAATTATTAGAAGGAACGCGAGAAGAGAGAAGAAAAAAAGAAAGGAAAAAGAGAGGGAAAAAGAAGGAGAGAGAACAAGCAAGTGATTATGTGCCTTCTGATAAAGGGTGAAGAGAGGTGGGAATGATTCTGCTGAGGGAAAGGCACAAAGCCAACAAAACCCACTCGATTAATTACCACATAATTACGCATATTACCAATTCTTGTAATTCGCTAATTGCCCCCCGCCGCCTTTTTCCCCTCTCTTTCGTCCGTTCATTACTCATTTTCTTTCAACATCTCCTCACCTTTTTTGCTGGATTTTCCTTCTGATACCCCTCTCCCCCCTTTCTTCAAAAGTTCCCTCCCCCGGTCCTTTATTATTCTTTTCTCATTTTCTGTTGAAAAACCGCCGAGGGGTAAAAGTGAAAAAAGTAAAATTAATTAATGGTTAAATGTCTTAAAACATTTAAACACGAAGCAAAAAAGAAGTTTCGTTTGCCATTTGGTGCACAATTTAAAGTGATAACCGAAGGGAATGGGCGGGGGGGGGGGAGGCAATTGAACACGGAAGTGAGAAATGCACCTTCTATTTGGCCATTATTGCTAAAAGTGTTCACCCTTTTCAACGCTTTATTTCCTTTTTGGTTTTCCTCCAAATTTATCAATGGTTTCTTTTTTCAGATCATTCATTCCTTTAGACTTTCGAAAAATTCTTTCGAATTTCGACGACTTTTGCTTCCACAAATGTCGTCTTCCTCTTCCTCCTCGTCTTCTTCCTCCTCCTCTTCCCTCAATTCATCTGCTTTGTCTTCCGTTTCCGTTGAGTGCCACCGCTTTTTCGCCATTAGCAAACGCGTGCCCAAAGGTCCATTTATTTGATTATTTTCGGTTTTATTGTTTTAATTGATAATTTCTTTCAGATGTAAAAAGATTTTGTGGGATTTGTCGACAGCATGGCAAATTGGAGGAGACGCGAGGGCATAACTGTGAATACAAGAACTGCGAACAAACAATTCTTCCAATTCGTTTAAGTGACGTCCAATGGGTGCCGTTCCCTTGGCCCTGTGCTTATTGTGCCCACCTGCCAATTCGAACTTTGGTGGGTTCATCGCCTTCATTCGTTTGGCATCCGCTGCTCGACCTTCGCTAACTTTCATTGCCTTTCACACCCGTTTCAGTGCAATTTGGTGCGTTCGCGTCGTTTAGTGATGAGTCAGCAAATTCGACTCAGACGAGCACAGGACAAACGGTTTCAGCGAACGACTGAGCCGGAAGAAGCGGACGTCGTTCCGCTGCTTTCTTCCGGCGCTATTGCCGTTGAATCGCCGCAAAACGAACAGAAAAAGGCGAAAGACGGCACAATGGAAGAGCAGCAACAACAAATGAGTCAACGATTGGCATTGTGCTGCAAAAAAAAAGGGACAGGTAACTGAGAACGGGGGGGGGGGAGAGACGGGATGAACTGCGTGAGGAAGGGGAATAATTGGCACTTCAGCACCACAAAAGACAGTGTCCATTCACCGATTGTACTTGCGACTTCTGCGAATTAATCGAAACACGGCGAAGACTCGACCAACACATCAAACGCCGCAAATCGGCTCCTCAGGACAAAATACTGGAAGAAATGGACGACGGAGGGGACGAAGACGAGAGGGAGCCGCCACGGAAGAAGTCAACGGCATCTTTGCCCGCCCAAATCGAAGCGATGACATGCAGTGACTACGAAGGCACGAATCCGTTGGATAAGACAGATTTTCATCAGATTGCTGTCCGTGAGGGAAGGGCGACGTCGCGGGATTCGCTGAGCGCGCAGTTAAGCGGAACCCCGCGGCGAAATGCCGACACACCCGTCGGTAGTGAACAGGTCATCCCATTCTCATAAAATGGGGGAGAGATGGGCATTTGTTAACTCTCCACGGCTTTTCAGTTGTTGCCCAGCCAAGCATCAGAAAGCAATTCGCGGGGGGGGGCGGGGAGAGGGAGGGGATGGATGGTGGAGTGTTGGGAGCTTCTCCCAGCAGCTGTTCCCCACCGATGCCCTCCTCGTTCGACTCTCTGCAGCAGCTGCTCGGCCGTTCGCTGCTCTCCGCTTCTCCTTGCGCTCCGTTCGCTTCTCTCTCCACTCCTCTCGAGCTGCTAGTCCGTCCTTCGGCTCATCTGTTCCTTCCGCCGATGTTTTGTTCCGCAGATGCGCTCGCCCCTTGGCATCGCAATGTTCTGCTGGCTGACCCCATACTCGCCCAACTTCTGTTGCTACAAGCGACCGATGGTGCGACGACTTTTCCTCCGATGGCGAATCCGTCAGAGAATGACAGTCAACAAAAGGCGATCCTCCTGCAAATCATCTCCAAAATGGTCCAGGAACAACAACGGAACGACCGGCAACAGGCCATGTTGGTGGGACAGCATGGCCAACAAACGCAACTGCGAGCAACCGTAGGGAACGACGACGCGGGGCCGGCACTTCTCAACAGCCCAAGCGACCGATGGGACGCTCCCCTCCGGCAACAGACCGACCCTTCTCTGCTCGCGGCGATTCTGCTGCAACAGCAACAGAACGGCACAAACCCAGGGACGGACTTCAGCGAGCCCAACCCGTCGCTGCTCACTTTGCCTTTGTCCGCCTTCACGGCCGTTCTTTGGGGGTCAGTGCCGGGTTATTGGTTTTTTGCTGGGTTGATTATTTTGCAAAATTTTGACTATGTTTTCCTGGTCAAAATCATAATATTTTGAAAAAAAAACTTGCACGGTAAGGACAATTTGTCCCAATTTGTGATCAATGCTCTGATTGTAAAACGCCCTTTCCTTTTTCCATTTGTTTTATTAATTTTTTCTCGTCTAATCAAAAACTCACAATTTTACATATCAATTAGTCAATGACAGTCATCGATTTTGGTGACAAATTCGAATTTGTTTTGACCCTGTCAAGTTCTGGCAGCACCAATCAATCTTTTTTGAATCTTTCATAAACTTTTCTCGGTGTTTTATTCTCATCCCTTCTGATTATGCTGGTTTAATATTTAATTGATTTTGATTTGTTTATTTCGTTTTGTCATAAAACCATTGGTATAAAATGGAAAAATGATAGTAAATGTTGACAAATGAGAAACAATTAGAGGAAATTTGGGAAAAGGAGTGCGGAATCATTTGGGTGTGAATCATCAGAAAAAAAGAAAATTCAATGGTTCCCCATTAAGGATGGAAGAATAAAAATAAATATTTATTCGGGTCAGTCAGGCATGGTTCAAAGAAACTCACTAATTAAGAATCATTAGAGTTAATAGACATAAATGAACGGCCAGAATAAAAAGCAAATAATAAAAATCACACCCATTGGAAAAAAACACAAATAAAAAGTCGATGGCGGCTTTATGTCATACAAAAGCCGAACACTTCAACGAACTGCACAACGAAGTCTTCCTCCTGACCACCAGCCAATGGTTCATTGTCAAAGGTAGCACATCTGAGAAAGGAATAATTCCAAAGATCAATTTCACTAGCCGTTCGTTGTGACATACTTTTGTGATCGGCCGTGGTTCAGGTCAGCGTCCAACCAAAGGCCGAAGTGCCCACCACCCGCCCCAAATGAAAGCGATTCGCGGGTGGCATTCACGAAGAATTGGTTTTCCCCGGTCCAAGTGAATGTTCTCAACTCCCTGTTGAGAAAGAGAAGAGCAGTCTTAAGCGAATCCGCAAAGAAAGCCTCACCGCGTGTGAGGGAATTCGCCGGTGAACCGAAACAAAAGGGACGAGTCGCCGGTGCCGTAGTAATGGTCACACGGCTTCAAAGCGCCGCTGGACACCGCCCCAAAAACATGTCCGTTCACGTCCCTAACCACCAGAAGGACGGGGGACATTTCCTCATCCCATTCCGCCATCCTCCTGAACGCATTTTTTTATATGGAAGCAATACAATAGTAATATGGACAAATTGTCAATTAATCACTGGGAGTGAAAAGATTCTCTCCCCCTGAGCAATTTGAAAGTGGTTGACGAATTCCCCCCTCCGCCACTTGTCACCTCATATCCATTTCTGATGAGAGTGTCCTTGACTATACCTGTAAAGCGTAGTCAAAGAGAAGCCGTGCTTTTCGGAATTGTAAATCTGAACCCAAGGATAACCCTCTGCTCGTGGCGGCAGAATATCGATTATCTGGATATAAAGTAAAAATGCATTGTTTTATTTCTAATTTCGTTTCCGTGGCCACCTGTCTGATCATAAACTCGTCCAGCAGTTGCGAGTGCAGCGCACCTTCGGGCAGAGGCATTTCCGAGGGTTGCAATGAATCGTCCAGCGAAAGACGACGACAGAGTTCGCGGACAGTCACCACCTCCCATTCCCGGTCCAAATTCGCGAAGTGACTAGTCGGCTTTTCACCTAATTAAAAATGGAATATCTATTTTAGTTAAATTTACGACTATCAAACAACAAAAGTTCAAAGAAAACGTTCCTTTTGTAGGCATAAAATATACGTGTGGCTGTGGGGGAGGGGGGAGGGGAAGGGATCGGTGGCGGCGGCTAAGCCTCAATGTACGATTATCACCCCACACCAACCCTTTAAACCAAAATCTAACGACATGTATATTTAGTAGAGAATTTTTTGGACGATTTATACTAAATGTTGAAAATCTTTATTTCTATTGATGCACACATTGCGTAGCGTTTCATTGAGGAGCGTTGATTGAGAAATGAACCTAATTAATTACCTCTTTGCTTTTCTTTGTCTTTCATGACTCTTCCGACGGATGGGCTCCCCACTGACAATGTCCGGAGGAGTCTGGCTCTCCATGACTTTCGTTTTGTTGTGTCAGTTTCCCACTGCCTTTGTGCTGGCAATTTGTCGTTCTCTCGGTCGTCATTTTGCATATGTTCGTTGTCCAACGATTCACTGCCTTTCTTCTTGACAAAATGCAATAATCGGCAGTTTTTTCTTAGGAAGCCGTCCCGTTGATTGGTGTCTTTCCAATTGGCGTCACTGGCAACATCCGAATTTTCTGCAGCCTTTTTAAATTGAGTCGCCTCTGTTCGACCAAAATTCTGAGTAAATTCAGAACATATAGGCGATTGGCGACCTTCTGTGATCGAAGAATTTCCACTGTCGATGTCCGAATTTTCATTAATAAAATCGCCGTTTATTTGGGAAGCGTCAGCAGATGTCTGTTGTTTCTGCAAGCATCCGTCGTGTTCTTTCTCCTTGCATGAGAAATTCCGTTTTCGAATCCGATCAACTGCCTCAACCAAAAGTCTGTCTTCTTGATGGTCAACAAACACTCCCCCGCTGAAACTTTCATCGTACAAGGAACACGTCTTTGGAAAAACGGGTGGAACAATAAACCCGGCACATCCTTTGCTCGATGAAAAGGGGGCAGTGTATCGGTGCGACAGTGACATGTTCTTGCGTGAAGATGTGCTTTTTCTCCTCAACCTCTGTAGTCGTTGTTTGGTTGTGATTTCCTTGGAACCATTGGTCTCAAAATAATGCTGTTGCATTAGACTGCTTGACTTTTGTTTTGTTGTCGTTTGGTCAGAATAACAAATTGCTTCTCCACATTCGTTATTGTGCCTCCCATGTTCAGCAACAGAAAAAGTAGAAATAACTCTGCCAGAATTTGTTTGATTATCCGCTTCTTTTTTCTGTCCAACCATTTGCTTCGGTGCCGTGATGCGTTGTTTTAACTTGCTTAGTTTTGTCGAAAACTTTTCCGAAGGAATTTTTGCAATGGCTTCGTTTAAGGTGTAACAAATCGGTTGATCAACAGCAGCAAGGCGTGGTCTTTGTTGACAAAAATGTCGTGTTTTGGTTGATTTTGGGCTGTCAACAGATGGGCTTTGCCCAGCATTGGTCGTCTCACTTTCTTTCCAAATTCTCTCCTCAAGTGTACAGATGAGCTCCCGTCCCGCTTTGTTTGTGCCCTCAGCGCGATTTAATTGAGTCGTTACTCCTTGAAAAATCCGATGCGCAAATAATATTGGGTCAGAATAGTAAAAAATACCATTATGTTGTCTCATCGTGACATTAAACGCAGATGGCCGATTTAATAGGAATTGGGAAGGTAAACAACGGTATAATCAACGGCTTTTGTGTGTTTAAGGTCGATCGATGAGCTTTTGTTTTGGTATCGTCTGGACAGATAGAAAAATCACCGGAGAACAATGATTTGTTGGTAAGAGAAAAGTAAAGTTGAAAGAATGAGACGATTAATAATGAGGCTAGCGACATTTGCCAGTCATGACTCACCATCACATAAAGCAAATGTTCTTATCACGCAAACTTTAAAATTTGTAAAGATTTTTTGTAAATTTAGTCACAATCATCCAACAGCAACATTTATCGGGGTGAAAAGATGAAAGCCGAGAAAATGCAATAATTGGGGAAAGTTGAGTGAAGATCAAAATTACGAATGAATGGGGGAGGGGCGATTTGTTATTCAGTTCTTAGATTTCGGTAATATTTAGCAATTTAATTATCATCACATTCAATTCGTGTGACTTAAATGAAAATTGTGGGCGATGCGATCAATGATTGCTCCGATTGATGAAGGATAGAAAAAAGAAAAGGTTGGGGGAGGAAAAAGAAACATTTGGAAATGTCACAATGAGTAATTTGAATGGAGGAAATGACAATTTATGCAATGGAATGTGTGTGGTGTTGAACAACAATTGCTGAAGGAATTGTGGAAGTCAGTCAGCAGCAAGTCCTTCCTTCGCTTTTCTCCAAAAGTACGCCGCGACTCAATGGGAGGAGAAGCGGCGGAGGGTCCAAAGGGAACTCCGACTCCCCCCCCCCCGCCAGCACTCTTTGTTCTCCCGTCATTCATCCCAACACATTCTTTAATGGTCGTGCGCAGTTTCGGTCTGTCAGTCAGTCCCCGCCCGACCAAATGCAGCGATTACCCACGACACGCTTCGTCTTTTCGACTTCACCTCGTTCACTTATGCATACAGCGATGCTTTTTGAGCAAAGTCAGTCTTTGGCTGCATTTTTTGGAAAATTCTTTAGTCATTTGAACGAAAATGACAAAAGAATAAATTTAACACAAGAGTACAGCAGACGAACCCAAAAGAACGGTGAATTAAAAGCGTGGGGGAAGAGCAACATTTTGCAAGGGACAAACAATCTCCATTTAAAGGACACACGAAAATTACTTGTGGTAGACTGTCCTTATCGGGAAACAATCATCAATGATCGACATGACCAACAGTGAATCCAACTGTCGATTGCTTCGGGTCAAACGCCCTCCCCCACCTGTCAGTGAAGCGTCGACGTCCCCCTCGAGCACAACAAATCCCCCAAGGTGTTTTGTGGCGCTTGTGCCGGCACTGGCCAATTTGCTGCTGGACATGGTCGTCTCCCCTTCCTCCAATTGGTTACTTTCGTTGGTTTCGTCCGCTGTGCTCGCTTTTTCCTGAAATTCGTATTCCAATTATCACCAAAAAATCAGCCGGATTGATTTACTTTTCCGTATTTTTGTGGTGACCACTGCAACAAAAAATAGTAAATGGCGTCCACGCGACTCTGCGGAATGGCGAACCAAAATTCCCTCTTGCGTTTGTTCCCGAAGGGTTGGCTTCGTCCTGAAGGAGTTCTGCAGCGGCCAAAAAGTTCGACTCCGTTGACGCACCAATTTCAGTCAAATTCGCTTTTTGCACCAAAACAGTCTTTTCTGAAAACGAAATCATACTTAATTAAGAGGAATTGAAATTATGAAAAGCTGATACCAAATAAAATAGGTAAATTGAAATGTGTGGATTTTGGAGATCCAACCGACGCCTTTGAAAGAAACCAAAAGAGAAACGCAAGCACAAAGAGACTGGAAATCGGAGGAATCGATGGAAAATGAATGGAGGGAGGCGGATGCTAACGCAATGATTTAACGCAGAACAAAACGGGGGAAGGAAACGAATATTACTCAGAAATCCATTAAATTTAAACTTTCTCAAAACTGATTATTAGAGGCTGAGTTTTCAAACTAATAAAATATTTATGCTGAAATGGCGGTACATAATGAAGAGGAAATAAATAAAAGGGGGGGGGAAGGACTATTCCGCCGTCAAAGCCCTTTCTTCCCTTTCCCTCCCCTTTCTTCCCCTCCCCTCCCCTTTCTTACCCTTCCCCTCCCTCCCCTTTCTTCCTTTCCCTCCCCTTTCTTCCCTCCCCTCCCCTTTCTTCCCTTTCCCTCCCCTTTCTTCCCTCCCCTCCCCTTTCTTCCCTTTCCCTCCCCTAAACGGTGGCTCGGGAGGCGTCCCAATGGGCCGACTTTCATCGCTTTTGCCGTGCTCACCAAATAATACCGGTGCTTCTTCTGCCCCCAGAACAAATCTAATTGTAAGCATGAAAATGTCATTGACAAGTCAGATAATGACACTAACAATAAGCAAGGAGTAAATTAATAGGAGAATTAGAAGGGCCCGGTGGTTATTTCTTAACCCTTCCCCTCCCCTCCCTTTCTTCCCTTTCCCTCTTTCTTCCCTTTCCCTCCCCTTTCTTCCCTCCCCTCCCGTTTCTTACCCTTCCCCTCCCCCCCTTTCTTCCCTTTCCCTCCCCTTTCTTCCCTTTCCCTCCCTTTCTTCCCCTCCCCTCCCCTTTCTTCCCTTTCCCTCCCCTTTCTTCCCCTCCCCTCCCCCCCATTTCGCCTGCAAAGGGCCCAAAATGTGGGACCATTTCGTACCGAGGAGGGGCCGGTGTAAAAGAAGTGGATTATTTTTTTTTAATTTTTTTTTTCTAACCCTTTCTTCCTTTCCTCCCCTTTCTTCCCTTTCCCTCCCCTTTCTTCCCTTTCCTCCCCTTTCTTAACCAAATTCATTAAAAATTCTTTAAATTCTCCCAGGCGGCGCCTATCGGCACCGCCGGCCCCAAAAAGCCTATTTATTCTTAAAAAATAGCACAAAATCTCAAAATTTGTCATTTTTTGACAAAATCTGTTAACAAATTGTACCCAAATTTTCAAAAAATTTTCCCGGCGGCGCCTACCGGCCCCCTTGAGTGTCAATTTTTTTTTGTGGAAAAAGCGCGCCGCAAAAAAAAAGATCGTCAATTTACATAGCCAAACCATTTCGCAAAAATTTTGGTTGACGCCGCCCCTGTATTTTGTATGAGCTTATATCATCCCAGTCTGAACATTTGTCCGCTAATTGTTGCTTTACCCGGTGTCACACGCCAATTGGACGGATTGCTCTCGCGCCTGCTGTGTCCGTTGGCACAGTGTCTCGAGCGTCGCCAAACTCTTCTCCCGTTTTATGGACAACGGTGAACGATCACTTTGTTCACCGGGCTGTACAAATGTTTTTTTGCCGATTTGCCTTTGATTTCCCTCCCCGTCACCTCTCCAAGTGCCTTCAGCTGATCAACGACTTCCTTCACTCCGTTTTGTCCCTCCTGCAACAGTTCCGTGCTGACATTCATAATCGAACCAGGAACGGAAGCGACCATCTTTGCCCCATTCTGTATGCCGGATTGGATGTGATCCGCAGCGGACAAAGTGTGCGAAACGACTTCATGAGCGACCTTATTGTTAGTTAGCATGGCGAGAGGGCAATAAACAAGACATTCACATAAGCACATTTTGTTTTTTTTATCACTTTTTGGCTCCGAAATTAAGTCCTTCAAGTCGAAAAGACGGACGAAATCTCTTGGCAAATAATTGAAAAAAATCAGGTCTATTTTTGTTGACGTAAACGCTACCGATTGTGCGCCCGATTGAACTGTTCCTCTTATACTTGTCGCCTTTGCACTTAATTGTAATTGGTAAAATTCACAATCAACCGGGTTTCCAATTACCTTAATGTCCTCCCGAGCTTTCCAAATGATTTTCGGGCCATTCCCGGCGAATATCGCGAAAAGGGCGAAGCTGGCGATGGGCTCCTTCTCTGCTGGTTAGTTTGGTCTTCATTTCCAAGCCGATTCGTTCCCGTTTCCAGATGAAAAGTCCGATAATAATCAGACTCAGTTTGAGATTGTCTATGTTTGTCGTCGGTCTCCATCAGAGGTTGCAAATCCAAGGAGTTTGACTGTTGAGTTGTTTTCTTGAGCGATTTGAACTGATCCGAGTGAAATAATGGCGTTGAGCAATTGTCGTCTTCTGGATCTTCAGAGCCTTTTAAATTCGCAATAAAATATTCAATTTACTGATAATGAGACGGCCCACCAATGATATTTGATCTCTGATGGCAGTGCATGTCGGACACGGTCCTTCTCTTACAGTCAAACGCGACCCTCCCTGGATGCTCTTGGGTACGTTCACTACGTTTCATCCGGTGGACCTCATTCTCTTCGTTTATGCACGGCAATTGCTGTTCAGAGCTGGAGGGACTTGAGCCAATTGACCCGGTGCTTAGAACGGCGGTCTTTCGCTCATCAATCAAATGACCCAAAAGAAGACCACCAGCGGAAGTCCCATAAACCAACGGGTGGCCTCCTTCTTCCATCCCAACGAATTGGCCATCCTTTGAACACGTGGATTTCGGGACTAATTTCGAGTCTTAAAAAGGGGATTATTTAATAATTAAAACTGAGAGACCCCCCCCCCCCTAATTAAAGAGGGGGACAAATTCCGCCCCATCCCCTTACGAAATGGAAAATTTTTGAGAAAGAAAAGGGATTGAAATTGCATGAGATTTTTCAAGAAATCGTTTTGAAAATAAAAGCACCTGAGCGGTTTCGTTGTTCTCCTGACTCTTTCTCGTTTTCAGAATTCTGCCTTAATTGGCTGTCCGCGTCGCTTTCTTTTCTTGTTTCTCCTCGCATTAAATTCTTCGGGTCAAAGATGTCTTTTGCCGTATTCGACTTTTCGCCCGTCAGTGAACTGATGTTTTTGTAGACAGTTACGGAAACGATGTCTTCCATGCTAAAAGACGACTTTCATGTCTTGAAAGGAAAAGAGACAAACTTCGCGACCATTCCATAGAGATCAGACCCATTTTCACGAACTAAAGGATGGTCAGGGTCCGGGTCGAACATCAAACAGTTCGGAGTGACCAACAATGTGCCCAAAATCGTCCCGTCCGACTCGGTTATTTGCTTAACCTAAAATTGCCTATTTACTTATTGTTAGAAATGAACATGAAAGCCCCCAAAAAATCGCATGATTATTTTGTAAAACTCTTAAAAAGTATAAAAATTTTCAGCCACCGAAAGCAAAACAAAAAAAAGTGATGATGGGGTCGAAAAGTGCCGCAGTATTGGAAAGAATTATTATTTTCAGAAATGGAAGGATTGGTAAGTTTTAAACAATTTCCACGGAAAAACTAACCCTCGTCTTGAGAAACCGCTGAATGCACTCTTGGTCATCATTGTCCAATTCGGATGCCATCCTTCCCAACTCGGCGTTCGATTGGCGCTGTCCTTTCCTGCTGAAAATGTGCATTTTGCCATGGATTGAATGTGACCGAACCCATTGTGTATTGGGGAAGTTTCAGCAGAAGAAAGTGTACGAACGGCTTGTCCGGGGCCTTTTTGGACGGAATCTGTCGGGTAGGAAAAAGACGGATGACAGCCAAAAGAGAGGAGTGGAGAGACACCAAAATTTATTCCCTGGGATTCTTGGGGTCCATGACATCGAATTAAATGTCAGATTCGTGATCAGCGACCTCTAAAACCCCGGATAATAAACTTTCATGGTTTTTAAGTAGCGCCAGCATTTTCATTTCACTATTCAATGCCTTTTTTGAACCGACGACAATTCTTTTTATAAGAATAAGCCCACCTTTGATGGTTTTGTGCTCTCCTTTTCCGTGATTTTCATCTGTTGCACAGCCATTTTTACTTTTTGTGTCGCCTTCCGACGAAAAAACGGAAGGGACCAAAAGTTTTTGGCCAGGGAAGACCTTAATTTCCATAGTGGTAAGTACAAAATAAATTTTACCATTCGAGAAGTCAATTTGTTCAGCTTAACCAGCCCTCCAATGGTGCAGTCATGCGCTGCTGCAATGCCCTCGAGAGTATCCGTGATTTGTACTTCAATGTAATTCATCTGAGAAAAAAAAGAATAAATTGAAAAGAAAAAATGGTTAAAAACTAGAGGCCGGTAAAACAAAATTTCCGGGAGCGGGATCGTGAGTTCAAAATTTACCGGGACGGGAGTCCCGAACGGGAATCCCGTAAAAATCCCGCTCCCGTTAAAAATCCCGTTCACCGAAAAAAGCGGGAGTCGGGAGCGGGACTCCCGTAACCGTAAAATCCCGCGGGAGTCCCGATCCCGCCGGTCTCTATTAAAAACGAAACAAAAAAAAAAATTTTAAAAAGGTAGAGAAAATTCGCGGTTTTAAAGAAAAAGGCGAGAAATTATCCAAAATTTAAATACATACCTATGTATTTTCAAAAATACTAGTATGTAAGTAAAAATTTTAAAAAATAAATTTTTTTTCATTTTGGAGGAAAAATTTTAAATTTTTTGAGCTACTTTTTCGGTTTTTATTGCATTTCTGTTAGAAAAATTTTTTTGAAATTTCCAAAAAAAAAAAAAAGCAAAAATTCTCTTACATTTTTTCCACTTTTTTATGAATTTAATCCCCGTCTTGGAGCAACCCTATGTTATACTGAAGCGGGAAGAGATTGGAATGGCAGCGAAAAGCACCAATTCCCGGGGTATTTCCCGCGGGGACTGTCAACAGAGTGCGTCCGCTCTCTTCACTTCATTCCGGCAAATTGCCGACACGGAGGGTTCTTCCCTTTTTGCATTCACTTCTCTTCTCTCTCTTCCCTTGGGCGTTCTCATGAGAATAAAAGAAATGGTTAATTTGAAGTCAAATAAAGGGGACGAACAACGACAAAGTTAAAGAAAGAAAGAACAGAAATGTTTTTATGTCCAAAAACATTTTGCTTAAAATTGATTATTTTGAATTACATTTTTTGATTGTTGGTTAAACATAAAATGCTTTTGTCCTCTCCTCCCCTATTTATCCGATTCCCCACCCCCGTCTCTCCTCTTTATTTATTTTTATCCAATTCCTCCCTCGGTTTATTCCAATTTCTTTTCTCCCACCACCGCTCCCTCAAACTCACTTCTTTTTGTCCGCTTTCCTCCATCCGTCTGTCCTCCTCTTTAAACTCTGCCCGTTGTTTTGATGTGTTCGCTGTATCTATTGTCCAACTTTGTGGCGATAAAAGTCCAAAAAATATCTGCGATTTTTCACTCCCTCCGATCACTTTGTTTCCATCCGCTTCTGTTTCCGCCTCTTTATTGCTTTTCGATCTTTCTGTTCTCGATTTGCTGCAACGTAAGCTGAGTGAACGGACAGCGCTTTTTTGTGCTCGAGCCAAACCCATCTCAGCGGAAGTCTCCAATCGTTCGAATTTTGAAGACGCCGATCGAATTCGACGGTCGATAATTCGGAACATTTGTCGGCTAAGTCAAACAAAAAGTGATGGAAAAGACTAACAGAGACTTAAACATCACAATAATGGGCTTTAACTGGTCAAACTCCGTTTTCCATTTCCAATTTCAGTGGCAGTGAGTGTTACGCCACGGCCGCGAGTTTTCCCAATCCCTTCACCACGTGTTTTGTTGCATTATTGTTATTATTTTGACATTTTATAATAAAAATGATAAGAAATGATGAGAACACGAATTTGGGGAACGAATGAAACAACGCAAATAAACAAAGAAAGCAGCGATCAAACTCAAGAATCATTTAAATCAGCAACATTTTAATAAATTTAATAATTTTTGTTTTTAAATTATTCTAATTTTCTCTTTGGGAATCGCGTTTTGTTTGGGAGCATCCTTCAAAATAAATTGGAAGGAAGCTAATGATAAGCATAACGGTCAATTCGCTGCTTAGAGTTCGCTTCGGCAACTTTTTGACGCCGGGAAAAGGCCAACCAGCGAATACTTTGGGAGGAGAGCAGCGGACGGATTATTCGCCATGGCAATGCGATTAGCCGTGCCTTTCTTCTCCACTTCGCCCTTTTTCACTCTTTTTTATTGCGGCAGATAATTATTTGTTTTAAGAGAACAAAATTGAACCAATTTGCAATAATGTTAACATCCATTGGAAAGAGAACAAAAGGATTTTTTTTCTGCATTTAATGGGTTTTCGGTTTGGCAATTTGCTACCGTATATCACAATTATTTTCCGCTACCGTATTAAAATTCAAATTGCGACAGATCGGCCCTTTGTTCTGTTAGTTGTTCAGCTGCTGGTGTTTTTGTGCCAACCAATGGTGCGTACTCTTCAGACAGTTCAGCACTTTTGGAAATGTATTGAGGCGATCTATGAAGGAGTGAATGATCTGATCAATGTCTTTTGCCCTGCTAAATTTGGATGCTTTGTATGGTGGTTTTTCGTACAGAGTCCATTATTTTGGTTTGATGTCATTAAATATTTTCATTAGTGCAGCAAGTTTTGTAGTGGCATCTCTTTTTCTTCGGGGTTGGTATTTTAATGGATCAAAAATTGTTTTCCCATCTTTTTTGACACTACCTAAAAAGTTAATAAATTTGAAATAAATACCAACATTTAAAACCAATTTAACATAACTTTTTCAATGTCTTTAAATACCTTAGCGTTCGGCTAACATTGTCTTTTCTAAAAAATTGAAATTAATAAATAATTTTTTTCAGCGGCTAAAACTGTTTTCGTCGTCCTTTTCCCGACTTACTCTGTCCCCTCGGATTTCGTCTCCGTGTCCCCAATGGCAAACCTTCATAATATTTAACAAGAGTAAAACTACTCAAATGGACATATAACCATTTCAATGCGCTTCTGTTTTTTATTGTGGCTGAGAGTCGGAGAAAAAAGCGCACTTCGACACGCCAATTGGCATGAGAGACTGACTTTGTCCATCTCGCAACAGACGCGGCCTGCCCGCGAGTTCAGCTCGGTCAAATTAGTCCTCGTCAGAATGACTGAAAAGAAAATTGGACGAGAAGCTCTTCCGCTTTTAATCATTGGGCGGAAATCGCCGACGATGGGTTAGAGGGGGAGGAAATGCCAAAAGAAAATGCCGATTTGACACGAGCAGAATGAACGCCATCATTCGCGATGTGTTCATCGACTACACCAAAAACTACATGACCCCGGATGACATCATCTACGGGGTCGGACCCAGCAAATGGTCCTTCGGCTCCAGTGTTTTCTTCTCTTGGACAGCCATTACTACAATCGGATACGGTATTTAACAAGAAACTTACCAACTGTCCAACCCCTTCCTTTCTTTCTTTTCTTGCCTTTGTCCTCTCCCTTCTCTCTCTCCCCTCTCTCTCTCACTCACTCTCTCTCTCTCTCTTTGATCACTTCGAATTTTTTGCTGTCTCTGAGGGCTTTCGTCACAATTGGCGCAAAGGGAAAAGAACAAAAACAAAAGGCAACTTCTGATCAGTACAAAAGAAGGACAATGAGCCGATTGGGAAGGGGGGGAGGGGAAGGCATTCCCGAACAGAAAAAGGAGAAGCATCACTTAATTTGGGATCAGTGAACAGCGAATGGACGCAAAAGCCGACACGAAAAATCAAGCCAACGGACGCCATCCCCCGGGGGAAATTGGAAAAAAAAACTTAGTCAGTTGGTGCTGTGACGAAGTGTCAAAAGTATGGGTGAGGGGTGATCAGAAGAGGCGGGTCATTTCAGTACGGAAAGCTATTTAAATAACTAAATTAATTAACTAATTGATAATTGCATAACAATCTAATAATAACAAATATATTTGTCCTCTATTTCAGTTTAGACGACCACAAAAAAAGACACGACCATGAATTTTATCGGAAATCAAAAACAGAAATTTTTTTTTAATAATTTGATAGTCCTAAGTGTCCTCTATTTGCCTGTAAAATTTCAAAAAATTTCGTTGAGTTTCAAAAAATTTGTGGTCAAAAAGGTTTACCAATCAATTTTTGAATTTACAACCCACAACTTTTTTTTAAAAATCTAATTAATAGATTAAAATAATTATATATTAATTAATTAAAATCTTTCCCGTACTGAAATGACCCGCCTCTTCTGATCACCCCTCATCCATACTTTGGCACTTCGACTCACCACGAGTCAGCAGAGCTTCGATATCTGAGGATTTAGCCTCATTTTGGGGTCTTTTAGAGGTCAAAGAGGATTTTTTTGGAAAATGAGGATTTGCGGATTTTTGTGGTCTTTTGATAAAAAAGTGACAAAAAAACGCATGATTTATTGAAAAATTAGGTATATTTGGCAAAATGTTCAAACTTTTTCTTCAAATCTTAAAATAATCAAAAATTTATTGTTGCAACAAAATCATTTTTTAGCGAATGAGCGAAGAGCGGCGCCTAAGGCACTGCCGAACAATCGCGGCATTGATCGCGGAGAAAAGGAATTGCATCGATTGCGGGGGGGCTGGAATGGAATTGATCGTGGAGAAAAGGAATTGACCGATTGGGAGGGGGGATGGTCGAAGTGTTAAAAGTATCGATGTGGCGAAGTGTCAAAAGTATCGATGTGGCGAAGTGTCAAAAGTATCGATGTGGCGAAGTGTCAAAAGTATCGATGTGGCGAAGTGTCAAAAGTATCGATGTGGCGAAGTGTCAAAAGTATCGATGTGGCGAAGTGTCAAAAGTATCGATGTGGCGAAGTGGGGGGATGGCATGATTTCGGGGAAAGCATCGATCGTGGGGAAGGGAATGGCATAGATCGCGGGGAAAGTCGGCATCGCTCCGTCACCTGAATGTGCTGGATACAATCGCGACTGAATACGATGTCGTAAGAGTTCGGCTCATAGCGGTAGACCATTGCGTCTGCGATTTGATACTCCACTCGATGGTCCTAAAAGTGTGCTTATCGCCTTTTCTCATCTGTTTGGGTTGCCTTGTCGCGCTGATTCCGTTCGAATGCATGTTGGATCATATTGGACGACAGATCACAGCCGAGCACTTGCAAGCCGAACTCCTGTCAATCGGTGGGTCATTCGGCGAAGGAATGCGACTGTTGGCCCACCCGTGCCGCCTGTCGTGCCCCTCCTCCGATGCCCACCCCAATGTCCAACATTTTTTGGCCCGGCCGAAGGCGACGGAAACGGCGCAGCACGCGTCGGTTTTCCTCAATGCCGCCTCAACCGATCAAAGATTGGTTCCATTATGCTTCTGTTCGTCCGTCTCCCACCTGGGCTTATGAAATCCTTGCCGAAAATCCATTCGTAGCTTGCCACATTGTCCTCAGTGTACTGAGTTTTGTCGAGAAATTCCCGGAAAGTGGCCAATTTGTCATCGTACAAACGATTTTCTTCGGATTTTGTCAACGTCCAATGGACGTCGAGGAAATTTGAATGCGAAAAAATCGAATTCTGCACTTGGCACATCCCATAGAGACGGAAGCCAAAAGTGTGATTTTGCCATTTGGCGGCGAACACATCGACGAATTTGGTGAGGTCGGCGATTAATTTGGCAGAAAAATCTTCTAAAGAAACTGCCAAATTAGGGAGAGATTGCGGAAAATTTGACCAAGATTCTCGCGAAGGATTAGAACGGCGCCTTCGCCCCGAAGCATTCGCAGGAAAACGCCCAAAACGGCCGCCATTTTTCGTCGGTTTTCCACCATATGAAAGAGACAAATTTATTTATTTTTATTATTTTTGAAATTCGCTTTTTCCCCGAGGGAATGCCAACTTTTTGCCCAGTGAAAACATTTGAGCAAATAATTCCATCAAATTGCTGCTGACAATTTGCCGCTTTAGCCTCCTTTTCCGCTTCCTCAATTAACTCTTCCGCTCCCATTTCTTCAATTTTCAAATTTCCATCAAAAAAATCGTCCAAATTCGCTCTGACAAATGAGAGAACATTCAAAAATAAATTATGAATGTCGGAAAAAGAACTGACTTCAAATCCTTTTTGGTTACATCACTCTCAGAAAGGCACAACAAAATTCGACCGCCCGGCGGCGGAGCGTTCGGATTATTGTGAAGGGCATTGGCCAATTCGCGGGAAATGGCACTCATTAGGAGCGTGAATATGAGGAGGAATAATTAAGCAAAAGTCAGTTCAGTAAAATTAATAATAAAACGAGGACAAATTAATTGAACGGGGAGAATGATAAGATAAAATGATAACGAACAGAGAGAGAGAGAGAGAGAGAGAGCGAAAGCCAAACACAAAATGGCCGACCCATGGGACGGTTTGATCACGATTTTCCAATTGGGAAAATTTAATTGCAAATAAATAAATAAAAACGATATTGTTTGTTGTTTAAGCAATTGGAAAGGAGAACAAGGAGAGGAGAGAAGAAGCACATGGAATACCAGCGAAAATCACAATATATTTTACACATTCAATGCATTGCACTTTTATTATTCACAATTGTATTTTTTATATATTTGGAAGAGAGGGGTTATTATTGATAGATTTTTGCCATATCAGTCGACACTTTTTAGCGAGTTATTGCACTTTATTTATATTCGATTAAAATACGTAGCATAACCTAGTCAAAATAATAGTTTTTGTCTTCTCATAATAAAGCAAATTCATTTTTCTAAAATATTTTACTTCTAATTTTCTCTTAATTTTTTTGTCAATTTTTAATTTTAAAACGATTTTAGAAATGAAAATTTTACTTTTAACTTTTTTTACTATCCTTTGCTTTATTGACTTAACGTCAAACCATAAGTCGAAATTTGAGGACTTTCTTAAAAATCGAGAAGCAATGAAACTGATCAAAAGTTACAAGGAAAATCAGATCAAAACTGTTAAGGAACTACATATTGAGCTAGCAAAAAGTGGGATTCAATTGGGAATATGCACTTTAAAAATATATATGGGTAAAATCAAGAGCACTATTTCCGCTACATCAAACGAAAGCCCTCGATTAGAAATGAAATTTGAAAAATGTCTTTCTCGTGATCTATCAGATACTATCTATTTAATCGGAAGTGAGAACAATTGGCGAAAATACAGAGGAAAGAGAGAGGGAGAGGAAGGAGAAAGTGACAGAGTGGAAGAGAGGGGTAGAGAGATACAGGAAAGAGAGAGGGAGAGGAAGGAGAAAGTGACAGAAGGAGAGAGAGGGGGAGAGAGATACAGGAAAGAGAGAGGGAGAGGAAGGAGAAAGTGACAGAGTGGAAGAGAGGGGTAGAGAGATACAGGAAAGAGAGAGGGAGAGGAAGGAGAAAGTGACAGAGTGGAAGAGAGGGGTAGAGTGTAAAATATATTGATGGATTTTTTGCCCCCAAATAATATTTAAAAATATTTTAAAATAATATATTTAAAATAATTTTAATTAATTAAAATCATTTGTTCCGTACTGAAATGGCCCGCCTCTTCTGATCACCCACATCGATACTTTTGACACTTCGCCACATCGATACCAATTTTTCTATTTTAATTTTCTCGATGTTTCATCATATTCCTTTTTCGACATGCTTTTTTCAAAAAACTTGGCTAATTGTAAGATTGACCGGCCCGGGCCGCCCGGTTCCAAAGAGTCCGTTTAACATGCAGCCCAGGCCCAGCAGTCCCAAATTCTGAACCGGGCGCGGCGTTCGATGGGGCCGGGCTTTTTGCAAAAGTTATGGAATGCTGATTAAAAAAAATTGCTTAATCTTTTATTTTTTTAATTTAAAATAGTCAGCTATCTTAATTCCATATTTTAAAGCTAATTTTTTAACCTCAGGCAATTATTAGGGACAATCTTTTTGTGTTTAACATTAGGGATTCCATTTTTTAATTTTAAATGTGTAACATTTGGTGGGACTTCAGGTCCTAAAAATTTCCGAATTCCACAATTTTAAGAATTTCTTCAAAATAATTATTATTTACTTTATAATAACATATCCCAAAACCAAAATATGCGATTGCTTCAGTTTTGGTGACTATCGCCGACATGGGCCGTTTTCTCTCAAGTACGAATTCCGACTTCGCTTTCGGCACTCTCTCCCCCCCCTCCGTTTTTCCCCATTTTTAGGCGTGTGCATTTGGGTGGATAAACGACTGTTTCAAATTCGCAGAAACTGTTTCTCTCGGCTTCGCTGGTTTTGCTTGACAATTTGTTGTCAGATTTGTTTGTTTTGGAAGCGACGGAGAAAATTCCGAAATCGAAAAGGCGAAAATCGCCGTGCCAATAAGTCCGCCACAGCGACGACTTTTGCGCCGAGCGTTTCGACCACCTCGGGCAAGTTACGAAAGTGCAAATGACGTTGGCCATGATGGCCTTTTTGTAGGGGGTGAAGCCATTCCCGAGGAAATGGCCTCAGAAGGTCCCTTTGTGGCCAATCACGTGGTCGCACCGTGTGGCACTTTGGCCACAATTGACGAATTGTCGCGGGAGGCCGTTACAACAACGGACGACAACAACAACGAAGGAAGCGGCAGCGAAAGCCGAATTCGCCCTCCGCACCTCCGCTTGGGCGTCTGTTCGCGAAGGGCTCAGAGAAGGCTAAAGCCTCCGCCATTCCCTCCCATTTTGGACACCGTTTCGGAAGCGGGGACATTTCAAGGTCAATTAAGGAACCAATAACAAATAATTGAAGATTGGTCATTAAAGATGTGTCTGAGATCAGAACAGTGCATGGAGAGGACGAATTTGAGGGGAAGAGAGGGGGAGAGAGATACAGGAAAGAGAGAGGGAGAGGAAGGAGAAAGTGACAGAGTAGCAGCGACATGGACGGGGTGGAGGACAAGGAGGAGTACACGCCGCTGGAGAAGCGCAACCGACGCGTGTCCGCACTGTTCATCCTCGTCGTCATGTTAGGCGAGTACTTCGCCGTCCATCCGTCACTTTCATTCGGTTTTCCTTAGGGTACACCGCCGGTGGCGCTTGTCTGATGCAATTATGGGAGCGATGGTCATTCGTCGATGCCTTTTACTTTTGTTTCGTCACAGTGACCACAATCGGATTTGGCGACATTGTCCCACAGAATGTCACTTTTTTGCCTGCTACGTTGGCTTACATTGTGATCGGTCTGTCAGGAAAGCAGCTCCGTTTGGCTGACCGGCTCTTTAGGCCTGATCATCACCACAATGTGCATCGACCTCGTCGGCAGTGCTTACATCCAGGACATCCATTTGTACGGGAGGGCACTCGGGAGCAGCTTTCTGACCATTGGCGGAAAAGTCATTCACCTTGGCGAAGTGTTCTCCTACGTGGCTTTTCTCCAGAAGAATTACGGTCTCGGCTTGCTCTCTTTGGCATTTCCCTTCGCTTGGCTTACCTTTTCCCTCGTCAGGACTTACTCCCGACCAACTCGACAGACTCGCCCAATTGCCGGAGGTTGGCATGCACAGCAACTGACAATAAAGGGACCAATTCGTTCAGGAATACCTGCTGGACTGCTTGATCAATGGGCGGCAGCCTGACCTCAATTGGATTGGCGGGCGCCCTTTCATTCCGCCAGTCGGTGCTTTGTCCGCTTTGCCTTCCGACCTTTGCCTTTTGCAGGACATTTATTACTTCAAATGGATTGAGCAGCCCCGGACATTGTCCTTCACCTCCGAACGGCAGTTGGCCTCCAGCGAGTCTTTGGATCTGTCCGTTCCGAGGGTTCCGTCGTGGCATTTTCCCTCCCTTTCCCCCCCCCCTTAGAAACACTTCGCTGTGTTCCACCGCTCGCACTTTGACCCCTCGCGAGTATTATCAACGAGTGCTGGTCCATTACTGTCGCCAAATGCAAACGGAAGCGGTGGCCAAAACGCCGGCGATTGGCCATGGCCAATTGCCGGCCAATGGCGGGTTGCTCAAAGGGAGGGCGCTGCACAGAATCGACGATCCGCAAGAGGGAGAGGAAGGAGAAAGTGACAGAGTGGAAGAGAGGGGTAGAGAGATACAGGAAAGAGAGAGGGAGAGGAAGGAGAAAGTGACAGAAGGAGAGAGAGGGGGAGAGAGATACAGGAAAGAGAGAGGGAGAGGAAGGAGAAAGTGACAGAGTGGAAGTTTTAAAACTGCCTCTTTTTGCCAATGTGAAGCATTCCATGGAATTATCAAAATTCATTAAGAAAATGTTTTCTTGTATCCTGTAAACAATTATATTATAAATATGGCAAATATAAAAATAAAAAAACGAAGTTTCCTTTTGTTTTAAATTTAAATGGTATTAATATTATACATATAAAACTAAAATATAAAACATTGACAACAATTGGATTCACTCCCATTCATTCCAATGCTTTTCCCGGTTCGTCCCTTCCCCACTTTAATCGGAATTGCCTTTTTTGAAAAACCACTGCTTAAACGAAGGCCCAGCTGAACTCGAACAAACAACAACATTTACTTTATTTTGCAACAACGCCTGTCAAAAATCACAAGTTTTGGCGCATTTTCCAATTGGTTATCCCTAGAGTGCCACGGGACCGGGAATTTTTGCCAAAAACCGGGACTTGCCGGGACCTGAGAAGCCGGGACCGGGACCTCGATTTTTTTCGGGACCGGGACCGGGACCGCAAGAAAAAGAGGGAGAGGAAGGAGAAAGTGACAGAGTGGAAGAGAGGGGTAGAGAGAAAAAAAAATCAAATTTTAATTTATATCAAGTGAAATTAATACAAAATTATTTGGTTTTTTATTTAATAAATTAAATTAATGAAAATTTTCAAACAAATTTTCTTCAATAGAGGGGTAGAGAGATACAGGAAAGAGAGAGGGAGAGGAAGGAGAAAGTGACAGAGTGGGAGAGAGCGGTAGAGAGTGGGTGGACAAGAAGGGAAAGGAAGGGAAGAGGAGGAGAAGGGGAGGTTCGGTGCCGATAGGCGCCGCCGGGGGAAATTTTAAAAATTTGGGTGCAATTTGTTAACAGATTTTCAACAAAAAAAGGTTGGTTTTTGCGATTATTAAGCTCAATTGGTAGGATTTTCATTTAAAAAATGATAAAATATGTATCAATTTAAAAAAAAACTATGAGGAATCATATTTTCTTTATAGGATCGTCATTTTCTTCCCGCGATCAATTAACCAATTAAATAATTACTAAAACACTTCATTAACCAATCAATCAATCAATCAATCTGTCGGTGCGCCTTTTCCCTCCATTCGCTTTGGTTTGCCAATTTATTGGCCAATTTGCGCCTTCCCCTTCCAAATGCCATTCGAACATTTGCTTGTCTCCACCCAAATTCGCTGTGAGACGGGGCCCACTGTTGTTGGTGACGCGAACTCCGACCAAAAACTGATGGCACTGCTTGAAGCTCAACAGGTGCACCGTTTCGGCAACACTTTCCCCGTTTGTTCGCAGTTCTTCGACTTCGTTTTCTTACCTCTCTTCCATAGGAATTAAATTGTCCGATTGTAATTTTGAATTAGAGATCGGTCTCTCGGATTTGGGCTTTTCAATTTGCGGTAATTCCCGAGAGAACTTTTGGCTAATTAGTGAGTGATTGGCAGGGATTGCTGGGGCAGGACAAACGGTGATTTGGACGATGAGAAGGGAAAGAAGGGACTGATCAAAGGAACTCTCATCGACGGAACACAAAAAAAGTCTTAAACAATTGACGCTAATTGAATTTCGGTCCCCTTTCTGTGAATGATGGATGGATTTCGTCCATTCCCATGCCATGCCATGGCAGGTGAGTAATGAGTTAATGACCGTCTCTCTCGGCCCAATTTCCCCCATTTATTCACTCATCGCTTTTTCGTCAACATTCGTTGAATTTGCCTTCTCCCCCCTCCATTTACAAATCATTTAACCATCGATTTGCCAATTGATTTGCCAATTCCTTCTCATCCATCCCCAATTTGCCCTTTTTTCATTCGCTTACTTTTCGCCAACGGTTTTTAAATAAGAGTGCTCAAAATTTTTTCATTTTATTTCCGTTCAATGCATTTGATTTTGAATGTGAACTTGTTGTGCCTGGCAACTGTTCTTCTGCTCATCTCATCCACAATATTTCGAAAAAGTGCCATTGTCCAAAGGCAAACCAATGGCATTGGAATCGGGCAAGAAATGGGCCAAAATTGGCAAAAGAGAGAGGGACGAGCAATCGGAGTAATCAGAGTGATCGGAAGGGAAGGGTCAAAGAAAGTGCCGCATAGCAAAAGTAAAACGGCGTTTTTGGCAGAAATATTTTAATTTTCTCAGGCTCCCAGGCTTTTTTCAAAATAAACAAAAAATAATTCAAAATTCACATTGGGAGGCCTGCATTTTTTAGATTAAAATTCGCCTTGGCATTCAATTTGTTAATTATTGCTTAATTAACGGATGAATTGCTATGTAAGTAAAGTAATTAGCTTTTAAAGGCAAAGTGAAAAGACAAATGACAAAGCCGGGCCGCATTTGGAGCTTTGGGGCCCATCCGCAGCAGCAGAGGAGGGGGCCGATCATTTTGATCAAGCGAAAGTACCGAGTTAAAGTGGCAAGCAAAGAGAAAACGAAAAGAGTCGGAAAAAGGCACAAAAGGAGAAAGAAAAACAGAGGGGAAAGGAGAAAATGGAGGAGGAAAGGCATCGCGGCACCGATGCCAAAGAATGGGAGAGCACTGATCAGAAGAAAGGGGCCGAATGGACAATTCGGCAGAGTGATTGGAAGGTATGCCCATCCCAATAATGATTTATGGGGATTTAAAAAATTGAAAAGAGCGAAGCAAACAGAGAAAAATGAAGAGGAAAAGAGAAGGGGGAAAGGGAGAGAAAGAGGGAGGAGAAGGAAGTCAGGGAAGAGAAAAGAAGAAAGGAGGAAAACAGAAAGAAGGGAGATAAGCGAAACAGAAATAATGAGCAGAAGAAAGACCACGCAGAGAAGGAGAGAAAGGAATTCGTCAGAGGAGGAGGAGGAAATAGAAACAGAGAGAAGGAAAACAATACGAAGAAACAGAATAGGAACACTGGGAAAAAGAGAGGAGACAGAGAAGAGGAGGCGAAAGAGTGTTATCGCAAGAAGAAAGACAGGGAGAGAAAGGAAATCGTCAGAGGAAGATGAAGAAGAGGAAGGATGGAATAACATAAGAAGGAATTTGAACAGGAGAAGGGACACCGAAATGGAAAAAGAAACCTCAGAGGAAGAAGAAGAAGAGGAGGAGGAAGAGAACAAAGAAAACAATTCATCAATTAAAAGGAGAGAAACAAGAAAAGAAAACGAACCATCGGAGGAAGAGAGAGGAGAAGAAGAAAATACGGTAGGAAAGAGTTCGGTAAGATCAGATGGAAAAAGAAGACAGACAGAAAGAAAGAGTTCAGTGAAAAGAAGAGAGCCAGAAAAAGAAAGAAACACATCGGAGGAAAATGAAGAGGGAGAAGAAACAAACAGAAACATAAATAGAGGAAGAGAAAGAAAAGAATTTGAGGGAAATTGGAGTCGTACAAGGGGAAGAAAGAGTTCGGAAGAAAGAGAGAAAAGCGAAAGAAGAAAAAGAACAGAAAATAGAAAGGAAACAGGGAGAATGAGAGAAAAAGAAAGAGCATGGACAAAAAGGGTGGAAGAAGCAGAGAAAAGACAACAGACCAGGAAAGACACTTTGGCAAGAGAAAGAAAGGAAAATGATGTCATAGAAATAGAAAGGGAAGAAGAAACACAGAGAGAAGAGACGACGGACAGCCGAGAAAAAGAAGCGAGAAAAGAAACAGAGAAAACAAAAACTATGCTAGCAGACAAAAAAGACATAAATGGGAAAATAGAAGAGCAGTGCAGAGAAGAAGAGCAGGAACGAGATAGTGAGCTGGGGACAGACACGCCAGACAGAGAAGGAAAGGGCGAGACGCACGCAACGTGGAGAAGACGGATGAGCAGTGTCGGAAGTTATGTCAGAGATGGCATCGGCACAGGCGGGGCCTATTTGAACGGCATTTGGGACAAAGCCAGGGGCAAAACTGTGGGACGAAAGAGCCATTCCCAGCAGGAGAGCTTAGAAAGAAGAAAAGACACTCAAAATGGTATGACCGTGGTAAAGAGATACAAAACAGCAAGAGATACGGTCGAAAGTACAGTAAGAGAAAAGGAGGAAAAGCCTACGAATGTGTGGAAGAGACAGATGAGATATGGACCATTCGAAAAAAGGAAGCACAGAATCGGAAAGTCTCCGCCGCTGTTCAGAGAAAGGGAAAATCCGCCGGAGGGACTGCCCAAAAGAAAATTGGCAAAAGGATGGGCCGACACTCACCAAAGAGACGCAAAACTCAATTATTAAAGCTATTTTTAATAAAATTAAAAATATTTGTAAAACAACGAAGGCCATCGGCCAAGTCACGGCAATTGTCCCAAAAGTCCTTTCGTTCGTTCGCTTTTTCAGTCTTTTTATTTTTATTTTCTGCGGATCATTTGCGATCAAAACTTCCTTTATACCTTTGGGAGTGCCACTCTTTGCTCAGTCAAAATTTGTTGAATTTTGAAAATTAGTTTTAATTTTAAACGGCAAAATGAACACTTTCGCCCCCATCATGAAGTCAAAGGCCAAGGGCGCTGGGGCCCATCATGAAGTCAAAGGCCAAGGGCGCTGGGGCCCATCATGAAGTCAAAGGCCAAGGGCGCTGGGGCCCATCATGAAGTCAAAGGCCAAGGGCGCTGGGGCCCATCATGAAGTCAAAGGCCAAGGGCGCTGGGGCCCATTGTGAAGTCAAAGGCCAAGGGCGCTGGGGCCCATCGTGAAGTCAATGGCCAAGGGCGCTGGGGCCCATCATGAAGTCAAAGGCCAAGGGCGCTGGGGCCATTGTGAAGTCAAAGGCCATGGGCGCTGGGGCCATCGTGAAGTCAAAGGCCAAGGGGCAGAGTGCCCAGCAGAAGTCAGAGGCCAAGGGCGATTACGTGCACACGTTGGTCAAGCGTGGGAATGTCGCGGCTCGAATTTAGCCGCGACTGTCCGATGATCGGACAGTTGTCGAATGGAAAGAAATGCGGGGGAGAAGGAGGAAAAAACAGGAGAACGGGAAATTGGGCGAAGAATGAGAAAAAAGGGGACCGCAAGAGGGGCTTTTGCATGTGAATGGGAAAAAGAAGAAGTGAAAAAGCGGACCAGCCCCCGCCGCGCATGTGAATGGTGCTAAGGCAGAAAAAGCCGATCGTTTCTTTATCCATGCCATTCTCACAATCTCTTCTCCACCTCCACCACCATCAGCATTATCGTTGTCTTCTTTGGCTGTTGATCCACCTGTTGTTCGATTTGTCCTCCACCGCTTTTCTCCCAAAAGGTTCCGTCATAATTTGTAATTCGGCACATTTATTCCTCCCCCCCCCCCTCTTCGCTCAGATGGCACAATTACGTACCGGCGGAGCAAACGTTATTATGGCATGTTTTGCGACGTTTATAACTTTTCAAAGTTCTTCCGTGCCCATGCCCATCAATGCCCTTCGCCGTATTCCCTCAACCACCACCATATGCCAACATATTCCTTACCGTACCAAAACCATCCGCACATTTTTGCCCCTTTTATACCTTTCAATGCTTTGATTCCTTCTCGTCACATTTTTATTGTCAGAAGGCCGAAAATCAAAAAATCAAGTCGTTACCAAAGGAAGAGAAGAAAAATATTCGGGGTAAAAGGAGAAAAAGAAAAAAACGGAAGAAAACGAAGGAAAAAAGTTGAAGAGAAAATAGAAGAAACGGTAAAGAAAAGAAGAAAAAAAGAGAAAGTGCGAAGAGAGAAAGCAGAAAAGAAACAAAACGGTGATGAGGAAAACAATACAGAAAAAGAAAGAACAGCAGAAAAGAAGCAAAGAAGAAAGAGGTGGGAGAAGAAAAGAAAGGGGAAGGAAGAGAGAGACAACTGGAAGGAGGAGACAGAGGAGGAAAAAAGAGTTAATTGGAAAGAAGAAGAAGAAAAGGGGAGGAGAGAAAGGGGGAAAAAGGGAGACAGTCAGAAGGAGAAAAAGAAGGAAAAGAGAGTGAGTTGGAAAGAGAAAGAGACAGAAACCAAAGATAGTGCTACTAAGGAAGAGAAAACGAATAGCAAAAAGGAGAATAATGAAAAAATTGCCAGCAAGGGATGGACAAGTCAGGGCTGGTCAAAAATAGGGGAGGGAGTGAGAGGCGTCGGGGGCAAGGCGATTTCTTACGCTAATCCTGTGGCGCGGGAACTGGCGCCGCGGGCGCTGAAAGTGGCGGCGCCCGGGGTGGGCGCAGCGATTGGCACAATGGCAACTGGGCCATCCTTTGCGATTGTAATAATCCCGACCATGCCGCACTTCAGAGGCATCAAAATCGGGGATGCATTCATTTGTAGGAACAAAGCGGCGGATTATTTGAGCGGCAATTTGCAAAATGAGCCAGTCTGAGGAAGAACAAAATCACAAGAAAACGGCCTCAACTGTTACGGAAATTGCTGAAGAATTTGTGGAATAGAAAATGGGGGAAGAAACGATGAGAGAGCGAAGGAAAGAGGCGAAAAAGGGAGAGAGAGAGAGGGAGAGACAAAAGCAAATTGGGCCAAATTGGCCACGGCTTTTTCAATCATTTTGCCCATTATCCAATTAAATAATAAACAAAAACCAAACAAATT
This sequence comes from Heterodera glycines, assembly GCA_004148225.2. Classification (NCBI taxonomy): domain Eukaryota; kingdom Metazoa; phylum Nematoda; class Chromadorea; order Rhabditida; family Heteroderidae; genus Heterodera; species Heterodera glycines. The sequence goes on along the minus strand of CP049707.1, from coordinate 12,089,682 downwards.
TTCATCTGACAGTGTTGTGCCATCACTTCTTCCCCTGTGCCCTTTCTCATACGCATTGGAATTGGTTGTTCACTGTCGCCGGCATATTATTACATTTATTAATATTTAAATTTGCCGACTTTTAATCCATTTCGATTAATCACCTTTTCGAATGCAGAGCTGCACAAAAGCAGAAATGAGACTAATGCCAATTTTTACGGATGCGAAGGGAAATCCCTCCGGCGGATGCCAATTTTTGCATTTCCCGTGGGAAAAGTAAATGGTCTAGGGAATGCAATGGATGCATCTGAACATCACGAAACAGGAAGGGAGGAAAGTATTTTTCGAAATTATCGAATCGAAAGATTCGACCCATCCCTAAAACAAAAGTATAAACAAATTCGCTCATTACCCCTCCCCTTCCCCCTTTTTCTCGTCATAAAATTTTGCTCCTTTTGCAAAAAAGTCTCTTCCTTCCTTCAAAAATTGTTTTGCATCTTCGCACAGCTGTTTTTGAAGCTCAATTCGTTCGAGATCGCCTTGAAGCACTTTCAATTGAAGCTCCGCAATGTCAGATGATGATGGACGGGAAGAAGGAGGGCGTGACGACCCACGAGAAATCGGTGTTCCACGGCCAAAAGCTGGAGAGTCATAGCGTGCCTGTCGGGTGTAAGACACAAGCCAACCAAATGAAATCCAATAAAAATTGGACCAATGCAAAAAACCAAAATCCAATCCAATCAGGGGCGTATCTAGAAATATTTTTCTGATTAACGGCGTAATTGGCATTCTCGACATTTCAATAATTTCCTTATCGTCTTCCTCGAAAATTTTTCCGGGAACAAATGGGTCGGCACCGAGGTAATCACTTTCCATTTGCAAAATATCACCACGGGCAGTGCTAGTCTCCCCGCCGCCTGGCACTCCGGCAAAAGCAGCAGATGTGCCAAACATGTCAATAACTTTTTTCGAAGTGTCAGAAACCGATGATTGCGGTCCTCCACCCGTTCCAAGGCGGTGCCTAGTGTTCCGATGCACATAAGAATAATTCAAAATGATTTTACTTTTTTATTTTTTGCGCTTCTTCTTTTCCAGCCTGACGAAGATTTTTCCATCTTGTTTTCACTCCAAAACTGAGTGGTGGTGCCGTTAGCCAATCAAAATATAACTCATCCCAAATTTCCGATACTGTTCGGTTTTTTTAATTGGCAAACCGTCGGATTTCCAATTTCTTTGATTCTGTACATAAATCCTACTTACCCATTCCATCCAACTGTTCCACTGAGCACATGTGTTCTAAATAACAATTGAAATGGACCCTGCTGTCCTGTCAATTAACATTACGTTTGGTGGTGCCGTTGTTGTCATTGTTTGGGTCGAAGTTATTACTGGTACGGTAACCGTAGTCGTAATTACACATGGTAAAACTTCAGAATAGGTCCCTCTAAAGGCAAGGTGGCTGTTTGTTAGGAAGTGCATTTTCCCTGATTTACGGGCAATAAAAAGGCGCTGTTCTGCTCTGAATGCACCCAATTGGCAGTGGCTGACAAATCCGTGTCCGCCGCTGTACGTTCAACTCCGGCCTCGAAGGGTTTTGAGGGCACGGCTGCCATTGGCCCCAATCGGCCCATTGGCCGACCGATTGGCATTGAGCAGCCGCGGGGGTTTGGCCAAAGACGGAACGTGAATTGAGGAGCATAAGCACGAAGAAGGCCAAGAAAGGGAAATGGAAGAGGAAATGGAAAAGGAAGTGGAAGTTGATGGGCCAATATAAGGGGAGGAGGAAAAAGTGCCGAAACGGAGCCATTGGGAAAAAGCGGAGAGAGAGAAGGGAAAGGAAGAGCACGAGGAGGAAGTTAGGGGCTTATGACAATAATTGGGGTGGTAAATAGGTAGATATGCTAATTAGGAGAAATGATAATTAGGACATGCTTATTAGGACAATTGGCATGAGAAGATTCTGATGACAAAATGAATACGGTAGCATTGACCTGAAAAAAAGGTTCAAATGAAGTGAAAGTGTCAGAGAGGGCACTCCAAATCAATGGGTGTTGGTCATTCCCATCCGTTTTTTTGGCAATTGATTGGTTTTGTCCCTACGAAAATGAAAAAAAATCGAATAGCCCCGCGCATCCTTTCACACCTCTTTCTAACCAAAATGCTAATTTATTCTTTTTTCTATTGATTCTAAATGTTCAAAGTTGCTCCCAATTAAAATTAAATCCTTCCAAAGCATTCCGCTCAATAGAGAAAAAATTTGCAAATTCCAACAATCCATACAAAAGTAATGCTTTTTCTACGTTTGGGGACATTCTCTTCCCTTTTGACTGAATTTTTCTTTTTTCGGTTGGCCAAATCGGAACAATCCGAACCAAAGATGTCTTCTGCTGAATGTCTGCGAGTTGACAAATGAAATTCATAAAAAATATTTTAAATATTTCAACTTTTGGCGCGGCCAATTTTGGCCTCCGTTATAAGAGATGACTTTTTGCCTTTTTGCACGAAGCTCGAAGTTTCACCCGTCCTGCTGAACGAAAGTTCAGTAGCAACAAAAGAGTGAGTGCCGAATGATTCAATTCCAATCGGGCACATAACCCCCTGAACTTCATGTACTTGAAAAAGCATATGTTGCATTGGTAAGTTTGTATTCAATTTTAAAGTATTTTTTAATATATAAATTTTTGTCGTTTTACACGTTTATTTGAATTTTTAAATCCTAATATTTTTGAAAAAATAATTGGCCACTGTCCGTTTTCCATTGGTCTGCTAACGTACCCTAACGACCTGTACTCCCTCCCCCCTCTCCCTTTTGCTTTTAACATTAATTTTTATTTGCACTTTTTAAGAATATTAATGTGCCTTTGGTTAGCTTAAAAATTAATTTCAAATTTTGCTTTTGCTTCGTTTTCATTTCACCAATCGCTCGCATTCGTTTAATCTGATCAGTGAGTGATCACTGATCAGCTCCGCTCATTTGTCAGTCCGCTTCTCCTCGCCTCCTCAATTTGTGGAAGAAATGTTGCCTTTCTTCGTTTTTCTTTTCGCGAAAAATGGGAATAGCAAACGCAATCACAGTTTGATATGATGGATTATCAGTGAAGGAAAGTCGAAATTGGAAGAGTGTGAAGAATGGGCGGGGGAAGGGATTTGCGATCGGAGTTTGGCGATGGCATTGCATCGGACGAACGTATCCATTCGGCCTACCCTTTTTTTGCTGGTACTTTTTTGTCAGAGCCGGTCGTTTCCACCCCTCCCGATCCAAAAAACTTAAATGATCTTTCGTTCGTCGCTTTTTGGTCATTCCCCCCCCTCCCCCGCATTTGTTTTAATCATTTTATTACTTCCATTTTAATCGGTTCCATTGCACACAAAGAAGAACGGATGCACAGACGGAACATAAATCAAATTATTTGTAAGTTGAATTGGTCGGTGCGTCATTCGTTAAAACAAAAACCCGAAAAAGGGCGCAATATTAACGGAGTGGCGAAGTGACGAACCGCTAAAAGTAACTCAAATTCACCTTAAATCTTCTGAAATTGTAATTCCCCGCCATTCATTTCGATGGTTTGCTTTGAATCCAAAATCTTTCTTTTTTTTTGCTTTTGCTTTCCCATCATTATCAACACGTTCTTTACCATTTGTGTAATAAAACAGTTCATTAGAAGGTTTAGAGAAAAGGACGAATAGGAACATACAAAAGAAAGAAAAGAATGACGAAGGAATGGAAAAGTGAGGGGAAGAGGAAGAAGAAGAGGAAGACGAACAGCAATTACGTTTCGGTACTTTTACGTTTTGGTGGCACACCCCGTTTTTTTTATCAAACGTTTGACGCATTCATATTTATGCAAATTTCTCTGGAAAAAAGTGGACAAATCACTGTGAGAATTACCCGCTCTGACCACGGTGGCATCCTCACATTCGTGCGCATTCAGAATGATCATCACCAAATGTTCAGTTTTGGCAACCAAACGTTTCGGCTGGACAAAGCTGAAAAAAAGGATTGAAAAGGAAATGCCGCCTGCCGCCTCTCTTAATTTAATTGAGTGCCTAATGAAATGATTCATAATTGGTTTGCCAAATGGTCCCTAATTAATCCCCCCCCCCTCCCTCAACAAATGCCAACTCACCACAACTCTTGTGTGTTTTAAGTGCCGAGATTTTGATGATGTTAAAGTGACGCTCCAAATCTTGAGAAATGATCTGTTGGATGGCGAAGAAAATTGTGTTAAAATAATCGTTCCACAGCGTAATCCCTCCTTCGCGGAAAACAAAACAACAAGCAAAATTTGGTTGATGGCCGTGACCAAGCGGAGAAGAAGGAACACATAAAAGAGAAGGGAGACGGCAGAAGCGGCAGAATGAACTCCGTAATCCCTTTCACTTTAATTATTTGCATGCCAATGTTTGGGTGACGGTGCGATCCGATCAAAGGTCCCACCCGCCCCCTCCGCCTCTTCCTTCCCCCCGCCCCTCACCTCATTTTGTTTACCTCCAACGTCAATTGCTCGCTGCCTTATTCTTTTACTTTTGTCCCTCTCGAGGCTTTTTAAAAAATGCGCACAGAAACGAGCAATAAACAGAGAAGAGGATGGAAATGAGAGAGTGCGTGGGCAGTCAGACAGAGAGAATGTTGAAATGAAATGACGCCTTGAGGGGAGTGGGCGGGAAATGTTTTTGACGGGGAAAGTGCCAAAAATAGCCGAGAGACCGAAATAGCGTTGAGGGGGTGGCGGTGGGACAGGGGGGGGAGGAGTGGCCGAAACCCCCGCACTTACCCAACCTTCGCATGTCATTCCTTCCGCCCGCCCGGACGGCCTTTCCTCCTCCGATCACCGCCGCTTTCTGCGATTGTTTTGTCACAAAAACGGATCAACTTTCTTTCCGCCCGCCCCTTCTCTTCCCACACATTTGCCCTCCCCCTCCGCTTCTTTAAAAGCTTCTCCCTTTGTACTTCTCCACAAATCAGCCGATCATTCTGCCGAAATGCCCATGCGATTGGCATTTGTCTGTTTGCGCTTGCCCTTTTCCTTCATAATTTGGCATTTGCTGTTGTGACTGTCTGTCTCTCCACTGAATTTCCCCCTTTTGGCCCTCTCTTTGCCCTTTCCCAATGCATTCGTTTCACTCTTTCCTCGTCTTCGTCTTCATTATTTAGCCCATCCCTATAAACACATTATTGTACATACATATAAATGTTTCCAATTTCCGCCCCCTTTTTTTCCATCGTTTTTTTAATTTTTATTTTTTAATTACTTTTCCATTTCTACTAAAATTAACTTTTCTTCATCTGTGGGCGTTTGTTTAATTGTGATCGTTCACTGTTCCGCTGATGTCACTCGTTTTATCCGCCCATTCTCGGCATAATCCCACATAATGCCACCCTAAACGGCATTTAATTTCATTCTTCGCCCACCGTCCCCCCTGGCGATTGTTCGCTAATTCACTCCCCCACTTCCTTTCTTCCCCTAATCCCCGGCAATGGAAAAGTGATTTCATTCGCGGCACCTCCACCTCAATTACCATTGAAATTTTCTCATTTTCTCTCATTAAATTAAATGAATTATATAAATGATAAAGCCAAAGTAAATATTAGTAATTCAGAGTTTTTAATTGTTATTCTTCATTGGTTAATTCAAAAAATTAATTTTTTTTCATTTCTTAAAAAAATGAATGCTTAACTATCAATTAATTGCCCCCCCCTTTCGTGCCTTTTTTTACTTCTGAAAACCTATTTTGGGACATTGAAATCCGAAATTTCACAAAATTTGGGCAGCCGTTGCCTCTGCCAAAGTTTTTGTCTCTTCAACCAAAATTACTTCTACAATATTTATCATTTACCTATTTAACCAGCTCATTACCAGCGAATGTTAGTGACAAACCTTTTCCACTATAAAACTGTATAAGTACCATTTTGTTCTAAAGTTCTGGAAACATGATACGGGGGTTTTCAGTGTTAAATGTTGGTTTTTGTGGAGCCTAGACAAATCAGCACTTATTAAGGGCTGATATCCCATGGGTGCTTGTGGATCACGTTGGTCCCCGCGAGGCAGGATTGCCTATGGTTCAGAACGCAGGATGCGTTTGGTACTGTTCGAAGGGAAGGAACCGATATTATTGCTGCGCTAACAATGGTTGTGACTATAAAATGTTAGTTGTGTTACCAAATTATATGCTTTTTAATTTAATTGTTTCAGGTGTCTGAAACAATCATTCGGGGGTTATGTGTTGATGCATTCGAACGCGGACGGGTATCCTGGTCACTGATGCACATCGGAGGAAATGAGTGTTCAGATTGCCAGAATTGCTGAACTGAAAAGAGCAAAACAATGGAACCATCAATATTATAAATATTGCTTTTTTGTTTGATGAAAATAAAAAAAATATTGATTAATCTTTTAGGGGCAGACACTTTGTTTTGGCAAATTTAGGGCATCAACAAAAAAATGAAATAATGCGTGTCTAAGGAGCCCTTCTGGGCCAACCAACCGGGCACTCTTCTCCATTTACTTTGGGAAATATTGAGGACCAAATTGGGCGTGCCAACCTCCCCTCCCCCCCCCACTTGGCTTGGCCTTCAAACCCGGCAATCCCTCGGCTGGCGCTAATAAGGCGGGAAAACAATCGCCAAAACATTTTCGCTTTAATTTTATGAATAAATAAAAAGAGGGATTCTGCCAATTACAATACCTTCCTTCCCTTTCTTCTCATTCCTAAAAGGGTTTTGTATTAAACCACTTTTGCTGATTCACTGATCAAATATCCGTGCCGTTCTACACTCACTCCTGCCCCTTTGCTGTTTTCCGCCCACAATCATTCAATTTGCATAAATGCCATTGTCGTCATAATTGGGTTAGCCCCCGCCCCCCCCCTCACTTTCCTTTTTCGTCCCTTTCCCTTTCCCTAAATTTGTCTTTCTTTGCCTTTGCCTTTCTCCGCCCATTCTTTCGCGGGTATTTTTATCACTTCCCTTCAAAATTGACGTTGCATGTCCACTTTTTTTATTGAATTTGGGAAGGAGCAATAAGGCAATTATCGCGTGGGGCGAGGGAAGGGACGCGGCAACCGCTGAAAGTGCCCGGCATAAAATGGGCATTCGTTCAAAAGTGTTACAATGCAAAACCAAGCAAAGAACAAATGCCAAAAATGGTCAAAATTCGTTTTGAAGTCGCCTCTTTCTCTGTGTGGTTTCTCTCTCTCTCTCTCCCTCTCTCTTATCTCCCGCTCTCTCTTCTCTCCTCTCTCTCTCCTCTCTCTCTCTCTTTTTTTCTCTTTTCATTTTCCCGTCACCAACCATCAGGAACACAGAATGGTGATGAACAGTTGGCGTTATTTGCATAATTATCAAACTCAATGAAATACAATAATTTACAGCCATCCGCGCCAATTCTAACGCAAATCCAAAAATTCAATTTTTGTTTGGGACATTGAAAAACAAATAATAATTAAATGGAATTTGTACAATAAAGATAAATTGTCAAAATTGCACTTTGTATAACAAATAAATTATTAGAAGGAACGCCGGGGGGGGGGGGGGAAGAATCGCAAAGAAAGGAAGAAAGGGTGTTGCATAAGACAGGCCAAGCAAGTGATTATGTGCCTTCTGATAAAGGGTGAAGAGAGGTGGGAATGATTCTGCTGAGGGAAAGGCACAAAGCCAACAAAACCCACTCGATTAATTACCACATAATTACGCATATTACCAATTCTTGTAATTCGCTAATTGCCCCCCGCCGCCTTTTTCCCCTCTCTTTCGTCCGTTCATTACTCATTTTCTTTCAACATCTCCTCACCTTTTTTGCTGGATTTTCCTTCTGATACCCCTCTCCCCCCTTTCTTCAAAAGTTCCCTTCCCCGGCCCTTTATTATTCTTTTCTCATTTTCTGTTGAAAAACCGCCGAGGGGTAAAAGTGAAAAAAGTAAAATTAATTAATGGTTAAATGTCTTAAAACATTTAAACACGAAGCAAAAAAGAAGTTTCGTTTGCCATTTGGTGCACAATTTAAAGTGATAACCGAAGGGAATGGGCGGGGGGGAGGCAATTGAACACGGAAGTGAGAAATGCACCTTCTATTTGGCCATTATTGCTAAAAGTGTTCACCCTTTTCAACGCTTTATTTCCTTTTTGGTTTTCCTCCAAATTTATCAATGGTTTCTTTTTTCAGATCATTCATTCCTTTAGACTTTCGAAAAATTCTTTCGAATTTCGACGACTTTTGCTTCCACAAATGTCGTCTTCCTCTTCCTCCTCGTCTTCTTCCTCCTCCTCTTCCCTCAATTCATCTGCTTTGTCTTCCGTTTCCGTTGAGTGCCACCGCTTTTTCGCCATTAGCAAACGCGTGCCCAAAGGTCCATTTATTTGATTATTTTCGGTTTTATTGTTTTAATTGATAATTTCTTTCAGATGTAAAAAGATTTTGTGGGATTTGTCGACAGCATGGCAAATTGGAGGAGACGCGAGGGCATAACTGTGAATACAAGAACTGCGAATGTCCAAAGGTGAGAGAAGCGGGGAATTGGCGGACGAACGAACCAATAAACGCGGGGGGGGGGGGAGATACGGCCAATTGGGGTAACGGCTCAAAGGGTTGGCATTCATTCATTCGTTTGGCATCCGCTGCTCGACCTTCGCTAACTTTCATTGCCTTTCACACCCGTTTCAGTGCAATTTGGTGCGTTCGCGTCGTTTAGTGATGAGTCAGCAAATTCGACTCAGACGAGCACAGGACAAACGGTTTCAGCGAACGACTGAGCCGGAAGAAGCGGACGTCGTTCCGCTGCTTTCTTCCGGCGCTATTGCCGTTGAATCGCCGCAAAACGAACAGAAAAAGGCGAAAGACGGCACAATGGAAGAGCAGCAACAACAGCTGATGACAGAGGCACGGAACATGTGCTACTTTTGTCAGAAGTGCAAAAACCACGGCATTTTGGTGTGGAAAAAGGTAACGAAAGGAAAAGGAAAGGGAATAATTGGCACTTCAGCACCACAAAAGACAGTGTCCATTCACCGATTGTACTTGCGACTTCTGCGAATTAATCGAAACACGGCGAAGACTCGACCAACACATCAAACGCCGCAAATCGGCTCCTCAGGACAAAATACTGGAAGAAATGGACGACGGAGGGGACGAAGACGAGAGGGAGCCGCCACGGAAGAAGTCAACGGCATCTTTGCCCGCCCAAATCGAAGCGATGACATGCAGTGACTACGAAGGCACGAATCCGTTGGATAAGACAGATTTTCATCAGATTGCTGTCCGTGAGGGAAGGGCGACGTCGCGGGATTCGCTGAGCGCGCAGTTAAGCGGAACCCCGCGGCGAAATGCCGACACACCCGTCGGTAGTGAACAGGTCATCCCATTCTCATAAAATGGGGGAGAGATGGGCATTTGTTAACTCTCCACGGCTTTTCAGTTGTTGCCCAGCCAAGCATCAGAAAGCAATTCGCCAATTTTGACGACCAACCCCCCTCAATTGGTGCCGCAACTCTTCGCCCCTTCTCCCAGCAGCTGTTCCCCACCGATGCCCTCCTCGTTCGACTCTCTGCAGCAGCTGCTCGGCCGTTCGCTGCTCTCCGCTTCTCCTTGCGCTCCGTTCGCTTCTCTCTCCACTCCTCTCGAGCTGCTAGTCCGTCCTTCGGCTCATCTGTTCCTTCCGCCGATGTTTTGTTCCGCAGATGCGCTCGCCCCTTGGCATCGCAATGTTCTGCTGGCTGACCCCATACTCGCCCAACTTCTGTTGCTACAAGCGACCGATGGTGCGACGACTTTTCCTCCGATGGCGAATCCGTCAGAGAATGACAGTCAACAAAAGGCGATCCTCCTGCAAATCATCTCCAAAATGGTCCAGGAACAACAACGGAACGACCGGCAACAGGCCATGTTGGTGGGACAGCATGGCCAACAAACGCAACTGCGAGCAACCGTAGGGAACGACGACGCGGGGCCGGCACTTCTCAACAGCCCAAGCGACCGATGGGACGCTCCCCTCCGGCAACAGACCGACCCTTCTCTGCTCGCGGCGATTCTGCTGCAACAGCAACAGAACGGCACAAACCCAGGGACGGACTTCAGCGAGCCCAACCCGTCGCTGCTCACTTTGCCTTTGTCCGCCTTCACGGCCGTTCAGCAGCAAAGAGAATTCCAGCAAATGTTTTGACTCCGTTCGATGATAATTTCGTCGTCCAGATTTGTTGTCTGTACATGTGCAATATACCAACTTTAAACTGTTAAACGACGGTAAGGACAATTTGTCCCAATTTGTGATCAATGCTCTGATTGTAAAACGCCCTTTCCTTTTTCCATTTGTTTTATTAATTTTTTCTCGTCTAATCAAAAACTCACAATTTTACATATCAATTAGTCAATGACAGTCATCGATTTTGGTGACAAATTCGAATTTGTTTTGACCCTGTCAAGTTCTGGCAGCACCAATCAATCTTTTTTGAATCTTTCATAAACTTTTCTCGGTGTTTTATTCTCATCCCTTCTGATTATGCTGGTTTAATATTTAATTGATTTTGATTTGTTTATTTCGTTTTGTCATAAAACCATTGGTATAAAATGGAAAAATGATAGTAAATGTTGACAAATGAGAAACAATTAGAGGAAATTTGGGAAAAGGAGTGCGGAATCATTTGGGTGTGAATCATCAGAAAAAAAGAAAATTCAATGGTTCCCCATTAAGGATGGAAGAATAAAAATAAATATTTATTCGGGTCAGTCAGGCATGGTTCAAAGAAACTCACTAATTAAGAATCATTAGAGTTAATAGACATAAATGAACGGCCAGAATAAAAAGCAAATAATAAAAATCACACCCATTGGAAAAAAACACAAATAAAAAGTCGATGGCGGCTTTATGTCATACAAAAGCCGAACACTTCAACGAACTGCACAACGAAGTCTTCCTCCTGACCACCAGCCAATGGTTCATTGTCAAAGGTAGCACATCTGAGAAAGGAATAATTCCAAAGATCAATTTCACTAGCCGTTCGTTGTGACATACTTTTGTGATCGGCCGTGGTTCAGGTCAGCGTCCAACCAAAGGCCGAAGTGCCCACCACCCGCCCCAAATGAAAGCGATTCGCGGGTGGCATTCACGAAGAATTGGTTTTCCCCGGTCCAAGTGAATGTTCTCAACTCCCTGTTGAGAAAGAGAAGAGCAGTCTTAAGCGAATCCGCAAAGAAAGCCTCACCGCGTGTGAGGGAATTCGCCGGTGAACCGAAACAAAAGGGACGAGTCGCCGGTGCCGTAGTAATGGTCACACGGCTTCAAAGCGCCGCTGGACACCGCCCCAAAAACATGTCCGTTCACGTCCCTAACCACCAGAAGGACGGGGGACATTTCCTCATCCCATTCCGCCATCCTCCTGAACGCATTTTTTATATGGAAGCAATACAATAGTAATATGGACAAATTGTCAATTAATCACTGGGAGTGAAAAGATTCTCTCCCCCTGAGCAATTTGAAAGTGGTTGACGAATTCCCCCCTCCGCCACTTGTCACCTCATATCCATTTCTGATGAGAGTGTCCTTGACTATACCTGTAAAGCGTAGTCAAAGAGAAGCCGTGCTTTTCGGAATTGTAAATCTGAACCCAAGGATAACCCTCTGCTCGTGGCGGCAGAATATCGATTATCTGGATATAAAGTAAAAATGCATTGTTTTATTTCTAATTTCGTTTCCGTGGCCACCTGTCTGATCATAAACTCGTCCAGCAGTTGCGAGTGCAGCGCACCTTCGGGCAGAGGCATTTCCGAGGGTTGCAATGAATCGTCCAGCGAAAGACGACGACAGAGTTCGCGGACAGTCACCACCTCCCATTCCCGGTCCAAATTCGCGAAGTGACTAGTCGGCTTTTCACCTAATTAAAAATGGAATATCTATTTTAGTTAAATTTACGACTATCAAACAACAAAAGTTCAAAGAAAACGTTCCTTTTGTAGGCATAAAATATACGTGTGGCTGTGGGGGAGGGGGGAGGGGAAGGGATCAGTGGCGGCGGCTAAGCCCCAATGTACGATTATCACCCCACACCAACCCTTTAAACCAAAATCTAACGACATGTATATTTAGTAGAGAATTTTTTGGACGATTTATACTAAATGGTGAAAATCTTTATTTCTATTGATGCACACATTGCGTAGCGTTTCATTGAGGAGCGTTGATTGAGAAATGAACCTAATTAATTACCTCTTTGCTTTTCTTTGTCTTTCATGACTCTTCCGACGGATGGGCTCCCCACTGACAATGTCCGGAGGAGTCTGGCTCTCCATGACTTTCGTTTTGTTGTGTCAGTTTCCCACTGCCTTTGTGCTGGCAATTTGTCGTTCTCTCGGTCGTCATTTTGCATATGTTCGTTGTCCAACGATTCACTGCCTTTCTTCTTGACAAAATGCAATAATCGGCAGTTTTTTCTTAGGAAGCCGTCCCGTTGATTGGTGTCTTTCCAATTGGCGTCACTGGCAACATCCGAATTTTCTGCAGCCTTTTTAAATTGAGTCGCCTCTGTTCGACCAAAATTCTGAGTAAATTCAGAACATATAGGCGATTGGCGACCTTCTGTGATCGAAGAATTTCCACTGTCGATGTCCGAATTTTCATTAATAAAATCGCCGTTTATTTGGGAAGCGTCAGCAGATGTCTGTTGTTTCTGCAAGCATCCGTCGTGTTCTTTCTCCTTGCATGAGAAATTCCGTTTTCGAATCCGATCAACTGCCTCAACCAAAAGTCTGTCTTCTTGATGGTCAACAAACACTCCCCCGCTGAAACTTTCATCGTACAAGGAACACGTCTTTGGAAAAACGGGTGGAACAATAAACCCGGCACATCCTTTGCTCGATGAAAAGGGGGCAGTGTATCGGTGCGACAGTGACATGTTCTTGCGTGAAGATGTGCTTTTTCTCCTCAACCTCTGTAGTCGTTGTTTGGTTGTGATTTCCTTGGAACCATTGGTCTCAAAATAATGCTGTTGCATTAGACTGCTTGACTTTTGTTTTGTTGTCGTTTGGTCAGAATAACAAATTGCTTCTCCACATTCGTTATTGTGCCTCCCATGTTCAGCAACAGAAAAAGTAGAAATAACTCTGCCAGAATTTGTTTGATTATCCGCTTCTTTTTTCTGTCCAACCATTTGCTTCGGTGCCGTGATGCGTTGTTTTAACTTGCTTAGTTTTGTCGAAAACTTTTCCGAAGGAATTTTTGCAATGGCTTCGTTTAAGGTGTAACAAATCGGTTGATCAACAGCAGCAAGGCGTGGTCTTTGTTGACAAAAATGTCGTGTTTTGGTTGATTTTGGGCTGTCAACAGATGGGCTTTGCCCAGCATTGGTCGTCTCACTTTCTTTCCAAATTCTCTCCTCAAGTGTACAGATGAGCTCCCGTCCCGCTTTGTTTGTGCCCTCAGCGCGATTTAATTGAGTCGTTACTCCTTGAAAAATCCGATGCGCAAATAATATTGGGTCAGAATAGTAAAAAATACCATTATGTTGTCTCATCGTGACATTAAACGCAGATGGCCGATTTAATAGGAATTGGGAAGGTAAACAACGGTATAATCAACGGCTTTTGTGTGTTTAAGGTCGATCGATGAGCTTTTGTTTTGGTATCGTCTGGACAGATAGAAAAATCACCGGAGAACAATGATTTGTTGGTAAGAGAAAAGTAAAGTTGAAAGAATGAGACGATTAATAATGAGGCTAGCGACATTTGCCAGTCATGACTCACCATCACATAAAGCAAATGTTCTTATCACGCAAACTTTAAAATTTGTAAAGATTTTTTGTAAATTTAGTCACAATCATCCAACAGCAACATTTATCGGGGTGAAAAGATGAAAGCCGAGAAAATGCAATAATTGGGGAAAGTTGAGTGAAGATCAAAATTACGAATGAATGGGGGAGGGGCGATTTGTTATTCAGTTCTTAGATTTCGGTAATATTTAGCAATTTAATTATCATCACATTCAATTCGTGTGACTTAAATGAAAATTGTGGGCGATGCGATCAATGATTGCTCCGATTGATGAAGGATAGAAAAAAGAAAAGGTTGGGGGAGGAAAAAGAAACATTTGGAAATGTCACAATGAGTAATTTGAATGGAGGAAATGACAATTTATGCAATGGAATGTGTGTGGTGTTGAACAACAATTGCTGAAGGAATTGTGGAAGTCAGTCAGCAGCAAGTCCTTCCTTCGCTTTTCTCCAAAAGTACGCCGCGACTCAATGGGAGGAGAAGCGGCGGAGGGTCCAAAGGGAACTCCGACCCCCCCCCCCCCGCCAGCACTCTTTGTTCTCCCGTCATTCATCCCAACACATTCTTTAATGGTCGTGCGCAGTTTCGGTCTGTCAGTCAGTCCCCGCCCGACCAAATGCAGCGATTACCCACGACACGCTTCGTCTTTTCGACTTCACCTCGTTCACTTATGCATACAGCGATGCTTTTTGAGCAAAGTCAGTCTTTGGCTGCATTTTTTGGAAAATTCTTTAGTCATTTGAACGAAAATGACAAAAGAATAAATTTAACACAAGAGTACAGCAGACGAACCCAAAAGAACGGTGAATTAAAAGCGTGGGGGAAGAGCAACATTTTGCAAGGGACAAACAATCTCCATTTAAAGGACACACGAAAATTACTTGTGGTAGACTGTTCTTATCGGGAAACAATCATCAATGATCGACATGACCAACAGTGAATCCAACTGTCGATTGCTTCGGGTCAAACGCCCTCCCCCACCTGTCAGTGAAGCGTCGACGTCCCCCTCGAGCACAACAAATCCCCCAAGGTGTTTTGTGGCGCTTGTGCCGGCACTGGCCAATTTGCTGCTGGACATGGTCGTCTCCCCTTCCTCCAATTGGTTACTTTCGTTGGTTTCGTCCGCTGTGCTCGCTTTTTCCTGAAATTCGTATTCCAATTATCACCAAAAAATCAGCCGGATTGATTTACTTTTCCGTATTTTTGTGGTGACCACTGCAACAAAAAATAGTAAATGGCGTCCACGCGACTCTGCGGAATGGCGAACCAAAATTCCCTCTTGCGTTTGTTCCCGAAAGCGTTGGCTTCGTCCTGAAGGAGTTCTGCAGCGGCCAAAAAGTTCGACTCCGTTGACGCACCAATTTCAGTCAAATTCGCTTTTTGCACCAAAACAGTCTTTTCTGAAAACGAAATCATACTTAATTAAGAGGAATTGAAATTATGAAAAGCTGATACCAAATAAAATAGGTAAATTGAAATGTGTGGATTTTGGAGATCCAACCGACGCCTTTGAAAGAAACCAAAAGAGAAACGCAAGCACAAAGAGACTGGAAATCGGAGGAATCGATGGAAAATGAATGGAAGGAGGCGGATGCTAACGCAATGATTTAACGCAGAACAAAACGGGGGAAGGAAACGAATATTACTCAGAAATCCATTAAATTTAAACTTTCTCAAAACTGATTATTAGAGGCTGAGTTTTCAAACTAATAAAATATTTATGCTGAAATGGCGGTACATAATGAAGAGGAAATAAATAAAAGGGGGGGGGGAAGGACTATTCCGCCGTCAAAGCGACGGCGAAGGGTCAATGAAATGGCACGGGAAGGCATTTGGGACGAACATCTCAGAAGAAAGAATAAACGCTTATTCACATTTTTTGGTTTGTCTTTTTTATCTAAATTTCTCAAAGAATTTGACTTACGTTTGCGCTTTTTGCGTCTGTCGATTCGCACGACCATATAAAACGGTGGCTCGGGAGGCGTCCCAATGGGCCGACTTTCATCGCTTTTGCCGTGCTCACCAAATAATACCGGTGCTTCTTCTGCCCCCAGAACAAATCTAATTGTAAGCATGAAAATGTCATTGACAAGTCAGATAATGACACTAACAATAAGCAAGGAGTAAATTAATAGGAGAATTAGAAGGGCCCGGTGGTTATTGAAGTTAAAAAAAATTGTTAAAGAATAAATCAACCAGCCAAGGGCAAACCCATAACAACTTAATATTTAAGGTTCCGTTACACTTGTAACAAACGTCGTCAGAACCTTTTGCGAGTTTTAATTCCGACAAATAGAAAAAAAATTCTTATTTGGTAACGCCTATCATACATACAAAATATAGGGGGGAGGTCGACCCCCCCCCCATTTCGCCTGCAAAGGGCCCAAAATGTGGGACCATTTCGTACCGAGGAGGGGCCGGTGTAAAAGAAGTGGATTATTTTTTTTTAATTTTTTTTTTCTAATTTTTTTTAGGGGATCGCCGGCGAAGAGGAAAAGAGGGAAATGTCTGAAAATTTTGACTATTTTATTAACCAAATTCATTAAAAATTCTTTAAATTCTCCCAGGCGGCGCCTATCGGCACCGCCGGCCCCAAAAAGCCTATTTATTCTTAAAAAATAGCACAAAATCTCAAAATTTGTCATTTTTTGACAAAATCTGTTAACAAATTGTACCCAAATTTTCAAAAAATTTTCCCGGCGGCGCCTACCGGCCCCCTTGAGTGTCAATTTTTTTTTGTGGAAAAAGCGCGCCGCAAAAAAAAAGATCGTCAATTTACATAGCCAAACCATTTCGCAAAAATTTTGGTTGACGCCGCCCCTGTATTTTGTATGAGCTTATATCATCCCAGTCTGAACATTTGTCCGCTAATTGTTGCTTTACCCGGTGTCACACGCCAATTGGACGGATTGCTCTCGCGCCTGCTGTGTCCGTTGGCACAGTGTCTCGAGCGTCGCCAAACTCTTCTCCCGTTTTATGGACAACGGTGAACGATCACTTTGTTCACCGGGCTGTACAAATGTTTTTTTGCCGATTTGCCTTTGATTTCCCTCCCCGTCACCTCTCCAAGTGCCTTCAGCTGATCAACGACTTCCTTCACTCCGTTTTGTCCCTCCTGCAACAGTTCCGTGCTGACATTCATAATCGAACCAGGAACGGAAGCGACCATCTTTGCCCCATTCTGTATGCCGGATTGGATGTGATCCGCAGCGGACAAAGTGTGCGAAACGACTTCATGAGCGACCTTATTGTTAGTTAGCATGGCGAGAGGGCAATAAACAAGACATTCACATAAGCACATTTTGTTTTTTTTATCACTTTTTGGCTCCGAAATTAAGTCCTTCAAGTCGAAAAGACGGACGAAATCTCTTGGCAAATAATTGAAAAAAATCAGGTCTATTTTTGTTGACGTAAACGCTACCGATTGTGCGCCCGATTGAACTGTTCCTCTTATACTTGTCGCCTTTGCACTTAATTGTAATTGGTAAAATTCACAATCAACCGGGTTTCCAATTACCTTAATGTCCTCCCGAGCTTTCCAAATGATTTTCGGGCCATTCCCGGCGAATATCGCGAAAAGGGCGAAGCTGGCGATGGGCTCCTTCTCTGCTGGTTAGTTTGGTCTTCGTTTCCAAGCCGATTCGTTCCCGTTTCCAGATGAAAAGTCCGATAATAATCAGACTCAGTTTGAGATTGTCTATGTTTGTCGTCGGTCTCCATCAGAGGTTGCAAATCCAAGGAGTTTGACTGTTGAGTTGTTTTCTTGAGCGATTTGAACTGATCCGAGTGAAATAATGGCGTTGAGCAATTGTCGTCTTCTGGATCTTCAGAGCCTTTTAAATTCGCAATAAAATATTCAATTTACTGATAATGAGACGGCCCACCAATGATATTTGATCTCTGATGGCAGTGCATGTCGGACACGGTCCTTCTCTTACAGTCAAACGCGACCCTCCCTGGATGCTCTTGGGTACGTTCACTACGTTTCATCCGGTGGACCTCATTCTCTTCGTTTATGCACGGCAATTGCTGTTCAGAGCTGGAGGGACTTGAGCCAATTTGATTAACCTGCAAAAGCTTCTTTTATTGTATTCAAATATCATTTTAACAACATATTATAACAAGAATCTGTAGTCTTCAATAGAGCCCGGAATTTTGAAAGTACCGGGACCGGGCTTCGACAAATGACTTAGAGATTTTATTGATTAATTTTGAATATTTTAGGTGGATTTTATGTATCTTTTTAACTTAAATGCCCCCCCCCCTAATTAAAGAGGGGGACAAATTCCGCCCCATCCCCTTACGAAATGGAAAATTTTTGAGAAAGAAAAGGGATTGAAATTGCATGAGATTTTTCAAGAAATCGTTTTGAAAATAAAAGCACCTGAGCGGTTTCGTTGTTCTCCTGACTCTTTCTCGTTTTCAGAATTCTGCCTTAATTGGCTGTCCGCGTCGCTTTCTTTTCTTGTTTCTCCTCGCATTAAATTCTTCGGGTCAAAGATGTCTTTTGCCGTATTCGACTTTTCGCCCGTCAGTGAACTGATGTTTTTGTAGACAGTTACGGAAACGATGTCTTCCATGCTAAAAGACGACTTTCATGTCTTGAAAGGAAAAGAGACAAACTTCGCGACCATTCCATAGAGATCAGACCCATTTTCACGAACTAAAGGATGGTCAGGGTCCGGGTCGAACATCAAACAGTTCGGAGTGACCAACAATGTGCCCAAAATCGTCCCGTCCGACTCGGTTATTTGCTTAACCTAAAAATTGCCTATTTACTTATTGTTAGAAATGAACATGAAAGCCCCCAAAAAATCGCATGATTATTTTGTAAAACTCTTAAAAAGTATAAAAATTTTCAGCCACCGAAAGCAAAACAAAAAAAAGTGATGATGGGGTCGAAAAGTGCCGCAGTATTGGAAAGAATTATTATTTTCAGAAATGGAAGGATTGGTAAGTTTTAAACAATTTCCACGGAAAAACTAACCCTCGTCTTGAGAAACCGCTGAATGCACTCTTGGTCATCATTGTCCAATTCGGATGCCATCCTTCCCAACTCGGCGTTCGATTGGCGCTGTCCTTTCCTGCTGAAAATGTGCATTTTGCCATGGATTGAATGTGACCGAACCCATTGTGTATTGGGGAAGTTTCAGCAGAAGAAAGTGTACGAACGGCTTGTCCGGGGCCTTTTTGGACGGTCTGAGCTGAATTGGAGTGTAATTTGCGAAGCATGCAAGTCACACAAAATCGGCGGAAGTGCAACACTTGGTTGGTTATTTACTTCGCTTATTTGTTAGAATTCAAAGTAAATGAATTAAACCGTCAACTTACTCTTATAATGAAATCAATCAAAGGTTTCTGTTCGCCCGTACTCGAGTAAAGAATGTGGAGAATGAGTGTAATCAGTTGAGCATTGAAAATTGAACGGGTGGGCTTCACTTTGACCGACTCGAAGAATTGGCGCAAAGGATCGGAAGGAACGGAGAAAGCGCGCAACAGTTCAAAATGAGTAGGCAGAAAATTGGTGTTGGTCAGATTGAGGAGCAATTGCATGCACCCGCAGAGTTGGTCACCGAGAAAAGCCTCGGAACCCTTCTAAAAGAAAACATTGTAACGGGAAAGAAATTGAAAACGTCCAATTTGGGTCATGCATTAATTAGAGCTTCTAAAAGCCTAAACGGTGAAAAAGGTAGATAATGTTCAAGGACACTTCGTAAAAGCGAAATGTCGTACGCCCCCTTTTTGAAAAGATATAATCGCCGTTTAAAACAAAATTTCCGGGAGCGGGATCGGGAGTTCAAAATTTACCGGGACGGGAGTCCCGAACGGGAATCCCATCTCTGCGGCATGTTCAGCACAATGACTTTCGATCAAACGCATTGGGTCCATTGTAATTTGCTGTCCCATTAAAATCCCGCGGGAGTCCCGATCCCGCCGGTCTCTATTAAAAACGAAACAAAAAAAAAAATTTTTAAAAAGGTAGAGAAAATTCGCGGTTTTAAAGAAAAAGGCGAGAAATTATCCAAAATTTAAATACATACCTATGTATTTTCAAAAATACTAGTATGTAAGTAAAAATTTTAAAAAATAAATTTTTTTTCATTTTGGAGGAAAAATTTTAAATTTTTTGAGCTACTTTTTCGGTTTTTATTGCATAAGAAACTTTACCGAGGATTAGTGAATTTCATAAAGTCCCCATTTTCACTTTCTTCGTCAGGATTTGTCCGAGGAAACATCAACTCGAGCAACTTCAAAACCGCCTCTTCCGATTGGATCGAGTCGAGGAGAGGGTCGTGGCATTGCTCGACATTGTATTGGAAGTCACGCAATGCTTTTACGAATTCCACCCAAAGAGCAGCTGTATTTTCGTGAATGGTTGAAGGTTGGTTGGGCCGAAGGTTTTGGAGCATTCGTTGAGCAAATTCCTTTTTGACATACCACTGAAAATAAAGGAGCTAAAGAAGGGAAAGATGGACAATTTTTACTTCACATTTAGGATTTCGAACACCAAAAACTATTTGCAAACGCAATTCAGCGGGAATATTTTATATTTTTTCTGATGGGTGAAGAGTCTGGCGTTGGGATTTTTTAAAAAAAGATTTCGCCCGCAAAGGGCCAAAATGTGGGACCATTTCGCATCGAGGGGGCCGGTGTAAAAGAGGTGGAGGGGGGTTGAGGGGTCGCCGGCGAAGGGTAAAAAAGGGAAATTTTGGCTATTTTCTTAAAACAAATTCATTAATTCTAAAAATTTTCCCCCGGCGGCGCCTATCGGCACCGCCGGCCCCCTTGCTCGCGATTTTTTTTGGAAAAAGCACGCCGCAGGCGATAAAAGTCCAAAAAATATCTGCGATTTTTCACTCCCTCCGATCACTTTGTTTCCATCCGCTTCTGTTTCCGCCTCTTTATTGCTTTTCGATCTTTCTGTTCTCGATTTGCTGCAACGTAAGCTGAGTGAACGGACAGCGCTTTTTTGTGCTCGAGCCAAACCCATCTCAGCGGAAGTCTCCAATCGTTCGAATTTTGAAGACGCCGATCGAATTCGACGGTCGATAATTCGGAACATTTGTCGGCTAAGTCAAACAAAAAGTGATGGAAAAGACTAACAGAGACTTAAACATCACAATAATGGGCTTTAACTGGTCAAACTCCGTTTTATTCGCTCCCTGAAGCAAGGGTCGGGCATACAATTGGCAATCGTACAGAGCAATTCGAACAGCGAACAGTTGTCCAATGCTGTCAAGCAATTCTCCAAAAAATCACTCTCTTCCAATAAGCCAATGAACTGACATTCAATTTACAAAATGACCAATAAAAATGCTTTAAATTTAACCTTTTCGGCATCAGCAGAAAGAAAACTGATCACAACACGGCTAAAGAAACTCACATTTTTGTTTTTAAATTATTCTAATTTTCTCTTTGGGAATCGCGTTTTGTTTGGGAGCATCCTTCAAAATAAATTGGAAGGAAGCTAATGATAAGCATAACGGTCAATTCGCTGCTTAGAGTTCGCTTCGGCAACTTTTTGACGCCGGGAAAAGGCCAACCAGCGAATACTTTGGGAGGAGAGCAGCGGACGGATTATTCGCCATGGCAATGCGATTAGCCGTGCCTTTCTTCTCCACTTCGCCCTTTTTCACTCTTTTTTATTGCGGCAGATAATTATTTGTTTTAAGAGAACAAAATTGAACCAATTTGCAATAATGTTAACATCCATTGGAAAGAGAACAAAAGGATTTTTTTTCTGCATTTAATGCGTTTTCGGTTTGGCAATTTGCTACCGTATATCACAATTATTTTCCGCTACCGTATTAAAATTCAAATTGCGACAGATCGGCCCTTTGTTCTGTTAGTTGTTCAGCTGCTGGTGTTTTTGTGCCAACCAATGGTGCGTACTCTTCAGACAGTTCAGCACTCCCTGAACAATGAATGCCGTTCGTTTGTTGTGCTTTTGTCCGTCCCT
>CP049707.1:12039310-12067075 GCA_004148225.2 Heterodera glycines | reverse complement strand
TCCCCCTCCCCCTCTCCTCCCCCTCCCCCCTCTCTCTCTCCTCCCTCTCTATCTCCCCCTCCCTCTCTCTCTCCCCCTCCCCCTCTCTCTCTCTCCCTCTCTCTCCCCTCTCTCTCCCCCCCTCCACATAATTGCCTTTGCTTATGCATCATCGCGTTTCCACGTTATCATCTTTCAAATGCAACAAATCCCGCCCACTCTTTCTTATTTTGGCATTATTTCCAATTGTCATCCTTCCTTCAAATTGGCATTTATTCACTCTCGGCATTTGTTTGCTTTGTCCTTTCGCATTTCGTCTTTACTTTTTGCCCACCATTCATTCTCAGTCATTGAATTAATTTGTATGCGCGCAACTTTGCCGAGCAGCAACTTCATCAAAAACTGAATAATAAAATTTGGAGATGGAATGCCTTTGAATGGCTAATGGTTGGCAAGAAGAGAGAAAAAAGAGAGAGAAAGGGGAGAAAAAAGAGAAATGAGAGAGAAAAGGGAGAAAAAAGAGAGAGAGAAAAGAAAGAGAGAGAAAAGGGAGAAAAGAGAGAGAGAGAGAGATAGAGAAAAAATATATAAAAGAGAGAGAAAGAGAGAAAAGGAGAGAAAAGAGGGAAAAAGAGATAAAGGGATAAACTCACCTTATCAGTAAACAAAGGCACAAAGGCACCAATAAACAAAAATTATTCCTCCCTCTAACAGCTTTTGTGTTTTGCCTTCACATGAACATTAGTCACCTTCGCTTTATCCCTTCCCTCCCCCCCCCCCCTCCTCCGTTGGGTTGTGCTGAAAACATTTCGAATGAGTGGGATGGCATATTGGTTGGGCGGGGGGGGGGGAGAGGGTGAAGGGGGGGGGGGGGGTGCCAATTGGAATTTGTCGGAGGAATTGAAATGGCACCCGATGGATGGGTGGTAGGGCCAACCCATCCATAAGTCATATTCTCGCGTAAATTGCCGAGTCGACTGACGTTCCCTTTTTGGTTAAATGGTAGCGCAAACATTGATTGGCCGGCCACTCGCTGTTTTCCCAATTCGTCATTGTCTAAATTGGTCAATGAATGAATGAGTGCCTTTCTCTGCCTTTTGATTCCCGCCCCCTTTTTTGTTGTGCCTTCGTCCCATTTCAATGCCATTGATTTGCTCCCCCCCCCCCTCCGTCCCCTTTGATTTGTGCCCTCTTTTCAGCTTCGTTCCTCTTCAACTTCGGCATGATCAGTCCCTGTTCTTCTTCCTCCATTCACTGGCCATTGAATTGGCGTCCCTTCGCTTTGTTTGTCGTCCTTTTTGGCTTTTTCACTGCAAATAGTCAAATGTTTGGTCAGTGCCCGATTATTTTTCCATTTCCATTGGTTTCTCTTCTGTCTTTCTCAGTGTCCGCTTCTGATGACAAGCGAAACAGCTTCGGCAGAGATTTCCTTCCCTTCGGCAAAAGAATTGCCAACTCCGAAGAAAACTTTCAACGCGATTTTATGGCATTTGGAAAACGTTCGCCAAATGAGGCCTTCCAACGCGAATTTATGGCCTTCGGAAAGCGAGGGGCACCGTCTGATCACTTCCAAAGGGATTTTATGGCATTCGGGAAAAGAGTCCCGGACGGATTTCAGAGGGAATTCATGACATTTGGAAAAAGGAGCAGTGACATTGGCAGGGGAGGATCATTCGACAGGGAATTCATGGCATTTGGGAGAAGGTAAGAGAAAGGGGGAATCGGACGGACGATCGACTAACTGATCGATTTGCATTCAGAAAGTGAAGCCGAAAGGGAGAGACGGCGCGAGAGAAAAGGACGGCACGCACTGATCTAAGGATGGGATTGATCTGATCGACAGAAAACAGCAAAATAAACAGATTCAAATCAAAATATTTTCTGAGACGAAAAGCGGATAAAAGTGAAAATGTTGGCGAGAAGGAGAAAAATTTGCGGGTGAGGGAGAGAGACAGAGGAGAGGAAGGTGAGAGAAAGAGAGAGAGAGAGTAAGACGAAGCATATAAGGAAAAGTAGAGGGACGGAGAGAGAGAGAGATAGGGGAGAGAGAGAGAGACGATAATAGAGGATGGAGAGGGAGAGAGAGATAGAGACAGAAAGGTGGAGAGGGAGGGAGAGATAGAGAGAGAGAAAGTGGAGAGGGAGGGAGAGATAGAGAGAGAGAAAGTGGAGAGGGAGGGATAGAGACAGAGGAGAGAGGAAAGTGAGAGAGAGAAAGACGGAAAGGGGAAGATAGAAGAAGAGAGCGGATGTGCCTGAGGGAGCGATTGTTTTGGGCAGATGGTCGATCGATCACTGATGGTGTCAGCCGCTGCTTAGTATTCAATCGGATCGCTCTTTTGATCGGATTAACTTCCGTTTCACCATCATTTAAAAAAACAATCAGACCATTTGTTGACTGAATTTACTCTTTTACTAATCTCAGCCAACAAAACAAATTCCCAACTCAAAACGATTTTAAATAATGGGACAGAAAGTATCAGTGAATTGCACAATTAAGCTGCTGCTAATTGTTTGTTTGTTTCTCCATTCTTTGAGCCGAACTCATCGCAGCCAATTCAGTCCCATCAGAAGAAGAGGAGCACAATGCCAACACACAACAACTAATCCGGTTGTTGTTGTCGTTGTTGGGTGGTTGTTGCTGAATGAATGCCTATGCTAATGACCCCCCCCCCCAATTGTCCGTCCTTTTCCATCCTTTTCGTTGTTTATGTCCATTATTTGCAATTGATTGACGATCACTTCAGCGAAGGGTCCAAATAACGGACTGAACAAGTTGGACAGAGACGAGCAAAAGTACGCTCAATGGCAGACCAAACAGAGAGAGGCGACGCAAAGCGATGCATTTGCATAAATGGGGGAACTTTTACAGTTTTTCGAATTGTTTTTGCTAAACAACGTAAATTACAAAATCATTTTAGAAGAAAATCAGACTCAATTGACATTCATTACTTTGCCTATTGGCCAATTAATCGTTAATGATTTTGTCCATGCCATTGAGTCTCCCCCATTAAATTGCCATTTTCACCGTTGGCTGGCGAGGATCGATTGGATTTGCTGTGTTTACTCTGTCCCATTTCATTTTCCTTTTTTGACTGCTGCTGCTTTTCTTGTCAATAAATTAATTTTTTATGTTCCTACAAATTTTTTTTTTATATTTTCAATTAAATTTAATGTTTCCGTCAATTATCCTTAATTATATTTCTTTTGCTCATTTGGCATTAGCGATTGACCTCTGGTGCCGTTCCGTAATGTCTTTTTGGCAGTAATAACCTAAAAAAGTATCAATATATGTTATTTTATTTGTGGAATAATACTCATAACTTTGCTCAACTTTATTTAATCATGGTATCGAGCGATAGTTCGATACCATGATTAAAAGCCACTTTCTCCCTCCTCTTCCTCCTCTTTCTCCTCCCCACTTTCTTCCTCCTCTTTCTCCTCCCTCTCTTCCTTCTCTTTCTCCTCCCACTTTCTTCCTCCTCTGTCTCTTCCCCACTTTCTTCCTCCTCTTTCTCCTCCCTCCTCTTTATCCTCCCTACTTTCTTCCTCCTCTTTCTCCTCTTTCTCCTCCCCACTTTTTTCCTCCTCTTTCTCCTCCCCACTTTCTCCCTCCTCTTCCTCCTCTTTCTCCTCCCCACTTTCTTCCTCCTCTTTCTCTTCCCCACTTTCTCCCTCCTCTTCCTCCTCTTTCTCCTCCCCACTTTTTTCCTCCTCTTTCTCCTCCCCACTTTCTCCCTCCTCTTCCTCCTCTTTCTCCTTCCCACTTTCTTCCTCCTCTGTCTCTTCCCCACTTTCTCCCTCCTCTTCCTCCTCTTTCTCCTCCCCACTTTTTTCCTCCTCTTTCTCCTCCCCACTTTCTCCTCCTCTTCCTCCTCTTTCTCCTCCCCACTTTTTTCCTCCTCTTTCTCCTCCCCACTTTCTTCCTCCTCTGTCTCTTCCCCACTTTCTTCCTCCTCTTTCTCCTCCCTCCTCTTTATCCTCCCAACTTTCTTCCTCCTCTTTCTCCTCTTTCTCCTCCCCACTTTTTTCCTCCTCTTTCTCCTCCCCACTTTCTCCCTCCTCTTCCTCCTCTTTCTCCTCCCCACTTTCTTCCTCCTCTTTCTCTTCCCCACTTTCTCCCTCCTCTTCCTCCTCTTTCTCCTCCCCACTTTTTTCCTCCTCTTTCTCCTCCCCACTTTCTCCCTCCTCTTCCTCCTCTTTCTCCTTCCCACTTTCTTCCTCCTCTGTCTCTTCCCCACTTTCTCCCTCCTCTTCCTCCTCTTTCTCCTCCCCACTTTTTCCTCCTCTTTCTCCTCCCCACTTTCTCCCTCCTCTTCCTCCTCTTTCTCCTCCCCTTTTTTCCTCCTCTTTCTCTTCCCCCTTTCTCCCTCCTCTTCCTTCTCTTTCTCCTCCCCACTTTCTTCCTCCTCTTTCTCTTCCCCACTTTCTCCCTCCTCTTCCTCCTCTTTCTCCTCCCCACTTTTTTCCTCCTCTTTCTCCTCCCCACTTTCTCCCTCCTCTTCCTCCTCTTTCTCCTCCCCACTTTTTTCCTCCTCTTTCTCTTCCCCTTTCTCCCTCCTCTTCCTTCTCTTTCTCCTCCCCACTTTCTTCCTCCTCTTTCTCTTCCCCACTTTCTCCCTCCTCTTTCCTTCTCTTTCTCCTCCCCACTTTCTTCCTCCTCTGTCTCTTCCCCACTTTCTCCCTCCTCTTCCTCCTCTTTCTCCTCCCCACTTTCTTCCTCCTCTTTCTCCTCCCTCCCTCTTCCTCCTCTTTCTCCTCCCCTTTCTTCCTCCTCTGTCTCTTCCCCACTTTCTCCCTCCTCTTCCTCCTCTTTCTCCTCCCCACTTTTTTCCTCCTCTTTCTCTTCCCCACTTTCTCCCTCCTCTTCCTCCTCTTTCTCCTCCCCACTTTTTTCCTCCTCTTTCTCTTCCCCACTTTCTCCCTCCTCTTCCTTCTCTTTCTCCTCCCCACTTTCTTCCTCCTCTGTCTCTTCCCCACTTTATCCCTCCTCTTCCTCCTCTTCCTACTCTGTCTCTTCCCCACTTTCTCCTCCTCTTCCTCCTCTTTCTCCTCCCCACTTTTTTCCTCCTCTTTCTCTTCCCCACTTTCTCCCTCCTCTTCCTTCTCTTTCTCCTCCCCACTTTCTTCCTCCTCTGTCTCTTCCCCACTTTATCCCTCCTCTTCCTCCTCTTTCTCCTCCCCACTTTCTTCCTCCTCTGTCTCTTCCCCACTTTATCCCTCCTCTTCCTCCTCTTTCTCCTCCCCACTTTCTTCCTCCTCTTCCTCCTCTTTCTCCTCCCCACTTTATCCTCCTCTTCCTCCTCTTTCTCCTCCCCACTTTCTTCCTCCTCTGTCTCTTCCCCACTTTATCCCTCCTCTTCCTCCTCTTTCTCCTCCCCACTTTCTTCCTCCTCTTCCTCCTCTTTCTCCTCCCCACTTTCTTCCTCCTCTTCCTCCTCTTTCTCCTCTCCCTCCTCTTCCTCCTCTTTCTCCTCCCCACTTTCTCCCTCCTCTTCCTCCTCTTTCTCCTCCCCACTTTATCCCTCCTCTTCCTCCTCTTTCTCCTCCCCACTTTCTTCCTCCTCTGTCTCTTCCCCACTTTATCCCTCCTCTTCCTCCTCTTTCTCCTCCCCACTTTCTTCCTCCTCTTCCTTCTCTTTCTCCTCCCACTTTCTTCCTCCTCTGTCTCTTCCCCACTTTATCCCTCCTCTTCCTCCTCTTTCTCCTCCCACTTTCTTCCTCCTCTGTCTCTTCCCCACTTTATCCCTCCTCTTCCTCCTCTTTCTCCTCCCCACTTTCTTCCTCCTCTTCCTCCTCTTTCTCCTCCCCACTTTATCCCTCCTCTTCCTCCTCTTTCTCCTCCCCACTTTCTTCCTCCTCTGTCTCTTCCCCACTTTATCCCTCCTCTTCCTCCTCTTTCTCCTCCCCACTTTCTTCCTCCTCTTCCTCCTCTTTCTCCTCCCCACTTTCTTCCTCCTCTTCCTCCTCTTTCTCCTCTCCCTCCTCTTCCTCCTCTTTCTCCTCCCCACTTTCTCCCTCCTCTTCCTCCTCTTTCTCCTCCCCACTTTATCCCTCCTCTTCCTCCTCTTTCTCCTCCCCACTTTCTTCCTCCTCTGTCTCTTCCCCACTTTATCCCTCCTCTTCCTCTCTTTCTCCTCCCCACTTTCTTCCTCCTCTTCCTCCTCTTTCTCCTCCCCACTTTCTTCCTCCTCTTCCTCCTCTTTCTCCTCCCCACTTTCTCCCTCCTCTTCCTCCTCTTTCTCCTCCCCACTTTCTCCCTCCTCTTTCTCCTCCCCACTTTCTCCCTCCTCTTCCTCCTCTTTCTCCTCCCCACTTTTTTCCTCCTCTTTCTCTTCCCCACTTTCTCCCTCCTCTTCCTTCTCTTTCTCCTCCCCACTTTCTTCCTCCTCTGTCTCTTCCCCACTTTCTTCCTCCTCTTCCTCCTCTTTCTCCTCCCCACTTTCTTCCTCCTCTTCCTCCTCTTTCTCCTCTCCCTCTTCCTCCTCTTTCTCCTCCCCACTTCTCCCTCCTCTTCCTCCTCTTTCTCCTCCCCACTTTATCCCTCCTCTTCCTCCTCTTTCTCCTCCCCACTTTCTTCCTCCTCTGTCTCTTCCCCACTTTATCCCTCCTCTTCCTCCTCTTTCTCCTCCCCACTTTCTTCCTCCTCTTCCTCCTCTTTCTCCTCTTTCTCCTCCCCACTTTCTTCCTCCTCTTCCTCCTCTTTCTCCTCCCACTTTCTCCCTCCTCTTCCTCCTCTTTCTCCTCCCCACTTTCTCCCTCCTCTTTCTCCTCCCACTTTCTCCCTCCTCTTCCTCCTCTTTCTCCTCCCCACTTTTTCCTCCTCTTTCTCTTCCCCACTTTCTCCCTCCTCTTCCTTCTCTTTCTCCTCCCCACTTTCTTCCTCCTCTGTCTCTTCCCCACTTTATCCCTCCTCTTCCTCCTCTTTCTCCTCCCACTTTCTTCCTCCTCTTCCTCCTCTTTCTCCTCCCCAATTTCGTTACGTCATTCGCCCACTTTCCCAATTTATTTTCCATTTTTCCCTTCTCTCTTCACCTTTTCTCCACTTCTCATTGTCAGCAGTTCGTTTCCTCTTCATTCTGAATTGACTAAACTTTGCTAGCCTTTTGTTTTTGGAAATATTCTGTTAAGTATTTTCTCGCATTTCATTGCTTTTTTTCTGATTAAGCAGTGATCGTTCATTGTAATTGATCTGTCGCGCTACATGTTCATCATTGATCCTTTATTTTAATGATAACTCTTCCTGCGATTCGTCCTCCCACTCCGTCTCTTCCTTTTCTTCCGTCTCTTTCATTTCTTCCGTCTCTTCTGTTTTCTTCGTCTCTTCCATCTCTTTCGCTCTCCACTTCCTCCCCCTCCTTCCTATTGGCTCTCTTCCTCTTCCTCCTCCCCTCAGTGCTGTCCCTTCACTGCTATGAATGCTTCGATCGCTCTCGTCCCTGCACTCGCTTCAGCAATTGTTCCGGCTCCGCGTGTATTCTCTGTCAGTCTTTGCCCATTTTCACCCTTTCCTTCCCAACTGTTGTATGATTTTGCTCTGATCAGATGAGAACCTGCCTAAACGAACTTCGATCGCCTTTTGTCTGCTGATCAGTCCGGTGGCGCGGAAGGACGGCGCTGAGTTGGCGCAGGGATGTTGGAGGGACGACGGCACTTCGGGAGTCGAATGTGTGTGCACTGGCCAATTCTGCAACATACCGAGAGACCCGAGGGCATCCGGTACGGCCGAACAACATTATGATCTCATCCCTTATGGGGTGCGTGTGCAACCACTCTTTTTTGCCAACTTAAAATTCTGTGCCGCCATTCCCTGTCACTTTTCCATCGTTTTCAGATCCGAATTCTTCACCAGTGATTGGCCTGAAAATGTTACAGAGAAACCCTTTTGTGGATTATGGTAAGTGAAGCACCGTTCGAATGTCAAAAAGAACGATGTTTTAGAATATTTGGACGATGAAAAAGCGGCGATTTTGGGAGACGGAGGAAAGAAAACGGAAGGACGAGGGGAGGAAAGCATTGTGGAGGAGACGCAACTGACGGAGCAGTATTTGGACGAAGAAGAAGAAGGCACTGCAATTGTTTGTTGTCCTTTCAGTGTCAAACCTAAACAACAGATTTGATGCCATTGGCACTTGCCGATTATTTCGAATGGGAGAAAAGATCCCGAGGCGCGAGCAAAATGACCGAACCCCCGCAAAAGTCACAGGCCGATTCAGCACCTTACTCCCATACCACGGCATTTCCACCGACAGAAATTGGCATTTCTATCGGTTTTGATCAAAATGACACAGCCATTGTGCGTCAGCCACCGCCAGTCGACGGCACAATTCGGACGGGGGACGATGACAATTCGTCCTCGGCCCATTTGGGAAGTGTGCCATGGAAGAAGTTTCTGCTGTTGACGATGTTCATTTGTCTTCTTCATCTTCTTTATGTACATTGATACCAATGCATTTTTATTTATTGAAGGAATTTTTTCAAATATTATGAATTCTTTTGTTAAAAATATGGCCAATTCGAATATTCCCCCGTTTCTTTGGCTTTTCCCTGCCAATTCAAATATTGCCAACCTTTGTCTTCCCCAGGGGATGAATTTCACTGAGTGCTCTTTGCCATCGCTTCTTCCCACCCTTTCCCTTCCCCCCCCCGCCTTGGCACTTTCGCTTTTGTTTACCACTTTCCTTTCCCGACTGTCTCCATCCGCTTCTTCTCTCTTTCCCCCCCCCCAAATGCCCCTCTTTCCCTCCCTTAATCCCTCCCCTCTGTCAATTCATTCGATTTCCCATTCCAAAGAACTCCAAATCAGATGGTTCGGTTGGACTCTTTTGACCATTTGGCTGTTAACAGTAATCTGCATGACTCGAGAGTTTTGGCGTATCACAAACAGCGGAAGAAGAGGCTGAGGAAAGCAATCGGAAGAGGAACAAAATGATGGAAGAGGAAGGAAATCAGGAAATGATGAAGAGGAAGAACAGGAGAGGAAGGAAGAGGAAGAACAGGAGAGGAGGGAGAGGAAGGGAATAGAGGAAGAATGAAAGAGGAGGAAGAGGAAGAACAGGAGAGGAATGAAGAGGAAGAACAGGAGAGGAGGGAGAGGAAGGGAATAGAGGAAGAATGAAAGAGGAGGAAGAGGAAGAACAGGAGAGGAATGAAGAGGAAGAACAGGAGAGGAGGAAGAGGAAGAACAGGAGAGGAGGGAGAGGAATGGAAAAGAGAAAGATCAGGAGGAATGGATAAAGAGGAAGGGAATAGAGGAAGAATGGGAGAGGATGAAGAGAAAGAAGGACAACGACGGAAGAGGAAGGAAAAGAGGAAGAACAGGAGAGGGAGGAACGGAGAAAGAATGGGAGAGGAAGGAAAAGAGGAAAAACATGATGAGAGGATAAAGAGAAAGAAATAGAGGAAGAATGGTAGAGGAGGAAGAGGAAGAGCCAACAAAGAATAAAAGGAAAATTTATTTATATTAGCAACATATGTAGACATTGGGACTTAAAAGTTATCTTAAAATTATTATTTTTTTGCATACTTTTTCTTATAACGTTCTGGCGCTTCCAAAAGTTGTGCTTAAGTCGAAGGCCATTTAAAGTTGACGAAGTGATCGGTTAAAAGTGCCAAAAAGAGAAATTCTTTTGAGGAGTCCTTTCATCCAAACATTTTTATAAGGAAATTCATAAGTATAAGGGGACACCCTCGTTTCGGCGCCGCTCGTTTCGGCGCCAGCCCTGTTTTTGGACTATAACTTTTTTCTTTGTCAACCAAATCTAACATTATTGATATCATTCGAAAGCTCTAAGTGTTCTCTATTAGCTTGCTAAGTTTCAAAAAATTTCGTTAATGCTCAAAAAAATTATGACTAGAAGAATTCAAAAAACCAGGCCACATGTGTACTTTTGGCCATAACTTTGTTCAAAATTGATCAAATTTTTTGGAATTATGCAAAATAATAGAGCATCAGAAGGGCTCTCGAATGATACCAACAATGTTAGATTTGGTGGAAAAATAAAAAAGTTATAGTCCAAAAACTGGGCTGGCGC
Organism: Heterodera glycines; assembly: GCA_004148225.2. Taxonomy (NCBI): domain Eukaryota; kingdom Metazoa; phylum Nematoda; class Chromadorea; order Rhabditida; family Heteroderidae; genus Heterodera; species Heterodera glycines. The sequence continues at coordinate 12,057,062 of CP049707.1, read as the reverse complement.
CGAAACGAGCGGCGCCGAAACGAGGTGGACCCAGTATAAGCGAGTAAGAGAAGCAGTGATTAATGGGCCAAATGAATAGAATTAAAATTCAAAAACATAAACTAACCAAATGTGCCGTTTCTCTTTTCATTTGTTGGCACTTTATTTTCTCTTTAGTCATAAAAATAAATAATAAAAATATTTTTTGTCATTTTACACTATTTTATACAAAAGTAAAACTCCAAAATTGCGAAGGCCAAACTCAGCAGAGAAAGCACAATCGGCGGATGGGGGAGAAGAGAGTCAGTGGATGGCAATTATCCAACGCAATTGGCGAGTTTTGGTAAACGGGCCGAAAAGTGCGGGAGAAGTGAGTGAGGCGGGGGGGGGGGGGGCAAAAACGGCGAATGTATCGCACGAATCCTTTTGAGTCCCCACTTTAAATGCCCTACAATCAATCGGACAAACACTTCGTAATTTGAACAGCAAAACATTCATCTTTCGGAAAAATCCTAACGAAATGCCAACCGATCGCCCCTTTCAAATCGCTTCCTTTGACCCAATGAATGGCTTTTTTGTTGCGCTTTTCCTCTCGCCCTTTTTCTCCCCGGCGTTTGCGGTCGGTCTCCCCATTGTGCCCTTTTATGTTGACCTCCCCCTAACAGTGCATTGCGTTCGGCGGTTGTCTGCTCGAATACCCTGGCGGCTGTGCTCCGCCGGTGCCAGGATATTTTGCCAATTGTTACGGCGGATATTGCCGAAGAAACAAAGCGAAGGGATTACGGACAATGGCACTAAACGGAACGGACGGAAGAGGGGGAGGGAGATGGGGAGGAGGCGCGGGTAGAAAGGGCCACGGGCGGACGGACGAACAGCAAAAGTTGAGGATGGGCAATGGCACACCGACAATCCCACACAATCCCACAGAAAAGAGCCAAGCAGCGGGGATCAGTTCACTCCGATGGAGGCGAGTGCCCGCGCGAATGCCGCGGCATTTCTGTTGTCCATCCGTTATTTTTAGGTCTCCCCGGACGTGCTTTTCTTGGAATGTTGCCAAAGTTGGGCTTTGCCTCCGCCGTGTCTTCTCAAATGCTCCTACTCCAATTACACTGCTGAGATGGTTCCTTCCATCGCTTCTTCGCTCCCTCCCATTTCCCTCTTTTGTCAGCTTCGTTCGATGTTCTTCCGTTCTGATGATTGTCCCATCGAATCGGCTTCCGTAATTCATTTCTGTGCCACACAAAATTTGGACCACAGTCTGTGCTGCCGACAGAATGGCATTTTGACAACACGTTCAGGGGATAAATGTCTGGTCTTCTGTGAACAGGTTTAATTTGTTGGGCCAAAAATGCCAATCAAATGAAACCAAACGACCGATCAGTTGCCAACAAATGAGACGCGACTTGATCTGAGTTATGTGCCGTGCTTTGAACGATTTTCTGAAATGAAAAAGTGTTTTTATGAAAGTGCACTAAGGACAATTGACTATTTGGAGGCCGAATTTGATCAAATGAAGAAAGAAGACGACAAAATGAAAGGTGAGAGAGAGGAGGAGGGGAAAGGGAAAAAGGAAGAGAATGAGAGAGAGGAAGAGAAAGAGGAGGCAAAGAAAGAAGAGGAAGAAGAGGAAGAGGAGGAGGAGGACGGAGGAAGCACTTTCGCAATCGCAAAGCCACCAATCATTTTCGTGAATGATCTTACAAAGAAACACCCGAACATCAACGACGAATTCACTCCGACAGACGGAGAACGGAAGAGATGGAAGAAAAACGGAGGGGGAGAAAAAGGAGTGCAAAGAGGAAAAAGGAGGGAGGGCAAAAAAGAGTAGAGAAAAACGGAGGAGGGCAAAAAGGAGTTCAGAGGAGGAAGAAAAGAAGGAATGGAGGAAGACAGAAGAGTGGGGGGAGTGCGCATTATAAAGAAAATGACGAGCAGCAAATGAACGTAGTTTTACCCAAATTACCACTTATTCCAATTAAATTTTAAAATTGAAATTTGTATGTGTAAATCCCTTTTTTTCTTCGACGCCTTTCTCCCGTCCTCCGCGCTCTTTTCTCTCCCTAAGCGCCCGCTTCGGTCAGATACGCGTGAGGATGGACCGGTTTCTCGGCTCGTAGCAGCAGCCAGTTTTGGTTGTCGTCGTCGATGAATTGCAATTTGTCCATCCATCCCTCCAGCAATTTGTCGTACAATGTCTTCCCGAATCTCTTAATCGTTTCGGCATTTGTCTCTCCCTTCCCAATTCGTTCTTCCCCCCCCCACCTTCACAAATTCGTCTCCATTAGCAATCGCTCGGCTTCGCTCCATCTCCAAAATCTCCCTTAGACGTGGTGTCATGTTCTAAGGTCGCAGAGCAAAGAATACGAAAAGAGTGTCCCTTTTCCAAACCTCCGTGAAAATGTTGGTGAAACCGGCGCCGTGGGCAGTCTGAGGAGAAACGGAAATAAAAAGCAAAGGATGGCATAATATGAAGGGGTCTTTCATAATCAGCAGATGGCCGGCGACAACTCTTTTCTTTGTTTTTCCTTTTCTTTTATTATTTTTTTCTCTTTTTTCCCTTTTCTTTTGCTTTTCTTTGCTTTGCTTCACCTCTCTGTACTCATCCAAAGTCTTCAACATGTACTGCCTTTTTCGCACATATTCATGGAACTTCGGTTGCAAAACTCCATGGCCCTTTCCATACATTGTGAGAAGCAATTGCCCTCCCGGCTTTAGCCAAGTCTAAAAGCGAACGAATGTCAAGCCAATTCCGGAAAAACAGACGTAAATGTGACGGAAGAGGGCCTTTGTGTCCTAAAATAATCAAAAATTTATTGTTGCAATAAAATAGGAAGTGAAGCGAATGAGCGAAGAGCGGCGCCTAAGGCACTGCCGAACAATCGCGGCATTGATCGCGGAGAAAAGGAATTGCATCGATTGGGGGGGGGCTGGAATGGAATTGATCGTGGAGAAAAGGAATTGACCGATTGGGAGGGGGGATGGCATTGATCGCGGAGAAAAGGAATTGCATCGATTGGGGGGGGCTGGAATGGAATTGATCGTGGAGAAAAGGAATTGACCGATTGGGAGGGGGGATGGCATGATTTCGGGGAAAGCATCGATCGTGGGGAAGGGAATGGCATAGATCGCGGGAAAGTCGGCATCGCTCCGTCACCTGAATGTGCTGGATACAATCGCGACTGAATACGATGTCGTAAGAGTTCGGCTCATAGCGGTAGACCATTGCGTCTGCGATTTGATACTCCACTCGATGGTCCTAAAAGTGTGCTTATCGCCTTTTCTCAATCTGTTTGGGTTGCCTTGTCGCGCTGATTCCGTTCGAATGCATGTTGGATCATATTGGACGACAGATCACAAGCCGAGCACTTGCAAGCCGAACTCCTGTCAATCGGTGGGTCATTCGGCGAAGGAATGCGACTGTTGGCCCACCCGTGCCGCCTGTCGTGCCCCTCCTCCGATGCCCACCCCAATGTCCAACATTTTTTTGGCCCGGCCCGAAGGCGACGGAAACGGCGCAGCACGCGTCGGTTTTCCTCAATGCCGCCTCAACCGATCAAAGATTGGTTCCATTATGCTTCTGTTCGTCCGTCTCCCACCTGGGCTTATGAAATCCTTGCCGAAAATCCATTCGTAGCTTGCCACATTGTCCTCAGTGTACTGAGTTTTGTCGAGAAATTCCCGGAAAGTGGCCAATTTGTCATCGTACAAACGATTTTCTTCGGATTTTGTCAACGTCCAATGGACGTCGAGGAAATTTGAATGCGAAAAAATCGAATTCTGCACTTGGCACATCCCATAGAGACGGAAGCCAAAAGTGTGATTTTGCCATTTGGCGGCGAACACATCGACGAATTTGGTGAGGTCGGCGATTAATTTGGCAGAAAAATCTTCTAAAGAAACTGCCAAATTAGGGAGAGATTGCGGAAAATTTGACCAAGATTCTCGCGAAGGATTAGAACGGCGCCTTCGCCCCGAAGCATTCGCAGGAAAACGCCCAAAACGGCCGCCATTTTTCGTCGGTTTTCCACCATATGAAAGAGACAAATTTATTTATTTTTATTATTTTTGAAATTCGCTTTTTCCCCGTGGGAATGCCAACTTTTTGCCCAGTGAAAACATTTGAGCAAATAATTCCATCAAATTGCTGCTGACAATTTGCCGCTTTAGCCTCCTTTTCCGCTTCCTCAATTAACTCTTCCGCTCCCATTTCTTCAATTTTCAAATTTCCATCAAAAAAATCGTCCAAATTCGCTCTGACAAATGAGAGAACATTCAAAAATAAATTATGAATGTCGGAAAAAGAACTGACTTCAAATCCTTTTTGGTTACATCACTCTCAGAAAGGCACAACAAAATTCGACCGCCCGGCGGCGGAGCGTTCGGATTATTGTGAAGGGCATTGGCCAATTCGCGGGAAATGGCACTCATTAGGAGCGTGAATATGAGGAGGAATAATTAAGCAAAAGTCAGTTCAGTAAAATTAATAATAAAACGAGGACAAATTAATTGAACGGGGAGAATGATAAGATAAAATGATAACGAACAGAGAGAGAGAGAGAGAGCGAAAGCCAAACACAAAATGGCCGACCCATGGGACGGTTTGATCACGATTTTCCAATTGGGAAAATTTAATTGCAAATAAATAAATAAAAACGATATTGTTTGTTGTTTAAGCAATTGGAAAGGAGAACAAGGAGAGGAGAGAAGAAGCACATGGAATACCAGCGAAAATCACTCAAATGATCAGAGGAGGAGAAAGAGGAGGAGGAGGGGGAGGGGCGGGGGAGAAAGTGACAGAGTGGAAGAGAGGGGTAGAGAGATACAGGAAAGAGAGAGGGAGAGGAAGGAGAAAGTGACAGAGTGGAAGAGAGGGGTAGAGAGATACAGGAAAGAGAGAGGGAGAGGAAGGAGAAAGTGACAGAAGGAGAGAGAGGGGGATAGAGATACAGGAAAGAGAGAGGGAGAGGAAGGAGAAAGTGACAGAGTGGAAGAGAGGGGTAGAGAGATACAGGAAAGAGAGAGGGAGAGGAAGGAGAAAGTGACAGAAGGAGAGAGAGGGGGAGAGAGATACAGGAAAGAGAGAGGGAGAGGAAGGAGAAAGTGACAGAAGGAGAGAGAGGGGGAGAGAGATACAGGAAAGAGAGAGGGAGAGGAAGGAGAAAGTGACAGAAGGAGAGAGAGGGGGATAGAGAGATACAGGAAAGAGAGAGGGAGAGGAAGGAGAAAGTGACAGAGTGGAAGAGAGGGGTAGAGAGATACAGGAAAGAGAGAGGGAGAGGAAGGAGAAAGTGACAGAAGGAGAGAGAGGGGAGAGAGATACAGGAAAGAGAGAGGGAGAGGAAGGAGAAAGTGACAGAGTGGAAGAGAGGGGTAGAGAGATACAGGAAAGAGAGAGGGAGAGGAAGGAGAAAGTGACAGAGTGGAAGAGGGGTAGAGAGATACAGGAAAGAGAGAGGGAGAGGAAGGAGAAAGTGACAGAAGGAGAGAGAGGGGGATAGAGATACAGGAAAGAGAGAGGGAGAGGAAGGAGAAAGTGACAGAGTGGAAGAGAGGGGTAGAGAGATACAGGAAAGAGAGAGGGAGAGGAAGGAGAAAGTGACAGAAGGAGAGAGAGGGGAGAGAGATACAGGAAAGAGAGAGGGAGAGGAAGGAGAAAGTGACAGAAGGAGAGAGAGGGGGATAGAGATACAGGAAAGAGAGAGGGAGAGGAAGGAGAAAGTGACAGAGGAGAGAGAGGGGGATAGAGATACAGGAAAGAGAGAGGGAGAGGAAGGAGAAAGTGACAGAGTGGAAGAGAGGGGTAGAGAGATACAGGAAAGAGAGAGGGAGAGGAAGGAGAAAGTGACAGAAGGAGAGAGAGGGGGAGAGAGATACAGGAAAGAGAGAGGGAGAGGAAGGAGAAAGTGACAGAGTGGAAGAGAGGGGTAGAGAGATACAGGAAAGAGAGAGGGAGAGGAAGGAGAAAGTGACAGAGTGGAAGAGAGGGGTAGAGAGATACAGGAAAGAGAGAGGGAGAGGAAGGAGAAAGTGACAGAAGGAGAAGAGGGGGATAGAGATACAGGAAAGAGAGAGGGAGAGGAAGGAGAAAGTGACAGAGTGGAAGAGAGGGGTAGAGAGATACAGGAAAGAGAGAGGGAGAGGAAGGAGAAAGTGACAGAAGGAGAGAGAGGGGGAGAGAGATACAGGAAAGAGAGAGGGAGAGGAAGGAGAAAGTGACAGAGTGGAAGAGAGGGGTAGAGAGATACAGGAAAGAGAGAGGGAGAGGAAGGAGAAAGTGACAGAGTGGAAGAGAGGGGTAGAGAGATACAGGAAAGAGAGAGGGAGAGGAAGGAGAAAGTGACAGAGTGGAAGAGAGGGGTAGAGAGATACAGGAAAGAGAGAGGGAGAGGAAGGAGAAAGTGACAGAAGGAGAGAGGGGTAGAGATACAGGAAAGAGAGAGGGAGAGGAAGGAGAAAGTGACAGAGTGGAAGAGAGGGGTAGAGAGATACAGGAAAGAGAGAGGGAGAGGAAGGAGAAAGTGACAGAAGGAGAGAGAGGGGGAGAGATACAGGAAAGAGAGAGGGAGAGGAAGGAGAAAGTGACAGAGTGGAAGAGAGGGGTAGAGAGATACAGGAAAGAGAGAGGGAGAGGAAGGAGAAAGTGACAGAAGGAGAGAGAGGGGGAGAGAGATACAGGAAAGAGAGAGGGAGAGGAAGGAGAAAGTGACAGAGTGGAAGAGAGGGGTAGAGAGATACAGGAAAGAGAGAGGGAGAGGAAGGAGAAAGTGACAGAGTGGAAGAGAGGGGTAGAGAGATACAGGAAAGAGAGAGGGAGAGGAAGGAGAAAGTGACAGAGTGAGAGAGAGGGGATAGAGATACAGGAAAGAGAGAGGGAGAGGAAGGAGAAAGTGACAGAGTGGAAGAGAGGGGTAGAGAGATACAGGAAAGAGAGAGGGAGAGGAAGGAGAAAGTGACAGAGTGGAGAGAGGGGGATAGAGATACAGGAAAGAGAGAGGGAGAGGAAGGAGAAAGTGACAGAGTGGAAGAGAGGGGTAGAGAGATACAGGAAAGAGAGAGGGAGAGGAAGGAGAAAGTGACAGAGTGAGAGAGGGGTAGAGATACAGGAAAGAGAGAGGGAGAGGAAGGAGAAAGTGACAGAGTGGAAGAGAGGGGTAGAGAGATACAGGAAAGAGAGAGGGAGAGGAAGGAGAAAGTGACAGAAGGAGAGAGAGGGGATAGAGATACAGGAAAGAGAGAGGGAGAGGAAGGAGAAAGTGACAGAGTGGAAGAGAGGGGTAGAGAGATACAGGAAAGAGAGAGGGAGAGGAAGGAGAAAGTGACAGAAGGAGAGAGAGGGGGAGAGAGATACAGGAAAGAGAGAGGGAGAGGAAGGAGAAAGTGACAGAAGGAGAGAGAGGGGTAGAGATACAGGAAAGAGAGAGGGAGAGGAAGGAGAAAGTGACAGAAGGAGAGAGAGGGGATAGAGATACAGGAAAGAGAGAGGGAGAGGAAGGAGAAAGTGACAGAGTGGAAGAGAGGGGTAGAGAGATACAGGAAAGAGAGAGGGAGAGGAAGGAGAAAGTGACAGAAGGAGAGAGAGGGGGAGAGAGATACAGGAAAGAGAGAGGGAGAGGAAGGAGAAAGTGACAGAGTGGAAGAGAGGGGTAGAGAGATACAGGAAAGAGAGAGGGAGAGGAAGGAGAAAGTGACAGAAGGAGAGAGAGGGGGATAGAGATACAGGAAAGAGAGAGGGAGAGGAAGGAGAAAGTGACAGAGTGGAAGAGAGGGGTAGAGAGATACAGGAAAGAGAGAGGGAGAGGAAGGAGAAAGTGACAGAAGGAGAGAGAGGGGGAGAGAGATACAGGAAAGAGAGAGGGAGAGGAAGGAGAAAGTGACAGAGTGGAAGAGAGGGGGAGAGAGATACAGGAAAGAGAGAGGGAGAGGAAGGAGAAAGTGACAGAGTGGAAGAGAGGGGTAGAGAGATACAGGAAAGAGAGAGGGAGAGGAAGGAGAAAGTGACAGAAGGAGAGAGAGGGGATAGAGATACAGGAAAGAGAGAGGGAGAGGAAGGAGAAAGTGACAGAGTGGAAGAGAGGGGTAGAGAGATACAGGAAAGAGAGAGGGAGAGGAAGGAGAAAGTGACAGAAGGAAGAGAGGGGGATAGAGATACAGGAAAGAGAGAGGGAGAGGAAGGAGAAAGTGACAGAGTGGAAGAGAGGGTAGAGAGATACAGGAAAGAGAGAGGGAGAGGAAGGAGAAAGTGACAGAGTGGAAGAGAGGGGTAGAGAGATACAGGAAAGAGAGAGGGAGAGGAAGGAGAAAGTGACAGAAGGAGAGAGAGGGGGATAGAGATACAGGAAAGAGAGAGGGAGAGGAAGGAGAAAGTGATAGAGTGGAAGAGAGGGGTAGAGAGATACAGGAAAGAGAGAGGGAGAGGAAGGAGAAAGTGACAGAAGGAAGAGAGGGGAGAGAGATACAGGAAAGAGAGAGGGAGAGGAAGGAGAAAGTGACAGAGTGGAAGAGAGGGGTAGAGAGATACAGGAAAGAGAGAGGGAGAGGAAGGAGAAAGTGACAGAGGAGAGAGAGGGGGAGAGAGATACAGGAAAGAGAGAGGGAGAGGAAGGAGAAAGTGACAGAGTGGAAGAGAGGGGTAGAGAGATACAGGAAAGAGAGAGGGAGAGGAAGGAGAAAGTGACAGAAGGAGAGAGAGGGGGAGAGAGATACAGGAAAGAGAGAGGGAGAGGAAGGAGAAAGTGACAGAGTGGAAGAGAGGGGAGAGAGATACAGGAAAGAGAGAGGGAGAGGAAGGAGAAAGTGACAGAAGTGAGAGAGAGGGGGAGAGAGATACAGGAAAGAGAGAGGGAGAGGAAGGAGAAAGTGACAGAGTGGAAGAGAGGGGTAGAGAGATACAGGAAAGAGAGAGGGAGAGGAAGGAGAAAGTGACAGAAGGAGAGAGAGGGGAGAGAGATACAGGAAAGAGAGAGGGAGAGGAAGGAGAAAGTGACAGAGTGGAAGAGAGGGGTAGAGAGATACAGGAAAGAGAGAGGGAGAGGAAGGAGAAAGTGACAGAAGGAGAGAGAGGGGAGAGAGATACAGGAAAGAGAGAGGGAGAGGAAGGAGAAAGTGACAGAGTGGAAGAGAGGGGTAGAGAGATACAGGAAAGAGAGAGGGAGAGGAAGGAGAAAGTGACAGAAGGAGAGAGAGGGGAGAGAGATACAGGAAAGAGAGAGGGAGAGGAAGGAGAAAGTGACAGAGTGGAAGAGAGGGGTAGAGAGATACAGGAAAGAGAGAGGGAGAGGAAGGAGAAAGTGACAGAGTGGAAGAGAGGGGTAGAGAGATACAGGAAAGAGAGAGGGAGAGGAAGGAGAAAGTGACAGAAGGAGAGAGAGGGGGAGAGAGATACAGGAAAGAGAGAGGGAGAGGAAGGAGAAAGTGACAGAGTGGAAGAGAGGGGTAGAGAGATACAGGAAAGAGAGAGGGAGAGGAAGGAGAAAGTGACAGAAGGAGAGAGAGGGAGAGAGATACAGGAAAGAGAGAGGGAGAGGAAGGAGAAAGTGACAGAGTGGAAGAGAGGGGTAGAGAGATACAGGAAAGAGAGAGGGAGAGGAAGGAGAAAGTGACAGAGTGGAAGAGAGGGGTAGAGAGATACAGGAAAGAGAGAGGGAGAGGAAGGAGAAAGTGACAGAAGGAGAGAGAGGGGGATAGAGATACAGGAAAGAGAGAGGGAGAGGAAGGAGAAAGTGACAGAGTGGAAGAGAGGGGTAGAGAGATACAGGAAAGAGAGAGGGAGAGGAAGGAGAAAGTGACAGAAGGAGAGAGAGGGGAGAGAGATACAGGAAAGAGAGAGGGAGAGGAAGGAGAAAGTGACAGAGTGGAAGAGAGGGGTAGAGAGATACAGGAAAGAGAGAGGGAGAGGAAGGAGAAAGTGACAGAGGAGAGAGAGGGGGAGAGAGATACAGGAAAGAAGAGGGAGAGGAAGGAGAAAGTGACAGAGTGGAAGAGAGGGTAGAGAGATACAGGAAAGAGAGAGGGAGAGGAAGGAGAAAGTGACAGAAGGAGAGAGAGGGGAGAGAGATACAGGAAAGAGAGAGGGAGAGGAAGGAGAAAGTGACAGAGTGGAAGAGAGGGGTAGAGAGATACAGGAAAGAGAGAGGGAGAGGAAGGAGAAAGTGACAGAGGAGAAGAGAGGGGAGAGAGATACAGGAAAGAGAGAGGGAGAGGAAGGAGAAAGTGACAGAGTGGAAGAGAGGGGTAGAGAGATACAGGAAAGAGAGAGGGAGAGGAAGGAGAAAGTGACAGAAGGAAGAGAGGGGAGAGAGATACAGGAAAGAGAGAGGGAGAGGAAGGAGAAAGTGACAGAGTGGAAGAGAGGGGTAGAGAGATACAGGAAAGAGAGAGGGAGAGGAAGGAGAAAGTGACAGAAGGAGAGAGAGGGGAGAGAGATACAGGAAAGAGAGAGGGAGAGGAAGGAGAAAGTGACAGAGTGGAAGAGAGGGGTAGAGAGATACAGGAAAGAGAGAGGGAGAGGAAGGAGAAAGTGACAGAGTGGAAGAGAGGGGTAGAGAGATACAGGAAAGAGAGAGGGAGAGGAAGGAGAAAGTGACAGAGGAGAGAGAGGGGTAGAGAGATACAGGAAAGAGAGAGGAGAGGAAGGAGAAAGTGACAGAGTGGAAGAGAGGGGTAGAGAGATACAGGAAAGAGAGAGGGAGAGGAAGGAGAAAGTGACAGAAGGAGAGAGAGGGGGAGAGAGATACAGGAAAGAGAGAGGGAGAGGAAGGAGAAAGTGACAGAGTGGAAGAGAGGGGTAGAGAGATACAGGAAAGAGAGAGGGAGAGGAAGGAGAAAGTGACAGAGTGGAAGAGAGGGGTAGAGAGATACAGGAAAGAGAGAGGGAGAGGAAGGAGAAAGTGACAGAAGGAGAGAGAGGGGATAGAGATACAGGAAAGAGAGAGGGAGAGGAAGGAGAAAGTGACAGAGTGGAAGAGAGGGGTAGAGAGATACAGGAAAGAGAGAGGGAGAGGAAGGAGAAAGTGACAGAAGGAGAGAGAGGGGAGAGAGATACAGGAAAGAGAGAGGGAGAGGAAGGAGAAAGTGACAGAGTGGAAGAGAGGGGTAGAGAGATACAGGAAAGAGAGAGGGAGAGGAAGGAGAAAGTGACAGAGTGGAGAGAGGGGAGAGAGATACAGGAAAGAAAGAGGGAGAGGAAGGAGAAAGTGACAGGGGGAAGAGAGGGGTAGAGAGATACAGGAAAGAGAGAGGGAGAGGAAGGAGAAAGTGACAGAAGGAGAGAGAGGGGGAGAGAGATACAGGAAAGAGAGAGGGAGAGGAAGGAGAAAGTGACAGAGTGGAAGAGAGGGGTAGAGAGATACAGGAAAGAGAGAGGGAGAGGAAGGAGAAAGTGACAGAAGGAGAGAGAGGGGGAGAGAGATACAGGAAAGAGAGAGGGAGAGGAAGGAGAAAGTGACAGAGTGGAAGAGGGGGTAGAGAGATACAGGAAAGAGAGAGGGAGAGGAAGGAGAAAGTGACAGAAGGAAGAGAGAGGGGAAGAGATACAGGAAAGAGAGAGGGAGAGGAAGGAGAAAGTGACAGAGTGGAAGAGAGGGGTAGAGAGATACAGGAAAGAGAGAGGGAGAGGAAGGAGAAAGTGACAGAGCGGAAGAGAGGGGTAGAGAGATACAGGAAAGAGAGAGGAGAGGAAGGAGAAAGTGACAGAAGGAGAGAGAGGGGGAGAGAGATACAGGAAAGAGAGAGGGAGAGGAAGGAGAAAGTGACAGAGCGGAGAGAGGGGTAGAGAGATACAGGAAAGAGAGAGGGAGAGGAAGGAGAAAGTGACAGAAGGAGAGAGAGGGGTAGAGAGATACAGGAAAAGAGGGAGAGGAAGGAGAAGTGACAGAGTGGAAGAGAGGGGTAGAGAGATACAGGAAAGAGAGAGGGAGAGGAAGGAGAAAGTGACAGAAGAGAGAGGGGGAGAGATACAGGAAAGAGAGAGGGAGAGGAAGGAGAAAGTGACAGAGTGGAGAGAGGGGTAGAGAGATACAGGAAAGAGAGAGGGAGAGGAAGGAGAAAGTGACAGAAGGAGAGAGAGGGGGATAGAGATACAGGAAAGAGAGAGGGAGAGGAAGGAGAAAGTGACAGAGTGGAAGAGAGGGGTAGAGAGATACAGGAAAGAGAGAGGGAGAGGAAGGAGAAAGTGACAGAAGTGAGAGAGGGGTAGAGAGATACAGGAAAGAGAGAGGGAGAGGAAGGAGAAAGTGACAGAGTGAAGAGAGGGGGAGAGAGATACAGGAAAGAGAGAGGGAGAGGAAGGAGAAAGTGACAGAGGAAGAGAGGGGTAGAGAGATACAGGAAAGAGAAGGGAAGGAAGGAGAAAGTGACAGAGTGGAAGAGAGGGGTAGAGAGATACAGGAAAGAGAGAGGGAGAGGAAGGAGAAAGTGACAGGGGGAAGAGAGGGGGAGAGAGATACAGGAAAGAGAGAGGAGAGAAGGAAGGAGAAAGTGACAGAGGGAAGAGAGGGGTAGAGAGATACAGGAAAGAGAAGGGAGAGGAAGGAGAAAAGTGACAGAGGAGAGAGAGGGGGAGAGAGATACAGGAAAGAGAGAGGGAGAGGAAGGAGAAAGTGACAGAGTGGAAGAGAGGGGTAGAGAGATACAGGAAAGAGAGAGGGAGAGGAAGGAGAAAGTGACAGAAGGAGAGAGAGGGGGAGAGAGATACAGGAAAGAGAGAGGGAGAGGAAGGAGAAAGTGACAGAGTGGAGAGAGGGGTAGAGAGATACAGGAAAGAGAGAGGGAGAGGAAGGAGAAAGTGACAGAAGGAGAGAGAGGGGGAGAGAGATACAGGAAAGAGAGAGGGAGAGGAAGGAGAAAGTGACAGAGTGGAAGAGAGGGGTAGAGAGATACAGGAAAGAGAGAGGGAGAGGAAGGAGAAAGTGACAGAGTGAGAGAGAGGGTAGAGAGATACAGGAAAGAGAGAGGGAGAGGAAGGAGAAAGTGACAGAGTGGAAGAGAGGGGTAGAGATACAGGAAAGAGAGAGGGAGAGGAAGGAGAAAGTGACAGAGTGGAAGAGAGGGGTAGAGAGATACAGGAAAGAGAGAGGGAGAGGAAGGAGAAAGTGACAGAGGAGAGAGAGGGGTAGAGAGATACAGGAAAGAGAGAGGGAGAGGAAGGAGAAAGTGACAGAGTGGAAGAGAGGGGTAGAGAGATACAGGAAAGAGAGAGGGAGAGGAAGGAGAAAGTGACAGAGTGGAGAGAGGGGTGAGAGATACAGGAAAGAGAGAGGGAGAGGAAGGAGAAAGTGACAGAGGAGAGAGAGGGGTAGAGATACAGGAAAGAGAGAGGGAGAGGAAGGAGAAAGTGACAGAGTGGAGAGAGGGGTAGAGAGATACAGGAAAGAGAGAGGGAGAGGAAGGAGAAAGTGACAGAAGGGAGAGAGGGGTAGAGAGATACAGGAAAGAGAGAGGGAGAGGAAGGAGAAAGTGACAGAGTGGAAGAGAGGGGTAGAGAGATACAGGAAAGAGAGAGGGAGAGGAAGGAGAAAGTGACAGAAGGAGAGAGAGGGGGAGAGAGATACAGGAAAGAGAGAGGGAGAGGAAGGAGAAAGTGACAGAGTGGAAGAGAGGGGTAGAGAGATACAGGAAAGAGAGAGGGAGAGGAAGGAGAAAGTGACAGAAGGAGAGAGGGGAGAGAGATACAGGAAAGAGAGAGGGAGAGGAAGGAGAAAGTGACAGAGTGGAAGAGAGGGGTAGAGAGATACAGGAAAGAGAGAGGGAGAGAAGGAAAAGAGGGAGAGAGGGAAAGAGAGGAGAGGAAGGAGAAAGTGACAGAAGGAGAGAGAGGGGGAGAGAGATACAGGAAAGAGAGAGGGAGAGGAAGGAGAAAGTGACAGAGGGGAAGAGAGGGGTAGAGAGATACAGGAAAGAGAGAGGGAGAGGAAGGAGAAAGTGACAGAAGGAGAGAGAGGGGGAGAGAGATACAGGAAAGAGAGAGGGAGAGGAAGGAGAAAGTGACAGAGTGGAAGAGAGGGGTAGAGAGATACAGGAAAGAGAGAGGGAGAGGAAGGAGAAAGTGACAGAAGGAGAGAGAGGGGGAGAGAGATACAGGAAAGAGAGAGGGAGAGGAAGGAGAAAGTGACAGAGCGGAAGAGAGGGGTAGAGAGATACAGGAAAGAGAGAGGGAGAGGAAGGAGAAAGTGACAGAAGGAGAGAGAGGGGAGAGAGATACAGGAAAGAGAGAGGGAGAGGAAGGAGAAAGTGACAGAGTGGAAGAGAGGGGTAGAGAGATACAGGAAAGAGAGAGGGAGAGGAAGGAGAAAGTGACAGTGGGAGAGAGGGGTAGAGAGATACAGGAAAGAGAGAGGGAGAGGAAGGAGAAAGTGACAGAGTGGAAGAGAGGGGTAGAGAGATACAGGAAAGAGAGAGGGAGAGGAAGGAGAAAGTGACAGAAGGAGAGAGAGGGGAGAGAGATACAGGAAAGAGAGAGGGAGAGGAAGGAGAAAGTGACAGAGGGAGAGAGGGGTAGAGAGATACAGGAAAGAGAGAGGGAGAGGAAGGAGAAAGTGACAGAGTGGAAGAGAGGGGTAGAGAGATACAGGAAAGAGAGAGGGAGAGGAAGGAGAAAGTGACAGAGGGAGAGAGAGGTAGAGATACAGGAAAGAGAGAGGGAGAGGAAGGAGAAAGTGACAGAGTGGAAGAGAGGGGTAGAGAGATACAGGAAAGAGAGAGGGAGAGGAAGGAGAAAGTGACAGAGGAGAGAGAGGGGAGAGAGATACAGGAAAGAGAGAGGGAGAGGAAGGAGAAAGTGACAGAGTGGAAGAGAGGGGTAGAGAGATACAGGAAAGAGAGAGGGAGAGGAAGGAGAAAGTGACAGAGTGGAGAGAGGGGTAGAGAGATACAGGAAAGAGAGAGGGAGAGGAAGGAGAAAGTGACAGAGGAGAGAGAGGGGTAGAGATACAGGAAAGAGAGAGGGAGAGGAAGGAGAAAGTGACAGAGTGGAAGAGAGGGGTAGAGAGATACAGGAAAGAGAGAGGGAGAGGAAGGAGAAAGTGACAGAGGGAGAGAGGGGGAGAGATACAGGAAAGAGAGAGGGAGAGGAAGGAGAAAGTGACAGAGTGGAAGAGAGGGGTAGAGAGATACAGGAAAGAGAGAGGGAGAGGAAGGAGAAAGTGACAGAAGGAGAGAGAGGGGAGAGAGATACAGGAAAGAGAGAGGGAGAGGAAGGAGAAAGTGACAGAGTGGAAGAGAGGGGTAGAGAGATACAGGAAAGAGAGAGGGAGAGGAAGGAGAAAGTGACAGAAGGAGAGAGAGGGGGAGAGAGATACAGGAAAGAGAGAGGGAGAGGAAGGAGAAAGTGACAGAGTGGAAGAGAGGGGTAGAGAGATACAGGAAAGAGAGAGGGAGAGGAAGGAGAAAGTGACAGAAGGAGAGAGAGGGGGAGAGAGATACAGGAAAGAAAGAGGGAGAGGAAGGAGAAAGTGACAGAGTGGAAGAGAGGGGTAGAGAGATACAGGAAAGAGAGAGGGAGAGGAAGGAGAAAGTGACAGAAGGAGAGAGAGGGGAGAGAGATACAGGAAAGAGAGAGGGAGAGGAAGGAGAAAGTGACAGAGTGGAAGAGAGGGGGAGAGATACAGGAAAGAGAGAGGGAGAGGAAGGAGAAAGTGACAGAGGGAAGAGAGGGGTAGAGAGATACAGGAAAGAGAGAGGGAGAGGAAGGAGAAAGTGACAGAGTGGAAGAGAGGGGTAGAGAGATACAGGAAAGAGAGAGGGAGAGGAAGGAGAAAGTGACAGAGGGGAGAGAGGGGGAGAGAGATACAGGAAAGAGAGAGGGAGAGGAAGGAGAAAGTGACAGAGTGGAAGAGAGGGGTAGAGAGATACAGGAAAGAGAGAGGGAGAGGAAGGAGAAAGTGACAGAAGGGGAGAGAGGGGGAGAGAGATACAGGAAAGAGAGAGGGAGAGGAAGGAGAAAGTGACAGAGGGAAGAGAGGGGTAGAGAGATACAGGAAAGAGAGAGGGAGAGGAAGGAGAAAGTGACAGAGTGAAGAGAGGGGTAGAGAGATACAGGAAAGAGAGAGGGAGAGGAAGGAGAAAGTGACAGAAGGAGAGAGAGGGGAGAGAGATACAGGAAAGAGAGAGGGAGAGGAAGGAGAAAGTGACAGAGTGGAAGAGAGGGGTAGAGAGATACAGGAAAGAGAGAGGGAGAGGAAGGAGAAAGTGACAGAAGGGAAGAGAGGGGTAGAGAGATACAGGAAAGAGAGAGGGAGAGGAAGGAGAAAGTGACAGAGTGGAAGAGAGGGGTAGAGAGATACAGGAAAGAGAGAGGGAGAGGAAGGAGAAAGTGACAGAGTGGAAGAGAGGGGTAGAGAGATACAGGAAAGAGAGAGGGAGAGGAAGGAGAAAGTGACAGAGTGGAAGAGAGGGGAGAGAGATACAGGAAAGAGAGAGGGAGAGGAAGGAGAAAGTGACAGAGGGAAGAGAGGGGTAGAGAGATACAGGAAAGAGAGAGGGAGAGGAAGGAGAAAGTGACAGAGTGGAAGAGAGGGGAGAGATACAGGAAAGAGAGAGGGAGAGGAAGGAGAAAGTGACAGAGTGGAAGAGAGGGGTAGAGAGATACAGGAAAGAGAGAGGGAGAGGAAGGAGAAAGTGACAGAGGGAGAGAGGGGGAGAGAGATACAGGAAAGAGAGAGGGAGAGGAAGGAGAAAGTGACAGAGTGGAAGAGGGGAGAGAGATACAGGAAAGAGAGAGGGAGAGGAAGGAGAAAGTGACAGAGGAAGAGAGGGGTAGAGAGATACAGGAAAGAGAGAGGGAGAGGAAGGAGAAAGTGACAGAAGGAGAAGAGAGGGGTAGAGATACAGGAAAGAGAGAGGGAGAGGAAGGAGAAAGTGACAGAGGAGAAGAGAGGGGTAGAGAGATACAGGAAAGAGAGAGGGAGAGGAAGGAGAAAGTGACAGAGTGAGAGAGAGGGGGAGAGAGATACAGGAAAGAGAGAGGGAGAGGAAGGAGAAAGTGACAGAGGGAGAGAGGGGTAGAGAGATACAGGAAAGAGAGAGGGAGAGGAAGGAGAAAGTGACAGAAGGGAGAGAGGGGTAGAGAGATACAGGAAAGAGAGAGGGAGAGGAAGGAGAAAGTGACAGAGGGAAGAGAGGGGTAGAGAGATACAGGAAAGAGAGAGGGAGAGGAAGGAGAAAGTGACAGAAGGAGAGAGAGGGGGAGAGATACAGGAAAGAGAGAGGGAGAGGAAGGAGAAAGTGACAGAGTGGAAGAGAGGGGTAGAGAGATACAGGAAAGAGAGAGGGAGAGGAAGGAGAAAGTGACAGAGTGGAGAGAGGGGAGAGAGATACAGGAAAGAGAGAGGGAGAGGAAGGAGAAAGTGACAGAGTGGAAGAGAGGGGTAGAGAGATACAGGAAAGAGAGAGGGAGAGGAAGGAGAAAGTGACAGAAGGAGAGAGAGGGGAGAGAGATACAGGAAAGAGAGAGGGAGAGGAAGGAGAAAGTGACAGAGTGGAAGAGAGGGGTAGAGAGATACAGGAGAGAGAGGGAGAGGAAGGAGAAAGTGACAGAGGGAAGAGAGGGGGAGAGATACAGGAAAGAGAGAGGGAGAGGAAGGAGAAAGTGACAGAGGAGAGAGAGGGGTAGAGAGATACAGGAAAGAGAGAGGGAGAGGAAGGAGAAAGTGACAGAGGGAGAGAGGGGGTAGAGAGATACAGGAAAGAGAGAGGGAGAGGAAGGAGAAAGTGACAGAGGGAGAGAGAGGGGGAGAGAGATACAGGAAAGAGAGAGGGAGAGGAAGGAGAAAGTGACAGA
>CP049707.1:12005939-12038348 GCA_004148225.2 Heterodera glycines | reverse complement strand
GCGAGCAGTTCGTTATTGGGGGACAAGGGGTGCTGCTGGGCCCTTCCCCCCATTTTTCACTTCCGCTTGCTTCTCCCCCCCCACCGGAAATGTCCTCCTCTCCTCCTCCTGCTTCTTCCCCCCTCCTCTTTCTTCCCCCCCCCCATCCGAAATGTCCTCTTCTCTCCTCCTCCTGCTTCTTCTCCCCCCTCCTCTTTCTTCCCCCCCCACCCGAAATGTCCTCCTCTTCCGCTTGCTCTTCCTCGGCCTTTGCTTAAAGCGCATTTCGCCATATGCATTATCGCAGCTATCAATGCGTAAAGGTCCATCTTCTCCAATTCGCTGAACATCATAATGTCGAAGGATTCGTCCGTGGTCAGCATTTCCTCCCCATCGTCCATCCCTTCAATGGCCACTTCCGCCTGGGCAATAAAATTGTACGAATGCACGGGACGATCCAAGAATAGTTTTGCTATAGGGGGGGGGGGAGAATTGGGTGGCATGGTCGGCATTGGCTCACTTTTAAGGCCGGGAATGGCACCGGACATTAATTGGTAAAATATGTGGTAAGAGCGTTCGGTGGGCTGTTGCTTTATCACGCGCGACTTCTCCAAAAGGTCTAAACCCTTGTGAAAATAAACGGGTGTTGTCTCCCCTCACAATGTTCAATGTCCCCTCCGGCGAGCTTTCCGCCGTTGTTGAAATAAATGCGAATGAACTTGCCAAACCGAGATGAATTGTTGTTGCGAACAGTTTTGGCATTTCCTGAAAAGCGATGGATTGACATAAATTGTAGATGATCGACTCATTAATTATTCATCATCGAACTTACCGAATGCCTCGAGGACTGGATTAGTTCGAACGATTTGGTCCTCCAAGGACGACGATTCCTTCTCCGTCGAAGGCATTTCGAACTTTGTCCTCTTTTTGGTGTTCGTTCCGCCACAAACAGCGAAAAAGGAGATCACCTGACAATGGAGAAAAAGTGGAGGGGGGGGGGAAAAAAGGAAAAGAGAGAGAAAAGGAAAATAGAAAAGAAAAAGAGAAAGGAAAAAGAGAGAAAAGGAAAGGGAAAGAAGAAGAAGAGAGAAAAAAAAAAGAAAGGAAAAAGAGAGGAAAAAGAAGGAGAGAGAAAAGGAAAAGAGAGAGAAAAGGAAAAGAGAAAAGAAAAAGAGAGGGAAAAGAAAAAGAGAGAAAAGGAAAAGGGAAAGAGAGAAGAGAAGAAGAAAAAAAGAAAGGAAAAAGAGGGGAAAAAGAAGGAGAGAGAAAAGGAAAAGAGAGAGAAAAGGAAAATAGAAAAAGAAAAAGAGAGAAAAGGAAAAGGGAAAGAGAGAAGAGAGAAGAAAAAAAAGAAAGGAAAAAGAGAGGGAAAAAGAAGGAGAGAGAAAAGGAAAAGAGAGAGAAAAGGAAAAGAGAAAAGAAAAAGAGAGGGAAAAGGAAAAAGAGAGAAAAGGAAAAGGGAAAGAGAGAAGCGAGAAGCGAGAAGAAAAAAAGAAAGGAAAAAGAGAGGGAAAAAGAAGGAGAGAGAAAAGGAAAAAGAGAGAGAAAAGGAAAATAGAAAAGAAAAAGAGAAAAAAAGAGAGGGAAAAGAGAGAAAAAGGAAAAGGGAAAGAGAAAAGAGAGAAGAAAAAAAGAAAGGAAAAAGAGAGGGAAAAGAAGGAGAGATAAGAGGAAAGAAAAATGAGGGAGAAAAAGATAAGAGAGAAAAAGGAAAATAGAAAAAAAGAGAAAAGAAAAAGAGAGAAGAAAAGAGAGAGAAAAGGAAAAAGGAAAGGGAAAAGCAAAATGCCTCACTTTCTTTGTGTTTTCCGTTTTGCCGGCCCCCGATTCGCCAGTGATAAGCATTGACTGATTCTCTCCGTCGTTCATCATATTTCGATACGCTTCGTCGCAAATCGAAAAAATATGCGGAGGCATTTCGTTGCGACGTTTTCCTTTGGTTGGTAACGGCAAATGTTTAAATGGAAGCCCAACAAAAGCTAACCGATGTACATTTTGCAGACATTTTCAGTGTAAATTGGCAAATGTTTGTACTAAAAATGAAGAAAAATGAAAAACTGTTGAGAGAATGCCAACAATGCCAACCGGATTAATAACGACGCAGAAAAGGCCGGAATAAGTCTAGGGGGGGGGGGGAGAAGAAGCGGATAAAGCCGAACAGAATGATGGAAGCTCACGTGAATCAGCATCTGATCATAGCGCCTCCTCAGGTTGTGCAGGACGGTCGCCTCGTTGAGATGGGTCAGTTCGGCCATATCCTCTGGCAAAACAATTCTTCCAATTCGTTTAAGTGACGTCCAATGGGTGCCGTTCCCTTGGCCCTGTGCTTATTGTGCCCACCTGCCAATTCGAACTTTGGTGGGTTCATCGCCTGCACTTCCTCCCTCGCCAATGTCCGCTCTTCTCCCCTCGTCGTCCTCACCAGTAAATGCGTTTCGCCTTTCGTCGTCCGCACTTCCGCCTTCACAAATCCCTCCTCCGCGTCCGGCACCCAAACACTTCGTTTCGCGTCATAATTCGCCGCTATTTGCTGTTGCACCTTTTGAAGCTGAAACCCATTCTTTCTTTGATAGAATTGTTTAACAACAAACTTTTGCTTCGGTTAATCGCAAAAATGTCCACGACGGGTCGAATTTAAATGAGTCAACGATTGGCATTGTGCTGCAAAAAAAAAGGGACAGGTAGGTAACTGAGAACGGGGGGGAGAGACGGGATGAACTGCGTGAGGAAGGGGGGAGAGGGGAGGGAGGAGGGAGAGGGAGGGGAAGAGATTGGGGAGGGGTAAGGGAGGGAGAGGAGGGGGGAGAGAGTGGGGAGGGGTAAGGGAGGAAGAGGAGGGGAGAGAGTGGGAGGGATAAGGGAGGGATAGCAGGGAGTAGGAGAGGGGGTGGGAGGAAGAGCGAGGGGAGGAGGATGGGAGGAGAGGGGAAGGGGATAGAAAGGTAGCGGGGGAGGGGTAAGGGAGGGAGGGAGACAGGGGATGAGTGAATGGGAGGAGGGAGACATGGGATGAGGGAGTTCGGGGAGGGGGGAGAGGGAGGGAGGAGGAGGGAGGAGAGACAGGGATGAGGGAGTGCGGGGAGGGGGGGGAGAGGGAGGGAGACATGGGATGAGGGAGTGCGGGGGAGGGGGAGAGGGAGGAGGGAGGGAGGGAGGGAGGAGGGAGACAGGGGATAGGGAGTGCGGGGAGGAGGAGACAGGGGATGAGGGAGTGCGGGGGAGGGAGGGAGGGAGGGAGACAGGGGATAGGGAGTGCGGGAGGGAGGGAGACAGGGGATGAGGGAGTGCGGGGAGGGAGGGAGGGAGGGGGAGACAGGGGATGAGGGAGTGCGGGGGAGGGAGAGGGAGGGAGACAGGGGATGAGGAGTGCGGGGGAGGGGGGGGGCGGGGAGAGGGAGGGGATGGATGGTGGAGTGTTGGGAGTGCTGTGATTGGATAATTGACTTCATCCGTTTGCATTAACAGAGCCAAGCGGCACTACATTTGTGAGCACTTTGATCTGCGAAATCCGATCTTATCATAACATAAGGGTAACACTAAAGTACGAAAACAAAGAGGCGAAAGGGCAAGGCGAGAAAAGCGGTAAAGAATGGATCAATGAATGCCCTTTGTGTGGCCAACAATTAATGAGTTAATAAATGTCCTTCCCTCTCTCTGTCCTCTCTTTTGGCCTCTCATTAATCGACCGTTTCTTCTGCTCATTTCTTCCTTTTTGCTTCTTTCTTTTCCCACTTAACTTGCTTTTCTCTTCTAATGTTGACTTTGCTCTTGTGTTACTCTTTCTTCATAATTTTCCACCGTTGGAACATGCATTTTGAGAGAAGACAGACGAGGGAAAGTGAGGAGGTAAAGCGGGCAGAGGGGCGGGGGAGGGAAGGGAGGAGCAATGGGGGAGGAGCGGAAGGAGGGGATGGGGAGAAAAGTGGAAAATTTTAATGTGAAAATGGACAGGGAAAAAGGGGGGGGAGAAACGGGGAGGGGAGGGCGAGTGGGCAGGGTTTCTATTTTGCCTGGAAATCCGGCATTTTCTAGGTTTTGGGGGTCAGTGCCGGGTTATTGGTTTTTTGCTGGGTTGATTATTTTTGCTAAATTTTGACTATGTTTTCCTGGTCAAAATCATAATATTTTGAAAAAAAAACTTGCGAATTTTAAGTTAAGGTTATTTCTCCAAGAAACGAAGAAATATTTACACAAATTAAATGCTAAATTTTCATGTACCCATAATCACAATTCATTTTTTTTCATTGCAAAGTTTGTAAAAACAAAAGTGAAATGTGATAATAATGATAAATGCACTGATTTGTGCCAATAATTTTAACTTTTTTTTCTTTCCTTGGAAAAAATGCAAAAAGTTGTCGAGTTTTTGAGTTTTGGAGAGAAAATTAGAAGGAGTGGACTGATCAGTGATTGCTGACCAGTAGCAAAAGAAAGAGAATGAGAAGGAGTGGACTGATCAGTGATTGCTGATCAGTAGCAAAAGAAAGAGAATGAGTAGGAGTGGACTGATCAGTGATTGCTGATCAGTAGCAAAAGAAAGAGAAGGAGTGGACTGATCAGTGATTGCTGATCAGTAGCAAAAGAAAGAGAAGGAGTGGACTGATCAGTGATTGCTGATCAGTAGCAAAAGAAAGAGAATGAGAAGGAGTAGACTGATCAGTGATTGCTGATCAGTAGCAAAAGAAAAGAGAATGAGGAGGAGTGGACTGATCAGTGATTGCTGATCAGTAGCAAAAGAAAGAGAATGAGAAGGAGTGGACTGATCAGTGATTGCTGATCAGTAGCAAAAGAAAGAGAATGAGAAGGAGTGGACTGATCAGTGATTGCTGATCAGTAGCAAAAGAAAGAGAATGAGGAGGAGTGGACTGATCAGTGATTGCTGATCAGTAGCAAAAGAAAGAGAATGAGAAGGAGTGGACTGATCAGTGATTGCTGATCAGTAGCAAAAGAAAGAGAATGAGAAGGAGTGGACTGATCAGTGGTTGCTGATCAGTAGCAAATGAAAGAGAATGAGGGGAGTGGACTGATCAGTGATTGCTGATCAGTAGCAAAAGAAAGAGAATGAGTAGGAGTGGACTGATCAGTGATTGCTGATCAGTAGCAAAAGAAAGAGAATGAGTAGGAGTGGACTGATCAGTGATTGCTGATCAGTAGCAAAAGAAAGCGAATGAGTAGGGAGTGGACTGATCAATGGTTGCTGATCAGTAGCAAAAGAAAGAGAATGAGAAGGAGTGACTGATCAGTGATTGCTGATTAGTAGCAAAAGAAAGAGAATGAGAGGAGTGGACTGATCAGTGATTGCTGATCAGTAGCAAAAGAAAGAGAATGAGAAGGAGTGGACTGATCAGTGATTGCTGATCAGTAGCAAAAGAAAGAGAATGAGAAGGAGTGGACTGATCAGTGATTGCTGATCAGTAGCAAAAGAAAGAGAATGAGAAGGAGTGGACTGATCAGTGATTGCTGATCAGTAGCAAAAGAAAGAGAATGAGAAGGAGTAGACTGATCAGTGATTGCTGATCAGTAGCAAAAGAAAGAGAATGAGAAGGAGTGGACTGATCAGTGATTGCTGATCAGTAGCAAAAGAAAGAGAATGAGAAGGAGTGGACTGATCAGTGGTTGCTGATCAGTAGCAAAAGAAAGAGAATGAGGAGGAGTGGACTGATCAGTGATTGCTGATCAGTAGCAAAAGAAATAAACGAAGTGATTAAGGGCATTTAGCTTCGTTCGTCTCTTTCCCATTTATTACATCTTCGCCGTTTCCCTTCCGTTCTCATTTGTCAGCTAATTATTTCTGCTGTTCGCAATTTTACACCGTTTGATCCTTTGCCTTTTTTTAAATTTATTTTATGGGAGCTTTTCTATTTTCATTATCAGTTTAATCTTTTAAAAATTTTATTGAATTGGACACAAATAGCAAAAAAATTGGTTGGATAAAATTAGTGGAAAAGGAAGGCACTTGACAAAATATTTGAGGACTGAAAGGAAGAAAGATTGGGAAATGGAAGGCAATTCCCGTGACTCGGTACTGAGACTTTTCAAATTTTTCTTAAATAAAACTGAAAATTTAAAAAATTTGGTAAGTAATTTTTCATATTTTAATTCGGTTCAGCTGATCTTTATATGATTGAATGAAGAACGGAGGCTCGGAAATGACTTTTTCTAAGACTTGTACTGATTTTGAAGAACCATCACATATCAATTTTGGACCATTCTTTATTTATAAAATTGAAATTGATCATTTTGGTTAAATTCTGTTAACAAAAAGTCGCACCAATTAAATTTCGTTGTCGCCTACGACTCCGCCGAACCCTTAGTTTTTTTGAAAATTTTTTAAATATGAAAAAAAACCTTTCCCGTGGGAAAAGGAAAAGCCACTAAAATGTAAAATTTTGGTCTGTGCCCGCCAATTACCTCTGAATGGGGCTTGTCTTATGCCGAACACTGAAGACAAATTCGTGATGATCGAATTTTAACAATAGCCATAAAAATTATCAGTTGAATTTTCGCAAATTTCGAAAACTAATTGATTTTTAAAAATATATAAAATTTAAATATAATTTAGGCTTTGTGCTGAAATGACTTCGTCCACCAATCTTTCACTTCTGATTTTCTCCCTTTAGCTTTTAAGTAAAATGTTTCTATGAATATAATAAAAAACAATAAGAAATGTTTAATATTTGTCAGGTAAAAAGACAATAGCAAAGCTTGTTTAACGGACTAACAAAACATTCAAATTTCTTTTGGCTAATGCTTACTTTTGCCATTTCCTTTCATTCACTAATATTCAATTCGTTTGTTTTCTTTTGGCATTTTTGGTACCCAACAATGGCATTTACTTTTATTTTTTGGTTTTCTTTTCGCCAATGTCACAAATTTTCGCTTTCATAAAGAAAACACGGATTTTGTATTTTTTTATTTTGCAATTTATTGTGCCAATTTTTAATAAGTCAAAGAAAAATCATCCGTTTTTTTCTCTCGCGCTCTCCCTATTTCTTGGCATATTTTCCTCGTTTTTATGCGTGCCATTGACTTTGCCCTCTTTTGTGCGTCTTCCCCCCCCCCGTGGTGCCGTGCCTTTCCTCCCCCTCTCTTTTCTTTCTTCACTAACTCTGCTGATCCTTCCTCAATTTTATTCCCTTAAGATATTTTTGCTGCTTCTAAAAATGGACTTCACTGTTGCTTTTCCTCTTAATTGTCCTCAGTTCTCTCCGTCTTGGCCATCCCTTCCCTCTCCCCCTCCCCCCCCCTTTCCTTCCCCCCTTTTCCCCCTCAAATTCCTCACTTTAACTGTGCACGAAAACACAATTTAATGACGCTGCCAGAGAGAAAATTGGCATTCCGTGTTTTGTAGGAGAGTGTGCAGTCACTTCGGCCAATGTTTCGTCCGTTGCGCTTTGTCCCCCTCCCCCTTTTGCCCCTTCGTTTGTTGCCTTCCAATTTCGGGAATTCGCCTCCCCCCCCCCAATTTTATGCCGAATTGTCAATTCCGTTCATAATTATTGACTGATTTTATTTCTTTTTATGACTTTTGCCCCCCCCCCCATATTTATAATAGCAGCTGTGCTTCTTCCTCCTCCCCTCCGTTTCCTCCTTCTCCCATTTTAGAAATGCCTTAAATCTGATAAGCCGCCCTCTCCGTCCTTTTTCGAGGCCGTTTTATTTAAATTTTCAAATTGGCATTATAACGTCCAGTATCAGTTTTATGTCATTTACTCCCTTTTTCTTTTCTGTCGCCTCCTTTTTATATATTTTTTTACTTTTTCGGAATGATTAAATTTTTTGATTTCAATTGATCCTTTCCTTTCTTTAATCTTTGTTCTACTAATTTGTCCAATTGTCCGTAATCTCTTCTCTTCTCTTCTTCCTTCCTCTTCTTCATGCGTCCCTCCTCCTCCTCCGGCCATTCGTCGCTCCGTTCCGCCGCCTCCGCAAGTTCGACTACACTTCGCAACTTCGCCCGCATTCCAAAAAGCGTTTCGGCACATTTTGACAACGAGCAACAGCAGCACAAGCAGATGACAGCGACAGTGCCTTTTGTGCCACTTCAGCTGCACATTGTCAAAGAGAAAAAGCACGGCAAGTACAAAAGAGGAAAAAAAACTTAATTAATCTTGGCATTTTCAAATTGACTGAGAATCAGGGCTAAGCGTAATTATTACGGAACGAAAATGATAAGTTGGGTTAATTAGCCAAAACGTTCTCATCCCAAATGTATTATTAAAAAGAAACAAACCGAAAAAATAAAAAGCATTAATTAAATTTACTTAAGCATTTTATTTTATTGGATTTAATCCGCTTTTATCTGTGCATTTTTTACTTTTTTTTTTGGATTTTTTAATTTTTAACAAACAGAAAGAAGGCGAACGATTGAGCAGAGACAAGGTGTAAAATGTCAAATAAACGGTCAAAGGAGGGAGGAGAGAAGGCCCGAACAATTGGGAGGAAAAGCGAAGCAAAAGCGGACGGAGAGAGAGGAAGAAGCGGAGGGAAGGCGAAGCGGAAAAGCGGACAGTGCGCGAGAGGGACGGAAAGGGTGAGGGGGGGGGGGGTGCCAAAAAACAATTGGAAGGAAATGCCAAAACACCAAGTGGTATTGGCTTTTCAGAGATTTGTAGATAGCTTTGATTATATGAACGAGCTCGGACAGGCTATGAGGCGGGCCGGATTTGAACCGGCGTCTCTGGCCTTCCGGAGCAGTGTTCTACCAACTGAACTACTGACTCCGCTTTCTCACAGCTCCTATTGGATCAATTTTCGACTCAATTGACCCATTAATCTTCCTCTCGGGGAAGCTTCTTCTCTATCATTTTATTGAAGTTTTGTTGGAGGTTTGAATGAATGAGCGCTTCTTGTTCCTGAAAAAAAATATAGAGTTGTCATAAGTCACACGAAGAGAAAAAAACATTTGCGTGTTTTTATTGTTTCACCCTTTCTTCCCTTTCCCTCCCCTTTCTTCCCCTCCCCTCCCCTTTCTTCCCTTTCCCTCCCCTTTCTTCCCTCCTTTTTCGGTTCGATTCTCCCTTTTCCGCTGCTGGTGCCAATGGCATTCCTTCGTTTCTTCCTCTTTTGGCACCGCTGTCAATTGCATTTCCCCCTCCCCCCCCCACTCATTTCGTCTTTCTTCCCATTGGACATGCCATTATTCATTTCTTTAGCTAAACTTGGATTTTATTCACTTCTCTTTCTCCGCTTCCTTTCTTCTCCATTTCTCTCTCTCTCTTCACAAAATAAGAGAAAACAATTTCATCTAATAAAAATAAATTATGCTGTTTTTTCGTCTCATTCATAAAGGCGTGCATTTCCAACTGCGAAAATCGCTTTGAGTTGAAAAGTCAAAGGGAAGGCGAAAGTGAAAGGGAGGAGGAGGAGGAGGAAGGCGGACGGACGGACGAAAGATGCATAATGGAATGAGAGAATGGGGCAAGAAGAAGGGTGGGAGGAAGGGGAAGGAGGAAGAGGAAATGGGAAGAGGAAGAGGAGAGCGAATAGGGAAGTGCAAAAGGAAGAGGGAAACGGGAAGAGGAGCGGAAAAGGTGGAAGAATGGGGAAGAGAAAGAGGTAGAAGACGGAGTGTGTGTTCTTCACCCCCCCCCCCCCCTCCCATTGGCATTGCCCCCCCCCCCCTCTCCGCAGGTGCCAAAATGCATTTCGTTTCTTTGCCCTTTTATTTCCTTACTTTAACTCGAATTGTTACTCACATTTCCCCTTCCCTTCCCTTCGCTTCTCTTATTCTCTGTTGTTCCAAATTTGAGGGTATTACCGCGAAATGTTCTCCAGGGTTCGATTTGCCACCAAACTCTACCGGTGAGTGCCAAATAAATTTATTTGATGGACCAAATCTTCTTCCGTCGGCTTCGTCTTCCTCCACTCCCTTCCCTTTCGTCTGTCCCTTCCCCCAAATCCCTTTGTGCCCATTACTCATCCGCCGCCTTTCCCTCCCTTTTGCCTTCCCTTTTGATTCGGCTCGGCTTTTCCTTTTCTCTCTTTCCTTCGCTCTCACTTTCTTTCTCTTCGTTTTCTTCTCTTCTTTCGTTGCGTTGTAATTGAGCGATGGTTTTCTTCCGTCTGCCAACTCTTACAACAAATTTTAGGACTTTTGCTTTTTTTCTTCTCCATGGAATAGAAAATGCCGAATCTTCCCCCCCCCCCTATTGGAGTTGACCCCTCAAGGGAATTCATCGGTTGATGAGAGCAAACGGGGGGGGGGGGGGAGGGGGAGATATTCGAACAGACAAAGTAAGCGGATGGAGGGATATTTATGGATTCTTCTCCCACTTAATTTCTTTTTTTGTCTGTATTTACATAACAACGAAGGTGTGGCACCCTTTTCACCTTTTCCTTTATTCTTTTTTCACTCTTTCCTTCTCTCTTTCAGCTTTTCCCTTGTGTTTTTTCTACTTATAATTTTGCTCTCATTAGTCAGTCTTTGTTCAACTACAGTATGTAATGTTACAATACCATTGACTGTTACTGTTGCCTTTTCTGTCTTCCTGGCCATGCTCCATTTTGGTGGCCACACTCTGTCCACCTCCTCACATTCCCATGCCCATCCTTCCCACCATCGCCCATCAGAACATTCGGTGGGCGGTGAACGGTTGGGAACCGATCGAATGCCACAACCCCAACAAACCATGCCGACAATTCACTCAATGCATAGTATCACAGAAGTGGCCGAACTAAGGTGGTCATAAAATGGAAAATGCCAAAATGGGGAAGTGGGAAAGAAGGGGCGCAATTTTAAGTTGGGATGGCCATTTAATCACTAATTGAATTTAATCACTAATTATTAGGGCCGCAACTTTTAGTGACGAAAAATACCGAAATAGTTAACTAAAATAGTGAGTAAAAATCCCAAAATAGTGAAGAAACAGTGACAAAAAGTCCGAAATAGTGACGAATAGTGACATAATTTTCAGCCAAAAATTGAGCAAAAAATGTTTTATTCACTGATTGCAGTTACAAATGAGGTACATTTCCTTTATAAAATTCTCTTAGCAAATATTGACATTTTTTAAATAAAAAATTTTGTCATGAAAAAAAAAAATTTGCGGGAAGAATTTTTGAGAAAATTTTTCATTTATTAGGTCTGAATTTTCAAAAATTTTCGACCGTTTCTTAGGGGTGTATTTTTTTGAAAATTTTGGGGTCGATTCTTAGGGATGTATTTTCCGTTTTTATTGCATTTTTGTTGAGAAATTTTCCCAAAAAATGTCGAAATAGTGACAAAACGCCAAAATAGTGATTTCTAGTGACGAAAAGTGACGTCCAAATGAAAAAATTTTAATGCAGGAATGCGTTTTTTGAGCTCCTTTCTTCAAAACAATTGAGCAAACAAAAAGTTTTTTCACTAAAAGTTGCGGCCCTACTAATTATTGTTCAGTGCCGAGCGTCTGAATTTGTACATTGACCGTCAGCAGGAAGGCACTGATGCTCAGAACGAAGATGAGCAACAAATGAATGTCACATTCAGAGACGAAACACTTAAGACGCGAAAGGAGCGCTGGAGACATGTCAGAAGGGGGGGGGGGGGCGTAGAGACGGTCGTTAGGCGGCGCTTTCCTAGAAAAATTTCAAATCCCATAGAGCAAATTTTTTGGAAATGTATTGAGGCGATCTATGAAGGAGTGAATGATCTGATCAATGTCTTTTGCCCTGCTAAATTTGGATGCTTTGTATGGTGGTTTTTCGTACAGAGTCCATTATTTTGGTTTGATGTCATTAAATATTTTCATTAGTGCAGCAAGTTTTGTAGTGGCATCTCTTTTTCTTCGGGGTTGGTATTTTAATGGATCAAAAATTGTTTTCCCATCTTTTTTGACACTACCTAAAAAGTTAATAAATTTGAAATAAATACCAACATTTAAACCAATTTAACATAACTTTTTCAATGTCTTTAAATACCTTAGCGTTCGGCTAACATTGTCTTTTCTAAAAAATTGAAATTAATAAATAATTTTTTTCAGCGGCTAAAACTGACACTTCCCCACGTCGGGTTGGTAAATTAAGTTAATTAAACTATCTTCGTTGTTTAATGAATTGCTTTTTGGGCTCGTCGTCCTTTCCGCTGCTTACACTTTGCTCGGTGCTGCCATTTTCCATTACGTCGGTTTCCGTTGTTTTCCATTCTCTGTAAAGTGCCGAATTCAGTTCGAAACTCCCAATGAAATTCACATTCGAAATGCCACTGCCCATCGTGTCCAAATGCTCAAAGATCGTGTAATTGCTCAACTTTGGCTGCTCGGCACTCAGCAAGAGCAAAATTGGACGAGAAGCTCTTCCGCTTTTAATCATTGGGCGGAAATCGCCGACGATGGGTTAGAGGGGGGAGGAAATGCCAAAAGAAAATGCCGATTTGACACGAGCAGAATGAACGCCATCATTCGCGATGTGTTCATCGACTACACCAAAAACTACATGACCCCGGATGACATCATCTACGGGGTCGGACCCAGCAAATGGTCCTTCGGCTCCAGTGTTTTCTTCTCTTGGACAGCCATTACTACAATCGGATACGGTATTTAACAAGAAACTTACCAACTGTCCAACCCCTTCCTTTCTTTCTTTCTTTTCTTGCCTTTGTCCTCTCCCTTCTCTCTCTCCCCTCTCTCTCTCACTCACTCTCTCTCTCTCTCTTTCACTCCTCTCTCTCCCCTCTCTCTGCCCTCTCTCTCCTCTTTCTCTCTCTCTCTCCATCTCTCTGTCCGTCTCTCTTCTTCAATTTGCTTATGCCTCCCCTTCTCCCCATTTAGGTCACATTGTCCCCTTGACTATCCAGGGTCGTATTTCGTGCCTTCTCTACGCTCTTTTTGGCATTCCTCTCAGTCAGTTTTTTTTTAATCAGAAATTCCAGTTAAAACACTGCAACTAAGTATTAAGCATTTGTTCTCGAATAACGTAAACTTAGTCAGTTGGTGCTGTGACGAAGTGTCAAAAGTATGGGTGAGGGGTGATCAGAAGAGGCGGGTCATTTCAGTACGGAAAGGCTATTTAAATAACTAAATTAATTAACTAATTGATAATTGCATAACAATCTAATAATAACAAATATATTTGTCCTCTATTTCAGTTTAGACGACCACAAAAAAAGACACGACCATGTAATATTTTGACAAATTTCATGCATCATATTCTTGGTATAATTTGATAGTCCTAAGTGTCCTCTATTTGCCTGTAAAATTTCAAAAAATTTCGTTGAGTTTCAAAAAATTTGTGGTCAAAAAGGTTTACCAATCAATTTTTGAAATTTACAACCCACAACTTTTTTTAAAAATCTAATTAATAGATTAAAATAATTATATATTAATTAATTAAAATCTTTCCCGTACTGAAATGACCCGCCTCTTCTGATCACCCCTCATCCATACTTTTGGCACTTCGACTCACCACGAGTCAGCAGAGCTTCGATATCTGAGGATTTAGCCTCATTTTGGGGTCTTTTAGAGGGTCAAAGAGGATTTTTTTGGAAAATGAGGATTTGCGGATTTTTGTGGTCTTTTGATAAAAAAGTGACAAAAACGCATGATTTATTGAAAAATTAGGTATATTTGGCAAAATGTTCGAACTTTTTCTTCAAATCTTAAACATTTTTTCGAAAAACCCTCAGTCAAAATCATTTTTTTGACAAAATTTGTTAACAAATAGCACTCAAAATTCCAAATTTTTTCCGGCAGCGCCTATCGGTACTGCCGGACCCCCTCCCCCAATGTTTCCAAAAAGTTTTTTGGAAAACCGCGCCACAAAAAGAGCAATTTAAACGTGGTGAGTCGAAGTGTCAAAAGTATCGATGTGGCGAAGTGTCAAAAGTATCGATGTGGCGAAGTGTCAAAAGTATCGATGTGGTGAAGTGTCAAAAGTATCGATGTGGCGAAGTGTCAAAAGTATCGATGTGGCGAAGTGTCAAAAGTATCGATGTGGCGAAGTGTCAAAAGTATCGATGTGGCGAAGTGTCAAAAGTATCGATGTGGCGAAGTGTCAAAAGTATCGATGTGGCGAAGTGTCAAAAGTATCGATGTGGCGAAGTGTCAAAAGTATCGATGTGGCGAAGTGTCAAAAGTATCGATGTGGCGAAGTGTCAAAAGTATCGATGTGGCGAAGTGTCAAAAGTATCGATGTGGCGAAGTGTCAAAAGTATCGATGTGGCGAAGTGTCAAAAGTATCGATGTGGCGAAGTGTCAAAAGTATCGATGTGGCGAAGTGTCAAAAGTATCGATGTGGCGAAGTGTCAAAAGTATCGATGTGGCGAAGTGTCAAAAGTATCGATGTGGCGAAGTGTCAAAAGTATCGATGTGGCGAAGTGTCAAAAGTATCGATGTGGCGAAGTGTCAAAAGTATCGATGTGGCGAAGTGTCAAAAAGTATCGATGTGGCGAAGTGTCAAAAGTATCGATGTGGCGAAGTGTCAAAAGTATCGATGTGGCGAAGTGTCAAAAGTATCGATGTGGCGAAGTGTCAAAAGTATCGATGTGGCGAAGTGTCAAAAGTATCGATGTGGCGAAGTGTCAAAAGTATCGATGTGGCGAAGTGTCAAAAGTATCGAATGTGGTGAAGTGTCAAAAGTATCGATGTGGCGAAGTGTCAAAAGTATCGATGTGGCGAAGTGTCAAAAGTATCGATGTGGCGAAGTGTCAAAAGTATCGATGTGGCGAAGTGTCAAAAAGTATCGATGTGGCGAAGTGTCAAAAGTATCGATGTGGGAAGTGTCAAAAGTATCGATGTGGTGAAGTGTCAAAAGTAGGTTCGACCCCGTGGGCGGGGGTGGCTTTTCGCGGGGGCGGGGGATGGCGGGGGTCAGAGTCGCGGGGCGGGGACGGGGGCACGAAAATTTCGCCCCCGCGGGGACGGGGGCGGGGGGGGGGTTTGATTTGAATTAACTCCAAAAAATTTTACAAAAAAATTAATTTTTTATGAATGATGTGATGGCTCCACATTCCTTTAGTCAATGTATCGCCTCAATTCAATTCTTTTGGCATAAATTACACAGATTTTGTCTAAAGAATTACCAAATTTTAGAGATTTTTGGCTAATTTTTTAAGAAAAAATAGGTTTTTGGGGGGCCGGAGGTGCCGATAGGCCGGCGCTATGTAATTTCGACACTGGGTAAATTCGACACTGAGTATTTTCGACACTGAATTATTTCTAAAACTTTCACTGTTTTCCTGCATTTTCGACACTGGACCATTTCGACATTGAGTAATTTCGACACTATAGAGAATTATTAAAAAATAGAATAATCAAAATTTAAAAAAATGCAATTCGGTCTTTAATATATAATTTTTCTCTGTTCCATTTTCAAAGTCCTATTATTTAAATAAATTCAAACTCATTCTAAGTGAAAAACGAAAGCCAAAGGATTTGCATTCGGAGAACTATTCTAAATGTTGATAACGGAAATTAATGTTTTTCCCATAAAATTTGATAACGAGAATCATTAATATATTTGCATTTGACCGTTCTTCTCGTTATCTTTTTTGAGTATGGGGGTTATCTTTGTAGTTGGAAATGATGAAATGTATTGGTCATTTGCATTTTTCCCGAGAAATGCCCTTTTCCGTTTTAATGAGACTAAAACAAATCGTGGAAGAAGTTTGATTTCATGTCACAACTTTGATTACTGCTTTGAACGAGATGCGCGAATCGCGGAGGGCTTTGAGTATTGGAGATGCCCAAGGCGTCCTCCATATTGCCCAGGAAGAGGCAACAGTCCAAAGTGCTTGGCAAATTGATCCCGACGGCAAACCGCTTCAAAAATGGGGCGAGTGACAGCACCCCATAATCATCCACCTATTTTTGGCCAACACAATGTATTAAATATTTAATTTGTAATCGAAATTATCCTATAGTTAGCCGGGATGGAATTTCTATGTCAAACAATACACTAAATGATATTTAAAAAGCGAAAAGACCCAAAACTAACACAGTGTTTGTCTTCAGCGTATAAGCCAAAAAAGTTTTTGGGATTGCCTAAATAGCCCATCCCTGCTGATCAGATAAGGGAGGCGAATGAACGAGTTCGTGAAGAAGCGCGCAGCGACTTTCCTACGACTAGCCGTAACATTGTACGTGATGTTCGATCAGAAATGCAAGTCGATGTCCGAATAAACGCACCGAGTCCCAGCAATTATCTTCGCGCAATTTCATATCACCTTCACTTTTAAATAATAGGACTTTGAAAATGGAACAGAGAAAAATTATATTAAAGACCGAATTACATTTTTTTAAATTTTGATTATTCTATTTTTTAAAAATTCTCTATAGTGTCGAAATTACTCAATGTCGAAATGGTCCAGTGTCGAAAATGCAGGAAAACAGTGAAAGTTTTAGAAATAATTCAGTGTCGAAAATGTAGTGTCGAAATTACTTAGTGTCGAAAATACTTAGTGTCGAATTTACTCAGTGTCGAATTTACCCAGTGTCGAAATTACCAGCCGCGGATAGGCCGCCTGGCGAATTTTGAAATTTAAGCTCGATTTCTAACAGATGTTTACAAAAAAAATAAGATTTTTACGATAAATTTTTGTTTTTTAATATATTAAATTATCATGATTTACTCAAGCAAAATTGGAACTCAGATTTGTAACATATTTTCTTGTGGCACATTTTTCCAAAAAAAAAAAACTTGGTGAATGTGCGAGCGTAGAGGTCCGGCGGTGCCGATAGGCGCCGCCGGGAAATTTTTTTGAAAACTGATGGATCTGTTAATAGATTTTGTGCAAAAAATGATAGGTTTTTGCAATTTTTAGAGAATTTTTTTAATAAGATTTACGAATTTTTGGGCCCTGCGATGCCGATAGGCAGCGCCAGGCGAATTTTAAAATTAAAAAAAATAAATTAAAAAAGAAAATGTCAACGTGAATCGAACTCACGACAGAAAGTAATTTCACGGTTGATTCACTAACCACTACACCACACTACACATCAATGACCAATAATAAAATTAACTTTAATTCATAAAAAATTTGTCAAAATGGTTAAAAAAAATCAAAATTGTATAAATTTTTTGCCTTTTATCCATGAATATGTCATTCTTAGGGGTGTATTTTCACCCCCGTGCCCCCGCGGGGGCGAAGGTCGCGCGGGGGCGGGGGATGCGGGGGTCAGAGTCACGGGGGCGGGGACGGGGGTGAGCCCCAAAAACCTGTCCCGCCCCCGGGGACGGGGGCGGGGTCCGAACCCTAGTCAAAAGTATCGATGTGGGTGATCAGAAGAGGCGGGTCATTTCAGTACGGAACAAATGATTTTAATTAATTAATAATTATTTTAAATATATTATTTTAAAATATTTTTAAATATTATTTGGAGGCAAAAAATCCATCAATATATTTTACACATTCAATGCATTGCACTTTTATTATTCACAATTGTATTTTTTTTATATTTTTATAATTTAAGCATATTATTGATAGAATAAGCTTTTTGCCATGGCATTACTTGTGAGGTGGCCAATTTATCTCTCTTTAAATTGAATAACTGCTCTTGCAACAATTGGCATTAAAAATTGACAAAAAAATTAAGAGAAAATTAG
This sequence comes from Heterodera glycines, assembly GCA_004148225.2. Lineage (NCBI taxonomy): Eukaryota > Metazoa > Nematoda > Chromadorea > Rhabditida > Heteroderidae > Heterodera > Heterodera glycines. Next base: position 12,020,852 of record CP049707.1, on the reverse strand, counting down.
AAGTAAAATATTTTAGAAAAATGAATTTGCTTTATTATGAGAAGACAAAAACTATTATTTTGACTAGGTTATGCTACGTATTTTAATCGAATATAAATAAAGTGCAATAACTCGCTAAAAAGTGTCGACTGATATGGCAAAAATCTATCAATAATATGCTTAAATTATAAAATATATAAAAAAATACAATTGTGAATAATAAAAGTGCAATGCATTGAATGGGTAAAATATATTGATGGATTTTTTGCCTCCAAATAATATTTAAAAATATTTTAAAATAATATATTTAAAATAATTATTAATTAATTAAAATCATTTGTTCCGTACTGAAATGGCCCGCCTCTTCTGATCACCCACATCGATACTTTTGACACTTCGCCACATCGATACTTTTGACACTTCGCCACATCGATACCAATTTTTCTATTTTAATTTTCTCGATGTTTCATCATATTCCTTTTTCGACATGCTTTTTTCAAAAAACTTGGCTAATTGTAAGATTGACCGGCCCGGGCCGCCCGGTTCCAAAGAGTCCGTTTAACATGCAGCCCAGGCCCAGCAGTCCCAAATTCTGAACCGGGCGCGGCGTTCGATGGGGCCGGGCTTTTTGCAAAAGTTATGGAATGCTGATTAAAATTGAAAATTGCTTAATCTTTTATTTTTTTAATTTAAAATAGTCAGCTATCTTAATTCCATATTTTAAAGCTAATTTTTTAACCTCAGGCAATTATTAGGGACAATCTTTTTGTGTTTAACATTAGGGATTCCATTTTTTAATTTTAAATGTGTAACATTTGGTGGGACTTCAGGTCCTAAAAATTTCCGAATTCCACAATTTTAAGAATTTCTTCAAAATAATTATTATTTACTTTATAATAACATATCCCAAAACCAAAATATGCGATTGCTTCAGTTTTGGTGACTATCGCCGACATGGGCCGTTTTCTCTCAAGTACGAATTCCGACTTCGCTTTCGGCACTCTCTCCCCCCCCCTCCGTTTTTCCCCATTTTTAGGCGTGTGCATTTGGGTGGATAAACGACTGTTTCAAATTCGCAGAAACTGTTTCTCTCGGCTTCGCTGGTTTTGCTTGACAATTTGTTGTCAGATTTGTTTGTTTTGGAAGCGACGGAGAAAATTCCGAAATCGAAAAGGCGAAAATCGCCGTGCCAATAAGTCCGCCACAGCGACGACTTTTGCGCCGAGCGTTTCGACCACCTCGGGCAAGTTACGAAAGTGCAAATGACGTTGGCCATGATGGCCTTTTTGTAGGGGGTGAAGCCATTCCCGAGGAAATGGCCTCAGAAGGTCCCTTTGTGGCCAATCACGTGGTCGCACCGTGTGGCACTTTGGCCACAATTGACGAATTGTCGCGGGAGGCCGTTACAACAACGGACGACAACAACAACAACGAAGGAAGCGGCAGCGAAAGCCGAATTCGCCCTCCGCACCTCCGCTTGGGCGTCTGTTCGCGAAGGGCTCAGAGAAGGCTAAAGCCTCCGCCATTCCCTCCCATTTTGGACACCGTTTCGGAAGCGGGGACATTTCAAGGTCAATTAAGGAACCAATAACAAATAATTGAAGATTGGTCATTAAAGATGTGTCTGAGATCAGAACAGTGCATGGAGAGGACGAATTTGAGGAGAGAGCGGGAACAAACAGCGAAGACACGCGAGCACGGGCAGACGAATTGGAGGGGGGAGAGAGCAGCGACATGGACGGGGTGGAGGACAAGGAGGAGGAGCAGTACACGCCGCTGGAGAAGCGCAACCGACGCGTGTCCGCACTGTTCATCCTCGTCGTCATGTTAGGCGAGTACTTCGCCGTCCATCCGTCACTTTCATTCGGTTTTCCTTAGGGTACACCGCCGGTGGCGCTTGTCTGATGCAATTATGGGAGCGATGGTCATTCGTCGATGCCTTTTACTTTTGTTTCGTCACAGTGACCACAATCGGATTTGGCGACATTGTCCCACAGAATGTCACTTTTTTGCCTGCTACGTTGGCTTACATTGTGATCGGTCTGTCAGGAAAGCAGCTCCGTTTGGCTGACCGGCTCTTTAGGCCTGATCATCACCACAATGTGCATCGACCTCGTCGGCAGTGCTTACATCCAGGACATCCATTTGTACGGGAGGGCACTCGGGAGCAGCTTTCTGACCATTGGCGGAAAAGTCATTCACCTTGGCGAAGTGTTCTCCTACGTGGCTTTTCTCCAGAAGAATTACGGTCTCGGCTTGCTCTCTTTGGCATTTCCCTTCGCTTGGCTTACCTTTTCCCTCGTCAGGACTTACTCCCGACCAACTCGACAGACTCGCCCAATTGCCGGAGGTTGGCATGCACAGCAACTGACAATAAAGGGACCAATTCGTTCAGGAATACCTGCTGGACTGCTTGATCAATGGGCGGCAGCCTGACCTCAATTGGATTGGCGGGCGCCCTTTCATTCCGCCAGTCGGTGCTTTGTCCGCTTTGCCTTCCGACCTTTGCCTTTTGCAGGACATTTATTACTTCAAATGGATTGAGCAGCCCCGGACATTGTCCTTCACCTCCGAACGGCAGTTGGCCTCCAGCGAGTCTTTGGATCTGTTCGTTCCGAGGGTTCCGTCGTGGCATTTTCCCTCCCTTTCCCCCCCCCCCTTAGAAACACTTCGCTGTGTTCCACCGCTCGCACTTTGACCCCTCGCGAGTATTATCAACGAGTGCTGGTCCATTACTGTCGCCAAATGCAAACGGAAGCGGTGGCCAAAACGCCGGCGATTGGCCATGGCCAATTGCCGGCCAATGGCGGGTTGCTCAAAGGGAGGGCGCTGCACAGAATCGACGATCCGCGACTCTGACGAGCGCTGCAGGGAAATGAATGGACTTCCTTTCGGCGGCACTGACTGTGATTGGCACGGCTCTCCCCGCGGGGATGGCTTTTGCCTTTGCCTTTTTCCATCCGATTCGGACTTCTTTCTTCGGCGGGTGTCAATTTGCTACTTTCATTCCCTTTTAAAACTGCCTCTTTTTGCCAATGTGAAGCATTCCATGGAATTATCAAAATTCATTAAGAAAATGTTTTCTTGTATCCTGTAAACAATTATATTATAAATATGGCAAATATAAAAATAAAAAAGACGAAGTTTCCTTTTTTGTTTTAAATTTAAATGGTATTAATATTATACATATAAAACTAAAATATAAAACATTGACAACAATTGGATTCACTCCCATTCATTCCAATGCTTTTCCCGGTTCGTCCCTTCCCCACTTTAATCGGAATTGCCTTTTTTGAAAAACCACTGCTTAAACGAAGGCCCAGCTGAACTCGAACAAACAACAACATTTACTTTATTTTGGAACAACGCCTGTCAAAAATCACAAGTTTTGGCGCATTTTCCAATTGGTTATCCCTTTTCGATTTGCTTTTTCTTTGCACTTTTCCTTTTTTGGCATTTTTGCCAAATTTGTCAATGCCTCCCCCCCCCTTTTGTACGGAAGCGATCAATCACCCCCCCCCCAATTCTCTTCCATTATTCTTGTGTTTGCATTATCTGCTCATTTTGGGGTTCCAATTATTGTCAAAACATTTCTGAATGAACACAAATTGTCCGATTGTAATTTTGAATTAGAGATCGGATTTTTAAGTTACCTATTTTTTCTGCGAAATTTCATCGTGAGAAGCGACAAAAATTAAAGAATTTTCTCTTATGTTTTATTGACTTTTGAATTGCGTCGAAGCCAAAAAAAAGCCAAAAATTTACAATAGCAATTAATTGACAATGCTTTTCTGTGGTTTTAATTGGTTTGGATACTTTCAGTTCTTCTTATGTTCGTTCCCTTATGCGTTGCGTTTTTCGATATTTATCCGCCCTCTGTGCTTTTTGTTTGTTGTTTAAAGTGCGGGAGGAAAATTAATGTTATTTATTTTTGAGCAAATATTAGTCAAAATGAGAGGCAATTTTCGGGGAAAAGCCGCCGCAATCGATGCTTTGGCGGAAGCTTTGCTTGAAGGAGTGAGAGAGAAAGAAAAAGAGAATTCTAAAGGGCATCGGCGGCAGAAGGTCAGTAGAAAATAAATATTGGCAAATTAGGCGGGGGAGGAGTGATTAAGGGCATCACATCATTAGGGGGGGGGGGGGGACATGCGATGCCACCGACGGCGCACAAAAGGCGCTTTTATCCTACCGCACTTCGAGAACAAACACAAATACCCACAAATTGAGCCAAGAAAACAGTAATCTATCAAAAGTGATTTCGGCAGAATCAATTAGTGTTATAATATAGGTAAAATCAGATTTGTGGGGAATTTGAAAGTGGGGAGAGAGAATTTTGGCTTTTTATTTGGCTATTTCAATTAAGTTTATATGCGAATCATTTTCTGTGTTAGGGAGTGCACATTCTATTTTCGTCTTCCGCTGGTGCTCAAATCGGAGGTGTCCCACTGATTGGTCCCTCCCCCCCCCTTTTTCTCCTCTTTTGTCCCCCCCCCCCATTCATTTTGTGACCGGAAAATGCGTCAGCAGAAAAGCATCAGTGAATCGGAATTTCTTGAAAAACGGATACGGTAGTATGACGATTTATGCAGGAACTGATATGAGAAAGACTTACAATAATCCAACTAACTACAGTATGTTCTTTACTGGTTGGTAAATTTCTAAAAATTTTATTCAAGTTATTGAACATGAAATTGATTTAAGTGTATTTTTTTAAAATCAAAAACACATTAAAAAGGGGGTAGCTCAACCAGAAGTTTTGCGAAGGAGTCTGGAGGGGGGGGGCGGCCAATTTTGCGATGGGCTAAACACCGAATTTGACGAACTTTTTTGCTTTTCAAACCGCTTTTCTGCGGTTCGCTTCTTTTCCGTCTGAACAAAATTGAGTCAATATAACTTTTTATTACAGAGAATGTCGAATCTTCTAAACATTTAAAGCTTTCGAGTTTGCTGAGTTTTATTAAATACAGATTTTTAAACTTTGCTGAGACGGAGTTAATCCCCTACCGCGATAGGCGCCGCGGGAGAAATATTGTAAAATTTTGATATTTGTCTTCAGATTTATTTGAAAAAGGGCAACTTTTAGGTCAAATTTTGAAATCTTAGAGGAATTTTGTGGCACGGCAGCGCCGATAGGCCCGCCGGGGAAAATTTTTGGGATTTTTAATGAATTTTGTTAAGAAAATTTGTTAAATTTCGATAATTTTTCCTCTTTTCCTCCTTCGCCGGCGACCTCCCGCCCGCAATGATCATCCTTAACAGTGTAAAAATTTCTCGGTTTCCGAGACTTAAAACTCGAGACCGGAAGCGAAAAACCCGAGAAATTTACCGAGTCGGGAATCGAGAACCGAGACTCTCGTACAGCCCTAATTTTCAGGGAGCAATCCCCCCCCCCCCCCCCACATTCTCTTGTCCATCAGCCGTTCTTCCTCCCAACATTTTTATTCCTTTCCCATGGCCCTTAAGTGAGCATTCGGGAGCAACTCCTTCCCCTCCCCCCCAAATTCAATAATAATTCGTGCCACAGCGCGGCGATTCCATGCCCCCCGCCTATTCATTTTTCTCACAAGTGTTTATTAATCAAATGCAACATAATTGTCTATCCTTCGTCGTATCTTTGCTACTTTTTCCCAATTTTGGCAATTTTTCCGTCGTTTTATTTTCCTCTGATCGCTTTGTGCCGATCACTTCCTCCTCCTCCTCCTCCTTTTTCGTTATTAATGCGCTTGTTTGGTTTGCTAATGGGCTGTTTGTTGTTCATTTGTCTGTTTTCGAGTAGTCCCTCCGTCCCCTAAAATTCTTCCAAAACAAATGTTCCCCAAATGGAGGAATGCGCCACTTGAAAGACAAAACGTATGGGAAATGGGTGGGTGGAGTGGTAGTGTGAATATTGTTCCCAATCCGTGTTTAGTCGGACGGAGGCGAAAATGGGCAAAATGGGGGACGACGAAGTGGGAGAAGGGGAGGGGGGGGGGGGACTTTCATACTGTAATTTAAGAGAATGGAAATATGTGTTTGAAAGTGAACGGTGGTGAATTGGGTGAGGGGGGGGGAGAGAAAAGGGAGAGGGGGGGGGGGATGACCCCGTGCCATGTCCATTTATTAGCATTAATCCCCCCCCCCAACTTATTCATGCATTTCGCCAAGGCCTCCCTCTCTTCTGGCAAATCCCATTGGGTAAGCCCCGTCCCAATGAGTCCATTTTGTGTTGTTGGCATGGCACCTGCTGCTGAAGTTGTCCAATTCGGTGTATCATTCGATGAGTTGGCACTTCGTCCACAAAATTTTGTTGCTGATCACCTTCCCTTTTTTGCCTTACTTTCGGCCCTTTCTTTTTCTGGCAAATGTTTTCGTCGTCCATCCCATCTCCATCATTCATCACTTCTCTTCACTTTCATCAGTCTCTTTCTTCTTCACTTTGTCTTCCCCCCCCTCCCATCGCTTCCGCCGATACTTTTGTCCTTCCCCCCCCCCACTTTCCCTACCCCTCCATTAGAGTGACCCTCCGTTGCCCTTTGATGACCGCCAATTGCACAACGAAATCACAACATCAGACAGAGAATGTGTAGCAGCGGCGCAACAACTGAACAAAAGCATCTCAAAGACCACAAAACTAACAATCCGTCGCCTTCGTCCCCTCCAACTCCCAATTTTGGCATTTCCCACCATTCACTTCTCTTCCCTTTTGCCAGGGGTTTGTTCCATTCTTCTCCTGGCTAATTAATTCATTGGATGAGCTCCCCCCCCCCCCCCCCTCCTCCTCGGACCATTTGATTATGTTATGTTTTGTCCGTAAAGGGATTATCTCCGCCCGATTCTTTCACACCTTTCGAAAAGGCCCCTCTAATTAGTGACAAAACACAAAAAGGGCGTAGGATTTGGCAATGCCTTTACTTTTATCATTCACCAATCGTTTAATTAGTATAAACAGCTCAAAAAGATGAGAGGGAAATAATGAACGTGTGATGCTTAGAAGTGCTTCTTGTCTATCCCCGTGCCATTCGTTGCGGCGGCGTAAAACGAAGGAGCCATTTGGGTGTGATACGGTGGTGCACCAGCAGGATACGCTTGACCGAAGAAGGCATTGTTGTACATGGCCATGTTGGCCGCATGGTACTGAAATGACAAACAGTTGAACATGGCATTTTCCTACTCATAAAAACTAACCGGAGAGAAAAGAGTGCTTGAGCTGAACATTGGGTGGGGTTCGACCGCGCCAAAAGCGCATTTCACTTCCATTGGCATTGTTTCCATGGCATTGATTCGGCTTGGCAATTTGATTCCTCCTTCCGGTTCGTCTTTGACTGTCCTCATTCTGAACAAAATGTCTGGCTGAAGAAACAACGCTTTCTTCCGCTTGCCCTGCGTGTGCCAATGGAGGCGTGTGCCCATTGCCCATCGGACTGCCGTTCCCTTCCGGGCCCATCGGCCCGCCCGACCCGGCACTTCCGCCCGTCATTTCCCCGTCTATGCGACAGTCGCCGCCCATCATCTTCTGTTCCCGTTCTTGCCTCTTCATTTTGTATCGGTGGTTTTGAAACCAAATCTTCACCTGTAATTATCGCGTAAAAATGGAATGTTCCATCTCAAATTGACCTGAGTTGGCTTTAGACCGATGTTTTGCGCAAGATTTTCCCTTTCGACCGCTGACAGATAATTTTTGTTCCGAAAAGACTGCTCCAACGTCTGAACTTGTTGCTGAGTGAACAGAACACGCCTTTTTCGCCGAATCTGATGAACGCCGCTTGCGCAAGAAATTGCGTTAGAAAAATTGGGATAGGAAGAAACGGCGGAAGCGACGGCCGAAGCCGCCGAAGCGGCGACATCCATCGGAACCATCGAAGCACCGAAGCCTTGGGGGAATCGCGAAACTGAAAAGCCACCATATTGTTCAAACGGTCTCATTACGGTAGGAATTGACAAAAGCATTTGCACCTTCGTCGGCTGTCTCTCCTCCGCTCGCCCCGACGAAGGATTAGCCGATTATCCGCCCCTCCCCACCACCCCTCTACATTATCTCACCCTCGACGATTATTGGTGAAAGGCCCTTTTGCCATTCAATGTTTACCTATTTGCAAATTTATGGCTTTTCCTTTTGGTGGCATCGCTTTCCCTCCCCCCCCCCCTCTTTCCGTGCTTTTTGTTTTCAATGAAAGGGACCGTCCATGGCAAACAATTGTTTAATTTCAGCAAATCCAATTTGACATGATTCATTTTCCGGCCGATTACCAAAAAGCTAATCATAGCCTGCCGACACTTTAGCAGCAGATCGGCTACTCACTCCGACAGTCCCTCCATATTTGTGTCCCCAGCAATTGGACAAACAATGGCTCGTCCTACCTTTTATCCGACAAATCCATCCCCTCCTCTCCCCCCCCTCTCTCTCCCCTCTATCTCTCTCCCTCTCTCTCTCTCTCCCCTCTCTCTCTCCCCTCTCTCTCTCTCTCTCTCTCTTTGCTCCCTTCTCTTTTTCCTCTCATTTTTCCACTTTCATCATAAACTCTGCTCTTGAAAACCCATTCACATAAAGTGGGACGAGAAAGAAAAGGTGACGATGCACTCAAAGAAAGGCTTTTTCGGTCGGTCCCTTCGTCGGTGCCCCCCCCCTCCCCCTAAGTTACGATAGTTTAGCAAAATTGAAAATATTGGCCGCTAAGTCAAAGTGAAGCATTGAAATGCCAAAAAATGGTGCCATGGACAGAAATGGCAGAGAATTGCGCAATGAATGGCGCCAATCCCAGGGAAATGTCAAGCTGGGCCATCCCCCCCCCCCTCTGCCCAATCCTCACCCCCCCCCTCGTCAATTCACACAAAACCCATCGCATTCCTCAAATTTACCCACACCAAACTCACTAATGGACTCACAATAGCGCCATGGGTGTCCCCTTCATTTGATGAGGTCAAATCACAAAACACTTAACTGACGGGTCGGGGGAGTGACTGGGCAATTGTTGGCAATGCCAATTTGAACGAATGAAAATATTTGGCCTTCTATTTATTTCATTCAGCCCCATACAATACAATGCTTTTTTGAATTCATTCTCCGGTCCGTTTCTTCCGTTTCTTTCGTTTTTTCTCCCACCCGAAAATTACCCTCTCAAATTGTTCAAGTTCACTTCTTTCACAAAATTAGTCTCAAAAAGGCGTACACATGGAAGGAAATTATTAACTTATTGTTGGAAGAACGAACCGCAATATATCGGAGGAAAAATGAATTCAGAAAAACAGGTTCAAAGAAAATGAGAGGGGAGAGGGGGGGAGGGATCGCATTCAGCGGAAGAGATGGACAAAAGAAGAGGGGGGGGGGAGGGAAAGTGAGGGACGCAAAAGGTGCTAAAAAGATTTTCGACTTTTCCCTGAGGCCAAAAGCGGAAATGACCAAAGGGGTGCCGGAAGGCTTTAATGGAGGATTAAACAAACAATATCCGCCAAGCTTTGAATGAATGAACAAAAACCGACTGGGAAAGCGCGGGTCCGTCGCCGCCGCCACCGTCGGCGTTCCGTTGCCCCAATTCCATGGATAACAACTAAAAATGTTTGAGTTATGAAAAATATGTGATGGATGGCATCATCGTTTGTCATTTTCCTTCCAACTGACGTTGATGCGAATTCCATCGTTCCTCCGACCAATCCCACGGGCATTTGGCCTCCTGTCGCGGCCAAATAATTCGCCTGCATTGGCCATCCGGCGGCGATTCCGTTCAGTGCCGCAGCTGCGGATGCCGCCGCCGGACCAATCGGAGCGATATTAACGGAAGAGACGGGAGGAGACTTGAGAAGAGAGGAGGCGGAGGCATTGGGCGAAGTCGGCCGATTGGAGTGGGCGGAAGAAGGCGCGGACGAATTCATTCCGTTGGGGGAGGAGACCAAAAGGCAACGTTGGGCTTGGGCTGAACGGAAAAAGGGGCGTAACAAATGACTTTTATTGAGTCAAAAAAGGATTAAATGCCATCCTGGTGGATGAAATATCGAAAAGCTCAAGGGTTCTGATCAATGCTTCCCATTTGCCCTGGTCAATGTTCCCTGGCTGTACACATCGATTCCCCCTCAGCCCATTACCCAACCGGTTGATCTCTCTTCCGCTCCCTTCCCCTTCCTTTCCCTTCCTCTCCCTTTTGTGTCCCATAGTTTTCGCCCAGAATTGGCTGCAAGTTAACTGCCAATTGGCCCAATTCACACTTTCACGAACTCACTAAATTTGGGTTGCATAATGCAATAAAGTCCGTTTTTCATGGCTAATCGTTGGTTTTCCCTCAAGGGAGGGAGGGATCATCCCCTCTCCCCCCCCCCTCCCGTTTTATCGCCCTCCCAGGTTTATCTCACTTCCCCATTTCTCCCCCTCACTTCCCTTCTCTCTGTCACTCTCTCAACGTCTTCCGCTCTCTCAACATTAAGGGCCATCTCCCTGTCTCCCCCCCCCCTAATCAAGGGTTCTTCCGGCTGAACTCACTCTCCCCTTTGCCCTCTTTTTCTCCGGTCATCCACTTATCAACTTCCAATTTGATTGCAACACCACCGCCCTTCTTCGAGCCACCCCTGGCAGAGGGACTCCAACGAAAGGCATTCTCACAAGAATCACTCAAACTTGAAAACCGTCTTGAGGGAAGAAAAGGGTGGGAGGAATGATCTGCTTAGAAGCCTTTAGAATAATGTGATGGAAGGGCGCTTGGGAAGAAGAGGGGGAAGAAGAGGGGGAAGAAGAGGGGGGAGAAGAGGATCTCTCTCCTCAACTGCTGGGGAAGGACTGAGTGTGCTGGAGGGGAGGGCGGGAGGAGGAGGAGGGGGAGGAGCACCCTCCACGGAACAGAAGTGGCAGCGAAGTGGGAGACGGACGAGGGAGGAGCCCACGGGGCGGGGCAAATCGCACTCACGACGATGAATAGAGGAGAGAACGGAAAGGGGAGAGAAGAATGGAGGGGGGAGGGGGGAGAGAGCGTGTCCATTAAGGTGGGCGGGGCTTCGTGTGATGAGAGACCCAATTAGAGATGAGGACGGATGGCAGTAGGAAAAGAGGGCATTGTGTGATCAGCGACCGGAGCGGACGGAGAAAAGCCCCGCCGCACGCAAAGGAAACGGCGGAGAGAGTGATCAAACATATTTGGACATTACAACCGTATTTTTGAATATTATATCTTGCTAATTTCTTTCTTTCCTTCCCTTTCCTTTTCCTTTACTTTCCTTATTTTATTTTATTCCCTTCTCTTTTAAATGTTTTAAATCCTTTTTTATTTATACACTATTTTAGCATTTTTATTCCCTTTTTCTTTACTTTTTGTTTGATTCTGCTGGGTGTGTGTACAAACTGTAAGATACCCGTGATTTTCTTTCTATGCCTTTATTTTCTTTCTCCCCAATCCCCTTATCGTAACGGCCATACCGTAACTTTTCTCTCAAATATACCATTACCGTAATCTTTTTAGTTTCTCTATGTTCTTTTGTTTTCACGCCCATCCATCCCAACTGCCCATCTTTTCTTGCCAATTCACTCTCAGTCAGTGCCAAATGCCGTGCTTAATTGCAAAGCGCTTTTCGCTTTTCCCCTCCCCCGCTCCATCGTCCGCTTCTCTCTCTCGAGAGGCGTGCCGGTGCCCATCCCCCGCTTCTCCCCCCCCTTCTTACGAGTGCCATCCTCAAATTCATTCCCTAAGCCCATCTGTCCTCCTCCTCCCCCCTCCCCTCCCGCGTTCTTTTCCATTCTCCCAAAACCGAAATCATTTTTGCTCTCCACTTGAGGAGACAGCGGAGGGGGGGGGGGGCAATGGAACGGAAAAATGGACGGCGGATTAATTTCATTTGCTCCATCCCAATAAGCGCAATTTGCCTAATTTCCTCGTCCCCTCACGCATTTCCTCGTAATTTTTCTTATAAATTTAATTTAAAAAATTCTTCCATTGGGTTTTGATAAAGTTTGATAAAGCATTTTCAAAAGAATGATAGGCATTCCAACTGAAATTACAAAAGAATTATTTAATAAAAAATTAATATTTCTTTCATTTTGTAAGAGAAAATAAAAAATTCCAAAAAGCATTTAAAATGGTTTAAATAATGGGGAGCAAAATTAACGCCGCGGGCCAAAAAAAAGTAAATTATTGTATTCACGATTATTATATTAGACCACAATTTTGTGGTATTTTTGTAGTTTTTATGGCCTCCTAACTCTATTAAACATCAGCCAATTCTTCGTTTATGCTTATGAAAGTTGAAATTACTCTCCTCAAAGCGCACTCTGTCCAATTTTCATAGTGAAAAAAAATTCCAAGTCGTAAATATCGCATTGATCAGAAGATCACTCCTTCACGGTGATCTGAACCCCCCTCAAATCGCTCAAAATGGGAGAGATTTTCGAGAAAAATTCCAAATCTTAATTCTAAGCCGAATAAATTCATTTTTTTAAATTTTTTAGAAAAATTATAATCATTTGCCATTTATTTATCCATTCGTTTGACTTTTTCTGCCTTTTGTTAACTTTGGTCCGTTTCTTTGCTCGTTAAAATGTTTTTCTGAATTCTCTGTTTGGATTTTTCAAAACTTTCGTTGTTTTGTTTTTTTCAGATTTTTAGTGCAAAAAATGGACCAAATCAGAAAACAATTTTTGTTGGATCGCAAAATTGACCTACCGAAGGCGATGACCAGCAGTTCGGCTGCTCTCTCATCGGCAAATTGTGGCATCGTTCGCTTTCTTCGGCATTCCCTTTGGCTCCTTTCTTCTTTCTGCTTTTCGGCCTCTCTCTTTGCTTCAGTTTTTCCTTCCTTCTCCTTCCCGTCATTTTCTCCTTCTCCCTCTTCTACTTTCTTCTGTCCGTCCTTTTCCCCTGTTTCTCTTTCTCTCCGTTCCTTTCCTTCTTTTTCTTTGTCCTCTTCTTTCTCCATTTCTTCTCTCTCTTCCTCTTCTCCTTTCTTCTCCCAGTCATTTTCCCCTTTTTCACTTTCTTTCCTTCTCTTTCCCTCTCTAATTTTCTCTTCTCTTTTCTTCCCTCCGGCGTCTCCTCCTCTTTCTCGCTCTCTCTCCGTTTTTTTCCTTCTCTTTCCTTCTCCTCCTTCCTCCTCCTCTTCTTTCACGACTCCTTCTCTCTCTTCCTCTCCTCCTTTCTCTCCTCCCTTTCCTTTTTCTCCCCTTTCTTTTTTCTCCTCCCTTTCTCTGTCTTCCATTTCCATTTCCTCTTTCTCTTCTTTCTTCTCTCTTTCCCTCATCTTTTTTTGTTCTTCTTCCTCTTTTCCTCTTCTTTTTCCGTTTTCTCCAATTAAATCACAAACTAAAAACTTTGAGCATGATGCCGACGGTAGACAGTGCTTTTCCATAGTTAAAGTGTGAATAAATAAATTTATTAGTCCTTTAAACAAAATCATTTAAAATTCAGAAAAAATTCAATCATAAAAACTTAACGAGATTTATTATTTTGTAATTATAAAAAGTAATTGCAAAAGTTAATTTGGACATGAAGCATCAATACATTGGTTAGTCGGGGCCGAGACGGGAATTAAGGTTTCCCCCCCCCACCCATTTCCCGGTCCCGGCAGGGCAACTGAAAACCGGGAAAAATAATCACTGGTAAGAATTTCCCCCATTTAAATCGAATATTTTTAATTTTTTTTAATAAAAATATTTCTTAAATAAAATTAAAATTTCATAAAAATTTATTACTATTAAATGAAAAAGTTATAAACAATTGAAAATCTACTATTTTGGTGCAAAATTTGTTAATGAATATTAAAAAAAATAAATATTGAACCTTTTTTCTGCTCACCATTTGCATTTATGAAAAGCAATCACCGATCGGTGCTGATTTGGGCTGATTTGTTGAAAGGGACACTTCGCCAGAAGCAGCGCCACGGAAGGGGAGGGAGGGAGGGAGGAGGGAGGGAGGAGGGAGGGGGAGGGAGGGGGAGGGAGGAGAGGAGGGAGGGAGGGAGGAGGAGGAGGGAGGGGAGGGAGGGAGGGAGGAGGGAGGGGGAGAGAGAGGGGGGGGGGTGGAAGAGAAGAGGAAGAGGAGGAGTTGAGCACATTCTCGAGGGATGATGAGACGAGTGTTTAAGTGAGTGAGGGGATAATTTTATTGGGAAAAGGTTGAAGTTGGTCGGTTGAGAGCTCACTTCAACAAGGGAAGACTAAAGTGGAAGACAGCCAAAGAGAGAGGAAGGAAGACAAAACAAAGTGATAGAGAGGGAGGAGAGAAAGAGAGAGAGACAGAGAGAGAGGGGAGAGAGAGAGAGAAAGGGGAGAAAGAGATAGAGAAGGGGAGAGAGAGAGGGGGGAGGGAAGTGAGGCAAAAGAGAGGGGGAAAAGTCAAAAGGGATGTGTGATCAGACTGATCGCCAAAGATGGAAATGCAAGCGAAGCCAAGTGATGATCAATGGAAGTTCTAAGCCAAGGTGAATAAGGGACAAAGGCAAGCAGAATGTGCCATTGGTATAATGTTGCCTTTAAGACTCGATTAGAGACTATTAGTCTCCTAATGGTCGTCGTTTTGCCAATTTTGACCATTGGTTGGCATCCGTCCGTCCCCCTTCCTTCTCCACTTTCGGTTTCCTTTTCTCCAAAATGTCTCTCAATGACTTCTTTCGGCTTCCAAACGAAAAACAAATTCAAATGAATAGGCCCTTTGATTGTGCTTACTTAAAACAGTTAAGTGAAAAGCGAAAAAGGACATAAAGCGAATAGAAATAAAGAAATGAAGGGTTATCAAAGGAAGTGAATTTGAGGACGAAGCCGAAAGGATTTTGGAGAGAAATGGCACTTCAAAGGGTAAAATGAAAGTTGGCACTTTCGACGATTAGCACATATTTTTATGAAAAGTGACAAAAAAGGAAATGAATTTGGGTTTTAAAAATTAAACCACAAAATCCTAAGTTTGAATATAATTTATAGGCAGTCTTTTTAATGTAAAATGAAAAGATGACTCAAATGAATTCGCCTTGGACAGTGCCAATGACTGATTG
>CP049707.1:11975159-12005839 GCA_004148225.2 Heterodera glycines | reverse complement strand
TTCAGCTCAGACGGTGTTTTGGTTACCAATAAACCCGCATATAGTTGGAGAACAATTAATAAGAATAAATTTTCATGATACATTCTGATGCCAAATTCAAATCTTTGGTTGTGCATTAGCATTGTTAAGTTTATAAAATTACGCCCTTTTAGGACTTTAATATTCCTGCGTTAATTCGTCAAGCAATTCCAATGGAGGAGGATTCCTTTGCGACTTTAACTGCCGATGAATTGACTGGCGACCGAATGACGGTGATCGCAAAGCGCAGCTTCTTTTACCAACTGGCGAATCGGCTATTACTATCGCAACAAAACTCGCCAAATGCTGAATATATTGAACGACTGATAAAGGGTAATTTTTTTAAATTACAACATCATTTTTTATCAAATTTCGTAATGTGATGTGGTCTCGAAAAATGACCAGTTTCATGTTCATTTTTAAATTTGTCCATCAAAGATTTTTAGTAAATTGTACTTCTATCCTCCATCCATTCATTCTTTTATTGACTTTTTCTCCATATGGCTAGAAAAACTACCCTCTTAAATGCCCACCTAAACATGAATTTTTAGTATTTGATTTAAGCTTCTCAAATTCTGGGCCTAGGCTGTATATATGCTCCGTTTGAATATTTGCTTTTATAGAGCTTCCCGACACCAATGATTGGGATGACTTCTGTTCAAACCACGTACAATCATTTGTCGATCAAAACCGTTCGGAAAAAGTGCTTTCTATTTCAACGACAAATCGGTCTAGCAATGCCATTGAGATTGACGAATTGCCGGATGACAGTATCACTCCATTGCCAAACCTCATTCTCAAATAAATATATTTGTCATATTGAATGACTCTTCTGAAGTAATAAAGTGAAAATTAATAAACTCCCTGCCAAAATTCACATTTATAACATTTTAATTGATTTTTTAAAAGAAAATGGTATAAAAAAAATAAATTTTAGGAGCATTTAAGTTAAAAAGATACATAAAATCCACCTAAAATATTCAAAATTTAATCCAATAAAGCTTTTTTGGTGAAATTACTTAATATGAATGTAAAAATCTCTAAGTCATTTGTCGATGCCCGGTCCCGGTACTTTCAAAATTCCGGGCTCTATTGAAGACTACAGATTCTTGTTATAATATGTTGTTAAAATGATATTTGAATACAATAAAAGAAAGCTTTTGCAGGTCAATCAGTATAACAGCAAAAAAAGGGTCATAACTTTAATCAAAGATGACGAAATGGTGAAGAACTGTTGTTGGAAATCGAAAGTGAGGAGCACGAAGAACCCGCCCTTGAGAGTGACACAGCCTTTGAGCCAAATAAACCGCCTTCAAAAGGGAAGGCATGGCCAGCGGCAATCTGAGAAGGGAATTTAAGTCTAAAAAGTATTGTTTTGGTGACATACTTTACGCACGGCCGGGTTGAAAGTGAGCGATGCGAATGGTCCCTGCTGTTTGCCGTGTCGGCACTGCCTTCCTGGCGAAATCGCTCGAGTGCTCAGCATCGTTTTGCCTTCGTTTTTCGCTGCCGTTCCAATGGCCATTTCTCTTTGCCTTCCAATCGCTTCGTCGTCCAATTCATTCTCTGCCGTTTCTTCGTCGGTGCTGTACAACATCAGTTGGTCGATGAGCTGATTTACTTCTTTTAACGGAGTTTCCTCTCTTTTTTCACGCCAGCCAAAAGAATGCGAAGGAACGGTAGAAGAACAAACGGAAAAAGAACGAAGGGAAGGCGCGGAAGACTTTTTGGAACTGAAATAAAATCAATCCGACGGTAAAAAAGAGAAAATATTTTTTTACTTTATAACTTTTTCTAAGGTTAATGCGAACTCACGCTTGGATTTTGCATTTTTCATCACGTACTTTTTTTTTAAAATTTTAACATTTGTTGGCGGTAAAGGCATGTTTAGAATGGTGTAAATTCGACATGACTATCGGAATTTTCCACATACATAGGCTATGGGGTTGGAAACAACACGGGGTTCGGCTAAGGGAATAAAAACCAGCCCGTGAAATCCTTGTCAGCCCAAAAAACAGAGTTACGGAGTCCGTAAAACCGTACGCGCCTGGCGGGGTATTGGGTTAAAAACCGTTTGGCTGTCTGACAAATAATTAAATCAAAAAGCATAAACTAAAAATTCGAACTTCAATTTTTACTAGCAATATCTTTTTCCACATCTAAATGGTTCTACACCTAAACATGGCTTTTTACCCAAATTTTAAAAATTTATTGAAAGAATCAAGTAGCTGATGGAAAACAGAAATCCGAGTTCTATGGGATTGTATGGAAAATGAATTCAACTTACGCGGACTTGGACAGTAAATTCGACTTGTCCAAAAACGACCTATTTCTGATTCTATTTGAAGTTCCGATTTTCGTAGAATATTTTGAAGAAAGCGATTGGTCATCGTCCTCAAAATCCATCATTCTTTTTGAATTATCAAGTACAAAATCTGTAACAGATGAGTCCCGAGTAAAACGTGAACGTTGCGAGAGAGGAGTGCTGGCAACGGAAAAGGCACTAAATTATGACCAGATTATTGGCGCGTCTTGGTTCGTTAACCTGTAAAAAGTGTTCGGTCTTTTCTTGCGTTTCGGCTTTTTTGGTAAAAAGAGAAGTGCTGTGCTGATGAGCAGTGTAAAGGCAGAAAGGGCTAAGCGACTGATCAGATAATCTCGGTTGTGAATCTGTTCATAATGTACGAAGAATAAGGCCGGCCATGAAAGGACAGCCAGCAGACCAAGGAAAGTGAAACGAGTCTAAATAGAAAAAAACATGCAAAGTAACCGATCCAAAAAATACAAGATAATGATAAGAATAATTTCCATACTTCGGACAATTTGGTAGCGACAATATGCAACAAGAACATGACGGCTGAGATAGAATGACCATTACGAACGATTCCAGCGAGGAAATCTTTTTGAAGTCGGATTGAAATATTTTGAATTTCGAAAAATTTATAATCAGCATCCGTTTGAAGGTGTTCAAAATGGGCGAAACAAAGTAAAAGTGCAGTAGAGAAGCAAATGGAATTGAGTGTATTGGTCTTCCAACCTTAAGTGATTGATATACATTTTAGAATATTCTGGCTATCATTCATGCTCAAATAAACCACCCACTCATATCAGGGAATCATTAATTTACAAGCCAGTAACCAACAGAAGAACAATTCGGAAGGTAAATCCAAAAACTGTTTTTGCAGTATAGGCACCGAGAAAAGAAAGAGTGAAGCTGGTCCTCTCATTTCGCCTTTTTATATATGTAAATAATGCATTTAAACGACCTGACGAAATAACTTTTTGATGTTTTCGTTCGCGCCTCTTGCGAGCAGTTTGTTCTTCTAATGGAGGAAAAGTTAATTTATCGTCAAGTGTCATAAATATGGGAATTTTATCTGTAATATAAATAATTAATTGTAGGAAAATTTGGCAATCCTGAAGAATTGGGGTTTCTAATTTAACTTTTTTTGGGGCTCAAAATCAGTTTCCGGGGTTTTCGAGGGTGCTGATCACGAATATGAACTTGGATTTTCCCAATTCCGAATTCCGGACCCGAATTCGAGCAAAAAAGTTGAAATTTTCTTCCAAAATACGAGTTAAAATCGAACAAATTTCGCGCAATTGCGTATTTTTTATTCTAATACTTGAAGCATTCGAATTCAGGTCGGGTGTTCGGAATTGGGCAAATCCGAGTTACAGATTCGTGGTCAGCGCCCTCGAAAAGCCCCAAATACCAATTTTGAGTTCAATGAAAAAAAAATTTTTTTTAAATAGAAACCCCCATTCTTCAGGATTGATTGGTCTTATTGCACTTTAGGCATCCAATCGAATTCAATGAGACTATAGAAGTTTTGGTTCTAGTTGCAATGTGGTACACATCTTTGAATTTTTATTAAAAACCACCAAGGGGTGGGGTCATTTTGGTTTGCAAATTTTTTTGTGGGTCAGCGGATTTTTTTAAAATTTAATTTGGCATAATGTAACTAAAGAACAAAAATCTCTTGTGCCACTACCACTAAACATTTTTTGTGTGTAAATGATCAGCCCATTTTCAACCTACATTTTTCAAAAATTATTATTTTTAATTAACATGAGCGGTTAGATGTACATGTATTTTTCAAGGTTTGGCTAAACACAGATATTCCCCAATATATCTCTTATCTTTCGGACAAAAGATAAGTCTGCCCAAAAAAGTTGCTGGGTTCGGGTAATATTACATTCAAATCAGAAATTTTGGGTCGATTTAAAAAGAGGGCCCACAATTGGTACTATTATTCCTGGATCCTTTTTTATTTTGGTCTATTTTAATATAATTGCAATTAATTATTTTCATTCAGAAATGCTTTGCAATTTCCGTAATTTAAATTCCTTTTCCTTGCGGAATTTATCGCTCGCATCGGTTTTACTTCAGCAACAAAAATTTGCTGCGGTCAAAGCACTGCCTAATAAAATTACAAATGTTGTGCTTATCGATGTGATTCGGTGCAAGTCAACTAATGTCGCTCAGTACAATGTTCTCGCTGCGCATGGCCATGAGCACGGACATGGACACCGCAGATTTTCAACTTTGGCGAATAAATGGGTTGCTAAACGGCGGTTCTCGAAAAATAATTATGGAAAGAGGGGCTCGCAATTACACTAAAAATGTTCACTTGCCAGTCTTGTTTGTTTAAGGTACCTACCCAACTCATATCAAAGTGCCATTGCCCGCCCTCAGTCCAACATGGAATCGGGTACAATCATATCATGGCAAAAGAAGGAAGGTGACCAAATCAGCGAGGGTGATTTGCTTTGTGAGATTGAAGACGGACAAGGCGACGATGGTTTTGAAACGCCGGAGGAAGGCTATCTGGCAAAAATCATTATTCCTGAAGGGACGAAGGATGTGCCCATTGGAAAGGTTATTTACGACAATTCAGAGCAAATTATCAATTTATTTCCATTTTAGCTCTTATGCATAATTGTTGAGAAACAAGAAGATGTTAACGCTTTCAAAGACTTCAAAGGCGAGGAAAGTGTGCCAGAAACAATCGAAGCCAAAGGGACCCCGGAAACGACCAAACTCACGCAAAAGACACTCCCCACGGCACAACCCGAACAGTCACAGCCATCGCCTCAGAATGTGATGTCAGACCAAAGCCGTGTCAAGGCTTCTCCATATGCCAAGAAATTAGCTGATGAAAAGGGAATTGACCTTTCGGTGGGTAAAATGAACCCGATCTATGGGAAGGTGGTTAAATGCCCAAGTCAAACAATCATAGGTGGTAAAACCGCTATTTTATGGGGTAATGTGGAGAGATTAATTTACATTAGTTTTATTTTAAAGCATTTTAAAAAATTCAAATTTAATATGTTATAATCAGCTCAATTTCAGTCGTTTTCTGGCTCTGGCCCTAGTGGGCGGATTTTGGCTGCCGATTTATCAAAGGCTGAAGGGGAATTTCCTAGCCGTGGGACTCAAAGCTCCGCTTCTTCGTTCATCGATATTCCGCTTTCGAACATGCGCAAAACAATTGCGAAGCGTCTTAGTGAGGCAAAGTCGACGATTCCACATTATTACCTCACTTCTGAAATGCAAATTGACAAATTGCTTGAGTAAGTTGGTTGTTTCGTCGTTTATTGTTTTCGTTTCTTTTTCAGAGTCAGAAAGAAATTGAACATTTTGTTGGAGAGAGAGGCCAAAAAGAAAGGAGAAAAAATGCCTTCGAAATTGTCCATCAACGACTTTATTATAAAGGCGTCCGCACTCGCCTGTTTGCGTGTTCCCGAGGCTAATTCCTCCTTTATGGGCTCTTTCGTTCGGCAGCACAGTTCGGTGGATGTTTCGGTTGCGGTTAGCACCGACGTCGGTCTGATCACTCCGATCATTTTCGACGCACACACTAAGGTAATCCAAGCAACGGATTGCTCCATTTCCATCGCCAATTTTAAGGGCGTTGCGACAATCAGCAACGAAGTGCACGCATTGGCAGCGAAAGCGCGTGAAGGCAAATTGCAGCCGCATGAATTTCAAGTTGTACCTTCATTGTCCAACTCCGTTACTTTCGGTTTTCAGGGAGGAACATTCACCGTGTCTAACTTGGGAATGTTTGGAAGTGTCGACCATTTTACGGCCATCATAAACCCACCTCAGTCCTGCATTTTGGCAATTGGCGCTGCGCGTCGAATGCTCGTCCCTATGGAAGAGGAAGACAAATCGGATTCAAACGAACGGTGTTTTTCGAACAGTTCAGAGGATTCAGATTTTAAATAACTTTTGTTTTCAGTTTCCGCGCAGTCACTTCGCTGAAAGTAACTTTGAGCTGTGATCACCGAGTGGTGGACGGTGCAGTGGGCGCCGTTTGGCTTCAGAATTTCAAGCAGTTTATGGAAGAGCCATTTACGATGATCCTTTGGGGCACACCGGGGAATGTTTTTTAATTGTTTCTCCTCATTCTCGGCCCAATTATTAGGCTTCCGTGGTTGACTCTCTCCTAGTGATGACTTACAATAGGATAAAAATACCTTACAATTAGCGGGTGAAAATTGTCATTGTTTTTGTTAGAGTGAATGATAAATTATAATTTTGAACAAATGGGCCATAAATTTCTGCCCCTTTCCCTCCGCCCAATAAAGAAGATATGTTTTGATGCCTGATTAGGGAAAAAACGCATCTAATTACTAGAACTCGGTATTTTGAAAAAAGCCCGGACCTGGACTTCATGAAGAAAATCCAGGCTCCTCGAGACCTGAACCCAGGCCTGGACCTGGATTTTTTAAAATTTGTTTTAAAAAGCCAAAAATTTAATTGCATTGTTATGATCTCAGCAAAGGAAAGCACTTTTCTAGGGTAGTTTTAGGCGCTGATCAATATTCTGACTTCAAAATTGCAAAAATCTATGATTTTATCAATGGTTTTCATCATGTGATTTTGTCAATGATTTTTAAAAATAAGTAACGAGTCTCGAATGGTACTTGTTTCAGGGTTCTACTATGTCTCTATCAAAAGTTATAGCCCAACAAATTTTTACTGATATGCCCCCGTCTTCGCATGCTCTCTACTGGCTGGCCTCTCCGCGGCCCTCAGGGCACTTTTTTGGGTTTTAGACATGTTACTGGTTTTTTTTTAATATATATATACAGGGCTCGGATCGTACCAAGTCACTTTCCAAGTACAGGCATGCCAATTTCCAAGTACATAACGGGGGAAATTTGTGAAATCCAAGTACACAAAAATTTAAACAAAAAAATAAAAAGAAAATTTTCCACAATTCTATTTTTCCCCGGAATGATTTTATCCAAATATTTATTATTTCAGTTAAGCAATTTATGCATTTTTCAAAAACATCCTCAACAACAGGTTGTCAACTTGCAAATCAAAAGAATAGAGTTTTTTGTTTTTCAAAACCATTTTTTTTGCGGCGGTTTTTCAAAAAAAACTTTTTGGCTTTGACCCTTTTAAACAGATTTTAATTGAAAATTGTCTATTTCTAGGTTAAAAATTAATAATTGTTTTGACAAAAGGCCAAAAATTTTTTAAGGCTTTTTTCTAAAGATCATTGACAAAATCACATGATGGAAATCATTGATAAAATCACAGATTTTTCAGTTTTCACGTCATATTCGTGATCAGCGCCTAAAATTACCCTAGAAAAGTGCTTTCCTTTGTCGGAATCATGACATTTTTATGGGGGGGGGGAGTAGCAAAACCTACAAGTATCGTTTTTTCGCCTGGGTCTTGATTTTTTCATATTTGACCTGGACCTGCATCCAGGAAAAATCCAGGTCCAGGCCGAGCTCTACTAATTACAAATCACAATAAAAATTTCGACTTTTCCCTTATCAGCATCGGTCGCAAAAAAATGATGTCAAAAGTAAAGCAAAAAAAGGTCGTTATTGGAGAAATTTTGGACCGTAAAATGAAGTTTTGTCTCGAACCCCCCCCCCCCCCCTCGTCTCAATCATCTGTCATATGCCCTTGTGCCTGTTCAATTGATCAACTAAGGCTGCAAATTTTAAGCAATAAAATGGTGATTATATGGGCATAAAAGCACCAAACTGTCTTTGACTAAACTTTATTACCTAAGTTTGTCATCTTTTCTTAACGGACTTTAGTGCCATGCCATAAATTTCTCGTGATAATCATTTAAATGTTCGTCAATATTATTTTTGTCACTGCATGGGTTATTAATTATTTGGCTGAAGTGGTCGACGTTGAAGAGCCGACACATCAAAACAAATCATTTTCGCCCAAATCTAAATTTTCATTGGCACTTTTGGTGTGACTTTCGCCGCTCATTACCGCAACCTTTCCGCTCCGTTCAGTTGGTCGAGCAAACCGATGGGCAATGCTTCTGCGTAATTGGCAACTCTTTTTGGCATTTTCCATCTGTAAAATTCAACCGATTAGCTTTATTTGTTTAATTATTTCACAAGAAAAATCTTTATTTTGAGCTTATGACTCCAAAAACAATAATGTGATCAGAATAATTGGACACGATTCCATGGAAAGCATCGAAAAGTGCCACTTTCTATGGCAAATAGTAAAAGCATGTAAATTTAAATTTTTATAGTAAATTAACGAACGAATAAATGAATTAAAAAATATTTTTTTCATTTTTAAATATTTTATAAATCCCCCATATTTCAGGAATATTTTACCTTTAAAATTTTTGTGAAAGTGTATTAAATTATTCCAAATGTCCCTTATGGATTTTAAGTTCATTTTCCAATTTTGTCTTCGACTTGGAAATGTTTGTCTTGCTAAATTTCACTCTTTTTCGGGACGAATGCTGGGAAATACGGAAATTAAAACCAAATAATCATTTTGAAGGTGATAAGAAAAGCACCGTTTTTAGAAAACGGGGACTGCAGCTTCACTATTACCGATTAAGCGAAAGAATTTGCTCGATTTCTTCGGCCGTTAATCCGTCGCTTCGTTTGCCGTAGCGAAGTCGCGCGGCGCCGTTGAGAGAGCCGACAAAATCGCTAAGTCCGTCCGATTTTTTCAACGGACTTCGTTTGTCCAATTGTCTTAACATGGAAAAGCTTAGAAATTCAATGGCATTTTCAAAGTTCAATTGTACCGCCACTCACCGCAAATATTCCTCAAAAAGTCCATTCTCTCCAATTTTGAGCTGATTGGGAGCAGTTCCGTGGAGTGCCAGAAGAAGAACAAAAAGAGCAATTATTGACGTAAGAACAGTGACAGACAGATGAGAAGCCATTGGCAAAGGCCAAGGGAATGGGAAGAAGCGAAATTCGAACGGACGAATGGCCAAGACAAACAGTTCCTTGACACAAACGTTGGTGATACTCGGGTACTGTGCCATAAAAGGGAAGGCTTCTCAAGAACCTATCTCTTAGTCAAGAAAACTTTCGGATTTTCAGTTCCTTTAACCCTAAGGGATAGTCTTTTCGGTATTCTAAAAATGGAAAAAAGGATAATCTGCCGAATTTAATTATATTTTTCTCAGCTGTTAAATAAATATTGTTCGTTTGTCTGATTAGTGAAGTACAAAAAAAAGTCAATTTGGTAGGGCAGATCAACCAGCAAATGCCGCGCATTTGGTCTCAAGGGGGGATAAGGATTTGAGATAAAGCATTGTGTAGAGGGAATGTTTGGCACTAATCGTAAGAGTGCAGCAGCGGACGAATGGACGGGCGAAGGGATGCGAACAAAAGGGGAGGACGGATTTTATGGGAACATTTGGACCATTTGCACGCCTTTCCTCGCATTTTAATTTTGCCAGGGACCGGCGGAGAAATGAATAATAAAAAGGAGAGAAACAAATGGTCACGCCAAAAATGGGAGGCGAATGACACGCGCGTTAACAACATTTGGGTTTTGGTGGGCTTTGGCGGCACTTTTTGTGCCTTTTGTCCATTGTTTATTTTTCAGAGCGAAGGGATTATAAGCAAAAACGAAGAAAAGTAAAGGACGAAGCCTAAGGGGGGGGAGGGGGAGGAAAAGCGGAGGATGGCAAAAGTTACGACGGAAACGGAGGAAAAAGGGACGAAAAAGTGATAATTAGAGAAGACTTATGCAATCCAATGAAACAATTACAAGTGATAAGTTACATTTTGGCACCTTTTACTTCTTTTATTTCACCTTTTAAATTTGATCAGAATTTTTACTTATAAAATATTTTTTTAATTAGGACCAAAATGGAAGAACGTTTACTGTTCAATGAATATTCTTTGGACGGAATGTCCCTTGAATGTGTTGTCATTTGTCCTTATTTTGAGATGCTTCGACTGTTGGACATAAATTTTTAATTGTGTAAATTTTAATTTTTTATAAAATCTGTTAGTAAATTTCGTCAGTTTCCCAGTTTTTCCCACGGCGTTTATTGGTTCGTTCGCTGCCCACGCCTTTCCTTCACGAAATGCGACAAAGACAATGAAAGGAAAAAGCGGATTTGTAAAAAAAAAAGAGAAATTAATTATGCATTTAAAGGAAAACAAAGTTTTAATTGAAAAAGGGCGTGTAAATGCCAAATGCTTCGGCTGAACTAATGCTCAATTCCATTGGCAAATTGAACAGATTCATGGGAAAAAATGCGAAAAAGCACATCTCCGAATGGGTTTGGCGTGCTTTCTGAGTTTTTACCACCTTAATTAATCATTTACCATTTTTTAAATTTTTGAACCCCCGCCCCAAACTCCCATGGGACCAATTAGCTAATATTATTAAATAAAAATCCATATTTGTTTTTGAATCTCTAAGTATAAAAGTGTAATGAAAAAGTGGCTGATTGGGAGGTTAAAATGCGGGAATTTAATGACGTGTCAAACATTTTTTTAGGTCCAAAGTTCGGACTCTTTTGACTCATTTGTCCGTTAGTTTTTAGTGTTCCAAATCGTTTTTACTCTTTTCTTTTGCTTGAAGCTTAAAAAATAGAAAGAAAATTGATAGAAGCAAAGTTTAACTGAATAAATTGTGTGAATTTCACCGAAATAAATTTATTGAGCAAAAGCATTTAAAACTGATGAATTAAATATAAAAGCATAATAAAATTTGAATATCTCATTTAATTAACAATATAAATTCTTTCGTCTGTAAATTGTAAACATTTCCTTTCTCATTTTGCCGTAATCAAATCTCAAAATTTCACTTTGACTCTGTCAGTCAAAAAGCTAATCGCCAATGATAAGCAGGCCTTTTTCGTTCAGACTTTGTCCGCAAAATTCCTTGGCATTATCCTCCACTCCACGATCTTTTTGCAAGCTCAGTGATGGCAATTTGCGCTTTTATCTCTACGGTCATTGAAACCATAAATTAAAAAAACTCTTAAAGCAGATTGCAACAGAATAAATGTCAGAAATTAAATGAAAATAATCATTTGGAAATGGAAAATGGAAGTTTTTTCAAGTTCAATGACAAACAAACTGAAGATAAAAAAAATAAAAAATACAGAAAATTTAAATTAAATTTTAGCGTGTGAAATAAAAATGAATAAAAATGCAT
Source organism: Heterodera glycines (assembly GCA_004148225.2). Lineage (NCBI taxonomy): Eukaryota > Metazoa > Nematoda > Chromadorea > Rhabditida > Heteroderidae > Heterodera > Heterodera glycines. The sequence goes on along the minus strand of CP049707.1, from coordinate 11,994,390 downwards.
CTTTTTATTTGGGCCTGGACTATTTAGACAAAAAAATTTAAACATTTGTTTTAACGAGAATTCCGCAGGAAATGATAATTTTTTTAATAAAAAATATTTAAAAAAATTATATTTTATTTATTTTTTAAACTTAAATAATTATTTAAGGTTCGGGAGTACCGATAATAGTGTGTTCGAGTCTGAAATTTCTCGAGACTGACCTTGTGACCAAGACTCAACCCTACGACTCGAGACTAAAAATCCCGAGACCGAGACTTTTTTTAAATTTAACAATTGAATTTCGAAACACAAAATTATAATAATAAATAAAAACCATTTCTCGATCACAAAAAACCCAAATCCTAAAATAAGAAGTGTTTAGGAATTTTGGTATTAGTGAAATTAAAAGTTTTATACTCTTTTTTAATAAGTGACCAAATAATTTTTCAAATTTACTTAAAATTTCGGTTTTTTACACCTTAATTTTGAAGCTTTTTGGCACCTTTTTCCCATTTTTGTACCTATTTTTGGGGCTTTTAAGAACCTAAAAACTAACATTTTGGCAGTTTTTTTATCAAAAAATATAAACCCTAATATAATTTATTAACCAATTGATTTTGAAATGATTGTGAGTATCGTAATTTATGAAAGTTTACTCATCAAATAATCGTTGGCAAAGTAACAGTAACCAAAAGAAAAACAAAAGCAAACGAAAGGGTGGGCTCAAGTCATCTTGGACAAAGAGATTGTTGAAGGCATTCATTCATTCGCCTGCTGTCCGTCTTTGGCTTCTTCCGATGCTAATTCAATTGGCGATTGTTTTCCCGCCTTATTAGCGCCAGCCGAGGGATTGCCGGGTTTGAAGGCCAAGCCAAGTGGGGGGGGGAGGGGAGGTTGGCACGCCCAATTTGGTCCTCAATATTTCCCAAAGTAAATGGAGAAGAGTGCCCGGTTGGTTGGCCCAGAAGGGCTCCTCCCAATCAGTCATTGGCACTGTCCAAGGCGAATTCATTTGAGTCATCTTTTCATTTTACATTAAAAAGACTGCCTATAAATTATATTCAAACTTAGGATTTTGTGGTTTAATTTTTAAAACCCAAATTCATTTCCTTTTTTGTCACTTTTCATAAAAATATGTGCTAATCGTCGAAAGTGCCAACTTTCATTTTACCCTTTGAAGTGCCATTTCTCTCCAAAATCCTTTCGGCTTCGTCCTCAAATTCACTTCCTTTGATAACCCTTCATTTCTTTATTTCTATTCGCTTTATGTCCTTTTTCGCTTTTCACTTAACTGTTTTAAGTAAGCACAATCAAAGGGCCTATTCATTTGAATTTGTTTTTCGTTTGGAAGCCGAAAGAAGTCATTGAGAGACATTTTGGAGAAAAGGAAACCGAAAGTGGAGAAGGAAGGGGGACGGACGGATGCCAACCAATGGTCAAAATTGGCAAAACGACGACCATTAGGAGACTAATAGTCTCTAATCGAGTCTTAAAGGCAACATTATACCAATGGCACATTCTGCTTGCCTTTGTCCCTTATTCACCTTGGCTTAGAACTTCCATTGATCATCACTTGGCTTCGCTTGCATTTCCATCTTTGGCGATCAGTCTGATCACACATCCCTTTTGACTTTTCCCCCTCTCTTTTGCCTCACTTCCCTCCCCCCCCCCCCTCTCTCCCCCTTCTCTATCTCTTTCTCCCCTTTCTCTCTCTCTCTCCCCCGCTCTCTCTCTCTCCCTCTCTCTCTGTCTCTCTCTCTTTCTCTCCTCCCTCTCTATCACTTTGTTTTGTCTTCCTTCCTCTCTCTTTGGCCGTCTTCCACTTTAGTCTTCCCTTGTTGAAGTGAGCTCTCAACCGACCAACTTCAACCTTTTCCCAATAAAATTATCCCCTCACTCACTTAAACACTCGTCTCATCATCCCTCGAGAATGTGCTCAACTCCTCCTCTTCCCCCCTCCCTCTCTCTCTCCCCCTCCCCCCCTCTCTCTCCTCCTCCTCCCTCCCTCCCTCCCTCCCTCCTCCCTCCTCCCTCCTCCCTCCCTCCCTCCCTCCCTCCCTCCCTCCCCTCCCTCCCTCCTCCCTCCTCCTCCCTCCTCCCTCCCTCCCTCCCTCCTCCCTCTCCTCCCTCCCCTCCCTCCCTCCCTCCTCCCTCCCTCCCTCCCTCCTCCCTCCCTCCCTCCCTCCCTCCCTCCCTCCCTCCCTCCCTCCCTCCCTCCCTCCTCCTCCCTCTCCCTCCCTCCCCTTCCGTGGCGCTGCTTCTGGCGAAGTGTCCCTTTCAACAAATCAGCCCAAATCAGCACCGATCGGTGATTGCTTTTCATAAATGCAAATGGTGAGCAGAAAAAAGGTTCAATATTTATTTTTTTTAAATATTCATTAACAAATTTTGCACCAAAATAGTAGATTTTCAATTGTTTATAACTTTTTCATTTAATAGTAATAAATTTTTATGAAATTTTAATTTGATTTAAGAAATATTTTTATTAAAAAAAAAATTAAAAATATTCGATTAAATGGGGGAAATTCTTACCAGTGATTATTTTTCCCGGTTTTCAGTTGCCCTGCCGGGACCGGGAAATGGGTGGGGGGGGGAAACCTTAATTCCCGTCTCGGCCCCGACTAACCAATGTATTGATGCTTCATGTCCAAATTAACTTTTGCAATTACTTTTTATAATTACAAAATAATAAATCTCGTTAAGTTTTTATGATTGAATTTTTTCTGAATTTTAAATGATTTTGTTTAAAGGACTAATAAATTTATTTATTCACACTTTAACTATGGAAAAGCACTGTCTACCGTCGGCATCATGCTCAAAGTTTTTAGTTTGTGATTTAATTGGAGAAAACGGAAAAAGAAGAGGAAAAGAGGAAGAAGAACAAAAAAAGATGAGGGAAAGAGAGAAGAAAGAAGAGAAAGAGGAAATGGAAGACAGAGAAAGGGAGGAGAAAAAAGAAAGGGGAGAAAAAGGAAAGGGAGGAGAGAAAGGAGGAGAGGAAGAGAGAGAAGGAGTCGTGAAAGAAGAGGAGGAGGAAGGAGGAGAAGGAAAGAGAAGGAAAAAAACGGAGAGAGAGCGAGAAAGAGGAGGAGACGCCGGAGGGAAGAAAAGAGAAGAGAAAATTAGAGAGGGAAAGAGAAGGAAAGAAAGTGAAAAAGGGGAAAATGACTGGGAGAAGAAAGGAGAAGAGGAAGAGAGAGAAGAAATGGAGAAAGAAGAGGACAAAGAAAAAGAAGGAAAGGAACGGAGAGAAAGAGAAACAAGGGAAAAGGACGGACAGAAGAAAGTAGAAGAGGGAGAAGGAGAAAATGACGGGAAGGAGAAGGAAGGAAAAACTGAAGCAAAGAGAGAGGCCGAAAAGCAGAAAGAAGAAAGGAGCCAAAGGGAATGCCGAAGAAAGCGAACGATGCCACAATTTGCCGATGAGAGAGCAGCCGAACTGCTGGTCATCGCCTTCGGTAGGTCAATTTTGCGATCCAACAAAAATTGTTTTCTGATTTGGTCCATTTTTTGCACTAAAAATCTGAAAAAAACAAAACAACGAAAGTTTTGAAAAATCCAAACAGAGAATTCAGAAAAACATTTTAACGAGCAAAGAAACGGACCAAAGTTAACAAAAGGCAGAAAAAGTCAAACGAATGGATAAATAAATGGCAAATGATTATAATTTTTCTAAAAAATTTAAAAAAATGAATTTATTCAGCTTAGAATTAAGATTTGGAATTTTTCTCGAAAATCTCTCCCATTTTGAGCGATTTGAGGGGGGTTCAGATCACCGTGAAGGAGTGATCTTCTGATCAATGCGATATTTACGACTTGGAATTTTTGTTCACTATGAAAATTGGACAGAGTGCGCTTTGAGGAGAGTAATTTCAACTTTCATAAGCATAAACGAAGAATTGGCTGATGTTTAATAGAGTTAGGAGGCCATAAAAAACTACAAAAATACCACAAAATTGTGGTCTAATATAATAATCGTGAATACAATAATTTTACTTTTTTTTGGCCCGCGGCGTTAATTTTGCTCCCCATTATTTAAACCATTTTAAATGCTTTTTGGAATTTTTTATTTTCTCTTACAAAATGAAAGAAATATTAATTTTTTATTAAATAATTCTTTTGTAATTTCAGTTGGAATGCCTATCATTCTTTTGAAAATGCTTTATCAAACTTTATCAAAACCCAATGGAAGAATTTTTAAAATTAAATTTATAAGAAAAAATTACGAGGAAATGCGTGAGGGGACGAGGAAATTAGGCAAATTGCGCTTATTGGGATGGAGCAAATGAAATTAATCCGCCGTCCATTTTTCCGTTCCATTGCCCCCCCCCCCCTCCGCTGTCTCCTCAAGTGGAGAGCAAAAATGATTTCGGTTTTGGGAGAATGGAAAAGAACGCGGGAGGGGAGGGGGGAGGAGGAACAGATGGGCTTAGGGAATGAATTTGAGGATGGCACTCGTAAGAAGGGGGGGGGAGAAGCGGGGGATGGGCACCGGCACGCCTCTCGAGAGAGAGAAGCGGACGATGGAGCGGGGGAGGGGAAAAACGAAAAGCGCTTTGCAATTAAGCACGGCATTTGGCACTGACTGAGAGTGAATTGGCAAGAAAAGATGGGCAGTTGGGATGGATGGGCGTGAAAACAAAAGAACATAGAGAAACTAAAAAGATTACGGTAATGGTATATTTGAGAGAAAAGTTACGGTATGGCGGTTACGATAAGGGGATTGGGGAGAAAGAAAATAAAGGCATAGAAAGAAAATCACGGGTATCTTACAGTTTGTACACACACCCAGCAGAATCAAACAAAAAGTAAAGAAAAAGGGAATAAAAATGCTAAAATAGTGTATAAATAAAAAAGGATTTAAAACATTTAAAAGAGAAGGGAATAAAATAAAATAAGGAAAGTAAAGGAAAAGGAAAGGGAAGGAAAGAAAGAAATTAGCAAGATATAATATTCAAAAATACGGTTGTAATGTCCAAATATGTTTGATCACTCTCTCCCCGTTTCCTTTGCGTGCGGCGGGGCTTTTCTCCGTCCGCTCCGGTCGCTGATCACACAATGCCCTCTTTTCCTACTGCCATCCGTCCTCATCTCTAATTGGGTCTCTCATCACACGAAGCCCCGCCCACCTTAATGGACACGCTCTCTCCCCCCTCCATTCTTCTCTCCCCTTTCCGTTCTCTCCTCTATTCATCGTCGTGAGTGCGATTTGCCCCGCCCCGTGGGCTCCTCCCTCGTCCGTCTCCCACTTCGCTGCCACTTCTGTTCCGTGGAGGGTGCTCCTCCCCCTCCTCCTCCTCCTCCTCCCGCCCTCCCCTCCAGCACACTCAGTCCTTCCCCAGCAGTTGAGGAGAGAGATCCTCTTCTTCCCCCTCTCTTCCCCCTCTTCTTCCCCTTTCTTCCCCCTCTTCTCCCCTCTTCTTCCCCTCTTCTTCCCCTCTTCTCCCCCTCTCTTCCCCTCTTCCCCCTCTTCTTCCCCCTCTTCTCCCCCTCTTCTTCCCCTCTTCTTCCCCCTCTTCTTCCCAAGCGCCCTTCCATCACATTATTCTAAAGGCTTCTAAGCAGATCATTCCTCCCACCCTTTTCTTCCCTCAAGACGGTTTTCAAGTTTGAGTGATTCTTGTGAGAATGCCTTTCGTTGGAGTCCCTCTGCCAGGGGTGGCTCGAAGAAGGGCGGTGGTGTTGCAATCAAATTGGAAGTTGATAAGTGGATGACCGGAGAAAAAGAGGGCAAAGGGGAGAGTGAGTTCAGCCGGAAGAACCCTTGATTAGGGGGGGGGAGACAGGGAGATGGCCCTTAATGTTGAGAGAGCGGAAGACGTTGAGAGAGTGACAGAGAGAAGGGAAGTGAGGGGGAGAAATGGGGAAGTGAGATAAACCTGGGAGGGCGATAAAACGGGAGGGGGGGGGGAGAGGGGATGATCCCTCCCTCCCTTGAGGGAAAACCAACGATTAGCCATGAAAAACGGACTTTATTGCATTATGCAACCCAAATTTAGTGAGTTCGTGAAAGTGTGAATTGGGCCAATTGGCAGTTAACTTGCAGCCAATTCTGGGCGAAAACTATGGGACACAAAAGGGAAGGGAGGGAAAGGAAGGGGAAGGGAGCGGAAGAGAGATCAACCGGTTGGGTAATGGGCTGAGGGGGAATCGATGTGTACAGCCAGGGAACATTGACCAGGGCAAATGGGAAGCATTGATCAGAACCCTTGAAATAGCTTTTCGATATTTCATCCACCAGGATGGCATTTAATCCTTTTTTGACTCAATAAAAGTCATTTGTTACGCCCCTTTTTCCGTTCAGCCCAAGCCCAACGTTGCCTTTTGGTCTCCTCCCCCAACGGAATGAATTCGTCCGCGCCTTCTTCCGCCCACTCCAATCGGCCGACTTCGCCCAATGCCTCCGCCTCCTCTCTTCTTAAGTCTCCTCCCGTCTCTTCCGTTAATATCGCTCCGATTGGTCCGGCGGCGGCATCCGCAGCTGCGGCACTGAACGGAATCGCCGCCGGATGGCCAATGCAGGCGAATTATTTGGCCGCGACAGGAGGCCAAATGCCCGTGGGATTGGTCGGAGGAACGATGGAATTCGCATCAACGTCAGTTGGAAGGAAAATGACAAACGATGATGCCATCCATCACATATTTTTCATAACTCAAACATTTTTAGTTGTCATCCATGGAATTGGGGCAACGGAACGCCGACGGTGGCGGCGGCGACGGACCCGCGCTTTCCCAGTCGGTTTTTGTTCATTCATTCAAAGCTTGGCGGATATTGTTTGTTTAATCCTCCATTAAAGCCTTCCGGCACCCCTTTGGTCATTTCCGCTTTTGGCCTCAGGGAAAAGTCGAAAATCTTTTTAGCACCTTTTGCGTCCCTCACTTTCCCTCCCCCCCCCCCCCTCTTCTTTTGTCCATCTCTTCCGCTGAATGCGATCCCTCCCCCCCCCTCTCCCTCTCATTTTCTTTGAACCTGTTTTTCTGAATTCATTTTTCCTCCGATATATTGCGGTTCGTTCTTCCAACAATAAGTTAATAATTTCCTTCCATGTGTACGCCTTTTTGAGACTAATTTTGTGAAAGAAGTGAACTTGAACAATTTGAGAGGGTAATTTTCGGGTGGGAGAAAAAACGAAAGAAACGGACCGGAGAATGAATTCAAAAAAGCATTGTATTGTATGGGGCTGAATGAAATAAATAGAAGGCCAAATATTTTCATTCGTTCAAATTGGCATTGCCAACAATTGCCCAGTCACTCCCCCGACCCGTCAGTTAAGTGTTTTGTGATTTGACCTCATCAAATGAAGGGGACACCCATGGCGCTATTGTGAGTCCATTAGTGAGTTTGGTGTGGGTAAATTTGAGGAATGCGATGGGTTTTGTGTGAATTGACGAGGGGGGGGGGTGAGGATTGGGCAGAGGGGGGGGGGATGGCCCAGCTTGACATTTCCCTGGGATTGGCGCCATTCATTGCGCAATTCTCTGCCATTTCTGTCCATGGCACCATTTTTTGGCATTTCAATGCTTCACTTTGACTTAGCGGCCAATATTTTCAATTTTGCTAAACTATCGTAACTTAGGGGGAGGGGGGGGGGCACCGACGAAGGGACCGACCGAAAAAGCCTTTCTTTGAGTGCATCGTCACCTTTTCTTTCTCGTCCCACTTTATGTGAATGGGTTTTCAAGAGCAGAGTTTATGATGAAAGTGGAAAAATGAGAGGAAAAAGAGAAGGGAGCAAAGAGAGAGAGAGAGAGAGAGAGAGAGGGGAGAGAGAGAGGAGAGGAGAGAGGAGAGAGAGGGAGAGGAGATAGGAGGGGAGAGAGGGGGGGGGAGAGGAGGGGATGGATTTGTCGGATAAAAGGTAGGACGAGCCATTGTTTGTCCAATTGCTGGGGACACAAATATGGAGGGACTGTCGGAGTGAGTAGCCGATCTGCTGCTAAAGTGTCGGCAGGCTATGATTAGCTTTTTGGTAATCGGCCGGAAAATGAATCATGTCAATTGGATTTGCTGAAATTAAACAATTGTTTGCCATGGACGGTCCCTTTCATTGAAAACAAAAAGCACGGAAAGAGGGGGGGGGGGGAGGGAAAGCGATGCCACCAAAAGGAAAAGCCATAAATTTGCAAATAGGTAAACATTGAATGGCAAAAGGGCCTTTCACCAATAATCGTCGAGGTGAGATAATGTAGAGGGGTGGTGGGGAGGGGCGGATAATCGGCTAATCCTTCGTCGGGGCGAGCGGAGGAGAGACAGCCGACGAAGGTGCAAATGCTCTTGTCAATTCCTACCGTAATGAGACCGTTTGAACAATATGGTGGCTTTTCAGTTTCGCGACTCCCCCAAGGCTTCGGTGCTTCGATGGTTCCGATGGATGTCGCCGCTTCGGCGGCTTCGGCCGTCGCTTCCGCCGTTTCTTCCTATCCCAATTTTTCTAACGCAATTTCTTGCGCAAGCGGCGTTCATCAGATTCGGCGAAAAAGGCGTGTTCTGTTCACTCAGCAACAAGTTCAGACGTTGGAGCAGTCTTTTCGGAACAAAAATTATCTGTCAGCGGTCGAAAGGGAAAATCTTGCGCAAAACATCGGTCTAAAGCCAACTCAGGTCAATTTGAGATGGAACATTCCATTTTTACGCGATAATTACAGGTGAAGATTTGGTTTCAAAACCACCGATACAAAATGAAGAGGCAAGAACGGGAACAGAAGATGATGGGCGGCGACTGTCGCATAGACGGGGAAATGACGGGCGGAAGTGCCGGGTCGGGCGGACCGATGGGCCCGGAAGGGAACGGCAGTCCGATGGGCAATGGGCACACGCCTCCATTGGCACACGCAGGGCAAGCGGAAGAAAGCGTTGTTTCTTCAGCCAGACATTTTGTTCAGAATGAGGACAGTCAAAGACGAACCGGAAGGAGGAATCAAATTGCCAAGCCGAATCAATGCCATGGAAACAATGCCAATGGAAGTGAAATGCGCTTTTGGCGCGGTCGAACCCCACCCAATGTTCAGCTCAAGCACTCTTTTCTCTCCGGTTAGTTTTTATGAGTAGGAAAATGCCATGTTCAACTGTTTGTCATTTCAGTACCATGCGGCCAACATGGCCATGTACAACAATACCTTCTTCGGTCAAGCGTATCCTGCTGGTGCACCACCGTATCACACCCAAATGGCTCCTTCGTTTTACGCCGCCGCAACGAATGGCACGGGGATAGACAAGAAGCACTTCTAAGCATCACACGTTCATTATTTCCCTCTCATCTTTTTGAGCTGTTTATACTAATTAAACGATTGGTGAATGATAAAAGTAAAGGCATTGCCAAATCCTACGCCCTTTTTGTGTTTTGTCACTAATTAGAGGGGCCTTTTCGAAAGGTGTGAAAGAATCGGGCGGAGATAATCCCTTTACGGACAAAACATAACATAATCAAATGGTCCGAGGAGGAGGGGGGGGGGAGGGGGGAGCTCATCCAATGAATTAATTAGCCAGGAGAAGAATGGAACAAACCCCTGGCAAAAGGGAAGAGAAGTGAATGGTGGGAAATGCCAAAATTGGGAGTTGGAGGGGACGAAGGCGACGGATTGTTAGTTTTGTGGTCTTTGAGATGCTTTTGTTCAGTTGTTGCGCCGCTGCTACACATTCTCTGTCTGATGTTGTGATTTCGTTGTGCAATTGGCGGTCATCAAAGGGCAACGGAGGGTCACTCTAATGGAGGGGTAGGGAAAGTGGGGGGGGGGGAAGGACAAAAGTATCGGCGGAAGCGATGGGAGGGGGGGGGAAGACAAAGTGAAGAAGAAAGAGACTGATGAAAGTGAAGAGAAGTGATGAATGATGGAGATGGGATGGACGACGAAAACATTTGCCAGAAAAAGAAAGGGCCGAAAGTAAGGCAAAAAAGGGAAGGTGATCAGCAACAAAATTTTGTGGACGAAGTGCCAACTCATCGAATGATACACCGAATTGGACAACTTCAGCAGCAGGTGCCATGCCAACAACACAAAATGGACTCATTGGGACGGGGCTTACCCAATGGGATTTGCCAGAAGAGAGGGAGGCCTTGGCGAAATGCATGAATAAGTTGGGGGGGGGATTAATGCTAATAAATGGACATGGCACGGGGTCATCCCCCCCCTCTCCCCTTTTCTCTCCCCCCCCCTCACCCAATTCACCACCGTTCACTTTCAAACACATATTTCCATTCTCTTAAATTACAGTATGAAAGTCCCCCCCCCCCCCTCCCCTTCTCCCACTTCGTCGTCCCCCATTTTGCCCATTTTCGCCTCCGTCCGACTAAACACGGATTGGGAACAATATTCACACTACCACTCCACCCACCCATTTCCCATACGTTTTGTCTTTCAAGTGGCGCATTCCTCCATTTGGGGAACATTTGTTTTGGAAGAATTTTAGGGGACGGAGGGACTACTCGAAAACAGACAAATGAACAACAAACAGCCCATTAGCAAACCAAACAAGCGCATTAATAACGAAAAAGGAGGAGGAGGAGGAGGAGGAAGTGATCGGCACAAAGCGATCAGAGGAAAATAAAACGACGGAAAAATTGCCAAAATTGGGAAAAAGTAGCAAAGATACGACGAAGGATAGACAATTATGTTGCATTTGATTAATAAACACTTGTGAGAAAAATGAATAGGCGGGGGCATGGAATCGCCGCGCTGTGGCACGAATTATTATTGAATTTGGGGGGGAGGGGAAGGAGTTGCTCCCGAATGCTCACTTAAGGGCCATGGGAAAGGAATAAAAATGTTGGGAGGAAGAACGGCTGATGGACAAGAGAATGTGGGGGGGGGGGAGGGATTGCTCCCTGAAAATTAGGGCTGTACGAGAGTCTCGGTTCTCGATTCCCGACTCGGTAAATTTCTCGGGTTTTTCGCTTCCGGTCTCGAGTTTTAAGTCTCGGAAACCGAGAAATTTTTACACTGTTAAGGATGATCATTGCGGGCGGGAGGTCGCCGGCGAAGGAGGAAAAGAGGAAAAATTATCGAAATTTAACAAATTTTCTTAACAAAATTCATTAAAAATCCCAAAAATTTTCCCCGGCGGGCCTATCGGCGCTGCCGTGCCACAAAATTCCTCTAAGATTTCAAAATTTGACCTAAAAGTTGCCCTTTTTCAAATAAATCTGAAGACAAATATCAAAATTTTACAATATTTCTCCCGCGGCGCCTATCGCGGTAGGGGATTAACTCCGTCTCAGCAAAGTTTAAAAATCTGTATTTAATAAAACTCAGCAAACTCGAAAGCTTTAAATGTTTAGAAGATTCGACATTCTCTGTAATAAAAAGTTATATTGACTCAATTTTGTTCAGACGGAAAAGAAGCGAACCGCAGAAAAGCGGTTTGAAAAGCAAAAAAGTTCGTCAAATTCGGTGTTTAGCCCATCGCAAAATTGGCCGCTGACCCCCCCCCCCCTCCAGACTCCTTCGCAAAACTTCTGGTTGAGCTACCCCCTTTTTAATGTGTTTTTGATTTTAAAAAAATACACTTAAATCAATTTCATGTTCAATAACTTGAATAAAATTTTTAGAAATTTACCAACCAGTAAAGAACATACTGTAGTTAGTTGGATTATTGTAAGTCTTTCTCATATCAGTTCCTGCATAAATCGTCATACTACCGTATCCGTTTTTCAAGAAATTCCGATTCACTGATGCTTTTCTGCTGACGCATTTTCCGGTCACAAAATGAATGGGGGGGGGACAAAAGAGGAGAAAAAAGGGGGGGGGAGGGACCAATCAGTGGGACACCTCCGATTTGAGCACCAGCGGAAGACGAAAATAGAATGTGCACTCCCTAACACAGAAAATGATTCGCATATAAACTTAATTGAAATAGCCAAATAAAAAGCCAAAATTCTCTCTCCCCACTTTCAAATTCCCCACAAATCTGATTTTACCTATATTATAACACTAATTGATTCTGCCGAAATCACTTTTGATAGATTACTGTTTTCTTGGCTCAATTTGTGGGTATTTGTGTTTGTTCTCGAAGTGCGGTAGGATAAAAGCGCCTTTTGTGCGCCGTCGGTGGCATCGCATGTCCCCCCCCCCTAATGATGTGATGCCCTTAATCACTCCTCCCCCGCCTAATTTGCCAATATTTATTTTCTACTGACCTTCTGCCGCCGATGCCCTTTAGAATTCTCTTTTTCTTTCTCTCTCACTCCTTCATCTCTCTTTTCAGTTTTTATTTCTTTGGCGGTCGCTCGCATTTTCGGGCGCATGGACAGAAGAAAAAAGCGCCGGGGGGGGGGGGGAAATGGGCCAAATGGGAGGCCATTCCTTTACAAGAGCAAAGCTTCCGCCAAAGCATCGATTGCGGCGGCTTTTCCCCGAAAATTGCCTCTCATTTTGACTAATATTTGCTCAAAAATAAATAACATTAATTTTCCTCCCGCACTTTAAACAACAAACAAAAAGCACAGAGGGCGGATAAATATCGAAAAACGCAACGCATAAGGGAACGAACATAAGAAGAACTGAAAGTATCCAAACCAATTAAAACCACAGAAAAGCATTGTCAATTAATTGCTATTGTAAATTTTTGGCTTTTTTTTGGCTTCGACGCAATTCAAAAAGTCAATAAAACATAAGAGAAAATTCTTTAATTTTTGTCGCTTCTCACGATGAAATTTCGCAGAAAAAATAGGTAACTTAAAAATCCGATCTCTAATTCAAAATTACAATCGGACAATTTGTGTTCATTCAGAAATGTTTTGACAATAATTGGAACCCCAAAATGAGCAGATAATGCAAACACAAGAATAATGGAAGAGAATTGGGGGGGGGTGATTGATCGCTTCCGTACAAAAGGGGGGGGGGCATTGACAAATTTGGCAAAAATGCCAAAAAAGGAAAAGTGCAAAGAAAAAGCAAATCGAAAAGGGATAACCAATTGGAAAATGCGCCAAAACTTGTGATTTTTGACAGGCGTTGTTGCAAAATAAAGTAAATGTTGTTGTTTGTTCGAGTTCAGCTGGGCCTTCGTTTAAGCAGTGGTTTTTCAAAAAAGGCAATTCCGATTAAAGTGGGGAAGGGACGAACCGGGAAAAGCATTGGAATGAATGGGAGTGAATCCAATTGTTGTCAATGTTTTATATTTTAGTTTTATATGTATAATATTAATACCATTTAAATTTAAAACAAAAAAGGAAACTTCGTCTTTTTTATTTTTATATTTGCCATATTTATAATATAATTGTTTACAGGATACAAGAAAACATTTTCTTAATGAATTTTGATAATTCCATGGAATGCTTCACATTGGCAAAAAGAGGCAGTTTTAAAAGGGAATGAAAGTAGCAAATTGACACCCGCCGAAGAAAGAAGTCCGAATCGGATGGAAAAAGGCAAAGGCAAAAGCCATCCCCGCGGGGAGAGCCGTGCCAATCACAGTCAGTGCCGCCGAAAGGAAGTCCATTCATTTCCCTGCAGCGCTCGTCAGAGTCGCGGATCGTCGATTCTGTGCAGCGCCCTCCCTTTGAGCAACCCGCCATTGGCCGGCAATTGGCCATGGCCAATCGCCGGCGTTTTGGCCACCGCTTCCGTTTGCATTTGGCGACAGTAATGGACCAGCACTCGTTGATAATACTCGCGAGGGGTCAAAGTGCGAGCGGTGGAACACAGCGAAGTGTTTCTAAGGGGGGGGGGGAAAGGGAGGGAAAATGCCACGACGGAACCCTCGGAACGAACAGATCCAAAGACTCGCTGGAGGCCAACTGCCGTTCGGAGGTGAAGGACAATGTCCGGGGCTGCTCAATCCATTTGAAGTAATAAATGTCCTGCAAAAGGCAAAGGTCGGAAGGCAAAGCGGACAAAGCACCGACTGGCGGAATGAAAGGGCGCCCGCCAATCCAATTGAGGTCAGGCTGCCGCCCATTGATCAAGCAGTCCAGCAGGTATTCCTGAACGAATTGGTCCCTTTATTGTCAGTTGCTGTGCATGCCAACCTCCGGCAATTGGGCGAGTCTGTCGAGTTGGTCGGGAGTAAGTCCTGACGAGGGAAAAGGTAAGCCAAGCGAAGGGAAATGCCAAAGAGAGCAAGCCGAGACCGTAATTCTTCTGGAGAAAAGCCACGTAGGAGAACACTTCGCCAAGGTGAATGACTTTTCCGCCAATGGTCAGAAAGCTGCTCCCGAGTGCCCTCCCGTACAAATGGATGTCCTGGATGTAAGCACTGCCGACGAGGTCGATGCACATTGTGGTGATGATCAGGCCTAAAGAGCCGGTCAGCCAAACGGAGCTGCTTTCCTGACAGACCGATCACAATGTAAGCCAACGTAGCAGGCAAAAAAGTGACATTCTGTGGGACAATGTCGCCAAATCCGATTGTGGTCACTGTGACGAAACAAAAGTAAAAGGCATCGACGAATGACCATCGCTCCCATAATTGCATCAGACAAGCGCCACCGGCGGTGTACCCTAAGGAAAACCGAATGAAAGTGACGGATGGACGGCGAAGTACTCGCCTAACATGACGACGAGGATGAACAGTGCGGACACGCGTCGGTTGCGCTTCTCCAGCGGCGTGTACTGCTCCTCCTCCTTGTCCTCCACCCCGTCCATGTCGCTGCTCTCTCCCCCCTCCAATTCGTCTGCCCGTGCTCGCGTGTCTTCGCTGTTTGTTCCCGCTCTCTCCTCAAATTCGTCCTCTCCATGCACTGTTCTGATCTCAGACACATCTTTAATGACCAATCTTCAATTATTTGTTATTGGTTCCTTAATTGACCTTGAAATGTCCCCGCTTCCGAAACGGTGTCCAAAATGGGAGGGAATGGCGGAGGCTTTAGCCTTCTCTGAGCCCTTCGCGAACAGACGCCCAAGCGGAGGTGCGGAGGGCGAATTCGGCTTTCGCTGCCGCTTCCTTCGTTGTTGTTGTTGTCGTCCGTTGTTGTAACGGCCTCCCGCGACAATTCGTCAATTGTGGCCAAAGTGCCACACGGTGCGACCACGTGATTGGCCACAAAGGGACCTTCTGAGGCCATTTCCTCGGGAATGGCTTCACCCCCTACAAAAAGGCCATCATGGCCAACGTCATTTGCACTTTCGTAACTTGCCCGAGGTGGTCGAAACGCTCGGCGCAAAAGTCGTCGCTGTGGCGGACTTATTGGCACGGCGATTTTCGCCTTTTCGATTTCGGAATTTTCTCCGTCGCTTCCAAAACAAACAAATCTGACAACAAATTGTCAAGCAAAACCAGCGAAGCCGAGAGAAACAGTTTCTGCGAATTTGAAACAGTCGTTTATCCACCCAAATGCACACGCCTAAAAATGGGGAAAAACGGAGGGGGGGGGGAGAGAGTGCCGAAAGCGAAGTCGGAATTCGTACTTGAGAGAAAACGGCCCATGTCGGCGATAGTCACCAAAACTGAAGCAATCGCATATTTTGGTTTTGGGATATGTTATTATAAAGTAAATAATAATTATTTTGAAGAAATTCTTAAAATTGTGGAATTCGGAAATTTTTAGGACCTGAAGTCCCACCAAATGTTACACATTTAAAATTAAAAAAATGGAATCCCTAATGTTAAACACAAAAAGATTGTCCCTAATAATTGCCTGAGGTTAAAAAATTAGCTTTAAAATATGGAATTAAGATAGCTGACTATTTTAAATTAAAAAAATAAAAGATTAAGCAATTTTCAATTTTAATCAGCATTCCATAACTTTTGCAAAAAGCCCGGCCCCATCGAACGCCGCGCCCGGTTCAGAATTTGGGACTGCTGGGCCTGGGCTGCATGTTAAACGGACTCTTTGGAACCGGGCGGCCCGGGCCGGTCAATCTTACAATTAGCCAAGTTTTTTGAAAAAAGCATGTCGAAAAAGGAATATGATGAAACATCGAGAAAATTAAAATAGAAAAATTGGTATCGATGTGGCGAAGTGTCAAAAGTATCGATGTGGGTGATCAGAAGAGGCGGGCCATTTCAGTACGGAACAAATGATTTTAATTAATTAATAATTATTTTAAATATATTATTTTAAAATATTTTTAAATATTATTTGGGGGCAAAAAATCCATCAATATATTTTACACATTCAATGCATTGCACTTTTATTATTCACAATTGTATTTTTTTATATATTTTATAATTTAAGCATATTATTGATAGAATAAGCTTTTTGCCATGGCATTACTTGTGAGGTGGCCAATTTATCTCTCTTTAAATTGAATAACTGCTCTTGCAACAATTGGCCTAAGCCTTTTTTCTTTGTTTTGTAACGCATAACATTTTGTGCATGCAATGTATAAATCTGTTATATTTTCATTCGTCATTCTGTATTTTCGCCAATTGTTCTCACTTCCGATTAAATAGATAGTATCTGATAGATCACGAGAAAGACATTTTTCAAATTTCATTTCTAATCGAGGGCTTTTCGTTTGATGTAGCGGAAATAGTGCTTCTTGTTTTACCCATATATATTTTTTAAAGTGCATATTCCCAATTGAATCCCTGTTTTTTTGCTAGCTCAATATGTAGTTCCTTAACAGTTTTGATCTGATTTTCCTTGTAACTTTTTGATCAGTTCATTGCTTCTCGATTTTTAAGAAAGTCCTCAAATTTCGACTTATGGTTTGACGTTAAGTCAATAAGCAAAGGATAGTAAAAAAAGTTAAAAGTAAAATTTTCATTTCTAAAATCGTTTTAAAAATTAAAAATTGACACAAAAATTAAGAGAAAATTAGAAGTAAAATATTTTAGAAAAAATGAATTTGCTTTATTATGAGAAGACAAAAACTATTATTTACTAGGTTATGCTACGTATTTTAATCGAATATAAATAAAGTGCAATAACTCGCTAAAAAGTGTCGACTGATATGGCAAAAATCTATCAATAATATGCTTAAATTTATAAAATATATAAAAAAATACAATTGTGAATAATAAAAGTGCAATGCATTGAATGTGTAAAATATATTGATGGATTTTTTTGCCTCCAAATAATATTTAAAAATATTTTAATAATATATTAAAATAATTATTAATTAATTAAAATCATTTGT
The DNA here is from genome assembly GCA_004148225.2 of Heterodera glycines. NCBI lineage: Eukaryota > Metazoa > Nematoda > Chromadorea > Rhabditida > Heteroderidae > Heterodera > Heterodera glycines. The sequence goes on along the minus strand of CP049707.1, from coordinate 11,977,389 downwards.
TCCGTACTGAAATGACCCGCCTCTTCTGACACCCACATCGATACTTTTGACTAGGTTCGGACCCCGCCTCGTCCCGGGGCGGGACAGGTTTTGGGGCTCACCCCCGTCCCCGCCCCCGTGACTCTGACCCCCGCATCCCCCGCCCCGCGCGACCTTCGCCCCGCGGGGGCACGGGGGTGAAAATACACCCCTAAGAATGACATTTCATGGATAAAAGGCAAAAAATTTATACAATTTTTGATTTTTTTAACCATTTTGACAAATTTTTTATGAATTAAAGTTAATTTTATTATTGGTCATTGATGTGTAGTGTGGTGTAGTGGTTAGTGAATCAACCGTGACATTACTTTCTGTCGTGAGTTCGATTCAGGTTGACGGTTTCTTTTTTAATTTATTTTTTTAATTTTAAAATTCGCCTGGCGCTGCCTATCGGCATCGCAGGGCCCAAAAATTCGTAAATCTTATTAAAAAAATTCTCTAAAAATTGCAAAAACCTATCATTTTTTGGACAAAATCTATTAACAGATCCATCAGTTTTCAAAAAAATTTCCCGGCGGCGCCTATCTGCACCGTCGGACCTCTACGCTCGCACATTCACCAAATTTTTTTTTTTTGGAAAAATGTGCCACAAGAAAATATGTTACAAATCTGAGTTCCAATTTTGCTTGAGTAAATCATGATAATTTAATATATTAAAAAACAAAAATTTATCGTAAAAATCTTATTTTTTGTAAACATCTGTTAGAAATCGAGCTTAAATTTCAAAATTCGCCAGGCGGCCTATCGGCACCGCCGGCCCCCCAAAAACCTATTTTTTCTTAAAAAATTAGCCAAAAATCTCTAAAATTTGGTAATTCTTTAGACAAAATCTGTGTAATTTATGCCAAAAGGAATTGAATTGAGGCGATAACATTGACTAAAGGAATGTGGAGCCATCACATCATTCATAAAAATAATTTTTTGTAAAATTTTTTGGAGTTAATTCAAATCAAACCCCCGCCCCGCGGGGCGGAATTTTCGTGCCCCCCGTCCCCGCGACTCTGACCCCCGCCATCCCCCGCCCCGTGAAAAGCCACCCCCGCCCACGGGGTCCGAACCCTACTTTTCTCTTTGCTGTGCCCGTCCTTTCCTTTGCCATTCCCTCTCAATTTCCCCCCCCCCCCAATTTCAATTTGTTTTGTTGGCAACTCTCTCTTTCTCTCATTGTCATCGTTGGCCTCTTCTTTCCCTCCCTTTCCTTCCCTCCTTTTTTCTCCTTCCTTCCCTTCTCTTCTCTTTCCTTCCCTCCCTTTTCTTCCCTTCCTTTTTTCTTCCTTTCCTTCCCTTCCTTTTTCTGCCTTTCCTTCCCTTCTCTCTTCCCTTTCCTTCCCCTTTTTCTTTTTGCCTTCGGCATTTCCTTTCTCATCCGCCCCCCCCCCCACCACATAAAGCATAAAGCAACGCATCACCACCAACCACTTCCACCACCACCACCAGCAGCACAACTAGCGGAAGGGCCACGACGGTCCATCGGACGGCGGCCAATCCATCGACAAACGCCACGGGCAGAAGCAGTACCAGCAACAGCAGCAGCGGCTGCGGCGGCAGCAAATTCCATTTGCCCGAGTTGAAAGTTGGCCGAGCGCAACAGCAGCAAAACGCGGCCGCCGGCGATGGTAAGGGAAAAATGGGAGAGGGACGAGGAGATGGACACATGACCAAATTTGGTGGGGGATTTTGGACACGCACGGCACGCATGGGGGACAAATGCCATTGATGAATATCCAATTGGAAGAATTATCTTTTCTATTCTTTAAGTCTACCCCCAACAATTTTTCGTTTTCTTTTTGGCGCTTTGTGACACAAAATTAGTCAAAAATGAAAAAAAAACATTTGGTAAAATGGTAAAAATTAGACACGCATTATTTCATTTTTTTGTTGATGCCCTAAATTTGCCAAAACAAAGTGTCTGCCCCTAAAAGATTAATCAATATTTTTTTTATTTTCATCAAACAAAAAAGCAATATTTATAATATTGATGGTTCCATTGTTTTGCTCTTTTCAGTTCAGCAATTCTGGCAATCTGAACACTCATTTCCTCCGATGTGCATCAGTGACCAGGATACCCGTCCGCGTTCGAATGCATCAACACATAACCCCCGAATGATTGTTTCAGACACCTGAAACAATTAAATTAAAAAGCATATAATTTGGTAACACAACTAACATTTTATAGTCACAACCATTGTTA